>JAGQAX010000014.1:16588274-17788274 GCA_019142605.1 Cephalopholis sonnerati
GCAACAGGCCTATATTTATCACAACAGCCACATGATGACACGGTCTTAACCTCATTACAAAGCCTTCACAGATCACAGAGACAGTTTTGTAATACTAACATAGTGTCAAGCATTTATGAGCAGTAAACAAACATGTTCTGAAAGGTTTAAAACACAGTATAAAGTAGTTGTAAGGACATTTTTATATGTTTATTAAAGGGACACATTTCTCTCTTACCTGTAGTGCTATGTACTGATCTACATTGTTTTGGTGTGAGGGTGGCCTTCCCTTGCAGTAAGACGTAAAAGACACTGGGTTTTATTTATTTATAAAGCTCTTATTGGTCTTTTACCTTCCTATATCAGTTCCATACTTTCCTTCAATGTGGGTTCTTATCAGACTCGGTCGAGTGGTTGGATTACGCTGCAGATACCAACTCTTTTTAGTGAACTTGGGAAATCCAGTTTTTTGTATTGTGCACCTGCAACGTGGAACAACTTGCAGAACCATTTAAAGCTTTCATCATTTTTTATCCATAGGGCAATTTAAATCTTTAATTGTATCACATTTTACTTCTAGGTGTTCCTGTTTTTACCTGATTAAGGTGTGTTACATTTTAACTATTTTATTCATTATTGGAGCTTTTATTTATTTATTTTTTTTCACATTTTAATTGCAGTTTTATTGTGTTTTTATTCTTGTTGCCACTCCTATGTAAGTTTCTCTTTGGCTGTTTCTGTTTTACTCGGCCGCATTGTAAATGAGGTTTCTACCTCAATGTATTTCCGAGTTTAAATAAAGGTTGAATGAATGAGTTGCTGAGTGTTGGAGATATCAGCTGTAGAGATGTCTGACACCACACTTCATGTTCACAAGAGACATGACCCTCTGATAAAGCTGCTCCACCCTGTACAGACACACACACACAAAAGTGTTGAGTCAAAGATTTTGATTCTGAAATGTGTCGACTGTTTAAAAAAAAAAAAAAGTTTTGTCACTGTTACAAATTATCGGCACACATATTATACAGTAGTGCTCGTTATAACTACTACTTATCAACTTATATTAAAGGGACAGTTCACCCCAAAATCAAAAATACATATTTTTCCTCTTACTTGTGATGTTATGTTTGAATCTAGATTGTTTTGGTGTGAGTTTCCGAGTGTTGGAGATGTCTGCCTTCTCTCCAATATAATAAACTAGATGGCGCTCAGGTTGTGGTGCTCAAAGTGCCAAAAAATAGATTTGAAAAATCAGCAGCAATGTCTCTTTCCAGGAATCATGACCTGGTTAGTCAAAATAATCCACCTTGCGAAGTGTCATGTGTTAGTTTCTTTCTACCGAATTACACCCTCTAACTGTATCACCTCGCTGAAGGAAGTGTGCATCTACTCATGGACAAGAAGCTCGTGCTCATGGCAGTGAGAGATGTAAATATTCATAGCATCCTCCACGGCTGAGGTGTAAAATTAGTTAGCTAGCTACATGGTGCTGGATGAGCTAGAAGTGAATAGATGTTTCCTTCTGCACAGTGATACTGTTGGTAGGTGTAGTTCTGGGTTTTTGTGGTGTTTTTTTGTGGAGAACATGCAGATCTTCCCACAAAGAATTCCCCCCTGACACTGTTTATCAAGGGCCCTCATCCTGGGTTTAGCGCCGTCCAAAATGACTGTGATTGGTTTAAAGAAATACAAACAAGCAGGTGCATTTTACCCTATAGGAGAATGATAATGTGTGCGATAGGTCTGGCTACATGAGACTAAGCGATTCTAGACCTTTACGGTATACGGTAGGGACCAAACACACCAAAAAAACATCATCTGTTGGTTTTACTGGGCTGTTGCCGTTACTGTCGCTCTCTCTGCCTTCTTCTTATTGAGCTCAATGAACAAGATCAGGCCCGTCCTCTGGTGGTTGTCAAACAGCATTCTGGGAAATAGAGGAAATCACACAGTGAATTTAAAGCAGACGAATCACAACAGTAAATACCTTGCCTTTCTGATAGGCTTTGAACATGTTGACATCAGAGGCGCAGCAGGGAGGTGACTTCTGGAGCTCCAGCACTTAATGTTTTCTCAAAATAAGTTTAACTCAATAAATATAATATGTACGTGTTGTTTGTCCTGCCATACTATTCCCTTAAGAAATCTAATCTAATTGAGCAAATGCATGATGTGGGCCTAATATTCAATTCAGGGTATTGGCATTGTTGGAAATCCTTGATTTTCAATTAGAGCAGCCCAAACTATTATGGGATGGATTCCAATGAAGCAGATTTGTCAACTTAACATTTATCCTGTGAACTCCAGCATAGCTTAAAAAATAGGTTTCAAGATTAGTGATGGCGTTCACGCCAAATTCCTGCCACACCTATGTTATGTCACTTACAAAATAGTTACATTAGAGAATTTTACCCCTTTTTAGGCGGCAGGAGTGAAAATTAGTCATCTTAAATGTTTATTGTGTCATGATTTCAGAATGGTGGAGACAGCTGGAGAACAATTGAATAAACTTTTAAAGTTTCATCATAAGATATCTACACCACGGTTGCCAAATCGTTTATTTCAACGACTTTAGCATTATTTTTCTCTAAATTTGCTTACAAATTTTGGGCCTTTTTCTAAGTGTACTTGCTTATTTGGGCCTGCTCCCTATCTGCCTCCTATCTCAGTCCCCTATAGCTGTCAAGTTTGCTCTGTTGCAGGATCCGTCCACAACTCCTCATACACACTGAAGACTGACAGAGAGTGAATGCGACATTTTTTCAATTCAAAATTGCACATTTGATGGAGTTTCTTCAGCTAATTTGCTAACAATAACAGAGACTAAAAGGGTGAAATATGTAAAAAAAAAACACAGCGAAGAGCAGGAGATGGAGAGTGGATTAAAAGACTGGATTCAACCTGAAGTACGGGACAATTCAAAGGCAGTGTGCAGGAGAGCCTAATCCCTTCTTTTGGGCTTTTTTTCCCCCATATACCTGATTGCTTGTTTCTCTTGCGAGATCTGGCAACCCTGACCTACACTTACAGGTGTGTTAAAAGCATCACAACTGTTACCCACAATGCAACACTCACAGGCAGCGTCATCTCTCCAGTCCTCTGCTAAAGGAGGGAGGACTGCAGGATTTGTTGCAGTGTGATATGTCTCCAAACTGGTGACTGACTGCTTTTGTGATTGTCAATCTCGGATCTAAGGGTACGTCAGTTCATTGTGTGTGTGTGTGGGTATGTGTGTGTGAGAGAGAAAGAGAGAGTGTGTGCGTGCAAGTGTGTTTTTCTAGAGGTGTGTGTGGTATAGAGAGACTACATCAGACAGACTTAACAAGTGTTCGCTGTCTCTCTCCACCCTGCTCTCATCCCCCTGACATGTCGTCGCTGGCGGCACAAAAAAACTTGCGTCCTCCTCCTTCTTCTTCTTCTACACACACACACACACACACACACACACACGATTCTATCCCTATCTACCCCCCCACCCCCCCTTTTTCTCCTTCAACAACATCCCCATTCAAGTGCATCAGCTCCAGGCGTCCTTCCTCCCTCCCTCCCCTTCCTCCCCCTCCCCATCGTTCACTAGTAGCCTAAGCACATAAAAAATACATCAAACACAGCCGTCTGCCCAAGGCCTCGTCACACGCAAAATCATCTCTCCCTCCATCTCTCTCTCCCTCTCTCCAAAAAAGAAAAACCCAAGTTACAAAAGACAACTACAGAGGACACTGATAGAAGGAGAGATAGACTGAACTCAGACGACTGAGGGCCGTCTGTGAGGCCTCCTGGGGGAAGACAGATTATTGTAATGTTAACACCAACTGCCCTCTCCCCCCTTTCACACACACAAACACACACACACACACAGGAAAGAGTTAAAAAAAAAAAGGAGCATGACTTACCTTGTGCATAATAAGACCTTGTTTGCATTGTACACAGCCTGCAGCATCCTGACCCACTTCCCTCAGTTCAGCTCCACATCTGCTCCAGCACCAGTCTCGGCTGTGACAGTGGCCGAGGGCGGCCAGCAGCACCCACGGGCTACACTGTCAGATCCCCGGTGCTGAGATGCACGGAGACTGTAAAGAGAGGCCTGCTGGACCTCCAGCTCACGGCCAGCGCTCTTAAAAAATCATCCAAATCAGCTAAGACGTGCTAAATTGAACCACTAATCCAACACGGGTTTTGCTTTGCACACTAATTATACACTTTTATTTTAGGCATAGATGTGAGTAGACACACACATACAGTGCATACGTCATGACACGAGCACTGCACACACACCCTTGGGTGCTACAGCTCATGTTTCTCTTCAATTATTCCACCCTCTGCCCTCTCTCCTCCTCATAATCTGAATAAAGCCAGATCCGTGTCCTCTAGATATTTAGAAGCCGGGCCTCGGTGCCAAAACATGTAACCTTCCTCCTCTTTCAAGTGTGGAGTGAATTGGGAGTTCAGGGGGGGGTTGGCTTTACTGCGTTGACCTCGTAATTCCCTCTCGGGGGTTAAACAAAGTTGTGAAATTCAGTTTGGAGAAGCTGGTATGGTGTTGATGCAGAGAAAGAGAAGAGGGAATAAAAAGCTCTCCGACTTGCAAATACATCATTCCTATTAAATTCTAATTAGAATCGATTCCTTGACCCTGCAAAGAGACCCTCAGGAGTTGGAGTCAAGTCTTTATCTCAATTAATTGCATTGTGATGGCTCAGAAATAACGATAGAAGCAGCCCCACACCAAAATCATATCATGCCTTTGCCCAAAGCCTCTTGGCTCTTGTTTTGAGACTCTCAGACAAAGAAGCAAAACTGAGGCGGAAATGTTGCTGCTCTGACAAAGGTAAAAATTTAATCGCTGCTTTAACAACACCAGGATTAAGCCGGCCTGCCTGCAGGTACAGCAGCTCGCTATAGGCGGGGCCCACCATGGGGTTCATTCCAGACCCTCCTGGCGTTGGCCCATAATGATGTGTAATGGGGCCTCCTGCGCCCGTTCCTAACCCCGGGACCTCCTCCTAATCACCGTGGCTACTAATGAGATGGAGAGACATGAAAGGGCTCGTTAGAAGACCCTCCCTTTAATGCCAGCCTATTATTAGCCACTTACCAAATCATTAGTCTCTAAACTGCAATTATGCTTTAAAGCAGGGAGGAAAAGTGAAATAAAGAGTCAAAGGAGTCTCAAAGTGGAGATTTACAGCAAAGGACAGGTGGAGGAGTGGAGCTTTCTCGTCCTGTCAAAACTTTAATGCTCTCACACAAACAACCAGGAATAAAAGCTGCGAAACACTGATTAAATCCTCTGTATTCTTCTGTGTATTATGATCTCAAATGGTCTTTTATACAGGTTTCCAATGACCTTTGATGAGATGACTATCGAGGACTCCCTTCTTCCTGTTAGAGTCAAGTGGTGACATCAAGTCTCTGCTGCTGAGTGTTAAATAGAGATGAAACTATGTGCAGTGTATTTGGGGAAAGGTGGTGTCCAAAAATGGGAAAACAGTTATCAAGTTAAATGAATTTAATATTCTCATTAATGCATGTTTTTTTTTTAAATAAAATGTCAGGATTCCAGGGGGCTTTTGTGTCCTTCACAAATGATGAAACCGTTTTTGTTTTTCAGAAAACCTTTGATATAGGCCAATCTCACATACTATAAATGACTGTAAAGCTTTTTTTATCCCTGAATATTCACCTTTAAGAGCAAAAAATGTCTTTACAGATGGACCTGCCTTTGTAGTGTAGGCATTGAAAAAACATATTAAAGGGTAATTTTCCCATGTTATTTGTGAGAGACTGATGGGAACAACACATTTTGAAAACTGGTCCAGTAAAGCGGCATCTAACTGGGTGAGTTAACGGTTTATTCCAGGTGCTAAAAGGACTATGTATAGGGATCATTTTCATAATGTCAGACACTGTAATAACAGTCTGAGCCTGTCAGTGGCAAAAACAAGCACATTAGCGGATGTAAATTGACGGTGCATTAATGCCTGTAAGAATTACATTGCAGCCTCTCTTAATAATGGGCAAATTTCAAAAACTGTAGTTCCCATAGTCCCTGAGACAAAAATAAACATGGGAAAATAGAGTCCAGGTAGAAAAATACAGATGTTACCCCTAAGCTCAATACAGGAGAGAATGAAAAACAGCCATGTTCACTACTTTCACAATAGTGTATTAAGCTAAGTGCTGAAATGTCTTAGTTTAGCATGCTAACATTTGCTAAATAGCAAAGTACAGCTGAGGCTGATGGGAATTAGTCATTAGCTCTGCAGGTATGAAGTCATAAATTCAGATGTTGGATAAAAAAAAGTTACATCTGGACATCTACGAGCTCTACCCCACTTGTAACAAAAGACAATATGGCATGATTGCTGCAAAAATCAGTATTTAACCCTTTGGAAAAATAAGGATGGCAGAATTTACCAACTTATTACATACGGAGAGGGTTTGATAGAGTGTTTCCCTCAGCCCTGCAACCTTTGATAAAATGTCGAAACCATTTCTGTCTCATCTATCAAGAACAGCCTAAAGCATTCGCATGCATACTTGTGCATATAGGTGTGTATATTCAGCATATGTGTACATGCACGATGTGTATATTTCTCTCAATCTATCCAGGGGCTGGTGCTGAATATTCTGCTAATCGTAAGGCTTTGTACCCTATAAAAGCATGTTTTTTTCTTTTATTTTTGTATTGTTGTTGATATCTGAGGATAGGGGGTGGGTAACTCCTTTTTTAGTTGTGTTGCTTGTTTACAAAACTGTAAATCCATAAATAAAATATTCAACACACAAATGATGTGATAAACGTCGTGGTGGTGCTAGAGGAGAAGTCGGAGGATCACAAAAATCGGTAAGATTCGTCCTCAGGGGACCACAAATATTTAAGCAAAAGCAAAATTATCTACCTGTTGGTGGCGCTAGAGGAAAGAAAGAGGCACCTGACCACCTGAAGGACCTACAGCTCACATCTGGTCTGACAACAGAAGACAAGAGAAATGTCTTAAAATACACTTTTATTTACAATGTAAAACATTTAAATCATCGTACAAAATTTCTCTAACCATTAAAAAACAAAATCAATCCTATTTACATGATAAAATATGGACCTCTGTCAGAAAGTCCAAATTAAGTCAAGTATGATGTGACAGATCAATGCTTGTGAACGGGCGAACAGCAAGCGTGTGTAAGAAAAAGCAAAACATAAAGAGACGCCTGAGTGGTGTACTTTAGTTTGCAGTTTTAGGGCATTGTAAACATGCAAACACACATACAAGCATCTGCGTTTCAGAGGCGACACAGGGGTCGTCTACCATTCACCTTTGTACGTGATCATTTTACCACCTCCTTTATGTCTGAAGTCTTAATGGTTGGTGAAATACTGGATGTAGCTGGTAATTTCAGCCCTTTATCAGTTTGCTTCCCAGCATGCTGATGATTATCATTCAGTTAGTGTATTGTGACGGATCAGTGGTCCAGGAAGTTAAAGATGCTCCTCTGAGGGCCTTTAGTCTGTCCTGCAGGTTGGTTCTCCCTGCAGACCCTCTTTGCTGCTGGGTTCACTGCTTCCACCGGCCCCCTCTTCTTCATCATCTGAGGTCAAACACACCCAGAGTTTTTTCAGAACATTGAGACTCTTGTACAAAACATCAATACCTTGATGCATACAGGCAGTTAAGTATTAGTGTGGTTAAAGAACACAGAAGAAAATGTGTTTTGTGATTAAATTAAAACTAATGTAGCTAAAAAAAACAACTTAATGACATGTTATGTAATTGAGAATCTTGTGATAGAACATGGTTGGAAAAAACCTGCAGTCATTTTTGCATTAATAGTATCCAATAGGAGGGATGGGCTTTGGCTCCACCTAGTGTCATAAATCTAGAAGACACCGGATTAAGCCATCACACTCACATGACGATCACACTGAGCCGTCTCTCTCTCCAAGATCTTTGGAAAGTATTTTGTTTTTGTGATTATTTTTAGAACACTGAGATCTTTTCAAAAGATGCACAACCAGACAGGATTGGGAAAATCAAACTGGGTGGAGGCCAAAGCAGAGAATCATCTTATTATTCAAAACAGCTGGGAAATGTGACTGACCATTTTTCTAGTCTAAAGCCCTACTTGCACAGGATTAGTTTTACCTGGGGACCTCATGCGATTTAGAAATTACCCCCAGACGTCTGTATTTCATACAGTGCAATCGTCCGGGATGAGAGAAGTCTGTATTTTACTCAAATTTACTGACATTATCCTGGGACATGATGTGAAGGCAATAGGTGTGGTGCTGCTGGAGTGAGAAAAAGGATTGTTCACATTTGCGTAACCTGGTTGAAATAAATGTACAAACTTATAAGTGTTGATCCTATCATCACTTAAGTATATGTCATGCAAGAGAGCCAATAAGAAGTGGAATGGTCCAAGTCATCATACTGATATTTAAGTGATTAACAATGTAAACTCATGCATTGAGTTACATGCAAGACAACAGTCCACCTTAAAAAGTGCAGGTAGCTGCCAACAGTGGGCTTTAAACCGCACAGTGAATTACATTTTTTTTATTTTAAGACTATAGCTAGCTAACTGTGTATGAAACATTGTATGCATCTGTTTAACAATAATAAATCAGAGATGCTAATTCACATGGGACCAAAATTATCACATGACATCTGGCAAAATATGGTGGGTAATCTGTGGTGGAATTTTTACTTGACTAAGATCACAGACGGCCTCTGCAATCATTACAAATGACTAAAGGTCTCCAGGTAATACTAATCCTGTGTGAATAGGCTTTAGTTACCAATATGGCAGTTTTATTAAAAAAAAAAAAAAAAAAAAAAAGCCCAACGTTCAAGCTCAGCGTTGGGGTCTCCACGTCGGTGCGGCCTTTTAACCACTAGTCACATATTGTACTGACTAGTGCAGTGCCCCTTCAAAACGTGCCTGTTCTGAACAGGCAGATTTTTCGAACACAGCTCATGCAAACAACTTCACACTGAACACAGCGCGTCCTTCGTTCTGGGAACAAAAGTGTTAATTCGGACAGTTACATCGCTGACGCCTGACATGTTGGAGTTTGCTACAATGTAACATTTGTGGTCTGTCTTTTGTTATCTGTTTTTGAATGTACTGAAACACGTGATGGAGAGCGAGCTGTACCAGCATGCTGTTTGACAGTGTAACAGTTAATATGGGTCTCCTCTCAATACACTACACTTTCTACACATAACGTACTACTAATAAAAACGCCCCGTAGATCTCAAGAGCTCACACTTGACACTGCACTTCCTTGGGTCCTCAGCAACATAACTGCCAAGTGTGAATTCAATGACATGGACGGTTGTCAAAATCAAAGGACTGACAGACAGACAAACAGAAAGACAGACAGCGACTTCTTCCACTTTAGTTCGATTTACTCATGCGGTCCGTTTCACAAGTTTTGCAACGTGCAGGTCTGCGATATGCAACACGAGATCATCCCCCCCTCCTTTTTCATTCATTTTGAAACATTTATCTAATCAAAACAAACATTCATTACTGTTTGGATCGATGCATGAGGCCACCAGAGGACTCTCAAATTGTTTTGCAATTTGTAAAACATGATTCGACCACTGTTTGCAATCTGTTTAAGCAGTGCTCGCAAACTGTTCTTGTGAAACAGGGCCCCAGGATGATAGGTGGGACACTCTTTACGGACACTCATTAACTTGTTACCATTTAACTACATGATGTCATATTGACTTAATGACCAATGTTATACATGAAACGGTTTTGCAATGTGTGTTTTTTTTTTTAAATCATACCAGTATTGCCACAAAAACAAATCATTTTTGAAACAGACTGTGCACATGGGATTTGTATTACATGGCATCAATACTTGACTGAATTTTTTGCAGACTTTTGGAAGGTCAGTTCCCTGAAAGACTCAAATACTAACCTCTGTCTGATATTTAATGCAGGATATTGGGGATTCACACTCTTACATGCAAGACTGCACTTTTCTACCACTTATTACTTGTTATCTAATAACAATATCTTTTACCTACCTGTTTGTAGGTAAAAACAAGAAGCTATCAGGCTCCCTTTATCTCAGCTCCTACACCTGAATGACTATGACACAGTTGTTAAAGAGACAATTCTTTCGCTCACCTGTTTCTGAGGAGCGTCTGAGGTGGACTTGTCCTTCTCAGGAGACAGAGTTTGAAACAGGAATCCTCGGCTGTTTCTGGGCGCCAGAGGATTCCCCTCCGAGATCGAGGCCAGCTTCTGAAGGACGGAGTGAGGCTGACTCAGCAGTGACCCTCTCCTCACCTGGAGGAGATCAATAAAACATAAGTCTTACATTGACCTTGTATAGATCATAGGGAATACATCATGAGCTTTGATGGTAAAACATTTAAAGCTGACATCCACTCACACATCTCATTATGGGCTCTTTTTGTTTCAGTGATGTTTTTGTTTATTAAAAGTAAGAACAAGGTAGGAAACTGATCTTAACTCTCCACTGGGTGCACAAGCTGGTTCCCAGTCATTAACCCACTAGATTCTTGCACTTGATGGCTGGTAGTCTAAATGACACATGAAATCAACTCATAATCTTACTGAAAATTTGTCTGAGTTCAGTGACATATGGTCTTAGCCAGTAGGTGACTTCTTAATTTAACTCAGAGCTGTAAAAAATATTTTATCTTCTGTGCTCTTAGTTCAGGTTTGAGTGGGTATGTTTGCTCTAAAGATGCTCTGTGCTTTGTCTCCTAGTGGCGCTTCACATTGCTGCTTTTTATAATCGCCACGGTCTCTGAACATATGGTGAGACATCCTGGTTTTGAACTGCCTGTGGGAAGAATCAACATGTAACATTTTGTCTATTCTTGATTAAAAGCTTGGTTTTTGCTGTCTGCTTTTCTCTCTTTAGAACACGCTGTGTGAAATGTGAAATCACTTTTCTCTGACTCATTTATTTCTCCCACTGTTGTCTCTAACCTCATCCCCCCGCGAGATGATTTAACGCATGCAATAGGTCTGTGAGTTTCCTGGTTGCTAAACCAGTGCTACAGTTGCTGTGCTTGTTAAAACAGAAACACAATGTCAAGGCTAATCAATTAAAATTTCAATTTGACTGGATTTTAAAACCAAAGAATGTCTATGGGCGAGACATTTTCAGCAGCAGGCAACCTATTGAAAACTTTTTTTTTTAGCTATCGGTAATGACAAATTTCTAAGCAAGTGCAAATTATAGTAGTAAACGTAGCAAAGTTTTTCGTGTCACATTTGAAATAAAACATTTTTAGTCACATATCTGACTGAGGAGCATCACATAATGCAGAAACAGCTTAAAAAATAGCTGTTAACGCACAGAAGCATAACAAGTGGCATTAACAGTATCTAATAACACACTATCTTTACCACCATCTCCCTCTCTGCCTTCTCTCTCCCACACTCACACACACACACGCTTGCACACACCTCACCTCCTGACATTTTCCTTTAAGGTCAAGTGTTTAGGAAAGTACACAGGATATATTTTTATACAGTCCATGGAAGCAACAGTCATGTCTACAACAGCACACAGTCACTATATAAACTCAATAATATCTCACTGGAAACAAATCTAACATTCCAATAAAATAAACAGAACTGTAATGTCAGTAAACAATAACTGACATTACAACACCTGAGTTACATTATGTAAGCATGAGGAACAAACATCAGTATCAATCATTCATCCTGCTCTCTGTCCCCCCTCTACTGAGGAGACTCACTGTCCGCAGGTCAGCTGCCTCAGGTACATTTGAGATAAGTGGCAAAGTGGGTTAAACAGACTACATAAAGACAGCTTTCATTTTAGTTTGTTTTTAACAATTTACTGTTGGTCCGGCTAGCACTATGTACTTGTGTAAACCGCGATCGTAAAGCGTAATAATTGGTGAATGAGAGACTGCGAACAGAACGGATTGAAATCATTTTCTACAGGCTGAAAACATGTATTGATTAAGTATTGGCTTTTCACTGGCAAGGGTTTATTGCACCTGTTTACAACAACAAGCGTATTCATCGTCAACTACAGTAATCTTGAAGTGATATTCCCTTCATCTGCTCTGCAGCCTCTCTGCTGGTGTCTGACTTCACTCTGTCATGTTTGTGTGTGTCTGCGTGTGTGTGTGGAGGAGGTCAGCATGCAGAATGCAGGAGACAATCCAACCAAAAACCAAAACTTAAAAGGTAACAATGAGAGAGCTGATAACGGGGGAGCTTATTACGACGGTCTTCATTAATTTTGCCCCAGTCTATTTAATACCGGGTCTCGGCACCAATCGGAGCTTGCATCCAGCCCAGGATGTGGCCTCCGGGCCGCCAGTTGAATAGGCCTGGTCTAAGTTATGCCATTTTTGTTAAGTCAGATGCTACCTGTTTTTGCCAAAACTCTAAATACCTTCTAGACTTTGAAACAAAGTGCCCAACTAACTTGCACTGGAATGAAGCTCAGACCTTTCCTACAGTTGAACATATGATATACACAAAATGAAACAGGAATAAAAAAAAGAATCAAGAGACCAGATTCACCATGGGTGGTGACAGTGACGTACCTGTAAAGGCTGCGAGGGTCTCTGGAAGGGGTTGAGAGCTGCTGTCGTCTTCTTTTCTGGTTGTGGTGCCACAGGGGGCTCTGCTTTGAAAAGTATGAAAGTTGGATAATAAAATAGCGTAAATAAATGCTCTTCAGAAAACATCAACACTTACAAATGAAATGATCAGGTTTCGTCGTGTTACAGTTGTGGTCCTGAAATGTTTTAATCTTGATATACTGATGATTTGAATGGTGCTGTACAACCGTTATTAATCATACAATTCATTTTGAAGAGAGTCTTTATAAACAGTACATTTATGTCTTCAGTTTGCTGCTTCAGCTGCACAAATAGTTATAATAATGCCCTTTAAAACTGGACTAATGTCCTGTTGCAGAGCCCACTTTGTTATTCGGCTCTGAGTAACGAAGACGCATCAATATTACTTGAAGTCACTCAGTTTTTTTTTCACATTTTCTTTTTCCCGGACACAAGAATGTCACAACTGTCTGAGAATGAATGCTCTGAAGTAACTGGCCATTTAGCAGTGACAGCACTGGCAGTAGTTTCCCCTCTTTGTCACGTTTAGTTTAGTTTGCTGGGAGACGTGCCAGCGTTTTGCTGAATTCAGTGTGTGTCTGCCTCTCTGGTTTATCTCAAAAGTCATGACGCGCATGACGTGAAGTTACCAACAGTCCTCTCAACTGACAAGCAGTGCAACGTGGATCAAAAACAATATAGACTCTAAGATTAGACTAATTCTGTCTGCTAAAAAATCTGGAAACTGTTAAGCACACATTTGGAATTACCTGTGTGCAGATTGTGTTTTTTAATTGTTTGCTATTTGAGTCTATTACTGTGTTTATTATTGGACTAACACGTGTCTGGGTGTTTTTAAAGTCATGGGATCATTTGTGTTGTGAGTCCTCATATCAAACCGACCTTTTCTCTGCAGAGTCTTGGCAGTCAGTTTCTTGGCCAGCTTCATAAACTGACTGTCTTCATCTCCAATCTTCTCATCATCTGCGTCCAAATCTTCCCCCTTCTTGGCTTTCTGTTCAGACTGTGAGAAGAGACGCGGAGAAAGGAATGAAGACGAAATAACAACACCCGCTTGCAGAGGAGGGGGATGACTCAACCACAAGAATGCACGCATTTGGCTTTTCTGTGTATGTTTATAGAAATAACTCCCTTTTAAGCCTGCACTGTCGATACTGCAATTTTATTTTTTATTAACCCGCCGACCCACCTGTTCTCTGAGCCACTGTTCTCTCTCTAGTCTCTCTTTCCTCCTCTGGACCTCAGACAGGTCCACGTCATCATCTTCATCATCCTCTTCTTCACCCTCTGCTCCCGTTCTGTCCATGCCGAAATCATTATCTGGAGGAAGAATTCAAAAAGAAACTATGACTATCTCATTGGATCAATCATCCACTTTTTAGGTGTGACCAGCAGCGCTATAGCTTGCTCTGCTGGTCGACCCCCACTCTTTGGCAGCCACAGTTTTAACCCTAAGAGGGGATTTATACTTGTGTGACAGGCCGTAGCCTACACACATCGCCTACACTGTTGTGAGCATTTATACTTGTGCGGCGGTGTGTCTGTGTCACTCTGCAGTTACACCTCCAAAACACTAGACCGCAGCAGGGTCTCTGTGAAGTGCTGTTAAGTTTAGTTGATTCAAAACTCTCATTAAACACACATTAAACATGGCTAAATAGCGACATTTTCAAACACAAGTACACAAATTGGCTTCACTATAACTCGCAGCATTCACAGACAAACACTTGTCTTTATCTGGACACATTTCCCCACAAATACAACATGCTAATGTTATTAGCACAAGCCTATTTCTCGACTATGGCATTTTACAGTGTGTAAATTAGCTCAGCAGCTAGCAATCTTTTCCTCTTATATAAAACCAGGGACAACAGCAACAAGGTTCACTGACAAAACATCTGTCTATACTAAACACATTTTCCAAACAAATATAACATGCTAACATTATTAGCACAAGCATATGGCATTTGACATTGTATAAATTAGCCTAGCAATGAGCTGATATTTCCACTGCTCATATGAAGCCAGGATAAATCCCAAAGTATAAATCCCTGAAGGAAAAATCACACACAAGGATTAAAAAAGTGTGTTTGTGGAGGTTTTATTGTTTTTACAGTTTACAAAAATAGGTCTGCGTCGCTGCAACGTCTAGTCACATTTCTGGGGAGGTGCACGTCAGGCTATGGCGTAGCTCCATGTCGACGCAGAGCCTACTCAGTAGCTATGTTGATAAATTCCGCATAAGAAGCTGACATTTGGCATAGAGGTCAAGTGTGTGTGAAGGTGTGTGTTTGCAGTTTATGCCAATTGGCTAAAAGAGGACGTAGCAAAGGGGGGATGCATGTGCCTATGTGGTCACAGCTATTCTGAATGTGCACTTGTTTCCCCACACTTTTAGACTGTTGGATTTTTACCTCTACATTTATAATTATTCATTAACGCTTCAATTGCCAATAAGGTTGATTTAACTCTGTGTTAAAGTTAGTTTTAGATTATTAACCCAAACTAAAATATGTTTTTTTTGACCAGTGTTAGATACAAGCTCAAGTTTTGACTTAAAGTTGCCACTAATGTCTTATTTCTAATGACGTGCATGCAAAACACACAAATGATGATAAGTTGAGTAGATTGTGACAACCAAAGCATTTTCTTCTGGGGAAATAACTCAAATGTAATATGAAAAATAAACTTTCAAACTGTGTCTTAGGTATAGGCTAAAATGAACACAGTATTGCGATGGTGCTATACTGACGCAGTGGTTTTTAATATGTAAGAAAATTCTCATAATTTAGAGGTTTTCTAAGAATTTCCCCTCAAAGTTAAGACTAGATCCTGGAAAAAATTCAGTTATTCACAAAACAGCTAAAAGCTTCCTTCACAAATCCAGCGTAATTCCCTTCTTCCTTTATTTCCTTATATTGCAAACTCACCTATATTTTTCCAACGGAATCGGCGAGCTCGCCCCGGGCCGTCAGAGTGCAGGTCTCCATCAGCAAGGTAGCGCTCCTGGTAGAGCCTCAGACGACGCTTGTCATCATCCATTACCTGTTTCCTGTAGAAACAATGGGGGGAACAATGAATTTTCACATTTTCACCTCTCAGTTTAACCACCAAAATTCTGATACAAGATATTCACCTTGCATCACTACAACAGAACATTGCCTATAGTGATTTAAGCAACAGTGGAGAAAACTCTCTGTACTCGTCAGTTTAAGTCGGGACATTACTCACATGTGGATCTTGTTGACCTGGTCCTGCAGCTCTTCATCAGAGGGAAGCTCTTCAAGAAGCTCGTCTTCCTCGTATTCGCTTCCTCTGTCGCCGTCCTCATCATCACTGCCCACATCACTGCCGGACAGCTCAGCCTCTGACTCGAGGTAGTCGGCCATGCGCCTGATAACAGGATGCAAGAAACCATTAAAACCTGTGCTACAGCTTGGATTACTTGATGTAACTTACTGTAATAAAGAAGAGTAGATAACATATGGTGCTACATATATGAATTCATTTGATTCTACACTTACATTTTCTTCTTCTTCTTCTTGACCCGGTGTGGTGCAAAGACACCCTGCATCTCTTCCTCCTCTACGTCATTGTCATCTTCCTCCCCAGATTCTGCCTCATCATCCTCTCCATCTCCATCCTCCTCCTCGTTTTCCTCTTCAGCATCCTCATCATTGTCCTCCTATAAAGCCACAATTCACTTGTTATTTGCATCATAAAATACATACATACAGTACTTCATTAACACATGAAGTGGAACTTCTGTAACTAAAGTTGTAACAGAGACAATATTACCTGCTCACTGTGACTTTCCACATCTGATAGAAGACGAAACTCACAGTCCTCCTCTTCCTCCTCCTGCTGCTGCTGCTGCTCTTCCTCCTCTGGCTTCTTTTTACTTTACACAGAGAAATTACAATGAGAATCTTATATTGTCTATAAATACTCGAGCTAATATTCCCTGAATCCTTTACCAAAAGTTAGTAAAGTGTAAAAAAGGGTGGAGATAGGGACACAATGAGAGCATTTTTGTAAAGAATCATCAACTTTTTGGATGATTAACTGTTATGTGTCAATTAACTTCTCTCTGATTAATGATTTTGGATCATTTCAGGTCTTTGTACTGTACCTGTCTTGTGCTGGTGAAGCCATGTGAGCAGAACCTAAAATTGGCAGCAAAGGAGACAAATCTAAATGTTGCGTAACTGGAAGGAAAACAATTCAAAACATTCTCAAACCTTAAAATCAAAATACTTTGAGATAGAGGGAAAGAAATCAAATGGAAATATAGAAAACAACACAAATTCCAACCAAGAACACAAACAATGAAGTATGATTTATCACAGGACAGTCATCTCAACTACAGATCCATGAGGATCCTTGTACTTTATCAGGCTCTTAGTGACATGTTATCTGTGTAATTTCTACTCACAGTAAGATCTACTATTTGGTTTCTAATAAATTTAACTATTGTGACTTCAGTGTTAATCTGTGTTAATCTCTTTAATTCCAGCTTCTTAAATATGAATATTTTCTGGTATCTTTACTCCTCTATCATCATCTTTACGTTGTGAACAAATCAAGGCATCTGAAGATGTCATCTGGGGCTTTGGTCAACCCTGATCAGCTTTTTCTGACATATTATAGAACAGACAACTAATGGGTAACGAAAATAATCCTTAGCACTAAATGAAATGAAATGAAACTCACTATACACATGTTCTCATAGACAAAAGGGGGACAACACACACTTCCTTACCTGGACTGGAAAATTTCCCTGAACACAGCCCCAGTAGAGTATCCATGGTATTGTCAGATTCTTCCTCCTGTTCTCTCTCCTTACTCTTCTTCATATCCATCTGCTCCTCTCCTGCCTGTGTTGGTGGAAACGCTCCAGAACACAACCCGAGCAGCTCGTCCTCCTGTGTTGCTCCGAGGCTTTCAGCCCTACCTGAGCTGCTCTCTGCTGTCCCAAAGACACCTGAGCACAGCCCCAACAGCTCCCCCATGTTGGCATCCATCGCGTTTTCATCCAGGCTGTCCAGGATCAACTGTCTCTTGTGGGAACGAGGGGCACCGGGCCGAGGCCCGACGTTTAAGAAGCCATCCGCATCAAGTAACTGGGAATGGGCGTCGTCCTCCAGGGAGAAGCGACCTTGGGAGTCTCCTCCCAGACCCTGGGCCAGAAGCTGTTCCACCCAGGGGCCCTGAATCTGCTCCCGGGGACGGAGGTGCATACAAGTCTTGGGAGTCCTCAACAGGGAGGCAGAGAGAGGGCTCGGAGAGTTTGCCTGAACTCTGAGGGATGAAAGATGACAAATTAAACCACTTCATGTTGAAGCAAACAACATAATATATACAGGCTGAAAGAATTTTTATCTGTCTCTCTGTCTTACCAGTCTCTTACCTTGACTTCATGTGAGAAGTCTTTGTATGAACTTACAGCTTCATACCACTCCTTCACAGGCTCTTGTTATTTTTAATTCATGTAAATATGATTTTATATATATGTAGGTGCAAGTGCATCTGTGTATTTGTATGTGATTGTCTTTATTGTGCTTTTAATGAGCAAACAAAAAATAAATAAAATTGTAACACTAAGTTTGTGCACATATGTGGATTTTTCAGTCGGACTGACCTCAAACATCCACAAACAATGTGGGTGGGAGAATTCTAACCCCCAATTATGTCATTTTGACGCTTTTAGTAACAAACTTTTCATCTCACCTTGGAGGCAGAGCCGAGGAAGCTCGGCCTAAAGAGGCAGGGAGAAGGGGAGCGGAAAATGGAGGAGTTGGAGACACTCTTTCCTGCAGAGCGCTGGTTATTGACAGGCTGGTAGGAGGTTATCATAGATCCTGCAAGCTCAAAGCTGCTGTTGTGGCTGTTGTCCTTCACCAGGGACAGAGAGTCGTCCTCTTCTGGAGACGAGAAGGATGAGAGAGTGAGAAAAGAATGTACGACATTTACTGAAAATAAATCGTCCTGCCAAACTTTCAAGGAGGAGGGTAAAAAGTCTGCTTTGAGTGTAAAAAGGACAAACTGAACAGAGATCTTTCGCTCTACTCACCCATCTTATTGTTGCTGTCTTGTCCAGACGGACCAGGCCTTCTTACACCATCACTAAAAAGGAGGACAATGCATGTCAAGCTTTAGTATCTATATCCACAGAGTAACACACAGGATGTACAAATATGTGTGTACATTTATGTATTTTACAAGCTGTATTTGCCTAAATAGAACAACCAGGTAACGATTAAGTAAGTGTGAGACTCTATTACAATTTCTCAATTAATTTAAGGCAGTTTCATCTTTTCATTTTTTAAGGTGCATGCTTTTGAGTCACTTACAAAGTTACAGTGTTATAAGCATGAAGACACACACACACACACACACAGACAAAACCAGAAACCCCAAATACACTCACCTGGTGCGAGAGCAGGAGTTGCCGGGGAACAGCATGAGTGTCCCTTCTGTGTTTATTCGGTCAGGAGTTAGTGAGGCTCTGTTCAATACCACAGGAGAGGGGCTCCTAATACTCTGGGCCACACTGCTTTCCTCATCTTCATGCTCCTTCTCTTCATCCTCACCATCATCACCTCCCAGTAAGTCATCTACATTCTAGTAAAAGAGGAGATCAGGCCTGATGTGAGTACCAAGAGATAAAAGCACAAATTTGTGGGAAGTACATTGATTGTTACAAAGCAACAACAAAGAAACATCCTCTTCACCTCCTCTTCATCAGACTCATCTGTCATCTCTTCCTCCTCCTCTTCCTCCTCCCCACAGTCTTCATTGTCAAGGCGATTCAGCTCGGCCTTGCGTGCCCTCTCCTCCTGTCTCCTTTGGGCCATGGCGAGTTGCAGGCGCTGCTTCAGAGTCAGCAGTTTCTCTCCTATGATTAGAGGGGACAGAGGAGAAGGTTAGTCATGTCAGGGAGCACACCAAAACTCCAAGTTAATATATGTGCACCTCTGGACCATGGCCAAGTCCATTTCTTCTTTGCTTGTTGATGTTTCTAAAAGTACGTCAACAATCTGAAACACACATGTCAAATTCCCTAATTTTCTGTGGCCTCTGTGGGCACATCACACGTGTATCCACACCTGGTTTGGCTGCAACAGGCTCCTCTGCTCCCTCTTTAACAGTGACAGTGACTGACTCAGTGTGCAACTCTTCCTGGCCAGATGGGGCGCTGTCTTTGCGAATGATGTTGAGCTGCATAGTGTGCTCTCCTTGAGGGCGTTTGGGTGCCTTGACGTGACGAAGGTAGCGCTCCTTCAGGGCCTCCACACCTATTTGTAGAAGAGAGGTAAATATAAGATCTAAATGTAGTATTGAAAAGGTTTGCTCTCATTTATGCCAAATTCTTTCTTTGCTGAAATCCTAAAAGAATCATGGCTCACCAGGGTTGAGCTGTGGAGGCTCGAGCTGAACAAAGGCTCCATCGTCTGGACACAACTTAACAACGGGCGGAGGGTCTAGTCCAAGTTCCTTCAGTCTGGCCAATTTGTCCTTCTTGGGTTTGGTAGGTTGCTGTGCTGAGGGCTCAGTGCTTCCACCCTGAGCAGCTAAAGGCTCCACCAAAGCCCCAGATCCAGGCTCTTTCTGCAGGGCGTCAGATTCAGACACTACTGCATCCTGACATTGCTTTAGGGATGCAGGAGCAGCTTCTTCTCCAGAGTCAGAAGCAGGTTTTACTGCTTCATCCGTGAGTGACTCCTGCAGACTCTCAGAGAGGTAAAGCATTGGTCCAGATTCCTGGTCAGGATCTTGGCTCGCTGTGGCTTCCATACTCTGGCTGAGGCTCTCACGCTGTGGGGACGAGGTGGCGGCAGGATGAGGTATGGGCTGCATCTGAGTGGATGACAGATCTAGAGAGGGAGAAGAGTCCTGCTCTGTGGATGGCTGCAGGGGCTCACTGGGTGGGTTGGTGGGAGGTGGAGCTGCTGGTGTCTCCAACATCATGGCCGAATACTTTGTGGATCTGAAGAGAATAAGATTAGCATTCATTTGTGAGTTTATAACGGCATCCTTAAAAGTTGTGACTGAATTGTGATGACAAGCAGTCATTTTTGGCTAATGTATCAAACTGCTGCCCTGACAAATGAGTTGATTTTCTTTACTTCAACAACGCCATGGCAGGGCCCTCTGGCCTGGCTCTCTTCTTAAAGAACTGGTCGATGGTCTTTGGCTCAGGGATGTGGTAGGGCAGGCCAAGTGTCGACTCTACAAAGACAGAAGAACATGAAACAGCTCCTTGATAAAGGTCTGAACATTTCAAATTCTGATCCAAAACTACACCAGCTTGGGGTTTAAATGGCAAAACAAAATAAGAAGTGATTATCAGAAAACTGTTAACCACATTGCAACAATAGATAAAGGACGATAGAAGTTTCTAGTGGACTGACCTCTGACCAGCCTCTGAGATTCACTGTGGAGCTGCTTCATTGCATCTTTGCTGGCGCGTGCAGCTTTCCTTTCCTGAGAACATCACACATGTTGAAAGTGAAACCACTTTAAAAAAAAAATTGTGTTTATCACATGTAGAATAAAGGCAAGCATTTTTGGCACTTCATACCACACGCTGGGGTTTCGCTGGTGCGTCTTCATCCTCCTCCTCTTCCTCATCCAGGAGAGGATCCTGCAACAATATTTAACACTACTGATACAAAAGCCTGTGTAGACAACGTCTGCAGAATAGTGTTGTGCCAATATCTTCACAAAAATGTCATTAACTTCAACAAATTCTGTAATCAGTGACAACAAGAAGCAATGGCTTAAATTCCTGCTAACACCTTTTACAAGTAAAGACAGTGCTTCTCTTTATTGTTTTTTTTTTTAATGTAACGAATACCAGGTGCAAACAGTCGTATTATTTTTACCTTATGCTTTTTCATCTTCTGCTTGACAGCAGCTCGGATGGCCTCCAGAGACTCTTCTTCCTCCTCTTCCTCATCATCAAGACCAGTGTCAAACAGATCTGTGTCGCCCAGCGGACATCCACTGTCATTCAGACCCCGAGAGAGAGGCGTGTTCTGGGGAAATAAGTACAAAGTTTTCTTTAGATTATGCAATGAAATCCACATCAAGATTCTGTTTCTGCTTAGTTTAACATTTTAAAATCTGGTACTTTGTGTAAATGTTAACTGAAATACACATATCGCCATTTACACAATTATTCCTGATGGCTGCAAACATTAGAATGTAAAACAAAGACCCAGATATTCAGAGATGTGTACAGCAATATGCACTTTGTATATACACAACATAGTTTTTTAAGTGTAGTTTCCAAACAAGACTAGATCTCTGATGTACCAAACACCATGTGCAAAGATTTCAGCAGGATCAGAAAAACTTAACAAAACAAACCACGGTGAGAAAAGGCCAACTCCACTCACCTCATTCACTTCAGAGACACTCTCCTTCTTCTTCAGTTTTTCCACCGCTTTGCTCCGCTTTTCCTTTTTCTCCCGGTGCCTCTGGCTCTTCTCTCTCTTCTTTCCTTCCTTCATTGATTTCCCTTCCTTTCTCACCTCCTCTTGCTGCTGCTCCTCCATTTCTCCACATTTCTCTTGCTCAGGCTCGCTGTCGTCGCTGTCAATGGGAGCACGACTTATTCTCTTGCTCTTCTGCGGCCCTCTCTCTTTCCTCTTATCCTTCTCTTCTGCCTCTCCGGTCTCCATCTCCTCTCCGCTGGAAGCAGATAGGACCAGTGCTTCGGTCATGTGTACACTGTTCTCCGCAGCTGCTCCCTCTTCCTCGCTGTCACTGTCTCTAATGGCATTACGATGAGGCTTTCTGTGAACTGTGATGTCCTCATCGTCATCAGAATCTAAAAAACAAAATTACAATTTAGAAACATTCAAATGGCGCTAAAACCCAAATAACTGTTGACAATTATGTGAAGTTGATTTTGTTGTTGCTGTTGTTTATCTTGTGTATTGCTGTGCTGTATGTTAATCTTATGTGCTGGATTATTACTCTATGATTGATATAACTGCATGCACAGGGCAAATTTCTCCATAAATTAGTATTGTGCATCATGGGATGTGGTTCAAATAGTACTGTGACTGTTGTAATTACCGTAAACTTTGTACTTAATTTTCCACTAAATACCTAAACTGTATAATGTAAATACAAGTTTAATGCAATTCCACAGACATTAACATAAGCATACACAGCCAAAGTGGCTCCTGCCCAGCTTCTCTCAGGCTGGATTATCATCTATTGTTGTGTTACTTCACCTGGAAGCTCCTCTCTTTTGTTGACTGTCTCCGTGACCATCTCCTCTGCTGGAGAGCCCATCCCGCTGTCTGAATCACTCTCTGTTGCTGTTTGGACCACAGCTGGGAGCCCCTCAGCCTGGATACAATGACCCAAAACAGAATTTAGCAATCATGAAATGCATTTTCTATAGCAGTGGTTTCAAACCTTTTTTGTCAAGGACCCCAATTTGATAACATTTTGCTTCGGAGACCTCCATGTGAAAAGATTTTTGGCTGTTTGAATTCTTAAGTTGATACCACAGTTGAGGAGATAACTGAAGATGAGGTTAAACTTAAGATCAGAAAAGTCACTTATGACTCTTCCTTACATTGAGTTCACTTCTACAGTAAATTAAAAGGTCAAAATAAACTTATCCCACAAGGACCCCTGGTTGAGAACCACTGTTCTATAGGTCTGGAGGACTGCAGTCTATTTACTGGGAAAACAACACACGAGGCTCAGATTCAATGCAACACAGCCTTAATCTAAGACCCACACTATTTATTACTTATGTTCGAGGTTACATATTGTGCTCTGTATGCTGTAGCAATACTTTAATGAAACCTTAAGATACAAGGTACTAACTTTATGGTTACAGTGGACGACTACAGCTACTGAAAGCTAACCAACTCACTGCTAAACTTCTTCTGGGATGCCAAAGTTACAGCGTGTCTGTATTTGTCAAGAACACTCAAGAAGAGGTCATTTATTGGAAGAGATAGCATGAAGCATTAGTGTTGATTGTTCGACTTTAAGCAGGCAAACTGTTGTTAAATTACATTAATGGCGCCTTGCAATAAACTAAACAATGAGCACGTATCGCCATATAACCTAGCCACATCGCTCCCTTTCAGCATTTGTAGTTAGCTTAGCTTATGTACCAAGCATGAAAAGTTAAATGTACAAGTACACGATGTCTGTGAGTAATCCCCGAGATCATAGTCTGCTTATATATGAGTTTTTCAGGGTGGTCAACAAAGTTAACATGCATACAATCGATGTGACCAGGCCAAGGCGACAACCACCGGGATGGCTGGGAAAGCTAGCTAAACCTAACTTAGCGAGCTAGCTAACTGGCTAGCGCTAACTATACCTGCAAACTTCGCTTTAAGGAACAATTTACATCTTGCAAGCCTTTCAACCCAACTTACAACAAAGGGGAGATACATGTTAGTCTGATGCTTTCACGTTAGATAGCTGTCGTAACTACCGACTGATATCTGAAATCATTTCCTCACCTGTTGTTGAGAAACGACCAGGCTCATCTTTGTCCGCCGGCTGGTTTACACTCTTTCTGTAAAACACTCCGGCAGAGACGACGCTTCGTCGAATCTCAGCAGCCACAGCAGACGTCGATAAGCAAATGTCTGCGGGACAAAGGCTATTTTAGACGTTTAAAGCGCATTTAGAAAGTGTTAAGCCGGGCTGTTACTCTTCCTCCCGCCTGATCCCGACACACCGAATAGAAATTTTGATCTTTCGCGCGCCGTGACAGCTGGCCCGCAGTTTTTCGTCATCGGAGTGTCAATCGCCGGCTTCTCGCTCTCCTATTGGTCAATACGGTACACTTGTATCCGCCCAGTTTAACGACACAGCTTGGAGAGAGCTGGTTTTAAATACCGAGAATGCTCGAGCGGGCGGGGTTGAAAGTGTTTTTGCGAAAATGAGGCTGATTTGAGGCTTTGTTGAGAGTAGTTACTCACTTGTCCCTCTGCATGATGCTAAACATAATGAAATAACGCGTTGTTTAGTGAATAGTGCATAATAACAGTGCATTTATCTCCATTTATTTCCCCCGAAGTGATTCTAAACTGGTGTATGTTTACATAACAAACATCCCCTGTGTATTATCCCATATAAATTAGTTGTGAGACATTCACTTAAATTGTAACTGGGAATAAACGACATGGTGATGGAAGCTGCTAGGTATTGATCATCTATGCACTTAACACCTGTTGGTAATGATCATGTTCATGAATATTCTTCTTTAAACAAAAACATTTTGGATGGTCAGCTGATAAAAACGGGCCAGTTCAGAGTGAAAAGAAGGCAAGCTGAATGCTACTGAGCACCTAAAGAGATTGTCTTTGTGAATCATAAAACCATGATGCATGGTGTTAGTACTGGCTTTCAATTTGACATTCATGAAATACATTTTTCTCTGTACATGTGCTTTCCAGTGTTAGAATACACTATATTACATAGGCTGCCCTACATGTAACAATTTTGCCCCTCAACAGATTAACACTGTGCACATTCAGTGTATTATCTGCATCTTGCATCAAAGTAAATATACTCACAGGATGTTTATATACAGTATATGTTCATTCTCTTTACTCCAGTGTGCTTGCAGGGTGATGCAATATTAGTGTTTATTGCATTTCAAAACAATACTTACCTTTCAGAATAAGACTTTAAATACAAAACACGTGGCAGACTCATAATACATACAATGCATGTATTGTTATAGATTTACGTAGGAATATAAAGTATTTCAAAATAGCTCCATCTCAACCAACTACAACAGTAAAATGCATCTTAGACATTTATGCACTAGATATAATAACTCAGTAATATAATAAAGGCAATAATGCAACACACACACATATGTGTGTTATTTTCCTTTGCTTTAAGTACTTTTAATACTTGATGTACACGTTGCCTAAATTACTTTTGTACTTTTACTGAAAACAGATTTAAAATGTAGGACTTTTACTTGTAATGGGGTATTTTTACAGTGTTGTTTTGCTACTTAAATACTAAGTAAAATTAAAAAATAGACTTAAGGTAGCAGCAGTGAAAGGAGTCATGGAGAATGAGAATAATGTAGCACTAAATATTAGTGGATTGTAGGTATTGATCCATCAGTGTTTATGCATCACTTTAATGTTGCAGCTGGCAATGGTGGGGCTAACTTCAGTTATTCATCTGAATAAAAAAAAAAGCATCATAGCTTACTTGCAGAGATTGAATTATTAAGTAATTATATGCCTAATTACTCTATACCCTGAGTAAATGAGTGATTCAATAATTACTCTACTGACTGATTATTTTCTAGTAATTGATTGTACTCAGGTGCAAATGGTAGCACACTCGAGTGCAGTAAAGTTGGTACTGCCTTCAAGATTAAGTTACTGAGTCCAGGACTAAAGTACAGTATCTGAGTGTTATTTGAGTGAATGCTGGCCTGCTTTACCTTTCAACCTTCATTTGAATGTTTTTGCTTCCTTTTACCTGGTGTTGGTTAGGTAACTTGTGTGTTTTTACATTTTCATCTTATGATATTTTCTTGTCTTATACTATATGTATTACGTTATTTTAGACATAGTTTTAAATTTATGATAAGTTTTACTGTATCCTGTTACTATTCTGCAGCTCCCCAGCTTCTATCCTCGCCCTGTCCATTGACTGGGATCATTAAAGTTTGATCTGCCAGTGCGGTACAGCAAATTACGCATGCGCAGAGCGGACTCCACGGCTTCTGACTGGCGCATGCGCACTTACAAATCCCCAGAACCAGCAGCAGCGGCGGTAGCTCAGGTCAGTTAGTTCAGTCAGCAGTCATTCGCGCATCTATCTATATTCCCTTTTCTTAAATTAGCCACTTTAAGCTTCGCGATACCGCCCCCAATTTCAGCGTCGGTACGGAGCCGCCAGGCCGGGACAGAGACGGAGAGAGAGGCCTCGGCCATGGAAGCGCTCGGACCCGGTAAGAAATTTAAGAAAATAGAAAAAACGAGCGAGCAGCGGAGGGAGCGAGCCGTGTGTGGGGCGCGTGTGCGCAAATGCGTCGCATCACTGGGGGCCGCGGCTGCAGCGAGGCCTCGACGCTCTGACGGGAAAACAAACCGAGGCCCAGCCCGTGTGTATGCGTGTGTGTATGTGTGTGTGTGTGAGGATTTATTTACACCGAGCGGGAGCCACGTTTTGTGTCTGTACGAGGAGGGTTGGTGTTTAAATGGGTTATCCAGTAATGTCTGCGCGGTTTTATTTATCTGAAGCACGCACTGCTCGTCGTGTCGGGGCTGGCATTGTGTGAGTGGGGATTTAACTAGGACCTTCCTTCCTCCTTCCTTCCGCGTCGTGGTGTGTTTACGTTGTTTGTTCACGATGTGTTTCTCTTTGACCAAATAATACGACTCAATTCCCACAACGAGATCACACAATCCCGTCGAAATTTGACAAAATACCCTACCTGTGTCAAATCTTTGCTGCTAAACCATTTAAATTTGTACCATCGCCATTGGGAACAGTACGTCTCTTCGGGCTGCCCTCCGTCCAAGATGACAGCGCGGGGTTGAAAACAACATAAACGCCGCTAAAACACATGTTACAGGCGATAAATGAGCAGACGTGCGTGTTTTGTGACTCCCAATTTACAGGTTTTAAGCGAGGCTGTCATTGGTTCACGCGCCATGCGTCTGTGAGAGCACAGCAGGGATGGATGGCGCTTTTATCGATCAGATCTGCAGGCCAGCTCCATATTATTCTGCTATATGATAACAAAGGCACTTTTTTGCAGCGATGCAGTGATCTAATGATGAAGCATGCGGAGAGAAATCAGCCACACACCTGCACACTGGGCCATGCAATGCATTTTTAATGTCTCAACATGCAAAATGTGTGTTTACCTCCATTTTTTTCATACTTAGACAAACTGTTCCTCATTTTGTTTGTGAAATGCGCCCTTTCACACACAAGGGATTGAGTGCAGCTTGCAGTTTGAGGTGAAAAAACGTTATTTTTTTTAATCGCTGCATGTCCACACATAGACCACACGCTCTAGAAGAAAGGTGGTGGCGTTAAGATGCATTACTCAAGTGGGATATTTGCTTAAATACACGTTAAACAGATGCATGATGCTGTGTGAGTGTCCAGGGGAATGTTTCAGAAACCAAAATATTGTACAGCCTTCTACAGGTGTGTGAGCCGTACATAATCTGTGAAAGCGATCAAGTTCTTATCTAGTCCAACCGCAGCTGCTGCTTTGCAAAATTCACCAGGTACTCCCAGGGTTTCCACAAGCCAGCTCCATTTCTCAGGGAGGACTTGTACTTAGTACATGTTTATCTTTGCAAAGTGGAGTGTGTATGTAGGTCTTCTACTGCAGACATTATTTACTCACATTAATTATGATAAATGGGGATGCAGCAGTGTGGTTGTACTGCCTGGTATCAGTGTCAGACCTTTAACGCTCATGTTAGATGATACTAGGATGCATCTCAATAGGAGTCTTTGTAAAAAATAATGTGCTAAGCAATTTAAGCTTTTTAAAATGTCTTCGTTATTCCACAGTTGTGTTAAGTGGGATGCATTTTTCAGTTTCAATTCTGCAAGCTGCAAAGTGATAAAAGGCAATTCTGTGTTGCTTCTTAAAGGAATATTTCACCCTCAAAGTAACCATTTGTGTATCATTTAGTCATGCCGTGTTACCTTAAATTTATTAAGAAAACTGTTCTTCTCACATGCCTTCATGGAAAATTGGGAACACATTGATTTATTGGGGACCATGTTTAACAACAGTAAAACTAGATCAAAACAAACTCAAACAAGCACAACAAACTCTCACACACAACACATTCAGTATAATCAGAGTCTCATTTATCCAGTCATATGCTCAGAACTTCTCAAACACATGCATTTTTACTAAAAACTTTTCTCCATTTTCCGTGGAGGCATGCGAGAAAAACAACGTTTTCTTTGTGGATTCAAGGTAACACAGCATGACTTGATGATATATATAAACTGTCGTTTTGTGGGTGAAGTATTCCCTTAAAGACTTAAAGACAAACTACCAATATCCAGTGCTGCATGGACGGCCCCTTTGAAGAACATAGTGTTCACATTGCAAAATCTTATCTAAAAAGTGCATTAGTTGAAGGTGTTTCTTCAGGAATATGCACTTATTGATCATTGCTCTAGTGTTGTATGTGCTATGATGTGATGCAGGCCTGTGGTGTCCTCACAAAGCAGCTTGTTTAATGTATTCTTATTGATGCATTTAGAGAGATGGTGGTCAGATACAAACTGAAGCAGCTGACTCTAGGAATGTGCACAATTAGTTGACTAGTCAATTAAATGTTGCTACCCTCGCTAGTCGGCACCAGAAATACCACTGTGTTAAACCTTTTAATGAAATTATTATTTTATGCGATTTTGTTCGTCCAGCGTAAATGCTGTTGTAATAATCAGGTACTTTTCCTGAAGAGTTATTTTTCTAAAGAACATTGTTTTCAACAAATATTATTTGTTAGTGTATATTTAGTGCATTGTTGTCATGTTTTGTAGAATGATGTGCAGTGTTTATAATGCACAGTATAAAGTGCCACACATTTCAGCGCCATCTAAAATACAATTTGGTTATTGTAAAATGTAATTAACGATTTTAAAAGGTCCGATAATACACGCAAGATTTTTTTCGGACTGTGAAAGATTTAACTGTGCTAAATTTTGATGGTTTTGTAAGTGTTTCTTTACTTTTAGACTAGTCAACCAATCTAAGTTTAAACCTCAGTTTAAACGTCATGGAAATAACTCATTAGAAACAGACAAAATGCATAACAGAAAAGATGTCAGAAAAGGCAGACAGGCAACAGTTCACTGTAAGTGACATGAATTGAGGCAGAGATGGGGCCACTCAAGTAGAAAATGTTTCAACTTTAGCGAGAAATTCATGATTACCCCAAAATATATGATTCCACACTGCAAGAGTACACAAAAATGGGTGCAAAAAGGCAACGGACTGCTGTTCCTGGTAGAATTTAGGAATGTTTAATGAGAATCTCAGTGTGAGCTATTACACATAGACCTGATATGTGTGTTATTTCAGCAGCTTTACGGCCAGTTGAGAAATGCATCCATTGGCTGTTTGTGGCTGATGAACACTGACTGCAGAGGTGAAATTTATGTGAAAAGTGAATATTGCTTTGCTGATCTAAGCCCATCAGTTAAAGTCAAAATCAGTCGCTCCAGAAGCAATAGCCTTGAGTTAAATTTGTCTACACTGAGGGCAGGATATTCCCTTCTTGTGAATGGTCTTTCTCAGCACCCCCTATCTTTTCCACAGTCCCGCGTGTAGTACCATAATCCAGGTGATTTGCAGGTGTGGGTGTCTCAGTGCGCTCCCCGCTCAGCGCCGTTAGTCTCTGACTCATCACCAGGCCAAGCCATCATCCTCATGCTTAGCTTAAGCCCAGCTGTCTCTCTGCTTGATCACACTGTGGTTACCAGGGACACACATAGCATTAGTAGGCTCTACAGTGCACGAGTAGTAAACCTCTCTCATCAGATGTGAGTAAACCACACACAGTCTCCTGGTTTTTAAACATTAGATCAGTGAAGAGAAAAAAAAACACAGCGTTATTGGACCGGGAGATGATAATCTTTGTACTGTGTTGTGTTGCTCCTTGAAGATGTTGGTGGTCAATTTTGGAGCCAAGATGAAAGATGCACTCAGACAACATAAGGAGGAGAGAAACTTGTTTGGCTCCAGTGCATGATCTGTCATTTTCTGTGCCAGGAAAAGCTAATTTCACTTCCTCTGTGACTCAAAGCTGCAGCTCTGTCTCACTCTGAGCAGACGCTTAAAATTATAGAGGGAGCTTGCTTAACAAGTTGCTTAAATCGAGGCCCAAATGCCACCTTTGGGTCTCTTTATGTGAATCTAGCTCTATTTAAAATGTTTTATTGATAGTTATTCTGTCAAACACAAAAAGACCTGTTCAGATCATCTCATTGTTCTTTAATAATGCATGACATGGCTGCTAAAGGGATGTATAAAACACATTTGACATAAAAAATGTACATTTTTGTCAAAATATGCTTGTGACAAAGAAAGAAGGGCGTAGTCAGAAAAGAAATCACTTAAGAGGATGTATTCTAGACGGACTTAATGTTGTCCTGCATATTTGTGGCTTTAATTTAATTTCTGATTAAGTTCCACTCTGTACTGTGTTGGACGGCCTGCATGGGCATGTGATGCTCCTTCTGAATTTTTTCATATTAGAAGCTGTTTGTGAATTTTTAATGTTCGCTCGCTGGTGCCCATGTTTTCCCCCATGACACTTTGGAGCATTAAAATATTCTTAGTTACGTGAATGTAGGCCAAGTTGTTTGTTTTTTTCCTTTCAGTGTAGCGGCAGTACAAAATATTGAAGTGACCCCAAGTTTACCCCAAAGCTTTACTCGAGTTGGTTATTTGGATGTAACATACGGAAGCTTGTTTTTGCCTCTTGATTTTTGTTTTGATGTCATGTAGTTGGAGTTCAAGTTATTAGTAGATGGACAGAAAAATTGTTATTTTTCAAGCAAAAATAGTGACAAAAAGCCAAATATTATTATCAAATAGGATCTGCAGTTTTTCTTTGTCATATTGGACAGTAAATGGAATATCTCTGTTACTGTTGGTCGAACAAAACGACAATTGAGGAAGTCATCTTGGGCTAGTGATTGGAAATTTTTCACTGTTTTATAATGTTTCATATGGGGCTGTCCCAATACCAGTTTGGGGCATTAAAGCTTCAGTTAGAAATATCTGCAATTATCGAAGCTTTGCGGGGGTTATGAAAGACGATACGTCATTGTTTGTTTGAAACCTAAGTTTTTGGTTGTTGCGCTCAAAATGAGAATTAACCACTTTGTTAACATGTAGGTTGCAACAATGCTAATAGATGAAAAAATACTTTGCAAACTAAGATGTTACTTACAGTTTTCAGGTGATTTGTCAAGCTCGTTGTGGATTACTGATATGCCAATATCCTCTGGCATTTCCGACTTTTTAGGGGTCACCCTTGTAAATCTTGAAACCGTTCCGAACACTGACTTTTGGACACTTTGTTAGCATAACTTTAAGCTTATCACATGTGGCCAAACTGTTGTACTCACTGAAATTCGGCCTGTCCCTAACTTTAAATGTCATTGTTTAACTAATGTTGATGCACAATGAATTATGTTGGAGTACTGCTTCTTAAGTTATAGGCTCTTTGGGATTTTTGGAGTCATGTAATGGCAACAATTGTAGCTTTGAAACATTTAGGTCAGCCCAAGTTTCATAGACTTAACGGTTAATCGCACAAACAATCAGCAGATGAATTAATAATTCTAAACTGCAGCCTTACATTTGGTATCATTTCTACTGTTTATTTTTTAAATATTTTTACAAGCGTAAACCTGCTTAAAATCCAGGTAGTGTAAAAAGAAGAACTGTGTCAGGAGAGGTCAAGAAACTACAGGTTTAAACAAACGTTACAAAAAGGAAAGAAAGTAAAAAAAGAACATAATAACTGAGCAGAAATACTAACCAATCAGTGCACAATAATCCAATAAAAACAAAGAAATACACAAAATAAAAACGATACAGAAAAAAAGAAGAAGAAAATATATATACACATGTCAAATGTTCTGAAGACAATGAGCTTTGATGTTCAGTAATTGTACACCATGATATCTGAGGCAGTACTGGCCATGTTTCATCTAGTAAAAAAAGGAAAGTGAAGCTGATCGACTTGTCTTATATTATTTGAATGAATTTCGGAATTTAATTGTTAGAAATTGCTAAACGATGATGGTAGAGAAAAATGTGTGAGCATATATAGATTATATTCTTTAAGTTTTATCAGCAGCATGTGTTTATATCTATTAACTATTTTTACTTGCTTACTTGTGCTCGTAAAATAAAGCAGGATGGTGCTGCTAAATGGGGAAAAAAAACAACAAATCCATTGAATTAAAATCCTACCAGCTAGAGAACAATCAAGAGCTGAGACGGCTGGTTTTAATTATCTACTAGTTGACTGGCGGAAAATTTATCTGCAACTGTTTTGATAATCAAATGAAACATTTTATTTAAAAAAAGTAAAACAGCCAAACACTCCCGTGCTCCAGCTGCTCAGTAGTGAGAATGTGTTGCTTCTCTTTGTTGTATGTGATAGTAAACAGAATACATTTGGGTTTTGGATTGTTGATCAGACAAACAATTTGAAGATGTCTACTTGGACCAGAGGACATTTTAATTGACATTTATATACTGAACTATTAATCCACTAATCAAGCAATGAAAGTAACTGTTTCAGTCATAAGCTGTTATATAAAACATAGAGTTGGGGTTGGTGGTGTTGGCTGTGGTAAGTATACATGTTGTGGAGGAAGGATGGGTTCAGGCATTTCATGTTGAGACACGCATATCTAGTGTAGTAGTGTGGCAGCTGAGGAGGCTAAATATAGGTACAGCTCTGGTTTTGCTGGAAGTGGAAGAGGAAGACCTCGAACTTGCTGCGCTGCTCACACACAGTGAAACCCTTTTTGTAGTACCTGTACATTTACCCAGCGAGCAAAGAAAAATAGAAACACATGTACAGTGTCTTACAATTCACTACACAGGGTATCAGCAGGTTTTACAGTCTTTAAGGTGTTTCATTTTGTTTCCTTAAAAAAGGCCTTAGAAAATAATAAAAAGTTTGAAATGTAATTGAACAAAGTCTTTCTTTTGCCTGGTAGAGGCAGTAATGTGAGTTTTAGTTACTGATTGAGGGCTACATAGTAAATAATTTTAGGCCATATCAGCCGTACTGGCTTTCCATCATACTTTCATACTTTGGATGGTATTATCTAGAGCTGTAAAGATTAGTCAAAGTTTTGATAATTGTCTCCACCATGTGTAGGCCTTTAGGGGATCATGGTGGTGGTGTGTGTATATATAAGCCTGTATATACATCTGTCTGCGGCTAATCTCGCAAACTACTGGACCTATCAGCCTAATATTTTGCGTACATATTTATGGCTGTATGTTCAAGGATGTCTCATGGTTGCAATGATTTTACAATTGTTAAAAAAACTTTGTGGACCAAGTTTTCCGAAAATCGTCATGGCAAAAGCAACAACCCTTATTGTCTGTTGCAGGCCACATTTTGGCCTTCGCTGTGACTCAGAAACTGACTGGAAAAGTTAGCTCTCGTTTTTAGCCATAGAATCTGCAGATTAATCCCATCCTGACATGTTATGATCCACTAAAGTTATGCATGTTACGAGATGAATAACTCCATTTTTTTTGCCATCTTCACCTCTATGGTTACTGTAAGTGAGCTGGGAGGGACAACTCCACCAGGCGCAGCTACGACCTGGTTATGTTCTGTATGCTGCAAGGCGTCCTGCCAAAGTGGGAGCATTCCAGAAGTTGCGTGTTTTGCCTGTAGACTTGAACATTTGTTGATTTCGTCATTTTTCCTTGATATTTGTGCTTCATCCATAAGTAGGAAAGTAGGCTACATATAGTAGCCTAGTTAAATGTTTGGCTTTTTTTTGCTTGTTAGTTGTGTTTATTGTTATTTCCTATTTTTTGTTGTGTTGTAGTCGACAGACAAAGTTTATACTGTTACAAGTCCAGTAATGAAAACCATGGATCAAGATTTACTGCTGTATTTCAGTCATTAAATACATTCATCCTCATAATTACATTGTATCTGTATTCTATATACAGTGCGTTTTAGAAGAGCCTTTTTAAAAAATTGTTATCGTGTTTGTCAACTTGACTGCAATATTGCACTTGACGAGAGCAGACAAAAGTATGAATGCCATAGATGAACTGGTGCCCTAAGAAAAAACGGCAACAATGCCAAATGTTCTCTGATTTATTGTTTTCTCCAACATGAGGATTTGCTGCTCTTGTGTGTTTTTACATTCTTGTAAATTTCATATTTTTTGGTCTGTTGACCAGACAAATTTCAATATTTTCTGACATTCTTTTAGATTGAAGGATTAATCAAACATGTCAGATCGATATGTGAATAAATAGCATTCTGTGTGGTATTAAACCGGTCTTAATCTCTGCAGTAAGTCTTGAGTACTGTATTCCTGATATATGCATTAGCGCTGTAAAAGATGAAACTTGTAAGAAAGAGGTCATGACCCATCTGTGGTCATAGTTTGCAGTTGTGGTGTTGTATTGAACTGCATTTTATTCAAATCGTTTTGTCCACCCCCACATGTACATACAACTGAAGACAGGAAGTTATACAAACACATTTTCCTGCTTGGAAAGCTTTCTGTAGACACTGTCAATACAACGCTCCAACATTGAGGCATAAAGGAATGCACCTGAATTACTATTGGATTTCTATGCAAAAGAAATGCTTTGTTTGTGACACATAATGCAGAATTACACACACATAGCACTTGGTAGGCCTTTTGTTGCCGTCGGTAACAAGGCCAGTAGGACAAAGTAGAGTGAATCATCAGATGGTTTTAATCCAAGTCGTGACAAAGACAAAACAGACAAATAGCTTCTTATTTGAAACTGTATCATAAGCATAATAATGATGTAGAAAAGCTGAATGATAATATAATCAGGCTAATGGTTTGTTTGTGTGATGGATGTGGAGGAGGAGGAGGCGGTAGAGGTGGAGGGGGTAGTGAGGAGCAGGGGAGGTGATTTGGGGCCCAGCCTAGATGAGGGCATGTTAGGAAGCGTGTTTTCAGGAAGCGATGGGGAGGGTCCCAATTGTCCGTGCTCTCGCGCTTCACTTGCTAACTGGAGCGTGTGGGTGCATGGAGTTCAGGAGGACCCCCGCAGTCCCTTAGCTGTCAGTTAACAAAAGCTGTAAGCAGCCTCCTCCAACCTCCCCTCAATACCACCAACACAATGTTATTTTGATATTGTTTGAATATATATTCTCTGCCTTTTAAGTAATCTTTTTGTCTTTTATTGCAACTAAATTCAGAGCCGAGTATGTGCCTGTATGTGTTTCCTGTTTGAGCATTTGGCAGACACTCGTAGTGTTGGTGTTGATGTGTGAGATAGATGTGTCATTATCAGGTTCATTTGTAGCTAGATGAGGTCTTGAGCATATATGTGCTGTTTTTAACTGATGACTGAAGTGTTCAAGACATTGTGTTCCTCTTTTGCCTGCAGCTTTTTATGCTACAACACAAGACTCACAGGCACCACACCTGTGTTATGTACCTGTGCATGTACTGTTTGTAATGTGTGAGTGACATGGATGCGTGTGGCATGTACTGCGTGTAACGGTAATCCCAGACTCTCTGCGTGGCACCCCCTCCATATGGTCCTGCTGCTGTCTGTCTGAGAGGAGCTCGCTCTTTGTCTCGGCATGAGGGGTGGGCGCCCTCTGTGTCTGGGTGGAGCTGGGGGCGGGCTGAAGGATAATTGGAGGTCATTGTTTCGCCAGCCCCTTGTTGACCCATGTAGGTCAGGGGCCAGAGTTACGGATCAATCAAACCGTGTATGTACGCCTCTAAGTCTATGGGCCCATTTCAGTGCATTCAAGCAGGTGTCACTGATGAGACAGTTTGCAACAAGCTTGGCGTTACGCCGCGCACATTCATCTTTTAAAATCTGACATTTAATGCATAAATAATAGCACACGCTTTCACTGTTGCCACCTTTGTTCACATTCAAAATAAATGCCAAACATGCTTTATTTGAAGCTTTGTTCTTTTGTTGCGAGGAATCCATTCATTTCTTTTTATAAGTGTGGTAGATTAAGCCCCCACTGAAAGTAGAAAAGTGAGAAATATTTGAATTTATTAAGAAATTATTGATGTAGCAAAGTATTGACTTGCATGTCAACAAAGTCAGTAAAAATCCCTTATAAAGTTTAAGATGGTGGGAATTCACAATCACTTTTCTCTCTCTGCAGGCCCGCCCGCCCCTCCCTCTCTGTTTCAGCCTCCGCGGCGTCCCGGCCTCGGTACGGTGGGGAAACCCATTCGGCTCCTGGCCAACCACTTCCAGGTGCAGATTCCCAAGATTGATGTCTATCACTATGATATCGACATCAAGCCTGAGAAACGGCCTCGGCGGGTCAACAGGTAAAACCTACAGACGGGTTTAAGCAGAAAATATGCATGAGGAGCGGAAAGTTATGTCTTAGATTAAAAAATAATTTTGAGATGCCAGTTGCATCTGTAGCTATTATAATCATGGACTGCTCAAGGTGAAACTTGTCTCCTCAGGGCAAGAGGTTTTAGTTACAAATAAATGGGGAATTGTGGGAAAGAAGTGTTATGTTTCATTGCAGTTTGAAAATGGGACTCCCTAAAAACTTGCATGCTTCGGCGAGCTTTGTGACTGTCTCAATCCTGGGCTCTGAGTACATGTTTAGACTTTATATGATGACCTGCGTGCACCCTTGTATAAATGCAGTATAAACCTGAATAATTTTGGTTAGATGAAAATGAGAAGGTGGACTGCATGGCAAAGTATATGTTAGTTTTATATCTGAAGCCTGGAATATTAAGCAAACTAGACTGAATAATACACAAGTATGAAGGCAGAATACAGAATAAACTGTTCATTTTTCCTGTAATTTGTATATTTGGTCTCAGGCCTATGCACATGGAAGTTCAATGATCTGCCTTGTAAGCATGTTTGGGCATCTGTTGATGCCAGATACTACCGCACATTGTTATCAGAGAACAGACCCCCTAACCCAGTAGATTTTTGTTGTTGGACAGTAAAGTAAAAGTCATCTGAAAATCTGCAGGAAAGTCTTTAAGGGGATGGTTTTGTCATCTCATCCAGTGGGAGATTGTGCATCAGACACACAGCACACAGGATGTAAGGAATTGTCCGTGGGTAAAATACATAGTTTAGGGAGTCCCATATGAAAATGTCACCAGAGATGTGAAGGTCTCTGTTCTGCCTGTGTTTTTGGCTCATCATCCTGTTGTCTGTCTTCCAGGGAAGTGGTTGACACCATGGTGCGGCACTTCAAGATGCAAATCTTTGGAGACCGACAGCCTGGCTACGACGGGAAGAGGAACATGTACACAGCACATCCACTGCCAATTGGGAGAGACAGGGTTGGTATTTCACAAACATGACCTTTGCCTCTTAAGCATGAGCACAAATTAGTTGGTGTGTCTTTTAAAAAATGTGTAAATTTTGTTAAAATATCTAAAGGATTGATAAAAGGACAAATTGTTTGCATTTAAGCACCTAAACCCAGTGATTTGTTCACATTTTAGGTGGGAGGTGGCAGGCATATAAAAGGTTCAGTGGATTAGAGAGTGTTTATGGGTTTGTAAGTGAGAGTTTGCCAGCTGGATCAGTCTGGACCAGGAATGTGAGACCAGTACTTATGGACCTGTAATGGAAGATAGATCCCCAGTCTCTTGAATGGTCTCACATTTCCTTACCTTTTCTGTTTGTTGCAGCAGAGTCAGGCTTTTATTAATAGTCTTTTAACCTCCTTTGAAGTTAAGAAAACCTGACAGTAAGTATTGATGTTTGACAAAAAAAAGTCTGATGGATTCTAATTGGAACGATTCCTTAATGTCTAATCATTGTGTCTGCGTTTTGGTCAGCATCTCTGGGAATAAAATAAGTAATAAGTTTATCTTCAAACAGTAACATTCAATCGTGAATGCAGAGATCAATAACGATATCTGTTTTAACAGCGTAAGGGTGTTTTAGGGTGTCGGGGCCCTGTCTTACACCTGGCACAAAGTGAAGCACAGTGCAGGACATGTGTCATTTCTAGTTTCAGACCAACACAGTTGTCATTTTTTCATGGCCAGCGCTCATGTTGTCGTCTTTGCGCCCATGGGCATGTGAGGTGTAGTCAGGCGCTTTGTTGGCGAGTTGCTATTCTGAGGCAGCAGAAAGCGATTGCACCATTGACCATTAAAAACATGGTCTAAAGTGAGAGTGGCGCCATATTTCCCTGCTATTTAATAGGTGCATTATTCAGATAGTAAGATGCATCTACATAGGCAGGTTCACGAGGTGCGTACTTTCTGCTTGTTACACACACAGGAACATGTGGATAGGTTGCGGGTAGATAAAATAACTCATCATTAATGAGGAAAATATGAATTACAGTCTCTAAAATGTGAACATAGCAGAGAACGTAGCAGAGCTACAGAGCTGCTTAATGACTCCCGATTAAGGGAGACATTGTGCATATTTGCACACAAGGAGCAGCGTAACTTCATTGATTGTTTGATGAGCTAAAAGTTTAGTTCTGTTTCCTGTCAAGTTTATAACTATAGTTTAGTTTTGCCACTCAAATGTCCCACAATATTTGCTACACTGACATTTGCTGCACATTACTGCTCTTACTGCATTACTCTCAGCCGCCCATCTCTCCAATTTGACGATTCAGCAATAGCAGAGCACCAGGTGCCTGCACACCTGACTGTTAAAGGGAATAGGAGATGACACTTTGATTGGTTGAATTCATGTTACGTCCAAAACAGACCTATGATTAAGGGACTATCTGCAACCTCTTTGCCACTTCTGTTGTACTTTGTGCCAAGATTATGTCTTTTTTAATGAGCAAATGTGGAGTTGGACACGAACCTAATGCACTTGCACAAAGCACTTAAGACCATATGCTATGGATAGTTTAATTATGGCCCATGGTCTTAGTTTTTTTTTTACAGTTTACTTAAGTGTAAAATGGAAAATGCTTCCCTTTTTTGTTTAACAAAATCTACATGCATGGAAAAAAAACATATTGTTTAAAAACTACTGTACTGCTTGTCTTAAACAGTAAATTTACATCAGAATTAAGGACATTTTTCCAGGTTTTTTGCTTCTTGTATACAGCTGTTGACTGTGTGGCTCCAATTTATAAAGGATTCTTTCTGTGTTGCTCTCTTGATTTCAATTGAATTTGCTCTTTGGTATTTATTGCCTTTTATCTCTTCCCTTCACCTGTTTTTCAATCCATTTTCCTCCTCTCGTCTTTTGTTTCTGTCCCCTCCCTCTGTGTTCATCCTCCTCTCTCTCCATCTCCAGGTGGATCTGGAGGTGACCCTGCCAGGTGAGGGGAAAGATCAGACGTTCAAGGTGTCTTTGCAGTGGGTGTCCGTGGTCAGTCTTCAGATGCTGCTGGAAGCCCTGTCAGGTCACCTTAACGAGGTTCCCGAAGACTCGGTTCAGGCTTTGGATGTCATCACGCGGCATCTGCCTTCCATGAGGTGCTGACACTCATCACCTCAAACACACCACCCACATCTTTTTCACATCTATTGACAGAGTTATTGCTTTTCATATTTTATTTGTCTGTATTACTTTAATTTCCTGCTGTCTTGTGTCTTCCTGATCAAATCAAATTACAGTCAGATTACATTTTCATGGGATTTTCATTAAATTGAGTTGTGGAGTTTCATGAACAACTGAACCAAGGGGCATTGCATTCCTGATATTTTAATGTCCATCTCTAAAGGGATTTCCAAATTTCTAATGCCTTTGATTTAGATGTCACATTAGACTAAATTTTGTGACACTTCTGCATCATAAGAAGAAATCGATTCACTGCACACAGATAATTAAGTGAACATTTCCAGATGTAGTTGTCAGATTTAATACCATATGATGTTAATTTGCAGAGCTCTCACAAAAATATGAGCCTCTTAAATGTTCCACTGCTTTCACTGTCTATTCTAAATCAGAAACCAAAATGTATTTTGAGTTACAGCTGTGTTCTTTTTATATGCATCCATTCAAAGTTTCACTTTTAGCTGTTGAACTCAAATGCTTTTCACAGTAAATACTTTTGAATCTTAAAGGAATACTTTGTATAACAATTACTCAAACTTTGTTTATTTTGCAAGCCTCAATAGTAAGTGAAGAATCCAAACAAATTTGTGATGAATTGAAGTCACTGGGTTCCACGTTTACAAACTCTAACACAACTCGCTCAGTATAATCCAAGTCGAATTTATCCAGTAGTATGGTCAGTGCTCCCTGTTAGAGAAGCTCTTTCCAACAGGGAAGTGAACTACAAGTACAACTTATCTACACTTTGTTCAAAGCCAGACTCCATTGACAAATACAGTAATTTTATCTCGCCCAACATGGGCGCTGCTGGTCTACTGCTGCCTTGATCAGTTATTTTAGTTATCATTATGTAAATATATGGTGAATCCAAACCAACCTTTTAAAAATCCAAAGGCACACAGTAACACAAACAAACTAACTAATGGAGGCAGTGGTAGACCAACAACTCCTGTGTTCAGTGGGGTATAATGAGTGTGTCTTTGGAGTCTGGCTTTGAAGAGAGCATAGATTTGTTTCACTTAAAGTTCAGGGCTGTTATATAGGGTTGTCTGTTTGGATCATACTGAGCATACGACTGGATAAATGAGACTTTGATTATACTGTGAGTTTGGAAATCAATATTTTGATAAAGTTTTGCTGTTGTTAAAGACAGACCCTTTAAACTTCAATTTATCAAGAATATTTTTCTGCTTTGGACTCTGTTAACCAGAGGCATGCGAGGAAAACAAAATTTTCTTCACGAATTTAACGTCACACGGGATGAGTGATTTCCTTGAACCGTTTTTTTAATACCAAAAAAATAATTGTTGACGTTTTATTGATTGAGGTAGTTGGAGCCTATATTATTGAATTTGGTCCATTATTTACCCTCTGTCTTTGTGCACACAGGTATACTCCTGTGGGACGTTCATTTTTCTCCCCTCCAGAGGGCTATTATCATCCTCTAGGTGGAGGCAGGGAGGTGTGGTTTGGTTTCCATCAGTCTGTCCGTCCTGCAATGTGGAACATGATGCTCAACATCGATGGTAAGCTGATCGGTCTGAAATTTTATTTTAACTACAGTCATTTCAGAGCGTTGTGCATTGGGCTGATATTTGATCTGGGTGTTAACTGACAGATATGAAGAATGTTATCATGTCTTAATGCTCTGCTCAGCAAGATATATTGTATTAGTCCGCACACAGTCACTGATGATTAGCAGTTCTGTTTTATTTCCACCATCAGCTGACTTAATAAAAGTCCCACTTTGCACAGCTACTGCTAGTATGGAAATGAGGTAGAAAACTTGAAATAATGGTTACTTACGTAAGAGAAAAAGACAGATACTTGAATGAATAAATACCGAGTTTAATTCAGCTTTTCTCAACTAAGAGCTTACTTTGTAATGAAAGAAAAAACGATTGCTGCCGTAATAACTTTTCAGATTTGTCAAATCCCGCCATCCCACTATAATATAATAGACCATGCAGTGTTATTGCCTCTTAATAAGCCTTAAAACTGGTATCTGTTACTCAAATTGAACTTCAGGGGTTTTATTCCATTTTGTGTCCTTTAGGAGTACATCACCATGTCATTTGTTTTTTAATCACAGGGCTGTTTTGAGTCTGAACACCCATTAAGTCAGTTGAAATTGTACAACACAGTATTTCACAAGGCATTTTGGCACTAAAGCAGTTCCTAAATCTATTCGGAGCGAAGGGGTAGTTGAAATGTCCGCTTAACACCAAGACCAAAAACACCAACTGTCTTACTCTGAGACTAAGACAGTGACTTGTTATTGTCACTTAAAATACTTTATAATAATAGGCCTGAGCGGTGTATTGACCTTTCGAGGTCTATCAATTTATTTTCAAATGAGTCATAGGAACACTGTTGATATATGATGTTGCGTTACATAACCCGTTTCTTCTGTAAAGCTGTTTCAGTGCTCACATCTCTCCTCTTTCACTGTCAGCGCAAATCAGGCCCCACTTTCCCTCTGCGTCTGAGTGCAACCTGGCGTGTACAGTTGGAGCCTCAGAGGCTTTGAATTGCAACTGAACATTTAGCTCACTTCATTGAAAATACCAAGCTATTTATCATGTATCACCATTCAGCCCTAAAAAATCAAGATGATTTTTGGTCCATATCGCCCAGCCCTATTTTATACCCACAGCTCTTCATGTGTTACTTGACTGAGATGGTCCGCCCTCTGGATATTATGTTTCTGTTCCCTTGGTTTTATTGAGGTGACCAAGGCATTCTAAAGAAAGATATTAAGTGGTTACTGATTAGATCAGCTCATTAATTATGGCCGCAGGACAGTGCTTTAAAGCTCTCTTTGTTGCTTTTGCATCCCCACTTTCAATTCTACAGTTTGACCACACTCTTCCTGTGACATACAGTGTAAGGGACTCATTTGACTTGCTTGTAGTTGTAATTTATGGAACTGATCTTCTGAATAATGTCATATCTGTTACTCTTCCTCAGTGTCAGCCACAGCTTTCTACCGCGCGCAGCCTGTGATCGAGTTCATGTGCGAGGTGCTCGATATACAGAACATCAACGAACAGACCAAACCACTGACGGACTCGCAGCGCGTCAAATTCACCAAGGAAATAAGAGGTGAGCGGTCAAACACCAGCACACATACACACAATATGTTGACTTTTACCATCAAGTGAAAAAGGGCCAACTTTAACAGACACATTATATACGCAACTTCTGTGACTCACTGTGTATCAAGAGAGATTACAGAGAGGTGTGGACCTGCAAGGCACATGCATGTTTGTTTTAATGCAGTGTTTAAGAAGCTACACCCACTCACACATAATCACGCTGTGTACCCACCACACATACTCATTCACTGCTACATCAGTGCTGCACATTTGTTCTTTACCTTGGGGTGACAGACGATGGTGTTTCTGCTTGTGAACAGAATGTAGGCACTCTCAAATCAGGAAATATGACCATGAGATTCACTCATAATAGATCTCCTCCTTTTTATTCATTATTTACGCTTTTATATTAATGCAAGAAAATACTGCAATTCTAAGCAGCTCCAGTCTGTCTTCACGTCTGTTCCACTGAACCACCGAATAACCTTGTGAGAGATAATGGGGTATTTCAGACAGTGTGGAATTTCAACTGCATATTTTCCACAGCAGACACGTGTAAGCTCTCTGAATTCTCCTTTTTGATTTGTGTGTTTTGAGTTGTGACAAACGTGTAAAGGGAAACTGCAGAGAGCTGAAACACCCTGTACGCAATTGGCTGCATTGTCAGCGTCTGTCTTTATTAAGGCCTTAAAACGACCGTAGGGGAAAACAAGAGAACAATTTCAATCTCCAAATTTAAAGATATCAAAATATTTGAAATTGCAGTTGGGTGGACAGTTGTGCTGTTTCTTAATATGACTCTGCAATGGTTCTTTCTTGTATGTGTTTCTGGAAACAGGTTTGAAAGTTGAGGTCACCCACTGTGGTCAAATGAAGAGGAAGTACCGTGTGTGCAATGTGACACGCCGACCTGCCAGCCACCAAACGTAAGAGCTCATCAGTTTGTTCACCCTCATAGTGTATGTTAGCAAAGGCAACATTGTCTGTGTGGTGTAAAGAACCAAGACCTTGTAAATATACAATTAATACAACTCAAGTCATATTTTCCCTTTTTTGCTTTACATACTCGTGGACCTGTGTTTGCTTCGCTCACATTTTCCATTTATTCACAGGTTCCCCTTACAACTTGAGAACGGCCAAGCCATGGAGTGCACAGTAGCTCAGTATTTCAAGCAGAAGTACAATCTGCAGCTCAAATATCCACATTTACCTTGCCTGCAAGTAGGGCAGGAACAGAAGCACACCTACCTTCCCCTGGAGGTGAGAAAGAGGCTGTGCTGATGTCCAGTGTTTAGGATTTAGGGGGATATATTGGCAGAAATTGAATATAGTATGTATGTTTTCTTTGGTGTACAGTCACCTGAAAATAAGAATAATTCTGTTTTTGTTACCTTAAAATAAGCAGGTACATAGAGAGCGGGTCCTTGCCTATGGAGTCTGCCATGTTTCTACAGTATCCCAGAACAGACAAACCAAACACTGGCTTTAGACAGGGCCATTTGCGTTTTTGTGTCAGCCACCATAGTTAGCTGCCCCTTCGTGACTCGAGTGTTTGAAAAACACTGTTTTTTTTTTCTTTACATGATACTGCTTTATTCAGGATTTTTACTGGTTTAAATCACCGGGTCTGTTTGTTTTGGAGAGAAAGAGACCTCTGTGGATAATTCGGCTCCCAGTAAAAACCTCCTGAACGTCTGGATCTTAAATTATCAAAGAAGAAAAGTGAGCACATATTAGCAGGTGCTTGGCTAGTGGCCCGTCTGCGACACGCCAAACAGCATGTGAGAAACACTGATTTGTAACATGAAACTGCTTTATTCAGTGTTTTTATGGGTTTTAATCACCTTTTCAGTTTGTTTTCAAGAGGAAGAAACCTCCATGGATAATTTTACTCCCTTTAAAAACCACTTGAACAATAAATACTGAAGGAATCCTAACCCGGAGAAGCTATAGCTAGTTGCAATCTGCAAGCCTCACCACTAGATGCCACCAAATCCCCCTAAATCTTACACACTGCTCCTTTAAATATGGTTTATGGTTTGACTAAAAACGCCATTCATCTCCAGTGGTAACATTCTTCCTTTTCAGTTTCTTGCAATTGGTCCTCTTATCTGATTGATCATGTTTTATTAATGAAATGTTTCTTTGTGCTCTGTAGGTCTGTAACATCGTAGCAGGCCAGCGCTGTATCAAGAAACTGACTGACAACCAGACATCCACCATGATCAAAGCTACAGCTCGCTCAGCCCCCGACAGACAGGAAGAGATCAGCAGACTGGTGAGTGCTGTTTCCCTCTTGGGGTAGGAGTAAGAAAAGCAACTGGAGCAGCTAGCATTTGGATTTTTCCCTTAGGACTTGTCATTTTAGAGTTGTAGCCACTGATATGAACTCAGTGTTGCCTAAATGCTGAATAAGAGATGAATCGACAAGATAAATCACTGTACAACTGTGCATTACAACTGCTTTATGTTTTGTTCTTTCACATTCTTACAACAACCCTCCAATCATCTCCTTTGCTTCTCCTCCCTCCCAAGGTCAAAAGTAACAGCATGGTCGGGGGTCCAGACCCTTATCTGAAGGAATTTGGCATTGTCGTGCACAATGACATGACAGAAGTGACAGGGCGTGTCCTCCCAGCGCCCATGCTGCAGTATGGGGGCCGGGTGAGTACAGACACAGGGCGGGACTGTGGCAGGGTGAGTACTGGGCATGGGCTGCACTCATGGGCGCATGCTGACGGGGATCGCACAGGGTGGGGGGGCATCACAGAATGAATGCTGGGTCAACAGGGGAGTTCCAGGTTTGCTAAGGTCACTCATCAGAAGGGTGAGAGAATTTATAATGTGATTTATTTTGATAATTGAACAGTGAATTGAATATTAAAGTACTTTATAAAACTAAAAACTGCCATACCATTTCAGTAAAAACCATTACCTCAAACAGTAAAGTTGCAAAGTGGGAGAGGTGCTCCTGGTTCTGGAGGAAAAGTCACTTTTACTTTCTCTATAGACAAAATGAGGTGACTGACAGTTCAAGCACTTCTACGGCTTGTATGAGTATCAAATTCCCCCGAGTCAGTCATCAGTACAAAATATGAACTGTGAATTGTGTTTCCTCTGGTTTCCTCAGCTGAAAAAAGTCGCAGGTACTGTGCAAGCCTGAGCACATAAAAATGTAAGATGAGAAACTAACGACTCCCATATTGCACTTGGATAAGAACCATCCAACCATAGAGCTTTGAATTCTGTTATGTATGCTGCTAATGGCAAGTTAAAGCTTTACATTATTGTACTGATAATACAATCTGCAGCTTAAGTGAACTCACTGGCAGAGTTTTAGATGAATTTTGCTGTATCTCTGATTGGCGCTGCGTCTTCTCCATTGCGTCAGTGGCCGAGGCTCATGGGTATTATAGTATTAAGAGCACTCCGCCACACCAAACTGAGCAAAACATGATTTCTAAGAAAGTAAGCTGTAATAATTAAAACTGTTGGCCATAATAGAAACCTAAAGGATTGTTACATTATTAAGAGGAGTCCAATGTTTCTGTGTTGAGTAGCACTGAGAATGAGATTAATAGAAAAACTTCTAATGGGAACACAGAAAACTCAGGGTGGAGGGGGGAAATTAATACACTGTATCCTGATGTTTTGCATGGCAATATTGTGTTGACACACAGAAGCCAAGTATCAAAGTTTTTATTATAAATTATTAATATTGTAAAAAGAAATTCAGCTTTTGGTAGCATGCTGGAATAATTAATTCAGTTACTTCTTCAGTCCATAAGACACATTTTTCTATAGTAAAAATGATTGAAATAAGATAAACAGGCTGAGGACTTATCAGATAAAACAGATGTTGACAAAGTTTTACCTTGGTGACATAATTTACAGTAGAAAAAAGATAATTTGCAACATATTTTATCACAATACTCAGCATATTTCACAATGTTTAAAATGCCAGTAATATTGTATTTTGATGATATTGGTGATCCCAGCCCTACAGAACAGTAGAAAGCGCCTCCTGAACCAGCATCTCCTCCTATTTTGTACCTTCAAACACAAACCGGTCCTGCAAGTTTTAACTGAGGCTATTAATTCAGGTAGTGACTGGATACAGTATTAAATGTAAATGCATGGAGACCTGTAAGACCTGGAACTTCCCTGTGTTATAATCCTGGGGCACATCTCTGCGGTCTGCTGAGTGCATCTCTTTAAATACTCCTCCTCTTCACTGACAGAGCGTCTACATGTGTAAATATTACAGTTCAGGGAGATGAGGGCTCAGGTTTTCACACGTTGCAATTAGTAGTGTCTTTGAAAGTAAAGGAATGGAAATGATAAGGAGAGGTCGCTGCAGACTGCCGAGATTCACCCACTGAATCTCAAATCAGCATTTCCAATTCAGCTTGTCAACAGAAGACTTAACTGACAGCAGTCTTCCTGGACAAGAAATCAGCCTTTACTGCCTGGTTGTTAACCACGAGAAGCTGATTTGGGATTCAAGGATTGTGTGAAAGGGGGGAAGAATGGATGTACTGCCAACAGGAGGATGATTAGACTCGTAGCCACCCAGCATTAAAGCCTGAAAGGTTCCTTTTTTAAGCCTGTTTGACTTTATCTCTCATCTAAAAATGAAAAGGTTCATATAAAAACTAAAGGCGCTGGAATATAAACCCTCATTCAGAGGCAGCGTTCATTGATTCTGCTAAGATAAGATGAAAATTTAATGATCCCCATGGGGAAATTGGTTCAGCGTATGCGCCAGCCTTTCCCCTCTCCTCCTGGCTTCATTTACTATTGTTCTTTACAAAATTACAGTAGATTGTTGCTTGAAAAAAGCCCTTATGTTTCAATGCCAAGCTTAAATCCAACTATTGGCAGCCTGAACTATACGTTGGTTAATTTACCCAAGATACTATCACAACACTCTTTCTGAAAGGCTTGGCCACTTGCCTGCTGGGATATCGAGTCTAATCGGCTTCCAGTGAAATGCCTTTAAATGTAGACTGAAAGCTTTTCCCATTTCTGTGATCACTTGGTATGAATGAAATACACACATCTTTCTTTTTAAAATGGCATGCTGATGTTGGCGGACATAGAGTTGCATCAAAGTATTCACAGAAACAAAAATGAATACTCTGTGAAGCGACTGTATGTACAGCATGAGAGATGGGAGAAGCAGCAGTCTTTTTCCTGTGTAACATGCACTTCTTATATTACTGACAACAACCTGTAATCATTTTAGGTAGTTTTTATATCCTGAAACTTCATGTTGAAGATACTTTTGAGACAATCTTGTAATGAGATGGAGAAGCTTTTAACTTTTCTTGGCACACAACTCAGGAAGTTCAATGTGGTCACTTGTTTTGGAGAATAAAAGCTCTTAATGGCCTTTGGCAAATCTTGTTAACTTAATTGAAAGCCACTGCCCTTTTGAATTTGTATTCACAACCACACTCCAAGTAAGAGCACTCACCTAATGACATGTCTTCAAATAGATACACTGCTCTTTTTCATGTCGGGACTCCTGATATGGGAAAGTGAATAAGTCTCACAGTGCTTAGCACAGACTGTGTATTTGCTATGCAGATTTATACCTAATGCAGAAAACACACACAGAACACCCTAAAGTAAAACCAGTTTGAAGCCTTTCAGTGTGTGTAGAATATTTTGATTGTGTCAAGTGTAGCTAACGATGTTAAGTGTCTGTGGGGCAGCTGGGTGAGCTTTTAATGCATACTGTCTGAATATGAGAGGTAAATCAAAGTGTGGGCTGTAGTACCTTTTGTATTGCTTCATCCAACCGGGGGGTTGACTAAGAGAGTAGGGACTCTCTCCGCAGAACAAAACCGTGGCCACGCCCAACCAGGGTGTGTGGGACATGAGAGGGAAGCAGTTCTACGCTGGCATCGAGATCAAGGTCTGGGCTGTGGCTTGCTTCGCCCCACAGAAACAGTGTCGAGAGGACCTGCTAAAGTGAGTCATGGTGACAACTGGTGTGCTGTTGTCAGTGTCAAACAAGACCATCGAAAATGAGAGGAAGTGATCACTAAGATAAGAGTGTATCGAGATGGACAAGTCCAAGTTTTTAAAGGGTTTGAGATCTTGTCCATATGTGCAGGACTATATTTGAAAATGGAGCAGTTTCTATGCCTTTTGACTTTTCATCCACAAAAAAATGCATTTTTTTTGGTCATTGAAAACTGACTTTTTGTAAAACTGAAGATTCTCAGAAACTCTTTCATTGTCCCTGTTTTCAGTTTTTGGCTTGTAACATCAGAGTGCGCACTGTTATCTCCTTTGTGAGGCATCATAAATGGATTGACATTTCGTGCAATGGCAGATGCGACTAAAATAGTGCTTCCTTTAGCCTTGCTAACAGGGAATTTTATATGTTTACACAGAAATGTACAGTTATTCCTCCACTATATTGAGGAACAGAGGTCAAAATGTGCCGGTAGTCTTCAGGTAATAGCTTTTTTAAGGCTTCTGGTTGGCCAACATCATCGTCTTTGCGTGGCTTTAGGGTTTTATTGATGCCTGTTGGTTTAACATGCTCTTGACAGTGCTTCAATTGTTTTATGTTTTCATTTGGATGGGGATTTTTTTATAACGGTGTGTGTAAACAGGAATATTTTTGAGAACACACGGAAACAGGTTTTCAAAAATACCTGTTTCTGTGTGGACCAGGCCCTAAGTGAAGACCAAAAGCAGACCAGTGCGAGTGTCACGCTGTGACACACACTTAAAATAAAAATGTGCAACATGCGAACCACAGGCATGCCTTAAATTAATCTGACAGATCCACATTGCCACAGAAAACAAATGAAGATTCCTTTTAGGTAGCCAAATTTTTTACTGAAGCTGTGGCTGACGTCTCCTTCCAGACAGCCACAGCTTCGTCTCCTGTCTCCTGCTTTCACTTTCTTGGTGCATGAGTGAAGGGGGTCAGTGAGGGGTGACAACAGTTAACATTAACAAAAGTTTCAAATTTGAAGCAAGTCAAGTTATTTGTCTTATTGAAAGCAGGTAGTGTTGCATCCAGTTACGGTAATTATGTGAACAAATAAGTCAGTGGATGGAGAGTAATTCTTCAGATGCCATGTGGGTGCAAGGCTAGCAAAAAAACAGCGTACATGAAACCAAAAGAGAAATGCCCTGCACAGTTAACAATAATAATGTTAACAAAGAAATAAGAGAATGCACAGGTAATTTACTGATATCTCTGCAGTTGTGGTCTTGACCAGTCTTGAAATAAACCCCCCTCTCTATCTTAGATTGAGACAAGAGAAAATAGAAATGGGGTCGATTGCAAGAAGACCAAGAACTTGAAGTGTTTTCCAGACTAAAATATCTTCATATCTTAAGCACTTTTTGGATGAATTGGCATAACATTTTGTATAAACATGCATTGTTGCCAGATTGTTGTTGCTCGATGACTTTTTTTAGAGTCACTGTGAGATTAGCACTTGTGCTTTAGAGTGAAATGACCAACAGCTATTGGATGGATTGTCATGAAATTTGGCACAGACATTCACATTGCCCTCAGAATTATCATTGTAAACATTTAGCTGAAAGCACTGCTGAACCAAAGCACAGCCTCATAAACCTGCTAGTGTGGTTGTAGACTCTTAAGTTCCAACCTGCAGTTACAGGGCTCTCGTATACACTTAATATATTTCTCTTTGCTACATTGAAGTTTTCAGCTTATACTGCTGATTCCTGATGAGCATTTTATGCTTTGCAATAGGAGCTTCACTGACCAGCTGCGAAAGATCTCAAAGGATGCTGGGATGCCCATTCAAGGCCAGCCATGTTTCTGTAAATACGCCCAAGGAGCTGATAGTGTGGAGCCCATGTTCAAACACCTCAAGATGTCTTATGTAGGTCTGCAGCTGATTGTGGTCATCCTGCCTGGCAAAACACCAGTCTATGGTGAGTATTTGAAGTTCAGAATTTTGCACTTTGGTAAATAAGGAAAAATGTGAAAGCCTTTTTTTTAGAACGCAATTGGTCAGTTTTTAAACACATTTGTTGTGATATTTATTTGTCTTCAGCTGAGGTAAAGCGGGTGGGTGACACCCTCCTCGGCATGGCAACCCAGTGTGTGCAAGTGAAGAACGTAGTAAAGACGTCCCCCCAGACCCTCTCCAACCTGTGCCTCAAGATCAACGCCAAGCTGGGAGGAATTAACAACGTCCTGGTGCCTCATCAGAGGTCAGCACTGATTTTAGTCATTTCTTCGTTGCAGTCCAGATGGGAGTCTGAAATGCTTTTTGGCTTTGAATGTTAGATTGTTCAGATGCTTTCTGAATACAAATAGTCCTCTTGTAATCATGTGGTAAAGAGCAATCCAAGTTAATCATTTTTGTATAAATTAAGCTGCCCATGGCAATTATTTCATCTGGTGCTTCAATTCTTAGAATCCTGAGGAATGTATTGACTGATTTTTTTTTTTTCTTTCTTCATAGACTGTTCATGGTCAAAAAATTTGACAAGAATATGATGCCAAGTTTTTTTTGTTTTTTTTGTGTGTCCTGTTTTTGGTTTAGGCCCTCTGTGTTCCAGCAGCCTGTCATCTTCCTGGGCGCAGATGTCACACACCCTCCAGCAGGCGACGGGAAGAAACCGTCCATCGCGGCGGTGGTGGGCAGCATGGACGGCCACCCCAGTCGATACTGCGCCACAGTGAGAGTCCAGACGTCTAGACAAGACATGTCCCAGGTAACGGCACTGTGTTTAATTATGGTGAAAGTCACATTTTAATTTGCATGTTATTGTCAAACTTCTCATATTAATTGAGTAATTCCCATAAATCAGTCTGTTCTATCTGAGTTCACTTTGCGACTATTGTGAATTCAGTTTCAGTTGTTAAGTTTCAAACTTTATTAACAGTGCCCTTCCCCTCCGCCTGCTCAGGAGCAGCTCTTCAGCCAGGAGGTAATCCAAGATTTAACCAACATGGTGCGCGAGCTGCTCATCCAGTTCTACAAGTCCACGCGCTTTAAGCCCACGCGAATCATTTATTATCGCGGCGGTGTGTCTGAGGGACAAATGAAACAGGTAAGAGATTTTTACCAGCTATTTTCATGCACCTCTCCGGTTTATTTCCGCCATATCTTTGTTATGCGAATCCCAAGTGTGAGTTACTAGGCTGGAATGGCAGCTGTGATTCATTATGAGCGGAGGCTGTTGAAATCTTAATATAAAGATGACACATTGCTTCAGTCCAAAAATGGTGACCAGGGGCCTCATTACAAAAAAAAATATTCTAACTGCTTGTCATATCTTAACTTTAGTTTCAAAGATAGGCAGAGTTCTATCTTCCTATTACAGAAGCAATCCCTAAAGTCGTGGCTGTTTCCTATCTAAGACCTTCAGGCTTGTCTTAACTTTAGAAATCCTAACTGCAGCTGTAAGTTGGATTCTTAAATCGGCACTCATTCTGTCATGCTTGATCTATGTTTGGACCAGTAGGCTATTCAACATGGACAAGCTAGCTTAGCTTGCTATCATGGACAAAAAAGAGGGGCATTCAGTTTTAACCAGAATATATATACCAATAATACACTGGGAAATCTAAAGCATCATCATATGATTTAAGTAGTCTTTCAATCATTATATTTTGGTGCTCATGTTGTTCGCCATCTTAAATGTCACACAGACCTAACAACAGTGCTGCTGACATATTTGGCAGATATTTTGAACTCAGGACAGGGTTTATGCCATCTTAACGTAGGATTCCTAACTAGGGAAATCTCTTCGTTAGGAAGGTTCAGTAATAGCTAAATTCCTGTCCCGAGATGAAGTAGGATTTTTTTCCTAAAGGCAATGAGGGAACATGTTTCTGTAGCACTAAAAATCCCAAAAGTCATCCTAAAATGATATAGGATAGGATATCAGCGTTAAGCCTCTTTCACACATGCACTGCAAACCTAGAACTATCTGGACATTACCCGGAGGAGCTGGATGTGGGAACACAAATGTCTGAATCAGTTGGATTGGACATTTAACAGACTTTCTCTTGCCAGCTCCTCCAGAACAAAGTCTGTAAAGTCCAAATGAGCCCATGTGTGAGTAGAGTAGGCAATTGTCTGGTGAACTCGCAGCAAGTGAGTGGGGGTGTTGATGACGTTTGTTTCATGCAATTGTGCAAAACCGGAAGAAAACCAACATCCAAGGGAGAAGAAAAGGGGCTGTGTACACAAAGATGGCAATGAATGTCTAACTGGAGAGATTTGGACACATTGGTTGATAAGGGCTGAAGCCAAAGTAGTCAGACAAATTCAAGGAACAGCAAGTGACTCGGTTGTTAATGATCAAATTACGAACATGCTCTACACAGGCGCCACCCTTTGCCTAAACCAAATAGAGTACTTCAAGTAGGTAAGAATGTTTCTGACACAGACAGTGTCCTGTTGTGTGCGGCATGTGCAAAACAACAAGTTGCATAGTATACCTTTTAAGTGTACGTGTGTCCTTTTTTCTGTTTTTAGGTGGCGTGGCCGGAGCTGATCGCCATCAGGAAGGCCTGCATCAGTCTGGAGGAGGATTACAGGCCGGGCATTACCTACATCGTGGTTCAGAAACGTCACCACACTCGTCTGTTCTGCTCTGACAAAGCTGAGAGGGTCAGTAGAAGTTCATTTTATATTTGATTGTTTTCTTATGTACAACACTGCATTGTGTGAGTCTTAACTATAACCTTAATTTTGATGTTTTAATTGATGACCCGCTACAGGTTGGGAAGAGCGGTAATGTCCCAGCAGGCACCACGGTTGACAGCACCATCACACACCCGTCCGAGTTCGACTTCTACCTGTGCAGCCATGCTGGGATTCAGGTGAATTATAAATACTCACACACTTGAGATTTTCACAACAAAAAAGCTGTGTGTTAGATTAAATGTTTCACTTTCATAACAAATCTACAGCAACTTTTGATTGTGTCCAGCTCGCTTCAGTTTTCCAAGTCTCTTTTGCAGTTTTTGAGATGAATTTGGCACATTCACTCACAAAAAATTATGGTTACAGCCATTTATTTCAGTGGAAATTGTCTTCAAGGGTACAGCAATTTTGCTCTGTGGTTGCCACGGTAATGATGCTTAATCACAATAAACAACATGATTTGGATGCTTCTTTGACCCATCTGATGATTTGGCTGTTATTTAAAGTGATACACTTCCCACAAACTATCTCTTCATTTAGAACACTTGTCCCCTGTACGTCGAATAGATAGCTGGAAAATGAGGCTGCAAACAGCATGACGTTTGCAGTGGTTTGTGCACATTAAAGCATTTGCTTCTCGCTCTTCAGTTGGTCAGGAGAACTGCTCTGTCTTAGCTCACTTACTGACAAGCCTGATGCTGCACTTCTGTTAAACTACAGGCATTCCTGTATACAAACAGACCAACATACATGCCTCAGGCTGGTTCGTCAGTTTAGCCAATGAGTTAGCTCGTATAGTGTGCAAATCATCACAACTGCTCACAAGCTTTACGCAACTGTTGGTACGTTTGAGGCAGAAGCTGTGTATTTAGCTGGTGTGTTTAACTGGAAAAGGGTGAATTTAAACATTTGATCTAGTTCTGTATCTGAGAAGAACTGCAGGGTGAGTCTAATTCAAGAAAAACACAAGATCAAGTGTTTCTGTGTCACCAAATAAACGTACTATACTTAATCACATTTACATGAAACGATCAGTACAGTATTAAAATGCAACATGTTATGTCTCATCTCTCCTCAGGGAACCAGTCGTCCCTCCCACTACCACGTCCTGTGGGATGACAACTGTTTCACTGCTGACGAACTGCAGCTCCTCACCTACCAGCTGTGCCACACCTACGTCCGCTGCACGCGCTCCGTCTCCATCCCAGCACCAGCCTACTACGCCAGGCTAGTGGCTTTCCGAGCCCGCTACCACCTGGTGGACAAAGACCATGACAGGTAATGCATCCACTGATATCTGCGTTCCTAGTTGAAGCTCATTATAGGGACACATCAGGTTTTTTGAAGGAGGGTTGCATGAGGCACTCAACTATAGTCAGTGTGTTACTACAGCAGATGTTGGGCACGCCCCCAGTTTGGAGAAGCAGGCAGAGGTACTGACACGGAAGCCAAACAATGTAATGCTGTAAAAAAAAAAAAAAGAATATATCAATTTAAGTGTACACCATAGTTAGAATATTTTCACCTCTTTATTTTGCCGTCAGGTAGCCCTTTGACTGGGGAAGTGAAACAGTTATACCACCATCTTCAAAGTCAGCAGCCTCCATTGCCAAAACAGTAATTTTAGCTTACTAAAAGTGGAAGCTGCTGGTCTACCACGGTCTTGATTAGTTAGTTTATTGGTGTAACTCAAATTTTTATAACTCCTCAAATTTCTGAAAATGATTGGAAATTGAAAGTTCATTGCTTTTTAAAAAGGTGTACTTGCATTATTATGCTATCATGTTATTATATAAATGGCATAAAATGGTCTCAAAATGAAACTTACTCTGTTTATCGCACTTATTTCTAGGAGAATATATCTTCCAACAAAAGGTAGTTGTTGTCTCATGCCAAGCTATCCTTCCCTCCCATTCCTGTGATCGTGATACCCCAGGAACGCCAGGAGGGAATTTCTTTAAATTTAGCACAAATGTCCACTTGGACTCAAAGATGAATTGATTAGATTTCGGTATTCAAAGGTCAATTTGACACTACAAAACACACTTTTTTTTAATGTCAAAATATCTCACAAATGTCTAATAGGATAAAACGATGAAGTGATGACATTTTATATCCAAAAGGTTAAAGGTCCATTTCACTGTGACATCACAATGTTCTTTACACCTTTTTTTTTAATTACCCTAAAGTCTACACTACATATCTAAATCTGGAGAGACATGAATGTAAACTGCAACTTGACTGGTTCATGGAGGCATACAACCGCCAGGCTGTAATTCAAGTCGTGATGTGATATCATTCCTGACAGTCAAAGTAAACTCTGCCTTTCTCCATCCTACAGTGCTGAAGGAAGCCACGTGTCGGGCCAGAGTAACGGCCGGGACCCCCAGGCGTTGGCCAAGGCAGTTCAGATCCACTATGATACCCAGCACACCATGTACTTCGCCTGAGCTAGCGAACACGTCAGCCAGTCCACCCGCGGATTCCCTTTCTTTCTGTCTTTTTTATCTCTTATTTGCCAGTCTCTCTCCTCTTCTTCTTCTTCTTCTTCTTCTTCTCCCACATCTCTCTCTCTTTGTAGTCTGTCTCTTCCTCTTCACACTCACTCTACATTTTCTGAATCTGCACCAAAGCGGCTCTCGGACGGGGGAAATCTGCTGTGTCTCGATGTCCAGCAGGTTTTTATTTTAAGGAACAATCTCCAACCAGCGTTCCCAATCGAGCCGCCTCTCAAACCAGCAATCCAGCACTGCAAACCCTGAGGGTTTCCAATGCACAAAAGGAAAAAGAAAAAAAAAAAACACGAAAAAACAAAAACAAACCATACACACACATTCTACAAGTTGAGCCATTATTTTGTGTTTGTTTTTGTTTTTTCTATTTGAATGTCTGCACTCTTGTGTTTGTAAGATACACTGAGCAAGGGAGTGGACTGGCACAATCTGTGTCGGCGCAGCTCTTTAGCTCTCCCAGCTAAGCAGGACTCTTATCTACTTTTACCTCAAAGCCCCTTTGGGCAAAATCTGTCACAAGGTCTTGGGTTTATTGGGTGGTTGGGAGGGAACTCTACATGAAAAGAGATGGAGGGGGAGTCGACCTTTTGAGAATGATATATATATTTTTTTCCTTTTTATGAGCGTGTGTTTTAACTTTTTCTCCTTTACGGTCTTTAACAAGCGAGGTGACCTGGGTGTCCATGCCCATTACTATTTTCCTCCCATCTTAGCGAAGAATACGCAAGTCTGTCTGTGTGTGAGTGTGTTTGTGTGTGCATCTCTGTATATACATGTACTGCTGTATGAGAGTGTGTTTGTGCGTGCATGTGTGTATCATGGCAGGCCACTGAATTGTAAAGGGAAATCATGGAGATAACTGCTGTAAATGACTCAGATTTGTTGTTTTTATATTCACACATACAGTACATATAAGCATATATTTACATCTATAGAGCAACTTTGAGACATATGACTTAAACAGGCCTCATAGAGGCTGGTGTGGGTATTTGTAGCAGCCCTGGGTCACTTATTAGTTGAAATGCTTTGAGTTGCATTTTGGCCGCGCGTGTTAGCTCTCAGCTAGTGCATGATGGGTGGGATTCGCACCTTTTGGAGCCAGCTGCTCCTTTGTGCCTCAAAACATCACTGAATCCCAGGAAAAGTAACTTATTCCATTTCAAGTAGCAGGTGAAGTCAGGTCTGACTGTGTAGCAGTGGTAACCGTGGTCTGGCCTGTGACTGGCTCAGCATTGGGACCTGTTGAATGGCTGAAGGCATTAAACGCAGAGTATGGTCTTTATCAGCCTTGCTGTCTGTGTAAAGAGCAGGATCTTATTTTTCTTTGGACCTGATTATCTGAAAGATTATATGATGACACTGCTGGACGTTGCTTTTCTTTTTGTTTTTTTGTTTTTGTAGAATTAGTATCAAGGGCCGGAAACCAACTTTGAGTCTCCTTTGCTAATATTGGCCAATTCATTGCACTGACCCGGGACGCTAGGCAAGCAACAGAGGGCACTCTCAATCTCTCTTACCTTTATGCATTTATACATACGAATCAACAAAGCAGATTTGTAAAAGTTTAATATAAGATGTTTTGTGGTTATCTTAAAAAAAACTGTTGTTTAGGATTAGTAGTTTACCATTGATGTTGTTGTTGTTGTTATCGTTGTTGTCAATGTTGTTACTATTGTGATGAAATTTTATGGTCGGCAGCAAAGCCAGTTCTATAGTTACTAGTGCGACTTCAGGAATAGACTTCAGTTGTTGAGCTGCAGGTTAGAGGATGGAGCTTTGGGTTGGAAAATTCTTTTGTAGCATTCTGGCTAACGGTGAGAAGAAGTAGGCCCCAGGATGGATGGATTCATGCTTCCTCTGTAGGTTCTGATGCGAGTGAAATTTAGCGGCAGATTTGAGGTATTGTGTAGCACTCCGACTGGTATAAACAGATCTGCTGCTGCAAACATCGCTCAGCTGGTGTTGGTTGGTTTTGATCAGACAGATGGAGACAATCAGGGTATGTAATCAGAGTGAACATAAGCTGAGGGATTTGTTTAAAAAAACGGTTTGCGATAGGCAATGAGTTGAATTTTTAGACTTTTTAAAAATGGTTTCTATTACTCTGTGTGTATTTGAAGTATACCCAATTTAAAGTCTCTGCTATATGACGGTGTTTGTTTCATATTTTTATGCATTTTTAACACTGGATAAATGAATTGACAATAAGCATAAGCACTGCCCTTGGACTCCCCGTACAAACACTTGACAGACTGTTACCACGGGAACTGTAATGACATCAGTGGTGTGCTCGTGGTGACAGTTGCACAAGTGGTCCCCCCCCCCCGGGTGTTGAGGTCGGATTAAGATGTAGGACAAGAGAGTTTGGAGAAACAGTCGACGTGCACGCCTCATCAGGAGGGGACCGCTCAGCGAAAACTCTTTTGTAATAAACCACCCGTAAAGCAGCAGGTTTACTATGAATGAGTTTGAGCACCTGCCTGTTGAAGGCGTGGGCGTTGGCGTCAGCCAGGAGCAGAGAAGCAGGAAATGAGGAGGGCTAGTTGTGGAGGGAGGGGGGGTTTGGAGGGGTGTTGTCCAGGCATTGCATGCAATAAGTTTTACTCTTTGTTGAAAGGGGGCAGATCAGTTTTTAAAACGTGCACTAGTTTTACCAAGCCAAGTGGGCTGTGATTGAACATCAACTGGCATCTCTAACGGGGAATGATTAAACGCTTTAAATCCTTGACAATATTTGATCAATAACCTCCAGTCAGACAAATGATCACTCCCTGTTTGTAACATGACATTGCAAAGCAATATTAACCCAGTTCTAGTTTTCAAATGTGGAAAAACAAAGCTATAATTCTACTCATTGTGGTTGTTGGTCTCTCGCTATTGTGTATCTGTACTTTTATTTTTTTATTTTTTGTTTATTTTATTTGCTTGTATCAATCAGTGGGAATGTGCATTTGGTGGAATAGTTATGTAGGCTTTAGACAATTTTCTTTAAAGTAACAAAATATAGACTTTGCTCGCCTGCATGCCAGAGTATTGTCCTTTAAAAAAAAAAAGAAAAAAAACTTTTTTGGAATCATATTTATTATGAGAAAGAAAAAAATATAAACACTTTTTTGGGGGTAAATGTTTATTGATTTAGTGGGACTGTTTTAGGCTAGCAATATTTGTCCAGTCTCTCTAAGATGCATTTTAAAGATTCCTACACAAAGTCAGTAATTTGGGAGGTACAAGCTGTTTCCAGAGGCGAGGGGACGCGGCTCTTTGCGTCGTGTTCAAATTCAAACGAGGTACTTTCTTCAAACGTGGACCCGTTAAAGACCGGACCCCTCTCCTCTTTGCCAGGTTACTGTAGCGAGCATCCGTTTTGTCTCCTCGTTCCTGGTTTGTACCTGTGGCCACGCCTCTTGGTGGGGGCTCTCCTGTCTCCATGGCAACTCTGCTGACCCCTCACAAATGCACTTCCTCTTTGTGAAGGGGTCCCCATGGCATCAAGGGAGCAGGATTACCTCTTTTTAACCTTTTTAAAAAAAAAACGATCCATAACTCTGTCCGTGCCCCGATAGAGAGCATGAATTATTTTTAAATTCCTCTCACTTTGATATATTGTTATATCTTAACGGATTTGTAATTTGACATTGTGTATTGCGTATTTTAATTTTATTTTGTTTTTCCCTTTTTTTGGTTCCTTTTTTTCGGGGTTTGTTATAGCTCTGCTCTGTTTCTTTTTTTTCTGCTAGTGGTCTCTGAAGCTGTGTGTGATTGTCTGATAGCAATAGAATCACAGAATTGGAACATTCCAATTCCGTGAATGGAACGCTCCGATTCTGTGAATGAACGGAACCCTTTCTGACCAGATGTGAGAGGGCGGGGCATGTTCTAGCCCCGCCCCTATAGCAGAGGGCCATTCACTCGCTGTTATTGCTATTTTGTGACATGTTCAAATACATTTTTTTTTTTTTAGCCTGCAGGGAATTCTTGTGTTAATGTGCAAAGTAATAAATTGGTATTTTATGCCTATAATGTAGCTGGTGTGTTCTCATCTTTCATGACAGATGGCATGTTGTGCTACTGAGAAGAGGTTTTTATTGTATGTCCTTTACAGAGCTAGTTAACACCAAGCTCTTTATGTGCATGCGTTTTGTCACTAGATGGCATTCTTTACCAAGGTAATGGGATCACATGATTACTGAGAACAGTAAAACATTCATGATCATCCATTGTTACCTCGATGGTCATCGTAGAACAGCTGAATGAAGATATCTCATTTCCTTACAAACCTGTGTTCTTGCCATGTTTTTAACCAGTGTTATGCCAATCTTACTTTTTAAGTGTTAAGAGCAGCTACTGGGACAGTGCATGGACCTGAGGATCTGCAACCTCTACTACACTACTTAAAAATACTAATATACTGTAGCTCAGGATCTAAGCTTAACATGCACAACACCAAAAAGTGTATTAATGTAGCTGGTAAGCAGTGTGGTAACTTTAACTGTAAAAAATGTAAGTGTTTTGAACTATTCATTCATCAACATCCTGGCAGGTATGAGATCAAAACAAAGAAAGAAACAGGCTCTCTTTCTGTTTCTTAACATTAAATGTCTTCAGAATCAGCATCCAGATTATTTTCAAGTAGGTTTTCACATACAGGGAATTTGCTTTTAAGTTTTGGAGCAGAACATCAACTTAAGACAAAATGAAATTATTGATAAAAGCAAGTGTTGCAGAAATCAAGAAACAAATGTAGAAGAAAATTGCAATAAAAAAATAAAAGCTACTGTAAAAAATAAGCACCATTTATCTGAGTAAGAATGAAGGCCGTGCAGTTTTTAGAAGTGATGGTGTCATCTGTCTGTAACCAAAGTCAATTGAATTTACATATAAGTTTGGAAAACATTCACAAAATATCCTCTTACATTGTTCATTAATTAATTTAGATAAGATTACCAGCACTCCGTTTATAGATGTTTCAATCTGGAGCGGCATTTCTGCTTTAGCGACAAGGAGAGAGACCGGGACAGAGAGGGGAGGACGTGCAGCAAAGGGCCCGGGCTGGACTCAAACATGAGCCGCTGCAGTATGAACTTGTGCACTCTACCCAGAGAGCTACAACAGTGTCCTCAAAGTAAAGAAAGATCTGAGTCAATTTCACTGCTCTCTCCCTGGCAGCTGCAGCTGTGGCTCTGATGAGGTTAAAAGAACATAAAATTATCATTTACACACAATGTAACAAGGATGTAATGTGACAGTTAAATGAAAGAGCAAGCAGTTAAAATGAGCACTTGATTGTCAGCTCATTAAATTAGCTGTTTAGATGAATTTTATTGATGATCAGTATTGTGTATGCTGATGTTGAGGGCATTTTGATGTGGTTAGCGTTGTTTTGTCTGCCACTCAGAAATCGTATCGACATTTAAATTTCAATATTCAATACAGATTATATAGCTCATCTTTTCATTGATAGTTATTTGCTAGAATTCAGAGTCTTGACTGTCAAAACAAATAAAGTTCTACAGCCAATAACATTGTGTTTATGTAGCAGTTATGATGTGCCTTTTCTTAGTCTGCCAAAGTGGCAGATGGCCTGACAATTTTACACACCACTGCCTGCAATTTACCTGCGTTTGGCAGGTGGTGACCTCAGCAGAATGCATTTTAAAAATGGTATTTTATCTCATAATCTCCACAAATATGTGATACTACTTACAGCCAAGTCTTGACTTGGTTACAACATTTATAGATAACCTATCAATTTTCCACTTTCCCTGTGACTCTGGATACAAAGCAGCTGTAGCTGTTGTGCAGGCTGCACCTCCCTCCCCTCCTGGTACCTCAGGTAAAAGAGGTCATGCAGTCAGCTGGTGTGACCTCTCTGCAATAAAGGCATCCAAGGAATTTCCAATAATTTTCAATATTTTTGTTTGTAAAACATCATTAAACAGGGGAAAGTGTTCCTCCTGTGTGGTGATATTTCTCTTTATTATGATGATTATAAGGCTGTATGGCACTAGGTGTAGTGTAGTGTCACTGTCCATAGGCAGACACCTACATGTGTCTGTTGATTCATTCAGCCATCATTGGTATGTGTCACCTTCCTTTTCTTCCCTTTGTGTATCATCCCCTCCACTCTCCCATTTCCTGTGTCCTGGCTGGTTGTCATGACCACCGTTACCAAGGAGAGCGGAGGCTACAGAAGAAAGGAAACCTGAACCACAGATCTTGATGCCATGATATTTAATTCATCGGCACGATGGCACACCAAGGCTCAGTGTAACGCAGATAGAGCGAGAGCAGTCTTGGGTAGAAGGGAAATGTCTGAATATGAGGACAAAGAGGTGCTGTCACATCCTTCTGTTACAGCTAGGGTCTATTTTTTTCAACCTCTCGCTGTTTATTTAACAATATATTGATACTGACAATAAGAAGTCACTGGATTTAGACCTGCTATCATCAGTCTGTCACAATTTTGGGAAATTTAACTAAAAACAAAAAGATTAAAAGTGTCAGGATTCAGGGTTTTGTAACTTCCTTTGTCCAGATGACACAATCATACAATAGACCTCTTCTTTTTAACCTGTGTATTTCTCCTGCAGCTTTTCAGCATTTTAACCCCACTTGTTGTTAGAGAAAAAAAAACTGTCACCTTTTGTGAAGCTGTTTCTCTTTCACTGCAGACAAAAAGCTAATTTTTGTGAAAGCTCCTTTAAAATACATGCGAGTTTGCGCCGTACGAAGCAGTACAAAGTGTGTAATCCTCATTGTCAAGGCCCCCACACATGTTGTCTTTGTGTTAACTGATCCACCTATGGCCGGCGCTCCATCCTCGGCCATCCATCCCTCTCTCCTTTTGTTGTCTCACCCTCTTTTGCCCTCTCCCTCCCGCCCTCCCTCCTGCATCGCTGTTTTTTTTTTTCTGCCTGGGGTTCATTGTGGCTCTCGCAGGTTGGACTGTCAACAGCGGTACTGAAGATGGGAGGGAGTGAACAGATGCTCTACTTACCCAGAAGTCTCACTATACGGTCCTGATTTGTTATTTATACCTTGTTTGGAACCAGATTGACCCATTTGGGCTACGTTGCTACCAAAGGAAGCAGTTGGGGGCAGGGTGATGCCGAGCTGAAGTGGCCTCGTCAAGGCTTGGACACTGGCGGCTTTTATTGTCAACAAGGAGACACTTTGGCTGGCAACAGCAGCAGCGTCTAATGACGAGGTCTGCTGGCTGCTTTTTTGTGATTTGGATGAACAGATTTGAAACATCTTCTGCGAAGTTTGATGTGGATTCTTGGAAAAACCTGCTTGAAAAAGTGGCTGGAGTATTCTCCTTTGATTGACTCTCAAGCAGCTTAGTGTTCATCTCCACAGGATGTTTGCTCCATTTATTTCACGAGGACTAAACATTGAATTTCTGTCCATGAACAGGTAAAAAGCCACCCCGATTTTTTTCCTGTGTAATCAAGCGTCACCCTTTTCAACCTTGCCGTGACAGGATACACGCATAGCAGCATCAGTGGCCTTGAATCCGGGTATCAGGTTATATCAGTCTGATCCATCTAGGTAAGGCTACACCATACGGGGAGTGTGACACTGAAATACGCTGCAGCTCAACAATTGGCTTTCTGGATTTGAACCAGAGCTGAAGGCACAGAAACACTTCCACCAAAAAGGGAAAAAAAGCCTGGCTGAGATCCATTTCATCCACAAGGCCTGGAGACTGCGGAGCCCGATCGATCCTGCTACTGCGGGCTGCTACAGGTGGCTGCACAGCTATCGGCTGCTCAATAATGCAGTGACTCAAACTGAGGAATGAAAAGAAGGAGAAAGTGCCTCTGATCCTCTGAAAAGGTGGATGACTGTCGAGGGAAAGCAAGTGATTACTTCTGGGCAACAGTGAATAGAGGGCACGTGGAAGTGAGAAACAGTGAGCAGATGTTGAGAAGGAAAAGAAAAAGAGAAGAAAATGGATGCTGATAAAGTGGCATTGAGGCAAAGACCTGTAGAAGCTTGGCTAAGCCTGACAGGAAGGGAACAAGTTAACTGAAGGACTTTTAAGACAACGAAGAAAGGTGACAAACAAGAGGCTGACTTTTATAGACAAAGAGGAACCAGTAGTCCATCAGACACTGGTCTAAAACTGTGTCATCATGGTGAACACTGGCATGCAGCTGATCAGCTTCACCTGTGCGGTGACTGGCTGGATCATGGCGATCGCCGTCACGGCCTTGCCTCAGTGGAAGGTCTCGGCCTTCATCGGCAGCAACATCCTGACCTCAGAGATCAAGTGGGAAGGTATCTGGATGAACTGTATCTACCAGACCACCTGGCCACATGCAGTGTAAGACATACGACTCCATGCTGGCCTTGCCTCCAGACATCCAGGCGGCCCGGGCCCTCATGTGTCTGGCCATCTTCATGGGCTGGCTGTCCTGCACCGTGTCCTGCTGTGGCATGAAGTGCACCACCTGCGCTGGCGACGACCGCAGAGCCAAGGCGGGCATCGCGCTCTCAGGTGGGGTTCTCTTCATTCTGACCGGCCTGTGCGTGCTGATTCCTGTTTCCTGGACTGCCAACACCGTCGTCCAGGATTTCTACAACCCCAACGTGCCGCTGATGCACAAGAGAGAGCTGGGTCAGGCTATTTATCTGGGCTGGGCGTCTGCGGTCATTCTCATGATCAGCGGAGCTGTGTTGAGCAGCACCTGCCCCCTCATGGAGAGGGGCGGCAGGTACCGCAGGGGCTACATCGGCCGAAGCTTTGCTAATTCACCTGCTTCAGCACCAGATCCCCCGAAACCTCTCACGTCTAACAATGTACCATTAAAGGAGTATGTGTAAAAGGAGGAGGAAGGAACAACAGCAGGTGGAGAGGAAGGAAGTTAAACTCTGGTTCTTTCCTAAATTCACCATCTCCAGGTTTAAGTCTGTGAATTTTAAGCTATAAAGTGAAATATATATATTTATTAATATATTTAACTTATATTTTTTGTATATCTCTTTGTAATGTTAAACTTGTCTTTAGTACTTGAAGTTTTGTTTGAAGTTTTGCTGCACTGTGATTCATAGTAGTGCCTGAAAAAAGCCCATTGCCTATATTGTCAAATCAAAAAGGATGACTGTTATGATGGCTTTAATGATGGCTCATGTTGCGAAGATTGCGGTGATTTCTTAAGCAGTTATTCTCTGACAGTGTCATTACCTCTCCATTTGTCACATAAAGCCTCTGACTGAGCGTGCCTACATTGAAAGTGTGAAATAAAACAAGCTTCTTACAGCGTGCTTCTCTAACTGTGTTTTGCAGCGGTCTTTATCTTTGTGTGAGTGCAGATTTGTTTCTGAAAAATACAATTTGTTCGAGCCATTTGACCATCACAGACAACAATACTGTCAATCAAGTATAATATGACGCTACAGGGTCCTTTTGTGAAAAAAAAGTCAATGTTGTAATGTCCTCTTCATCTTTAATTATCATACAAAGTCTGGTCCATGCACACACTTCTCATCCAAGACAGGGCTCAGAATACCACGTGTATATGGACATAAGTGCATGTCAAATGTCAGCTGTGTACGTAATTCTCAACTGTCCATGCACCTGTGCGCAAACCTTGGTTCACACCCTGTCACGCCACACTCACTTTCTCATGCAGTGAAAAACAAGGATGGACTCTGACAGTGCACGGACAGACAAGAAGGAGCTGCACAGTGCGACAGCAGCGCTATATAAAACACTGCACTCAAAGCAGCTGCTTTGATTTATTTTAAAACTCTCATAAATTAAATGAATAAATGTTCCTTCAGAGGTTTGCTGAAATTTTCGGTGCAGTCCTATTCAGGATGACCCTGACTATGACCAGGTGTAAAATGTATTTATTTTAAAGTTAAAGTTATTTTACTCTACAGTTTTTGAGGAAATTAAAAGGTAAAGTCAGCTCAAATTACATTATGAAACATCGACCGTTTCGTCATATTTGAACCGTCACAAAAAAAGAAAATGTTGCAGCAGTGTCTTTCTATGGATCCAGCAGTTGCCATGGCAGAAGTGCTGAGAAGAGGAATAACACACCCTGTGGTGCAGAGAAAAAAATTGGTGCGTGTAATTTTAAAAGTTATACGCATCATAACACTAAAAAAAGTATTTTTAACCTGCAAGAACATGTCCAGGTACATTTATATGATCCAGTCCTTTGCCTAACATCCACAGGAAATGCATCCATCTGAGGTAAACGTATGTTTTCTCAGTACTCGGTTAACAATCCCGATCGTCTCTTCCAGCCTGTTTAGAGAACTGCAGTCTGATCAGAAGGTGGTCAGAGTTCCTTCATGTTGCTTCTACTCTCTTCATTGGCACTCAATAAAGAAGGACACTTTGCAAAGTATATCTGAAAGAAGACAGAGAAGTAATTAGTTCACCTACAAAACGCCCCCGCTGCTATCACTGACAGCAAATAAAACAACAGCTATTACAGATTTGGCTGAGTGCTGGTCTCTGGTCAGCTTTTACTAAAGCACGAGTTATGTATACTGACATTAGAACAGATTATGTAAAATAGCTTTCCCAGGGTAGGTAAAAAGTTTTCCTGTTCTTTTTTTAAGTTAGGTATACTGATCCTAGAGCTGAGTCCTCTTATCAGTCAATATAAGATAAAAGGAATATCTGAAAACGCAATAAAGTGTAACCAGGAAAGGCTGATATTTTGGATTCTAAACAAAAGCATGTTGCTGTCAAACTTCTTGTTGCTACTTAAATTATATCTATGCATAACTTAAGATAGTCTGGCATATTATCTATCCACTAGAATCATCTATATGTAATTAATTAGTTATTGTTTGAACAGAGCATACTACACTGACGCTATCAACTTTAAGACACTTTACCTGTGACGTGGTCCTCTGCACTGGGAGCCTCCAAGGATTTCCATCTTTTGGGAGCAGATTCTAAAAGGGAGAGATCATCTGGTCTCAGAGTCTGCAGCAGAGTCTTCCTCCTCATAAACCTGAATATGTGAGTTAAGGGAAAAAAATGCTCCAGAACTTAAAATAACGCAATGTAAACACGAACAGAAAAGATACAGTTGTCGATAGTGACGCTCAGCATCCTGCAGCCACTCCAGCATGTCGGAGACTGACGGGGTGGTGGCCGAACGCTCGGTTAAAGTGAGCAGATCCAGACCGTCTGTGTTCTGCTCGTAAAGCTGGAAGACTGCAGAGACCTGGTTACTGATGGAGTCTCTGACAGACTGGAGAGAACACCTGAAGGACACAGGGATAGATAGATAGTATAGGTGCCACTGTCAAAATCCAAAATCTAGTTTTAAACCCTTTATTATTTTGCTGATATTGTGCTCATGTGATTTAGAGTATTATGCCACTGTTGTACTAATTGGTTACAGCACTTATAAATGCTATGTTGCTCATGTTTTGTGTCATAGATACAGCTCTCCACTGGCATAGGTGTAGATTTCAGGGGGGACACAGGGGACACGTATTTACAACATGTGGACTGGCCCTCACATGAAAGTAGCAGAGAACTTTTTTGATCAGGAAATGCAGAAATTAGTGCAGAAAACACACACACACACACCCTTGCATATACTGGCTCTTAGTGACATAAGCTACTGCCGGTCATGATAGGTTGCTGCTTTTTGCAATTTCCTGTTTCACTGGAAGATACAACTGCTCACTTATGCCTGATAGTGTCTTGTTTGTTTTGTTTTTTCATTTTTATATGGGGGTCAGTTGAGGCCCATAGCTCATATTTGCCCTGAGCCCCTCTAACAGGTGGAGCTGGCCCTGCATTACTGCTGTTATAATAAGTGATTATTTATCTACCACATCAGCTAGATGCCAAAAATTAAATAAAATAAAATTAAATAAAATAAAAATCCCCGAGCACCATCTCTGCAGTCTTATTTTGTGTTGCAGCTCTTCACCCGGTTACTTACATCTTCTCGTTGAGTTTGCCCAGCACTGTATCCGTGGCTTGTGAGAGCTTGAAGCGCAGCCGCTCCTCCAGGTCAGGGAAGTCTCTGAGCGGTGTGTTGCAGATTTGGACGTTGGAAAGCGCTCGCGACTGCTCCGCTAAGTTCCCGAGAGACACCATAAGTGGGCTGCACTCGGCCAACACACTCGTCCATGCTTTCTGATTGTTTTCAAGACTCTGGAAGCTTTTCCTCAGGGCCTGGTGAAGTGACAGAAGTGGTGCAGGTTTGGACATTTCAGGTGTTGATTTTAGACATTAGTTGACCACAAAATCTAAACCGCGTATATGTAATAAACGGATCCTTAAGGCAAAATTATTTTAGCCCGTTTTGGTGTGACGGACTCCTTTAATACGATGTCTGCCAGCCTTTAAAGTATGGTCATTTCATGTGCTAACAACACATTTCTACCATGTTGCTTGAACGTACTTCCGGCCTCCTGATGTAAACACTGACGTTTAGTGCAACGATTGGTCGAGAACTATTTTTCATGACGCAAGGCAAACACGCGTTCTAATTGGTTGAGTCAACGTCTGGTCCCTCCCCGCGCGGATATTTGAAAACGGCTTTGTGAAGCAGGGCGATAGAGTCGACTGTCCGACGAAGAAAAACACAAGTGGGTAAGTAAGTGTTTATAAACAGGGGTACAAACTAATTGTTTTATATTTTATTAAATGTGTATGCACATGAAGGAGACTGACACTGAAGCAAGTCAGCCAAATTGCGACCAACTAGCAGAAGAAGTGACGTTAGCATTAACTGCTGCTAGCTGCTAACGTTAGTTAGCTTGTCGCATGTCGGCAGTTTCTTTTTAAAATGCCGGATGCAGTCATATCCCACACTAACTAAACTGAATCGTGTATTTAACCGACTCAAACTGATTGATTTCTCGCTGCCCATCCAGGCAGACATGGCTCCCAGGAAAAGGACGACCAAACAACGGAAGAACAACCCAAAGACGGCCAAGCTGGAAGCCTTTCTGGAGGATTTCGACAGCGAAGGTGAACATCTTTCACCTATTTTTTTCGCTACAGTTTCCTCTGTTTACTGAAGTGCCTTGTAAAATGTGCTTTCTAAATATTTTTGTTGTTGTTTTACCTTTTTGTTTCACTTTTGCTCAAGCATACAAACCACAATGGGCAGGTTCATAAAGGATCAATAATGAGGCACTGCACTTACATAATGAGAAACACATTATGGTAAAATTAAAAGGTAATTACTGTATACATGGATCCAATTCATACCCAGTCTCGTCAGTTATACTTAACTCCCCAGTTTCCAACCTTCGATTCATGCAGAAAAAGATGAGTCCTTCCATCAATCAAGTATCCTACTTATAGTCAAAACTTTGGAGATCAGATACAGAAGTAGAAGGAAGGCCATCTCTAAATAGCTTGTTTGACTTGAGTAGAAATGACCACCAATCCCAGGCAGATTTACTGTAAGTTGCTGTGAGCACTACCCTTAGGATCATACCAGTGGTTTGGTATGCCGAATGGCCCAATGTTGTATTGTTACACAGTCTGACAGAAGTCATGGAACGACACAGATATTGACACTGGACACTGGTTGAGCATATACAAATACAGTATACCATCATAATAGTATTATTAAAGAACTGTTACAAGACATGTGGCAAGCCTGAAATATAAACATAGCAGTATCCTCCGTTCAACAAACTGTAATAGTTACTCCACTGACCTTTTTTGTAATGCATTTGTTTTTTGAAAATTACTGGTCAACATATGCTCATTCTGATATATCTGTAATTAGCAGAAATCAGGTTACAGTATCAACCAAGTTAATGTTTTATTAGAGTGTTATTACTAATTAGGACTGGGTGACGTGGGTAAAATCAAATATTGTATATTGTTGGGTTGAATATTGGTGCTTTTACAAAATATTTCACTTGTAGAAAAGACTCCACACACTGTCTAACTTGCAAATATAATGATTTAATGCTGCAATGTTTCGGCAACTAGATTCTCATCAGGTCTATACTATCTATCCATCACTGTGTTTTCAGGTGTACTCAGCAGTCTGTCAGATGCCTGGTGAAGGTCTTGTCACCGAGATGCTGCAGCATTAAATCATTATTTTTGCAAGTTAGACAGGGTGCAGGAGTCTTTTCTACAAGTTTAATTCGTCTCGTCCCTCTCCCATGCACCCATTTGAAAACAGATGTGCAAAGTATTCTTTCATTTTGTACAAAACACCTCACATAGTGAGATTTTTTAAATAGATAATCATCAGTGGATATAATGCCTAACCGGGTAAAGGCAAATAACAATAGACCAGCTAGATTCTAATCCTCACCTTTTTAAGGCCATCCACAACCTAGCTCCTCCATACCTCTCCCAACTCTTACACATCCACTACCCCACCTGCACTCTCAGGTCTTCCTCTTCCACCCACCTCACTGTCCCACTGGCCTGCCTGACCATCATGGGGTTTAGGGCCTTCAGCCACTCTGCCCCCCACCTCTGGCACTCCCTCCCACCAGACATTCATGACAACACGCTCTCCACTTTCAAATCTCGCCTCAAAACTCACCTGTTTCAAATAGCCTATTCAGTCTGACTCCCATCCGCCTCGCCACACATATCCATAATGTACACAGAATTTTATTCACCTTAACCTTGTTTGCTGTTGATATTTATTTGTTTATTTTATGTTACTTTATTCCTTACTCCACTGACTTTTTTATTATTTTCTCTATCTTTGCTTGTAAGGTGACCTTGAGTGTCGTGAAAGGCGCCTATAAATAAAATGTATCGTTGTTGTTATTATTATTATTATTATTAGAACTGTTTGGTAAGTTTAGAAAATGACACCACTTTACTGTAATGCTGCCTAAAAAACCAGAAAAACACAACACTTATGATATCACCTTGTGTAAAATCTGAGACAATGTCTAGTCCCATATCATAATATCAATATATTGTCCAGTCTTGCGAGTAATGCATCATCATGAAAGGGGCATGAACTACTGGGTAGTGTGATCTAAAACTCTTGCTCTGTTTTGACAGTGAAGACCAGAGTTGGACAGCTGAAAGAGAGGATCAACCAGCTGCTGAAAGATGTTGACAACAGCTACAACATGGCAGTAATTAAGCTCCCCAAGGCTGTCAGACAAATGGTCTGGTTGGAACATTTAAGTGAGTGAACACGAACATTCTCAGATTAATGAAACCCAAATCCCAATTCTGTGAAGGTTGTTTCAAGAAATGTTGCAATTGGGCCACAGAGGCTTCTTCTTTTACTTGTAAAAAGGTTGATCTGCGCTGGTGCTACATACATTGTTTATTCCTTTTAAACATAATGAAATCAAAATACTGCCTCCCCTTCCTCCATCTGTCTCTCTTTCTGTAGAGTCTGAGAAACCAAAATCACCAGAGGTGGATAATGTAAAGGTGAGTTGATTATCTTTCTTATTATGTCATGTTGTCTATCGTGATTTACAGTGTGTCACAAGTGTTAGAATCTCTTGGTTTGTGTAGGCACACATACTGTACTGTATTAAACGCTCATTAAGTTCTTAATTGATGTGTCTGTTAACAGAGACAAGAGGAAGCTGCTATCGTTGACAGCGTAGTGGCTGAGGACCACGCAGTCCTTCTGAAATCAGTCAAGAAAAGTATGTTAAAACTACCTTTTGTGCTTTTTTTTCTGAGTATTTTTAAATCCAACAAGTATATTATAATATTTTTTTTTTTTTCTCTTTCTTATTTTCTATTTATTTTAATCTTTTATTGGATGTGTCATGAGTGCGTGTGTATGTCACATGTATACTGTCTGTATGTATATTTATTGTCTGCAAGGGCAGCTATTGATAGGCATTGTGAGTCCATGACAAATTTCCCCTAGGGGACAATAAAGTATATTCTATTCTATTCTATTCTATATTAAAGTACTACTGCTGGTTCTACATGGCATTGGCTAATTCTTTCAATCCAGGCAAAGATTTAAGCTTAAAAAAGCTAAAATTTATTGAATTTATTTATTTTTAAGTGGATTTTATTCTGTTTATTTTGTCTCTTACAGCAACAAAGAAAAAAGGTGGAGCCAAATCTGGTCCAGAGGATGAAAACACCCCGAGCACAACAAGAAAGGTAATGCCTGTTTTTAATATACACATGCATTAGTGGAAGAAAACACAGCTGAGGAGTCCTAGAGCATTATTTATTAAACGAAGATGGTGATTGCCATGTGATATCATTATTGATGACGTTTGACTGCTTGTTCCTAATTCAGGGGAAAGCAACAAAGAAGCCTCCGACTACATCAAAAAGAGCAAAGGCGCTGGCAGTCAACAAGCAGAACTCCTCCATCAGACGGTACAACCTCTCTTTCTTTACCTGTTTTCACTTGTTAAGTTCAGTAGCCCAATAATGTACTAACATGTCTCTATCTGGATTAGATCGACCAGAAAGCCACTGGTCACTCCTGCCAGGAGTATGCTGGACTCTTCTTTGATGATGGGCCCCACTCCCCTAATTACCCCGCGTTTCGACCCAAGGTAAGCCGCCTGTAATAGTCACAGCTGCACTACACTAGTTTTTCTGTTAAAATATAGCCACTATTCTCCCTGTCTGTGGAACAAAGGATGGCTCCTCCCTGTTTACTGATGCAGGACGTATCATATTTTGCTATTTGTGTCAATGGAAATTCTGGGGAAGAGTAGTCTAGTTGTTGGGGTTAAACTTAGCCACCCAAATGAAGTGAATAAAACCTGAGAGCAACATGTGAAACTGTTTAAATATCAGTAAGTGGGTGTACTGCTTAAATCTTCGTGTGCCTTCATGTGCTATATCCAGTATTTAACACTGAGGCAGAAATTGCTGTCACATCACATCAAATCTCAGATTGATCTTTAAAACACCTGCTCCTTTGCTCTTATAGATCTGATCTGCAAGTGGATTTAGCATCTTTATGTATTACACATTATGTGGGCACTGGAGACTTGTTCTTATAGCTATCTCGCTCATTTGAAATGCTGCTGTAATGGAGCACCTAGTGCAGTCTTAACTCTCCTGGATCCTCTTTTAAATCAGAAGACATTACACACAGTGAGGGGTTCATAATACTCACCATTCAATCTTTATTTCCTCAGGCTTCCTAAGACCCCCGCCGTGAGGATTCCTCGCCACAAAGAGAGGGTTTATAGCATTTCAGTCAATGGCTCCCCCATTGCAGCAGGAAATGAGGATATTGTCATCAACGTCCCCTGTCGGAAATGGAGAGGTGAGTGCACGGTCGGCTGGGCTCAGGCTTCTGGAGCCTACCGGACAGCGTGTTATTCAAGTCATAAATTGTTTTAACCAGGAGTGAAATCAGGACCACTTACAGTAAGATTTTTGTAATTCAAGTAGAACAGTTAATGTGCATGTAATACAAAATTCTTACCACAATATAAGTCGATAAAATGTTAATGAATGCCAAGGAACCTAAGTATTTCGCTGTGTTGTCTGTGTTTGTGAGACCCGTATTTATTTTCACACTGTAACACCACTGTAAGTAAGTTATTATATGACCTCTGACAAGTGGGCTAGTTTACCAAACAAGTGTCTTGTAATGTTTTGATTCAGAGCATTCAGCTACTGGCCAGTCAGATGGACTCGGTTGACCTGTCTCTACTGGATGAAACCGCTCTGAAGAGCATTCGGCTGCTGAAGGTAAATTAATCACTGCTGTAGTGTCACTGTGGACCTGTTTTGCTTTCTCATAAATGAATATTTTTAATGACAGGGCTTTTCTCTTTCATTCTCACAAAATTCCCATCCACACATGTACTGTTATAAAAAAATTAGATGACAACTCAAACATCAAGTTGAAGTGCTTTTAAAAGCATGCCATACCAACAGGCAGTGATGTAACTCTGACCTGGTGGTAATATAAAGTAACAAAATATAAGAAAAAGATGATGATGTTAGCCAATCAGAAGCTCAAAAAAAGCCTGTCCTGAAGGCTTCCTGTAGCTGTGACATCTATAGCGCATTCTTTCGCCTCCATTCCTCAACACAGTGAAGACTGTACATTTATGTGTAAACATTTAAAAAGTCATGTTAGCAGGGTTAGAGCCAGCGCTGTTTTGGCCTCCTCTGCCTTTGCACAAAATGCCGTTGTATTTGTGACGGCTCACAAAGAAGACAAAGGTGTACGCTGTGATGTCACAGTGAAAAGTTTTCCATGTGTACACACCAATGCTGAAAACGGAGTTTCTGAAAATCTTCACCCGGGACAGTGTTTTAAAAATGCACAGAAAAAGCTATATGCTTTATACTTGTGTACATGTGGACCAGGCCTAGGTGTATTCATTTAATTAGGTGTGAAATATTTACACATGTTTTATTCTCATCATTGTGTTTTTTTTCTTCTTGTTGACAGAATCGCCTTACAAACCTGTGTGGAACATCAGAGTGACCTGACCGTCTGTCTGTTCACTTGTAAATTACTTTTAAGAAATTTTATCTTTATTTCAAAGCTTTGCGTCCTTTCCTCTGGCATGGTTTGATTTTTTTAATTTTTTTTTTGGCCGATAGGGGAGATTTTCAAAGGTGTGACATACACGGGTTCTGTAGAAAACCACGTTTTGTCAGTACTTTGTTTTACTGAACATAGTTTCCTTTAAATCCAACATATAAATGTTGGTTAAAATGTACTTTTTTTTTTTTTTACCATTTACTACTGTTTCATTCATTAATCTTTGTAAGAGAGTCTAGTTAACTGCCTTACTTACTTTACCTTTCTCTTTTATGTGGGTATTACGTCCTGCTTTTGTAGCATTAGGCTTAATCTTTGTGGGAATTCTGCCTAATGTTTGTCTCATTCATGTGCTTTTACGGGCATTTATTCCCCGTTGTTGAGTCAAACAAAGTTTGGATTTTACTTGTCCTACAAGCCTTGAAAGACAGTTACTTGACAGATCTGTACTCTGCAAATACGAATTTCTGTTCATTCTTTGATGTGTAAGTACACTCTAACCTTACATTTTTGTGTGTTTCACTTTGTCATTGTCAACAGTCCTTCATGTACATAGATCACTCTTTGTCTGCAACACTGATAAAGGACTTCAACCACAGCTCTACATTTGTGTGATATGGTTTATATGGGATTTCTGTATGTTGGTTGATAAGAGTGTGGATGGGTAGGTTGAGAGGGGATCTGCAGGTCCTTAAAGCCTAGAAATGTCTTTAATTCAGCTTAAGTACGAGGCCTTTTGATCTGATTTTTATTGGGAATTTTAAAAACAACGACTCAAGTGAGTATCATGACAGAAAAATCCCAGAGCAAAAAAAGCACTTATTTCTGTAATGGTGCTCGATGGAGACAGCAAACAATACATGGAAATGCACATCAAACAAATGACATTATAAACCCACTCATCTACCTTCCAACTCCACGGTTCAAATTCAGATTGTTTCCCTCAAAGGTGAACCTCCCAACCCTCCCATAAAACAAATGTTTTATCTAATTGATCCATCTTTTAACTTCTTTTAAATGTGTCAAGCTCATTTGCATGAAAGTCCACATTTCTGATGTGACCAATCTTATAACCTACCACTGTCTTTATACACTGATCAGCCAAAACATTAAAACCAGTGGTGGGTGAAGTGAGTAACATCGATCGTTTCGTTACAATGCAATGTTCTGCTGGGAGACCTTTGGTCATGGCATTCATGTGGATGCCACTTGATGCCCTCCACCCACTCAAACCCCACGGTGGGCTAAGTAACCCCCTCATTGCAACGGTACTCCCTGATAGCAGTTGGCCCCCCCAGCAGAAAAATGAGCCATGCCACACCACAAAAACTGACATGACAAAAGCTCAAGACATCGACCTGGCCTCCAAATTCCCCAGATCTCAATCTGATCTAGCATCCATGTGACATCCCTTAATCCACGCTGGGGCCTCCCTGGGTCGGACATGCACGGATGGACACATGACCTCTGGAGGGTGTCCTGTGGTGTCTGGCACCAGGGTGCTGGCTTTGGAATATCTGAGACCTGTCAGCTGGGAAGTGGGGTACCAGCACTTCCCAAGATGCTCAATCAGATCGGGGTGTAGAAGATTTGGAGGTCAGGTCGACACCTTCAGCTTTATGCCATGTTCCTCAGGTCATTCCTCAGCAGTTTTTTGTCGCATGGCATGGCTCATTTTTCTTTCTTTTTCTTGTTTGATTGCTGTATTTGCTAATACTGTCTTTATACTTACACTAACCTGTTGGCAAAATGTAGACTTCCTACATAAAACCTACCTCTGCATGTGACACATATATATCTTTATACTTGCCTACAATGCTTGAATAAGGAAGATGATTTGTCCAAAAATAATTTTTAACTTTGGTTTGAAAACGTCATAAGAAGCATTAAATTCAAACAAAAGTGTTGATACCTGTAGCCATCCTGCCTGATCACAAGATATTCACCCAGGTGATGATTCAAAATGATGCCATAAATACATGTTAGTCTTGCCTTCAGACAAATATCTTCAACAAGCTGTACCTTTTTATGGTGGCCACTAGGTGGCAGCATTACACCAGAGAAGTTTGCTCTTCTGCTGTCATCAGAGCGCCTCTCTTGAGTGTTTGCTCTCTGTCTCCAGTTGACAGCTGTCCTCTGTTTTAAAGCTGTGGCTGCAACACTAAAAACTAAAGCAAAACCCGTGTCATTACTTTGCCTCTGCATGATTCACAACCTTTGTTTATACTTTAACAACCTGCAGTTCTATATTGTAGTTTTTGTATTTGAATAGTGTGATGTACATCATCACATGTTTACAGGAAAACAAAATCACCGCTCTCTTGTGCTACACTGCTGAGCTTTTAGTTTCTGGTGGCAGACAGGTTGATAAATGAAAGTGTCTCTACAGAGTTGGACCGCTGATTTTGTGTGTAATTTTCCTCTTTAGCTTAACAAACTCTTGCTTTTGCTTATGTAAGAACTTCCCCTTGTCCTTTCACGACTTTGTTTACACGGAGGGACATTAGCGGGTCACGTGACGCGCTGTTGGCAGAAAGTGGCAGCCTGTCCTGCTGCTGGCAAAGAAACCTGCACTCTGACCTTCGGGGACATCATAACGCTGCCAATTAGAAGCTTGTTAAGCTTCGTTAGGCCTGATGAGCTCGTTAGGGTTTCCACCTGGGATGGTGAAGTGGGTCAGACCGGGCCTCACCTTGGGCCCAGACAGACAAGCATAACTCTTTTTGCTATTCCCCGCTGGATTCTCATGCATCATATGCTACCAAGCCACAGCATGGGAACTCTTTGCCCCCCAGCTGAAACCGGGCCTGGTCCCTTCCATCTGTATCCATCTTAAGCGCTTTATCATCCGCTGTCTCTCGCTGTGCAAACTGTGTTGCAGAGGTAAAAACCAAACTCTGCATCCCTACAAACGACAGATGTTGTGGTCAGCGGTGCGTGCAGTTCAGCTCCCTCGTTAGCGGAGCACCGAGCCCTCGCGCACCTGCTCTACATATCATAGAATTTCCTACTTTTGCCTCTGAATGGATTGGGCCTTTTTTTTCATTCTCTAGGTGGGTGGAAAATTGCCATTTTGCACGGATGGCTTGGTTTTCAGTAAGCACGCAGGCAGTGGCGCAGTGACAGGTGCGGTATGGATGGGGCGGATTTTGAGGTCACAGAGCAACACTGCTACATAAATCATCCGCTGAGATCTTCGGGATGAGGGACCGGAAGCTGAGATAGTGGAGGGGAGACACACAGTACTGAGATGTTTCAGCACAAGCAGCGCTGTGTTGGTGTCCATTCTGTGCAGTTTTAAAAGAGGTTAAAGAAAATGAAATATTTAAACACATTCATGCAAAATTAGCTCATTAAGCAGTTTTTAAAGCTACATTAATCAAGATTTTATTCATTTCTGTCTGCTACAATATCTCCCACTTGGTAAATGAAGTGTATATGTTATCAGGCCACTGGCTTAATGGCTGCTAAGCTACCATCATTGGCAGTTGCACTGAAGTAAAATCTAGTAAAGCAATTTTTTGAGCTAATGTAAAGAAGGATGGAAACTGTTAGTATCTTGTGTCACTTGATGACGAACTGCCTCAAATATGTTATCAATCCAGGAGCCAAGGTAACGGCCTTCTAATCTGTCATCCTGTACACATAGAAACTTTGCACACTGAGTCCGATGCTTTTTATTGTTTTATCCGTTGCAAAAATGTGCAATAAGAGGCATATTGTAAGGACACGTTTCCTCCCTTGCTTCTTTCCACTAGATGTACCTCTCTGGCTCTCACCATTCTCCGCTGGTGTCTTGTATTTGGCACCGCAGCTACCTGAGATATGAAATGATACTGTGCTACTATTAAATTGCACTCTGCTGTAAGCTTCATCATTGTTGTTATGTATTTCTGGATAGGCTAACGTTACCTCCTCTTCTTTCTTGTCATGGAAGATTTAAGGGACATAGCTTACATGTATTTCCACTTCTTTTATGCTGATGTTGCTGCTCTCTTCTGCCCTATTCCTCTCTCTCGTTAAAGATGTATGTGTTCTGCAGGTTATGCCATATTGTTTTCACTGCTCCTGGTCAAACAACTCTTTTGACAGACGCAAAAAGGAAAACCAGAAATCTGACCGTGTTCTGAAAACGGTAAAGGCGGATGAAAGTTTCAATGTTTGTGTGTACACGTGGGTGACACAACATGATGTCGTATTCATTTTTAAACATTTGACAGTTTCGGATGAAAAATGCAGACTTGGTGTGCAGAGTCCATAACCGTCTTGGAATTATGCATGAAAAAGGCCCAGGTCTCACTCCCAAGTCGTCAAAATCCGGCGCTTGGGCAGTGACTTGTGGTGTCAGAAACCAACGTGAAAAGGCATCCTTTAATGTCAGCATGATACGCATTCGGTTGCCTTTACAGTTTAATGGTGTCTGGTGGTGTCAGGGGGAAACAGGAAAAGGACTTAAGTTAAGGCGGCGAAAGTCCGAGTGGGGGCGGGCAGGAGGGTACCCAATGCACCTGGGTACCTTGCACGTCCACATACATGGAAAGTCCATAACCAAACGTCAGTTGCTTGAAGTCAGAGTGAGAATGTGTTGGTGAAACAGTCCCTAGTGGGATTATTAGGAGGATTTCCTGTTCCTCCCACTGTGCTGACAGTGTGAACTTTATACATAAAAGGATCTCATCCCTAACCGTCGTATTTTGACGCTTTGGCAGAAGCACCCAGTGGTGCTATAAAGACGCAGGGGCAGCCGTTTGTATTACATCTAGATGCAGACTGGGGCGGTGGTAAGTCACATGAGTCGACTTGCGACTACCAAGGGAGCGGCGATTAGGTTAAGGCGACGAAACTACTTGGTGAGGGCTAGGAAAAGATCGTGGTTGATGTTAGTCACATCAGTGCACTCATGTGACTACTCTTCTGGGTCAAAGTCCTGTGCTCGATTGACACATCCCCATCTACTGCCCCTCCCTTCCTTTGTTTCTTCTGGCCCCCCTAAGTTGAATTTCATGGGTTATACTATGTCCATTGCTCTGAGAGGTTAACAATGACGCAGATGGTTTTACATTGGAGTGGGTTGAAAGTCTGCTGAGTCTTAAACAGATGGTAAAGGATGCTTGAGCACTGCCCATGTGGTGTATTTTGGCACCCTGAGAGTGAGACCAGGCTGTTAAGCAGCAATAATATTTCAAACTTGTGCTTACAGATTGTTCCAAGTGGCAAAAACAAATCAATTTATACAGTGTTAAGCTGCATTACTGTTCCATAGACCTTTTCTTTATCCGTCCTCTTGTCCTGTTGTTCAACAAAAAGCCCCACCCCTCACCACTCCCATCTCTCAGCTCCCAACCCCACCCTTTAACCACCTAACCTCACCCTCCCTCACAGTCTCATTTTATATTCCTGAAATCTGTTATCATTATCACATGTGTCTGACATATGAATGTGGCGTATTTCTCAACAAAGCTGTTCCCTCCCCTAACTGCTGGAGCCGTTGGTTAATTGAGCCCCCAGACCTGGGGAAACTGCCAAATTTGCTGCCAAGACGAATGAACCTGGCAGAAGCATGTTCTGGTAGCGAAATTAATTCTCTGGTGCGTCGAGGCCTCCTATGAATCCCATCCGTCAAGTGCCCCACTAATCGATTTATTCACGTGCCCACACCTCCGTCTGCCACTGTCTCTCACTCAATTCATAGCGAGCCAGCTAGGGGTCGAGACTCATCTTTTGCTAAGCTGGTTTGTCAGCGCAAAAGCAAAAAGAGAAAAATGTCACTGAATGCTTTGTTCTGTCTGCTTTGGTGATGGAGAGCGAGGAGGGCACAGACTGATGGTAAAGTGAAGTGGCAGACGGGAGGAAGAGTTAAATGGGACTGAACGGCCCCCACATGATGCATTCTGGGCATGTGTTCGTCTGGTGGCCAGCAGGGTCCTGATGGCGTTTTGATGGGCGGCCCCTCTGTCGCTCAGGCACCCCTGACGATGGGCGGGGCGGAGAGGAACATCTGCTGCCAAAAAAAAAAAAAAAATCCTGTGGAAATTAGGCTCTGAAAATGACGGGCTACTCTTAGGAGATGCAGGAGGTTAATGCTGATTTAATGCTGACATGTGCTGATTGCACAGACACAAAGTTTTGCTTGAGAGGCCCCTTGGTGACTCTGAAATATAGACATTTGTGTGAGAGAGATACACTGCAGCATTTGTTTGGACTGAGTTACAAAATAAGTTACAGACATTAAAACAGTTCTGTAATCCAAGAAATTACTTTATAGGTCGTGTGTGCATTTCTTGATTTGTGCTTTTGTCAGGTGTGTGCAGATGGTGTGGTGCAGTGTGTTCATGGAAATCCAACCAAAAACAAAAGGCTCAGGCTTATGCTGAAAATTGCAGGAGCACTAACACTGAAAAAAGGGTTAAAAAAATTAAAAATTCAAATTATTTGCATGTAAATTAATGTCTGGAATGACAGTACAAGTTAAAGTACCGGAAGGAGCTGAAATGTCTGAGCTTATAGCACTGAAACAAGTTGAAGTGTGATCATTACAAGGTATGGAAGTGTCAGTAAAGGTGTTGACTAAAAGCAGATGAAATCAGTTAAGGTGAAAGTACTTGAATTATCAGGACGCCTGAAAGCAGTTAAACTGTCAGCTGAAAGCAGTTGAATCATCAGTAAAAGGGTGAGCTATGTAGGCAGATGAACTGTCATTTGAAGCAACTGAAAATGTCAAGAAGAAGAGGAAGATGAGAGAGAAGAAGAAGGTATACTTTATATAATCCTGAAAGGGGTATGAAAAAATAAAGAAGTAGAAAGGATTGACATGTGCACACTGAAAGTTAAAGTCAGCTGGATGGCATGTTGGTACAGTGGTTAGCATTGTTACCTCACTGCAAGCGGGTTCCTGGTTTGCACCCAGGGTGTGGGGTTCGAACCTATGTGCAGTTTGCATGTTCTCCCTGTGTTAGCATGGGTTTTCTCTGGGTACTCCAGCTTCCTCCCACAGTCCAAAGACATGCAGGTTAATTGGTGACTCTTAATTGGCCGTAGGTGTGAATGTGAGTGTGAATGGTTGTCTGTCTCTATGTGTCAGTCCTGTGATAGTCTGGCGACCTGTCCAGGGTGTACCCTGCTTCTCACCCAATGTCAGCTGGGATAGGCTCCAGCCCCCCCGCGACCCTCAAGAGGATAAGCAGTTAGGGAGAATGAATGAATGAATGAATGAGGTGCACTTGCTTAATACATGTAAAATATGCAGTTTCAGCCCTGTAGGACGCTGAGTTGTCAGCTTGTGCGTAGAGTTGCGTAGCCAGGCCTATCACCACAGCGTTGTATCAGCCATACAGAAAGGTCTGGAAGCCACCATCATCATTCTGCTATAGGGGTAAAATGCTCTGGCTTGTTTGTATTTCTTTAAACCAATCACGATCATGTTGAGTAGAGCTAAGCCCAGGATTCAGCGATGGCCTTGCAAAATAGCGTCGAGGAAACTTGTTTTAGTGGAACATTTGCGCCTGGGAAGGCAAGCTGTCATTGAAATGGCTGATTCTTACCAGAAGAAATAAACACAAAAACTGTTCCAGACGATGTTGACTGTGTGAACTTTTACTAATAAAGAAGGGAAACATAATTTGATAATCAGTGCACTAGAGGTGAGGCCTAACTATAGTTTTAGCTCTGGAGGAGCTCACTGGACCACAGACGATTTGCTGGCTGAATGTGGCTCTTGCAGAACTTCATTATGACGATACCACAGAGGCCAGTGTGACGTGGAACAGATTGGTATATTGGTTAAGTCAATGACAGTGGCACTTGCAGCTGCTAGGGTAAACAATGGTAAATGAACTGTGACTGGGTGTGTCAGAAAATGGATCAACTTCAGGCATGAGAGTCCTGCGAGTCCTGCTTTTCTGAGTTACGTTTACAAGTTGTTTCAGTCGTTATAGATCTTTGTAACACTACACCAAAAGAACAAAGCAAGCATATCTTATTGGACGATCCAAATCTTCATCAAACATGCCATTTTCAACATGTAGGTTGTTAGCTCAGAGGTTGCTGTTGTTATTTACTGTAGCCAAGGGGATTTCGAAAATGGTAACACCCAGATAGTGAAAGGGAGGGAGAATGCTGGCCAATTGCAGCTAATAGCCAAGGTCTACATCCAATGATGACCAGCTTGCATGTTGTTGAATCAATAGTTGAAGAGAAAGAGCTGAAAGCAGTTGAAGTGAGAGCTGCAGTAAATGAGATAAAAGCTGCTAAAATGTCAGTCAGTGTCAATACCATGAAAAAAAAACAAATTGTTAGTTGACATGTAAGAAGTAAAAACTGTAAAGCAATGCAGATATATCAGTATAAATGTCTCAGATGAAAGCAGTTAAACTGTCATTTGATTACAGTTTAAGTGCAACAGAAATTGTGTGCACTCTAAGTAATGTTTATTGTTTTCCTAAATCTAATTGGACATTGAGGCTGTGTATTTTATAATCTGTCCCTGCCTCTGTGCACACCAACAAACAGTGTTTCTGATTTTATAAATCAATATAACTTCCTTTGTGTGCCATTTTCAGGCCATGAACAGTTTGAGAGTCAAGGGCACAAACTTACACTTTGCTAACAGGGCGAACCAAAGCCTGCATGCAGAGGGTTTTAATGTGGAAAGCACAAATAGTGGAGGCATAAACCTGAGCTTTGTGCTGTCATTCATTCCTATGCTGAACCTGGCCTGGGCAGGTTGAAAACAAGCTTTTCTTATTTGGTTAGACGAATATGAGATGCAAATATCAGGAAGGGCGACAGAGCAGGGATAAAATAAAGTGAATTCTCACCCCATTCATTACCTCCATCAAAGACAGAAAAGGAAAGTGACCATAAAATGAGCGCTGGAGCAATGGCCGGGATTGCCTTTGAGAAATAATTAAAGCCTCTTTGCAATGCTCCCCAGCCTCCGGGAAAAATCCCCATCTTCTGTATGGTCTACAATTGATGTTTGGTTTACCAGCCCCTCTGTATAAAGCAGACCTTCAATAAACTATATCACCCTATTTGTGAGAGTAATACAGCCCAGTGCGGTCCTCAATTAGGTATAAATGACACAGCAAATTGGAAAATTAGGAGGAGAGGGAAGGATAATTTGCTCCAAAACAGGCTAAAACCAATTCATTAGGACACCAGGAAGGAGACAAAGGGTCCGTTTCTGTCCTCCACCAGAAAATCCCACTTTAAGTTTAGATGCCTGACTGTTCACCTTGCCACAAGCTGTGTTTGGAGCCCGATCTTATCACGTAGCATGACTCATATGTGGTACATAATGTGTGGAATTACAGGTTGCACTAATGGGTGACGCTAATGGAGTTTCACTTATTAAAGCTTTATATTTTCCAATCAGACAAATCTTAATCATAGGGGAGGATAACATAATCCAGTTGTAAACAGCTCACACTGTCTGTAGCATTTTAGATATGTTTTTCTTTAAAATACAGGTCATCACAGGACAGTGATGTCGAGCAATGTGCTACACATGTTGCTGCCAGCTGAGACAGTATAGATGGCTGGGTAGCTGGATGACCTGGGTTAAGTTCACCACACTGGTGAGTCTCAGCTTTGCTTAAGTATCCTTTTATTGCCTTGCTGAGAGGACAGCTCAGAAGGCTCACTAAATTACCACATTAGGACAATGTAAAATATTCATAAGCAGCTTAGAGGTTAGGACTTAAAAGTTATTCAAAGTCAAAGTAACCTGTGTACAACAGAAGTGAAACTATACTGAAAAACCTATGACCGTGACTGCATGTGTTTTTGAGATAGTAATGTTAATATTGTACATATTTTCATGGTCCCAGGAGGATGAACCCTAATGACTTTGGGGATCCCCTGACATTTAACCTTATACCACCACGAGGCTGACGTGTGGTTAGAGTGACAAATCTTGGCAATTACAAAAAGGGTTACTTTGCAATCACACATCAAGGTTTCTAAAGTGATGTAGTATATGAGCTGACTTTGTCATTGGGAGATGGAGGTTATGGTGGTGATTAAAACTCGTGGTGATTTAATCACTATTGTGTTTGCAGCTGCTTTTCAGACACCAAATGTGGGTATTTTGTAGCAGCTTACGTTTTTCCAGCAGGGACAGTGGCATGAAAAGCAGCTGTTTTTTATTACTGAGACATTGCTGTTTTTGTGCCCCCAAAACCAGGTATTTTAAGCTTAAGTCCTAACCATAACCAAGCGGTTTTTGTGCCTAAACCCAACCACACCTTAACCACAGCATTGTTGAAAAGTTAAGTCTCAGCATATCTGCCCCACAATAACATGCACACATAACTTTTGGTTGAATTTGTGGCAGATTTTCAAGGTCCCCAGAGGATACATTGAAACTTGGTGACGCTCTGACTTTCCCTTTAGCGCCACCAGCAGGTTTAAAAGTTTGATTCAGAGTGAATCAAACACTTGAATTGTAGCTAGAGGCAAATGTACAGGCTCTACAAAATAAAACAGTGCTTTATCTTTAGTCAGTAGTCAAGCTGTTGTCCTACCTTTCTCCACCTAAGCTCACTTTCTGAGTTTGAGAAAAACGGTTGAAAAAGTGTTTCACTCAGTGTGAAAGCCAAGCTGACAGTTTGTCACTGAACATTTGGTGGTATTTTCAGCAAGAGACCAGCAACAGGAACTGAGCCGACACTCTGTTAGGATGTTTTTTCCACTTTGATGCAGGAATAAGTTCACAGATTTCATTGCTGTTATAATTACATGTAATATCTAAAAGTTAACTCAACGTGTGGACCTTGATATTGCCGTTCAGCTGGTATTCCTTTCACCGCTCCCTCATGTGTGATTTTATAAGATGTGCTTACAACCCATATGCCTCATCTATATAACCCACATGTTGTGTATATATTTTTTTCTTTAACACTCTCCAAAGACACCTGCTTTTTAAACTACCTGCTGTCACTGTGGTCAGTTTAAAAGAAAAGCCTCCTCTCTAAACTGTTTGCTCGCCGAGTGCCGACGCGGTGTGGCTGCAGCTCCTGTCCAGGTGTGTACTTGAGATTCTGGGCACAAAACAATGCAGATATGAAGTTAGCGGTGATTATATTGGAGCTGTGAGACACTGAATACACACACTCACACGCACACACACACAAAGTGGCTCTTGGATCGTTTGAGAAACACCTGTCTCTCTTGGATTCACGGCAGCAGACCTACATGATAAAATAAGTTTGGGGATTAATTTGTCTTCATTTCCAGCCTCTCTTTTTATTAGATGCAGTGGTGAGTAATGTGATTAGAGGGGTCTGATTCAAGAGCTGCTGCACAATGGACACTTCACATAACACACACATACACACACACCAAAATCTCAACACAGGAAACAAAAGTCTCCCTTTACAGAGGATAATAGGACATAATAGTAGTAATTAATCTTTCTTTCTATTATTATTTTAATGTGCTTTTGAATGGTCTGCTGATGGAGTTCATGGTGTTTGTAATAGACAGGGAACATCAGAGTCTTTTCATTAAACAGTCACACTGCAGAGAAAGAGATCAAAATGGAGCCAAAGATGGAGGGATGTCTGACAAGTTCTGCTGCTGAAGGACTGCATCAGGCAACTTTTAAAACTCCATTAACATCCTTCAGAAAGTAGTTTTGTGGTACAAGTCATCCGTCAATAAATAAATCTCCCCCCATGAACGAAGGAGATGTTTGACTTTTTAACTTTGGGAGTTTTCAGCTGAACATTGTGCACTTATTGATTCAGTCTCTTCCTTCGTAACGGGTGTTGCTTTGCTGAGAGAGAAAGAGAGAGAAGGAGACAGAATTTTAATACACAACAAATCTCTGCACCCCTTCAAGGGTCAGTTTACATTACAAGAAGGATATCTCAAAAACTGGAAAAATAAATCTAAAATTCTCTACAGGTTTTTGGAATTTGAGTGAAGTGACACTTTAAAGTGAGATCAACTAATTTTTTTTTCGCCACTGAAACGAGCCGAAAATGTTCCACTATTTTTAGGATATTTTATGCATTTAGAGAGTGGACAGGAAATGAGGGAGCTAAATGTTCTGCTATGTTCACCAGCTTGTAACTTACTGTCTATCTGTCATACAGGCCCTAGACTTTTGGGGGCCCTAAGCAGCCACACATATGTGAGGGAACATGTTTTTTCTAAGGGGTGCTGCCATAAATGTGCACGCATGACTATGTATGTGTATGCGCTCAGGCAAGGTAGCTGCCAGCCCACTTGCGCAGTGTGCAGCCCGTTGCACACGACTGTTCAAGACCAGCAAACAACAAAACAGGGTGTTTTTTGTGAGACATCGGCAGCATTTCCAGCCAGTATTATGCTGCCAAAAGAGGGTATTTTAGGCCAAAATAAGATCATTTTCCAAGTAGTTTTTGTGCCTAAATATAACCATACTTTAACCACCGAATTATTGAAACATAAGGAAACATAAAGTTTCAACATATCTGCTTCATAATAACCTATAAATGTTACATATTTGTCGTTTGCAGAGATGCAAATGGGTTGAGGAGTCACAGGAAATCTGCTCAGATGTAGTTTTCATACATTAGCGGTTCCCTTAGTCCAAAGAATGCGTGCTAACTTGCCTCAGACGCAAGTTCTCTCCTCACTTATTCCACAATTTCTAATATTTCTCTTTGAACAGTGTTGGACATTTAGTTGTCTCTTTGCTAAGGCCATTCACGTTCCGTGGACAGATCATAACGTTACTTCTGCTCATGTGGCGCTTCATCATTAGCTGCCATAAAATTCCATTCTGATGGCTATGCCCCCGCAGTGGAATACCCTTGCATCAAAGATACTTTATGGATCCAAAAAGCAGCTCCATCTTCTGGTCTTTCTCAGCCTTTTCAGTCTGTCTGTGCTATTTATTAACTCACACTACGTTTTGCTGACTTATAAACTGACCCTGACCCATGCACTTTGACCTGACGTAACGATGTCACATCAGACTGAAGGGAATTCATTAAATTTACACATTTTTAACATCTTTTTTTGATATATTTTCTGACAGACGTCATATGTTGTTCAAAAGACAAAGGTTAACATATCCCATGAGTTATCATAAAACAGCCAGCTAGTTACAGACGGTGTTGTTCCACTCTATGTTAATAGGGGGTAATGCAGCACCCTCAGCACCCACCTTTCCACACCAACAGCTGCTTAGGTTACTGATGCATTGGGCCGGCTCTGCTGTGCGCTGTTTAGTGTTGGACAGGCAGTGGGTAAATCAAAGCTATCTAGAGTTGAGTGATAACTGTGTGTGGGAGCATCACTAAAAGAGACATCTTGGTCATAAGATGCTGTTAATATAAAAAAATATTGATTAGTGCAGCTTTAACACACCTTTGTCTTTACACTTGGTGCCACAAGTAAGATAATCGGTCTGCAGAGCCACACAGACACACAAGCGAAGATAGGCTTCTGGCCCGTCACTCCTGATGTGTCTGCGGTCTCTGAGCAGAGATCCAAAGTAGAGGAGTGCGTGTAGAGAGAAGTGAGTAAAATGCTGACCTCGCTGTAAGCAACACCAGCGTGCCGTTAGCAGAAAACCCTGTTCCTCTGTCATGCTTCACAGAGCTGTCGACCTCCAGACCCCCGTGTCTGTCCGCTCAGTCGCAAAAACGTGCAAAGTGTTTTTAAGTGGTTGGCCCCTCAAGCCTCTAGTAGCAGGTGCCCATTTTCCTTGCCTGTTTTCCTGGAAGAAAACACACACACACACACACACACACAATGGTTAAGTCCCTGAGAAGCACATCATGCCTGTTACAATAAGTTGCTGAGTTGCGGCTTTCTCCCCTTTCTGCATAATCAGTACATCGCATTAACAGTGATGGGTTGGGTGCATTAATGTGCGTATTTTCGTCTTTGTGGCCTCTAAGAAGAAGGACAGCCACTGCTGATGGAACAGATTACTGGAATCCCAGATGAGCGAATTAAACAAAGAATTTAAAACCAGCTTCAAGACGATATTTTAACATCTGCATGACATTTGTAGTCATGCTTTGCTCTCGTTCGTGTCTTCAGATGATTCCCGACTCCCACATGTGCCTGCTGTTCTTTTACAAACAATACATCTACAGATTCCAGTGCTGAAAAAAACATGTTTATTATTGTACAATGATTGGTTTTCTTTTGACATTACAGCAGTAAGAGAGCAGATTCAGCGTTCCCTTGGCATGTCTGAGTGCGAGTTGTGCTTATCTGAAGTTTCATGGTGATCATAGCCACGCAGGGTTTATTCAAACTGACTGAGCGAGGCTACAGTGTGGTTGCACCTGCCAAGAGCTTCAGTAATACAGCAGCTCAGCAGGTTTAACACAGATTATTGTTGGTATCCTGCTGAAAGACCCTCTCTCTATTTCCCTTGTTCTCTTTTTACAAGAACCGACAGTTGACATGGTCTGCTACATGTAAAACAAGTTTTATATTCCTGCAGCAGAGCCCAAAAGTATAAAAACATTGTGGAAAAAGTTTAATTTTTTTCATTTCAATTTAGCTGGTTTCTGTAGAACACTGATGTGATTTAAATTGACGGAGGATAGTGTTGAGTCTCTGATGTCTCCTGCTCTGAGGCTGCTCATCCATCTGTCTCAGCTGTATGAATTTAAGTTTTTCTTATTTGCTTGAACATATTTGCCCTTTCTGAAGTTTACATTTTATTTTCCACTTTTAAATACATTTGAAAGTAACGATGTAGAGAGACAATGAAGTGTTAACCATTAATTCTACCCACAGCTTCTGAGCAACAGCTTCTGCTGGAGTATGGCAACACCACTTGCACAAACCAGATGTGAAACTGCAGTACATCGTAATACTAGTGCCAGTAGTGATATATAATGGCAATTTGTTAAGTTTATTTATGGTTATGACTACATTTGCTAATTATTATTTCAGACAGCGGTGCATAGTTGCCTTTTGTACCATCATTCATTTATATTTTTTTTACCTATATACTGAATGGGAGGGGCATTTTGAACAGTGCCCCCCCCCATTTATATTGTAATTATGGCCTAGGCTCACCCACATGCCTTAACGGAAATGACAGATTTCGTTTGTAAAATGCTCCTACACTCACAAAACATTACAAACGTGTAAAAGAAGCAAACATTTCCATTCAACAATACAACATATGGTCAAATAACTATATTCTTTCAGTCAATCATTACACAGTTGACAACAAAATACAACATACGACTTTTAATATAAGCCAGTTAAACTTTACAAAATTTGTGCTATATGACTGTACATTTGATGATACGTAACATTGTAAAAAAACAAGTAAGTATATCACAGCATGAATAGCATTCTTTTCTTTAAAAATGATTTAATAGAGGTAGCAAGCCCTGCTGCACTCTGCACTTTTTGACATTTTTCACAAAATTTTTCACTGAACAACAAGAAAGTTTTATTTCTTATTTCTTTCATTTTATTACACTGATTATTCATTCTTACATGTCTTTGGCCAGCTTGAGCCATGCTTGCAAATAACAACAAAGAAGTGGCATCTTAGATGAATAAGGACTGCTTCCTGATTTAAAGGAGAAGTCCAGTATTTTGCACTTTGAGCCCCATTCCTGGGTTGTTTATGATGAAATAGAGTGGTTAAGACCAAAATCTTGACGATTGCTCCTTCTCTGAGAATTTGAGAGAATTTGGCTTTCCCCTGTCTGGCTTAACAATGCTGTCTATGGCCATGTGTAAATCTGTCCTAAAACCACCTTAAATGTCAGTTTTCAAAGCCATGAAACTCACCGAGTGGTCAGTGGTGTTCGTTATGTTCAAACTGTGGTTTCCGTGATGATTTATTTGACATTTTGTCCATGCATTGATTTTCTTTAGGAAGCCTCATTGTCCGTTGGTAGTAATCCACCACTGGAAATGGAAAGTGGGTTGTTTACGACAAGGTTTTAGTCATTGTAGTCTTTTAGCTCAGCGAAAGTGCCGGCTCGACAGTGCTGTGTGCGCTCCTCCTCTTCGGAGGAATTCTCCTGCAGTCGCTGACCACACAAAACTTGCCCATTATTACTCGCTTGTAAACAACCTTCGCAGTACGATGCCTTTGAACACAACGCCAGCCTTCTTCTTCTACTTCTTTTCTGTGTCCCATTGCATTGCAACGTTTTCCTGCCGGTGGGCGAAACTCACGTAAAGGAGCATTATCACCATCAAGTGGGCTGGAGTGTATAATGCTTCAGGGTCAAACGAACGATCAAGTGGAAGTTTACACACGGGTGTGAGGCAGCTGAAAAAATAGTTCCACAATCGAGATGAATAGCGAAAACAGGGATGGAAACCACAGTTTACTACGATTTTTATGTGGGAACATCAACGAACACCACTGACCACTCGGTGAGTTTCATGGCTTTGAAAACGAATGTTTAAGGTGGTTTTAGGACAGATTTACACATGGCCATAGACAGCATTGTTAAGCCAGGCAGGGGAAAGACAAATTCTCTCAAATTCTCAGAGAAGGAGCAATCATCAAGATTTTGGTCTTAACCACTCTATTTCATCATAAACAACCAGGAATGGGGCTCAAAGTGCAAAATACTGGACTTCTCCTTTAAGAATTGTGCAAACGAGTGTCACACAGGTGCACTAGAGATTCATAACTATGCAAGTAATTTCTATCAGCTGCGAATACATATTTTCTTTTCGTTTAACACAGTAAAGCCAACAGAGTTTCTACAAGATCTGTGTGAAGTGCTTTGAATGAGGTTGTGAAAAATGTGTGAAAGCAATGAAAAAGTGTTAATAAGCAATCTGTATCCTAAACGCTTCACTGGCTGTATAAACAAGCACATGCACTTTAACTCGTCACTCTGAGGGCAGGAGCTTTATGGCTGCACTGTTGTATTGTTGCTGTATTGTACTTGTGGCAGTGTGTTTTTGTGGACGCTCTTTGCAGCAGGTGCCATATGATTGTATGTCTTGTTGTAGAATGCACTGAAACGAATTCCAAAATCGTCTCCAAAGGTTGATTTGGCAATAAATGATTAGATCTTGAATCCTAACACACTTGCAAGTGACTTCTGCTGCTGATGAAAATAAAGTGGATCTCAGTTTCATTAAGTGTGTCTTTATAATCAAGAAAAGTGTGATACTACAACTGAAACCATTTGGAAACATATTGTGTATCTCCATCCATATTTATTATGTACATATGCTCCCAAATCTCATAGAAGACACGCACCATGGTGAAAACCATAAGAAAAAAAGTCCCTCACAGTTCCTTGTTTCTGCTATTTAAAAAAAACGGATGCAGCCATATGCAGTGTCATATGGCCGTCTGCAAATATATTATCCAATAAAGAAGTCTCAGTGCAACATCCCGCCTCTCTGTCTGTCTGTCCTTCTCTGAAACATGTTGGTTTTTTATTGGACAGCTGCTTTTTGCAGTAATTAAAGCTGCGACTCACTGCCTTGACTGTTAGTCTTGCTTGCTTTCTTTTCTCGGATGAGTTGAGGATTGAAGATGAAAAGATTGAGGAGTTTTATTTGTCACATGCTCAAACAAAATGTGCCGTGAAATTAGATCCAACCTGGAAAAGCAAAGGCTTGTAGTTTAACATCCCTGTATTGCTTGTGTGGTCAGGTCAGTCTTGTGGAAGAGGGATCACTCCTCTGTTGCTCTATTAGGTTTCTTCCTTTTAGTTCCTCATTAAAGCTTTTTGGTTGAGTTTGTACTGATACAAACCAAGGGTCTAAAGGCCCAGACACACCGGACCACCATCAAATAACTAGTGGTGACGAAGGCATGACTGTTGTGTTAGCTCTTGTCACCTGTGTCTTGGCCAGAAAAGTTGCACCTGAACACATCGCAAAGACTACAGCCAACGGCAAACTAGCACGTACCTGATACACCTGCATGAGAGGAAATAACTCTCCATACCAGCAGGTGGCGATAGCCTGTATTCATCATCCCAAAAAGGTAAACCGGGAGACTGACAGGATGGATTTAAGATGCTAGTTAGTCAGTTAGCACATTAACAACACAACCAAATGATGAAAGAACAAATGTTATTTACTGTGTGCTAACAAACAATTACACAAACAGGGTTCCCAAACATTTAAATGACATGACCTATCACTCTGTATAACATGATCACAACTGTAAAGTATACTACTTATATTACCATAAGCGATCCATGGACACAGACAGCCAACAGTTCTCTTGGCCGGTTGGTTTTCATTTATTTTTATTTATTTATTTACCTTTATTTCACTATAAAAACCTCTTGCGATTAAAAAAACTCTTTTTCAAGAGTGTCCTGGCCAAGACAGGCAGCGATATAAGTTACAGACAACATAGAACAAAAATCCAGAATAAAAATTTAAAGCTCTAAAACAAGCGACATAAAACACAAAATAAGATTACTACAAAGTAAAGCCAAAAAGTATGATAATGTATACTAGAAGTCAACTATAAAAATGCAAAAAAGGGCAACAACACATGATTACAAAGACCATCTAAGATACGCTGTGACACTGGTATATTGAAGATTGTGTACAAAAATCCTGCAACAGAGCATTGAAATGGCAAAGAGTGCAACTTGAAGTCCTTCTGCAGAAGATTCCACATATAAGAAGCTGCAAACATAAATGCTCGCTCGCCAAACTCTGTCCATACCCTCGGTACAGACAATAAAAACATGTTCTGAGAATGGAGAGCATAGCTATTTGCAATTTTTTGCCTAATGTACACACATAAGTACGCTGGAAGTAGTCCAAGAATAGCTTTGTAAATTGGTTCATTTGTTAAAAAAAAAAAAAAGAATGCTCCGTACCTTCAAACTTCCAAACAAAGTTACAAAGCTTTTATGCCAAAGAGCTCAGTGGCTAAAAAAAATAATCTTACCTGATATAACAGGTTTGCTTTGATCTCATGCTCTCTTGAGTTTGGCTGTGTGTTTGCTTTCTTTACTTTTGGTTCTCTTCTTGTGCACTGAGCTGAACTGCCAATCAGACAGATTTCATTCACCAATAAGCTCCGCTGTCTTCAATGGTGATTCAACGTGCTCAATCAGTTGAAAAATGCAGACAAGGGTCAACTAGTGAAAATGGTGTGAGACACATCGCAAAAAGTATGGCGACAGACGTCCACTAACAGCCTGACATTGACCAACAGCCGATTGTTGGTTGGTGTGTCAGGGCCCTAGTAAAACAGGCCAGGGTGCAGGTTTTGTTTTGTTGTCATTGTTTTGGAGGGGGCACATATGAAATGGGAAAATTGGGGGTTCATTCATTCATTTACGGTAACTGTTTATCCTGTTGGGGGTCACAGGGGGGCTGGAGCCTATCCCAGCTGACACTGGGCAAGGGGCGGGGTACACCCTGGACAGGTCACCAGACCACTGCAGGGCTAACATGTAGAGACAGATAACCATTCACACTCACATTCACGGATTGGTGGTTCTTCCCCAGGAAATTTTAAGTTATCAACACTTAATGTGCATTCTGGTGACTATTTATGAACAAATTTGCACCATTTTTGCATCAATTCATGGTGAAAATGTGTAAAATTTCTTCAAAATAAAAGTCCTCTCCTATGTTCATGGTTTTATTGGGGGCAGGGGGCAAATGTTGCCCGCATCACCTCTCATATTTATGCCTATGGTTACAGGGTGTTCTTTGCTGTACAGGTACTAAATCCCTGATTTTTTTATTTTGGTGTTATATAAGCAAAATGAACTTGACCTCACACCTGCTGCCTCATTGTCTCACCCCTAACCGTTGCCCCACAAACAAAGGTTGCAAAGGTTTGAGTTCAAAAAGCAAAAAGCATCTATTTTTACTCCTGAGTCAAAAAGCAGGAAACAGCAAACTTCAGTGTTACTGAAACAATAACTCAGACAGATCAGATACATGGATATATTGATAGATCATCCACTCAGAATCTAATAAGAAAGAAAAACAAAAAATTGTATAGTAAAATTAAACTTGGAGACTGACAGAAAGATACTGGCATGTTTGTGTGGATCGACCTCAATGGATGTGACTGACTCACACCCTGAGATGTGGCAGGAAAGAAAGTAGTAAAATCTCTGACGAGTTTGACTTTTCTGTGACTTTGCTGGTGAATGACAGGTCGTTCCACTTGCTGCATGAAAGCACTGCGTCAGAGAAAAAAATGTGAACAAGTATAAAGGCCAAGTCGAGAAATAAATCACTGCCATATTATCATATAACTGCTAATAAGACACAAATAAAAAAGTAATTTCGGGGGGCATCCATGTGTGCCGACAGAAATTATTTAAACCACTTGAGGACTTGATGTTACAGAAAAGGAATTTTCTGAGAGCTGGTAAAGTATTTGTGTATTGATTTGAGGCAGAGCCCGATGGCAGTTTTAATACTCAATCGATACGTGTCAGGGCCACTGTATGCGAACAGGCAACATTAAGTGTCAGATAGAGGTAATGAAAGGAAACTGTTTGCTGTCAGATATGACCTTATTACCAGGCCCACTTTAGATAGGTCAACGTGTCCGCAGGTTATGAGTTAAGGTGTAATCGTTAACTGTAGCACAGCCTTCAGGGGATAAACACCATTACTACACCAAATACACCTTTATTATGAGATTAAATGCATTTTTAATGTTCTGATAATACATCATCTTCACACAGGAAGACAAATGGGGTTAGTGTATCTTGAATTTCTTAATTACAGATCACTTAACAAGAACGATGCTTTTTGGCCTTAGGATAATTAAAAATATACCGCAGATAATATTAAATAAAAGAATCTTTCATATGCTATATCCCTTACCTTGCTCCTATCCTTATTTGTCTCCAATCCCCTGATATCTTGGTGGCTATATTACACAGCTGAGTCTATCTTTGAAGGAATCAAGGCAATAAAAGGCTTTATTTACCCTTATCTGGAGCAGACCCCCCAAAAAACTGCACAGTATAATACAGACCGAGACACTTTCAACAGGCAGCCCACAAAAGCTTCCCGGTCCTGTCTCCTGGCAGGATTTTCTTCTTATTTTCGTTTATTAAAAAGTGTTATTTCTTGTCACCGTGCATTGTACATTATTGCGCGCAGATTTCTTGGAGGGAATCGTCTCCCATGAGCTGGTGGAGCTAATGGAGGGGAGGCATTGAGGAAAGGAGGAATGAAACTTCAGGTTGCTAAATCAGGTCTTGGCTTCGACCACTTAATAATGAAAAGCAATTACAGGCAGGCTGAGCAATGGAGTTTGTTTTCTTTTCTTTTTTATTTATCAAAGAACTCTGGTTGTCCTGGATGACTAATGCACGTTGTCAAGAATAGTTTTGAGCATTGCTTTCTGTTTTGTAGTTTCAGTGACTTCAGTGTCAGGTTTTATAGGCTTCTTCAAAGTACCTTTGTGCACTGATGATGTTTCTTCTGTTGTGAGCCAGAGATCTGCTTACTGAGAGACTGAAAAAAGTTCAAAAGGACATTCATATGCACAGTCCACTTTGTAGGCTGCAATATTTGGCTCAGAGATTAGTTTGACTAGTTTGTTAACCAAATATGTGTGTTCCTATCTTTCATCATTTTAGCAATGAGAGTAATACCATCTCTGATTTCAGCAGACTAAGAGTCTACTGCCATGATAGCAGCTCTCTGAGGATGGACCTGCAACCATTTCCTTTGTATGTTTAGCAGGTATTATGTTAAAGGGACAGTTTGCCCCTAAAATAAAAATGCATATTTTTCAGTCCAGAATGTTTTAGTGTGAGTTGCAGAGTGTTGGAAATATCATCTAGGTGTGATGCACGCTTTGTTCTGCATAGTGATGTGGTACATTCACTATTAGCTAACTTTGCATCACTGAGCTAGCTGAGGATCCAGCTCAGCCGAGAAGGACGCCATTAGTGTTTACATCATGGGCTATCACATGCAATAGATGCACGCTTCTTTCTGCAAGGTGACACGGTTGATGGGTGTAGTTTGGAAGAAAGAAAATAGTTCCTCAAACAAGGGCTGCGGAATATTTTGAGTAACCAGGTCATGATTTCTGGAAAGAGACATCCCTGTTGAGATTTTCAAATGAATTTTTGGTGCTTTGAGCACCCGAAGCTGAGTGCCATCTAGCTCCATTATATTGAAGAGAAGGCAGACATGTCTAAGGCTGATATCTCCAACACTTGACAACTCACACCAAAACAATCTAGACTGATATATTGCACTACAGGTAAGAGGAAAAATATGTATTTTTGAGTTAGGGGCAAACTGTCCCTTTATTGTAATACATGCTAAACATGCAAAGGAAATGGTTGCAGGTCCAGCCTCAGAGAGAGCTAATATGGCTGAAGGCTCTTAATCCTCTGAAATCAGATGCTTTTACTTCCATTGCCAACATGATGACACATCTTAATTATAGTTTACCGTGTTAGCTTGCTGGCAGTCGATAATTAGCACAAAACATAAGCTACATCTGAAGCTGATGGGAATGTCATTATTAAACCAAAGTACTAAAATATGACCTGATGATGCTGCTGGATAAAAAGTGAGGGGGTTCAATTCATCCTGAGACATGTAATGAAATCTCCAAAGTCAGTGGGCTCCATCCTCTAGGGAACACGAATGTCTGTATTTAAATTTTATGGCGATCCATTCAATATTTCAGTCCGTGCCAAAGTGGTGAACCTGCTGACCGACCGACATTACCATCCACAGAGCCTTGCAGCTAGTATGGCTAGCACGCAGTGTGTTGCAGTTTTGATACCGTCACTGGAGCAAGCCAACTCTTCAAAGTGTGCATAGTGGCTTTAAAAGTCTACTCACTGATTTTGGTACAGTGCCCCCTCACAACCACCACCATCTTACCGCAGTCTTGGCTGCATAGTGCATTGATTTTTGGTTATAATTATTGATATTTGCAGAAGTGTAACATTACAATGCCAAGGTTTTATTCTGGCAACTGGCTTAACTGATAATATCAATGGTTATCAGGCTAATGTTTGCTAGCTATGGAGTTGGATCAGTAGACCATCAGGTAGCGTTGTAAGGAGTTTGACTGATCATAACAACAATCATAACAATGTCATTCCCAGTGTTCCCTCACGTGACATTACAGAAACATTTGTGATGCAAACATACAGTATTTAATATCTATTATATAAAATAAAAAAATTAAAATAAATACAAACAAGCCATTTGAGTCATGATATCTCAAGTCTAAGTCAGGTCAAGTCATCAAAACTGTGACTTGAGTCGACTTGAGCCCAATTCACTCTGACTTGAGTCCTCATCTCTGTGAACACAGTGCACAGTTGAGTTTCAGAATACCAGCAGTGAGCCGTGAGGACGCTACTGGCCACTACAGAAAGATCAGACTGGCAGCTTTGCAAAGAAAAGTGGGCTGTACCCTATGGTCCCCTGGGTGGCCTGTGTGCAGCACCTGTCCACAGCCTGGAGTATATAATGTCTATAGTCATTAACAATAAAGTGATAACTCCACCTGGCATTGTGTTAAACTGTGCCACTCCTGCTGTTATAACTGTGAGCCCTCACCGCGTTGCATAAATATTTAATCCTACCGTGAGAGACGCCCGGGGTTAAAATTCTGGGATGAGTGATTTACGGCAGAAGGAGCTTTTGGCAAATTGTGATGAGGCGGGGTGACCTTGTTGCTTTTGGCATTCCTGTACAGAGATAAATACATTAAAAGTGAAAAAGCCACTAGACATGTGTGACAGCCACCTCTGCGTTTCCTGCGAGGTGTGATGGATGGTGCGAGCCCCTCGCAGTGTGTCTTTTTCGCGAGCTTTCCATGGCGTCTCGCTGGCGAGGAGATACGGTGAGGCAGCATGTTGGGATGAAGGTCATATGAAACTGAAGTGTCTAATTTACTGTGTGAAACACTACGAGTTAAACTGAACTCTTGTCAACACGGCAATGATGATGTAAAAGTGCTCAGAGCGTCGTGGCCTGTGGTATAAACCACTTATCAAAGATTCAGGCTGCAGGAAGCGAACAACACCCCGGGCTGATGTTCATCCGTGCAGCGTGCCTTCTTCACAGCTGCAACATGCTTTACTTTCTGGGTTACGCCTCTTGATCTCAAACACACACTTTACCTTGCTGGCCCATTCTCTTTGAAGTCACAAAGCTGCAATATAAATAGAGAAGATCGTAGTATTCAGTCCCAGCAGAGGTCCGAATATAACCTGCAATTTGGTCCCTTGGAAATATCTGTTATTGTAGCCTCTTATTGTCCTTGGACTGTTTCTGTGAATATAGCCCTTTCTTCCGCTCTTTCAAGCCAGGATGACTGGGATCTGCGCCCTTCATGTAAATATCCCCCCGTGACGTGGTTTCAGAACAAAGAGGAGCCATATCTGGTGAGCTACCCTTGCTCCGAGCCTCGGGTTGAGACATTCCCAATGGGGCCAATCTATCACCATGTGATTTATAGGCTTTACGGAGTGGGGGTGTAGGAGAGGTGGAGAGAGGGAGAAAGTGAAGGAGTGTGAGTGAGAATGCAGGCAGAAGAAGACTAAAAGAGAGAGATGGCAATGAAAAACAAAAGGGGGAGAGCAAAATGAAACCCAGAGACAGAGATGCATAGCGTAGAAGTAATAATTAAAAGTCTTTATCCCCACGCTGGCAGAGGTTACAGTAAACACTCCTACATTATTGTGTTGCTGATGACGAGCTTTATTACAAATGGATCAACATCTTGGACTGAAGGAAAAGGCATAACTGTAAATTAATGTTGCTGTGGGTGAAACGCCATATGGGCATCACATTCACAAAGTTTAATTGTTGATGGTGGCTTGATTAGTTTTATTATATTACAACAACAGTTGCAGTTTTAATTGCACGTCGGGATAAATGCACTAATAGGGTTATAATGAATAACATTATCTGTCTGTGTTGTTCGTTTAGACGTGATGTGCATGGTCAGTGATAAGGTGTTAATGAGAAGGGCTGTTACATCTTGCATTTCAGGTTGTTTTTTGGGAGTGAGGTTATTTTTATGTCTGCTAACAGGCATAGGGGGAATATGAGACAACGGACCCCTGGGCAAGGATATGCAAAGTGTCCCATCTCCTCTCCTACATAGGAGCAAGACACAGAGACTTAGTGGTGGTCTGCTTCTCTTTGTAGATGTTACGCATCTTTTTGTGGTTTTGTGTCTCCTTGTGGTTGTTTTGCACCTGTTTGAGGTAATTTTTATGGGTTTTGGTTGTTTTTTTGTCCCTTTGTGGTTGTGGTTGCCATTTCTGTAGATATTTTGTGTCTCATTGCAGTTCCTTTGCATCTTTTTGTGGTCACTTTGAGTCTCTTCCTGGTCAGTATGTGTTAATTTGATTGACAAGTGAAGGTAAAGTGGCACCCTGACACTTTTGGCCGCAGGGTCTGTGCCTGATAGGCCATTTCAGTAATCCACCCATGCTAACACGATATCTCAGAGATTTGTTATTGCAGCCAAAAATGTCAGATTTCATGGCAGCTTTTTGCTCCATGCAATGTTTTTAGACTGTTTTACACTGAAACTTCAGGACCAAGTGAAAAAAGCAAAAAATGTTGTGCATTTGTGTGCACAATTTATTAAAACTCAAAGGCAATTTATTACAGTGAGAATATAAACCATGTTCAGTCTAACCCATCTTGATACTTTTAACGTACAATAGAACTGAATGCAACAGCCTCTGTGCAGAACATCTGGGAACTGCCTTGCACTGTCTTTAGCTGTTATTTTGTTGGCGAATGTGAGACGTTTGTGTTGCATATGTCTGCAACTTCATTACCACAAACAATAAAGTAAGTTTGGTGACCTTATGTCGGGGGCTGTGATGATTAGCAAACTCAAGGCAAACTATTATGACTGGTCAACTGGCAGAAAAGTTGTAGTTACTGGACAAAATTGCAAAGTCGCATAGAATTTAGGGAGACTGGTTGAATTGTTGTGATCGCAACATCCTTAGAGGGGCTGAATTTATAAGGTACACCTTGACAGCGTCAGGTTTGACCCCCTTTTGCTTCAGAGCTGCCTACCTGCAAGGGACAGGTCAATCCAAAATAAAAAATGCATATTTTCCCTCTTACCTGTGGTGTTATTTATCAAACTAGATAGTTTTGGTGTGAGTTGCAGAGTGTTGGACATATCGACAGTAGAGATGTCTGCATCCTCTAGAATATAGTGGAGCTAGGTGGCATACATCTGAAAAACTCAACAGCGATGTCTCTTTTCAGAAGTCATGACCCAGTAAATTAAGATAATCCACAGACTTTGTTGTGAGCAGTTTCATGTAGGAACTATTTTCTTTCTACTGAAATACACCTGCCAGCTCTATTACTGCACAGAGTGATTTTTTTATACCTTTTTTATAATCTCTCCTTCATTTTTACATTTTATGAGTGAAGTAAAAGAGAACTAAGTGAGATTTAACATCTTAATCTGACAGTTTCATGTAAAGGATTGTTCTTAATATTAACACCTTTTGTACTGAGTCACTTGAGGAAGGGAAAGCATTTAATCTCTTTTATTAATCAAATCCGATTTAAATGTGATTTCAGCTATAACTGTAAGTTTATTTGCTTTCCCTCTAGAAATATGAACAGGAAATATAAATAGGAACAAAGTCCTATATGCACTCAGTATAGCTGTCGATACCTTTGGATGTATGCTGTCGTCCTTCTCTCTTGACCCCCTAGACAGCGTGCAGACCGCCCCTGCTGTGACCCAGAATGATGATGGTGAGGCTATCAGTCCCTGTCAGGCCACACAGTCAGGCCCGTTTCCACTAAATCCCAGTCAATCACTCGCCTCTGTATCACACGCTCCCAGATGGCAGCCACCACCTCAGCGCTGTCCCAATCCATCATACGTCTGATTCTATGAGGCAGAAGGTGTTAAAGGTTTGTTGGGGTGAACCTTTTACTGCTCTGCAAACCCACAAATCTGCCAGAGAACAGGTTAGAGGTTACTCTGCCTACAGCTAGTAACCTTTGACCTAACCCAGTTCACTGTCCATTACTCAAAACTACTGCTCACTTCGCTGTATAACCTCTCCTCACCTCCTGATGTTACAACCCCCTCAGCACTTTCTATCTGCCCTTCTAAATGCCTGCACACTAAACCCTTTACACACACACATACTGCGTGTACACACTCACACACACTGTGTATTCATCCCACAAAGTGTGGCACTGACAGTGAGTTTACATATATTATTACAGACAGTCTGTAGCATCAGTAATAACAAATAGTGTGGTAGAAATTGCTGGCAAAGTAAGATGTTCAAACAAAGAGGAATATACACACGTCGTATTTCTAAGCCTAATCTGCATATAAGGACTTTCTGATGCACCTTTTATGCCAGTTTCAGCTGTTGAGACAGTATAGGATTACAGCAAATATTAGTTTTGGGTACCACTATACAACAGCTGAAAAGTTGTGACAAACATCTTTATAAATAACTGAACAATAAATAATCTTATAACTGTGTCCTGTTACCTGGAGTTGTAAAATTTTAGTTTTTAAAAATGGATTTTAGGCTGGATGCCCTGCTGCTCCAAAAGCTAGGTGTTGCTAACTGTCATCATATGGCTTTTGCGATATTCAGAACGTATGAGTTGACATGGTTCTCAGCATGGAGGTGGCTGAGCTGGTGGCTAACAGTGCTAGCTCCACAAACAGTGCTACACAATGCAACAGTGCTAAATGGTAAATGGACCTGCATTTATATAGTGCCTTTCTTTTTGACACATTCACACACCGATGGAAGCATCATTCGGAGCAATTTGGGGTTCAGTTGCTCAAAGATACTTCGACATGCAGACTGGAGGAGCTGGGGATCGAACTGCTGATCTTCTGATTGGTGGATGAGCTGCTCTACCTCTGAGCCATATGCGTTGCTAACAGTGTTAACCATGGGAATGTTGGAGTGTTGGAGTGTTGGCGCTACGCTTCCTTGAGTGCAAAGCGCACTGTGCACATGCACAAACAATGGAGAAGCTGGAATTTCAACACACACAGAGGGAGCGCGACTTCATTTTCTGCTCAAGATGCCATTAGTCCACTGTATCTTTACACAGCAAATAGCGTTTTGTTGCTTTATTAATGTTGCATACAGAACCTTTAACAGCTTGGCAGTGTTAAGAGAGTTGCTTTTGAAAATGTATTCCATTACAGATAACTAAATACATGACCTAAAATGTAATTTGTAATGTGTTCCAGCCTATTCTCAATACCAGCTTGTCCAACACTGGACTCAGTGATCTTAGTGACAGGCACTGATACGTATTGGGTGGCAGCTGTTGTTGATGCAACTGGAAACAACCCAACTTGTTAAATACTGCCACCTTGTCAGTGGACATTGACATTGTGGCTTTGTGATGGCAGCAGTTTCTAATGCTGCTGGCAACTACCATAGTATAAAGAGTGAGACAGTCCATATAGGGAGGGTGACGGGGGAGGAGGACAGGTCAAACAAAGTCGGGACTTTCACCCGAAAGCCCACTGTTTGTTTCCATTGTGAAACCAAAAGTGGATGGAGTTATTTTAATAACAACATAGTGTGAAATTATGTGCAGCATGTAGTGACGTTTGTCACATGACGTTACATGACATTAAAAACCACATTAAAGCTTATTTAAGCCAAATCATGATTTTTCTTTTCCAAACCTAACCAAGTGATTTCATTGGCGGGCTTTTGTTGCCAAAACGTTAAGAAATACATCTAAAAACAAAGTGTTTTTTGTACATAGTAAGACTATTAAAAGAGATGTAATGAGCAGACTGTAGATTTCTTACAAAAACTGAAATGTATTTTGAAAAGACAAGCATATATTGACACACTGTCCCTGAATGTCCAAAACTGACATGGGACGATATTTTGACATGTAAGTCCACTGACAAAGCGGCAGTATTTGTTGAGTTGCATATTCCATTAGATTACTAATTTACTTTGGATTACTTTTGGAATACTTCAGAAATGTCTTGCTGAGCTCATTTGTCTGGGTCTTACATATCCATGTCAAGAACACATTTCTGGTCCTGGCTGTATATCTCCTCTGCTGTTCTCATGTGGCAGGTGCATTGCACCCAAACAAATTGCTGCACATTTAAAAAAAATCTATTTGTTGGAAATGCATCCCTCATATGAATTTTAGAGCAAGTAAAACAAGAACAAATAAAATAATCCCATCAAGTAATCTATTTATAAAGACAGTTACTGTATTCAGAATACCACCAACTGAAACTGTAATTGTAACAGACCACAGTTACTCATATTTTATATTTTAAATAAGATAAATAATGCTTCTGCTTCTACTCTGTTTGTCAAATTTCCTAAAAATTAAAAAAATAAATTCAGTAAAACCACACAGATAGTCAAGTGTATAGAGACACCTACATGTATACATTCATGTACTCACTTATGACATATAATTTCCATCAATGCATCATATCATTAATCCCAATATGAGGGTCCCTTTCAGACCCAGGCCATCTATTATATTAATAAACAACCCACCTGACCCTGCTGTCACGATCCTTCCCCCCGTCCCAGTTCACCTCACAAATATCCCTGGAGTGGTGCCTACACAGAAACACAGGGAGTAAATCATCTGTGAGTGAATAAGGTTGGGGAGTGATGGCCTTTCAACTTTCTTTGACCTTTTCTTTTGGGCGGCTTGTCTTAAAGGCATCCTCATGGGAACTCAACGCCCTCTGAGCATGAATTAAATACAGTTTCACTATAGGAAGCAGGAGAGGGGATGTATGGAGGGATGTGGGGGGAATTTTATTATTAATTGGATTGCCGAATTTTACAGGCGTCAGCAAAATGTCTGCGTTCCTGTCGTCTCATTACTGTCCAGCTATTTCAGCAACTTCCTCCAGATGCTGGAAGTTTCTATCCTGTACTTTACTGTCCGAAGTTTACTGGAGGAGATAAAAATGATGTTTCACCTAAACAAGACTAAGTTATAACAAAGTTTTGTAGATCTTTCTTGACTTTTTTTTTTGAGTCAATTTACATTCAGAGTTCCCGTGGGACCTAAGGCTGATTATAACAGACACTGGTGTCTTGAGATAACCCCAATAAGCCATGCACTGTGTAGGTTAATAAATTTGGTGGTCGACTTATAAAACAATCATAAAAAATAATAATTGTAAAATAAAAAATGCACAATACAATTCAGAAGCACCACAAAATGCAGCTTTCATAACTGTCAGAGAGCTGAATGAACACCTCTGCAAACAGCAGGGGAATGTAACTAAGTACATTTACTCAATAATGTACTTCAGTACAAATGTTGAGCATGGGCTGATGATGAGACAATGGGCCCTTGGGCACAGAGATGCAAAGGGCCCACACTGGGGCAAGACACACAGACTTTGTGATGGTTTTTAGTCTCTTTTTCGTCTGTGGTTACGCATCTTTTGGTGATTTTGTGTCTCTATGAGATATTGTTGTGTCTTTTTGTAGTCATTTGGATTTCTTTGAGGTAATTCTGTGTCCCTTTGTTGTAATTTTGTGTCTCCTTGTGGTTGTTTTGCTTGTTTTTGTAGTTATTTTGTGTCTCTTTGTAGTTCCTTGTGAGCAATTTGGGTTTTAATGTCCTGTTTAGTGTTGCCCAAATACTGGAATTGCTATATTTATATGTAGAATACATATATTTTAATGCCATTTTAAGTATGTAGCAGACAGCCCGAAAACAGCAGGCTGCTCCTTTTTTTCTGAGCAGAGGAGGATTTGGTGAGTGGGTGTGACAGCAGAGGAGTGGGTGTGACGGTGAAGGTGGGGTGTGGCAAAAACAGAGGTGCAGAGAATACTCACTGATTGCACCTGTGAGGTGTGAGAGGAGGACAAAGCCAATGTGGAGGAGGGTGGCATGAGAAAAGGAGTTTTGAGCCACACAAAGCATTGTCTGCATAGAGTTGATTCTCTTTTTGGCTGCTTGTTGCAGGCTCCTTGAGGTGAGTTCTCCCTTCTTCGGAGAATCTTGGAGAATGAAAGTATGAATATGAAGGTGATCCATTGTGATTGTTGTTGTAGTTGAGCGGCGGATTCAGGAGCTGGGAAACTGCTGCTCCAGTGCTGAAGATCATCAAGAGCGGGTTTGATTAATTTATTTACCTTTTTGCTTATCTGATGTCTGACTCTGGATCAGTTTGGGAAATGCTGAATAATGTGGTAACTCTTTGGAACATTCATGCTAGCCAAAGGCTCTCCTCAAACCTGTCTGCACTCATTCGACTTTCACTCAAACAATAAACTCTGATACACCATCTCCAATCCCCCTCTCCACCCCTTTGCTCCAACTCCCCCTCCCCCTCAGTCCCTCTGAGACTGACTGAAACCCCCCTACACACACCCCCACACACACTCCCACAAAGGACTCCTACCAAGACTTTGTGGGACATTATTTTTTGTTGTTGTTTCAATATATGTTTTCTTCATTATGAAATGACGTCAGTTTGTTTAAAATGTTGTGTTTAATGGGTTCCTGGTGTCCTGCCCTTAATGAAAAGAAAGTATGAAATAATGTGTTTTGTAGCGTGGAGCAGGTAAGGCCTAGGCTGCTCCCCTGAACCTTAACTGGCAGGCTTCATTACTTGTCTGGCGTCCAACTAGTTTAATTAATCCCAATTAACTGCAGAAACAACAACATCTCAAATACTCTGAATGGATGTGTACTGATAAGTTGATATTTTCTATGACATTATTCTTGCTAAAGAACATATCGCTATGTGGACGTCGAGTAAGGCTGGGCAATACATTGAACTGCACCTGGTCTCTGTTGTAACGACTGATGCTTAATGGCACAGACTTTTTTTTACTGAACCATGCCACTGCTGAAATGATCTTAAAAAGCACAAGTGTTAAATTAACTAGCCCTGGTCTGGTCCCCGAGCTTTAAATGCGACAGGCTCACAGCTGTTTCACCCCTCTTTTTATCTTATAATTTTGCACAGAAGTCTAAATCTTCTATTTTGTAAACAGCATCCTCCCAGAGTTCAGCTGCAGTTTGGCATTAACAGGCTTGATAAACATCTCCAGCCTAAAGAAAAACATGATATTGTTAGTTCAAAACTGTGAGTCAGAAACAAAAGTATGAGTCAGATAAACACAATATACAAGCGTAAAGTGCAAGGAGGATGAGTTGTTTTCAGAGACCATGGCAGATTGTGGGAGTTGTGTGAAAATTTGCAGCTAAAGTGTGAAGATTCATAGCTATAGTTACTTTTTTTTTTTTTGCAATAATAGAACTTTTCCTTCATTATACTAATGTAGCTCTGTAAACAACAGATGTGATTTGTTGAATAGTCTTCTCAAGGGGTTTCCCCTGTTCACAGACACAGAAGAATAAACTGTCTCATCTCTGATTTTGCCTTTTTTATGACCATATCAGGAAAAACAATGGGCACCAAATGTTTGAAGTCTCATTAATGTGCCCAAAAACAAAAACAAGATAATACATACTACGGAGGAACAAGCTAAACAAAATGCCTAACAGAGCAGAAAGGCCTTAGAGGGGGTAAAAAAGAAAATATAAAGTTTTTTCTCCTCAATGTATTGATTTGCATCATTCCAAACTGACTCCCTGTCTGTCTGTCTGACTGTCTGACTGCAGTGTTGCATCATTTCTTTCACTTTGCTGCCTGTCTGTCTTCTAAATCATTCACAGCATCCCGCTCATCGTTCGAACTGCAGTCTGCACAGCCCGTCTAACTTCAGATTCTCTCCGTCTTCACCTGAACAAAGACTTTATTTCGTGTGAAATAACCTCTGACAGCCGGCTGTCTGTCTGTTACTGTACCAGAAAAGAAAACTGTACTAAAAAAAAATCACTAGAGCTAATCCAGTTCCTTCCACCTGAGTCCTGCCTGCCTGTCTGACCTCGGCCTTTTGATCAGCATCGGTGCAAGAGCTTCCCCCTACCTCAGCAGTGCTTGTCTTCTCTCTCTGAGCGCTGTCTGTTTGTCTGGCTACCGGACAAACTTCTCTCCTGTGCCTTGACTTACCGCTGAAAAACCTCCCGCTCTTTTACCCAGGTATTCTTATTAGCTAATATATTCCTCTGCACCTGTGCAACACTTGCCTGCTTGACCCCCGTCCACTTTCATTGAGCTGCCTGCACACTCGCCATCTCACTTCTTCAGCCTGTCAGTGGATGGACGAACACACGGGCGGTGGAGGTGACAGCTATCTGCTCGTTTATTCTTCATCCTTCCATCACAGTAAGGAGGGTAGAGGGCAGCTGCATTGGAATCTGCACTGTTGATAAATAAGGAGGCAGCTTGTCAGCTTGTCTTTCTGTCTCTCTCGGAGCCCACCTGAGGACATATGTATCTACTTATCTGCCTGTCAAGATATTTCATGCTTTTCTTGACTTTATCAGTACATCTCTCAGGCACAGCGTTTATGCAGCTCTGTCTTTCCTTTGTCTCTATTTCTGTATCTTAACTGTTAGATGCTGATTTTACAGTCAGTAGTTTGTCTTTGTACCTTTGTGTCTCTGCCAATTTTAACCGGATTTGTATCATCACAATGTGGGTAATATGTGTAAATGAACTATGTCAATCTTCCCAATAGGAATGTGCATAAGTACTCGAGTAATGAAGTACTTGTTTGGGCGACAGACCTTACTGTTAGCATCACACAGCTAACATTTGCTAATGGTTATAAATGGGTTTAATGACGGAGTTGAGCTGTGTCAGTGTTTGTGGGAGTTTGTTGGGATTGTTAAACAGCTCAGTGTGGGACATTAGCCGCTGCTGCTGTGTGCAAATGGTGAACTGACACTAGGGAGAGCGGCTGGGGAGATGGTCCTTCATATCAGATTGCACTTGTCTTCCGCTGACGGGCAATTTAGATGTTTATTCTTAGATTTTTTTTGGCGAGTATTCCAGAATAATTTGATATGAGTACTTAAAATGCCCATCTTGCTGCTTGCATCATCTGGTGCATTTTTGCTGGCTCTTGGGTTGTTGCTCAAACTACAGATTGTACTTCCTCATTTTTGTATGCCCACTATCACCACCAAAGGCAAAAAGGGTATAAAAGCTGACCAAGTGAGAGAGTGAACCCTCTCTTTCTCTCAAATTCAGAGCAAACTCTGATCAAACTGTAAAACTATGCAGTGTTGATCAAATATAAACCAAGATTGTTACTGCATTGACTATTTCTCAGCTTAAAAGTTTCAGAAACATATTGTGGTGTGCTGTTTAGTATGAAGTCATACTGTCATACTGTTTCTTGTATTGTCAAAACAAAGGCTGAAAAAAACTGAAATCAAACGGTAAAACTACGCAGTGCAGATCAAATATGAACCAAGATTCTGTCATGGTTTACCTGTAATACAAGGTAATTTGTTACCAGCTGGCCAGTATATTGTTTTTAGATCACCTCACATTATGTCACCCACCAGTGGGAGTATTTATCGGTTTGGTTCGGCACAGTTGTTGTAAGTTTTCTTTTTTTTTTTTACCTCTTGAGCAAAAGCAAATTCTACAGCCCTTTTTCTCTGTTCTCTCTGGTCGTATTTTTACAACATAGACAGCCCAGTTTTACCAAAAGAAAGCAGCAGTGAACTACTGAAAGGTATGGTCAGGTTTAGGCAAGTCAAACTACTTGTTCATGGCAAGAGAAAGACATTTTAATTGTGAAAAAAACATGACTACAGGTAACAGATTTGAGGTAAACTCCACTTTGTAGTGTCATGCTTACATCCTCCTTAAATTTGTAGTAACTGATTTTGTTTGCCCAGTTGGGGGCAATGGAACAAACCGGTAAACAAAACGCATGTTTGTCATGTTTTAAGTTGATATGGCAAACTACTAGATGTAGATGTCTAGCATATGAACTTAAAAGATGATGATATGTTAGTGCTGTGTCCACACTTCATTTCTGCTGCCTCCAAGTGGCCAAAAAACATCAGGTATTGCAGGTTTAAAGTTAAGGGTGAGACTGAAAAATTCCTATAGACCCCTAATATTAAAGTGACCTGTTTTATAGCAGAAATAAACATGTGTACAGCCTGTTCCAAAAAATGGTTTTGGTCTCTATAGCTAATTTCATCATTCATGAAAACTGTCTGTGGATGAATTTTTATATAACTAACCCGATTAAATGTTATTAATGCTTAGCGTTATGTCTAATTAAGGGTGGGCCGCTTTGAGTGCCAGGCTGTCTACGCATAGTGTCCTCGGGCTCTCAGTCAGATCCACCCATCACTCGTCCCCAGCTCCACCCTCTCATCATAATATGGTCACCTCTGGCTCCAAATGTCCAACATGGTCAGAAACAGTCCATAAACCAGTGGGTGACATTAAGGTGGTGACATCCATTCTTTTTTATACACTCTGGGTTCAGCCATTGTTGTAGTTATGGTCTGCTAATCATGGTGAAAAAAGTGGGTCTACAGTTTTCTTGAAATGTCATACACACCATGTAACACAGCCTCTGGTGGTTTATTGACTTTAAGTTGGAGCATTAGAATATTGCTCTGTGTATCTATTTTTTGATGCACAGTCAATTTTCTTTGACACTAAAGAGCACTGACAAATTGCCCAATATTGATCTGGTCTTCGATAATATCTTTCTGTAGCAGCCTTTTTTGTTGAGATTCAGGAAGTCTTTCAGATTCAACCCACACACTTCACAAATCATTTGTTTTATAAGACCTCAAATGTTGCTGTAACATTTCTCTCTACATCCTTTATCCCAACCTCCAAACAACATTCCTCTTATCTGTCAAGCCCTTCCTCCTCCTCCATCCTTCCTCCTTCCTTCCCCCACTTTTTCCTCCTTTCCCTCATCACCTCCAGACTACTTATTTACTAATGATGTGCTGCAAACGCTTACTCTCGTGTTTTCATGCTGCACTCTCCACCTCCCCTCTTCACCTTGCTTCTCGCCACTTCCTCAACCCCCAGCAACCCCCTCATCCCGTTCCCAACCCCTGACTCCACCTCTCCTGACTCCCTCAAGGTGAAACCTGAGTGGCTTTAATTGGCCGGTATCAATTAAATTCTGAAAGCACGTGAACTCACGAGGGACAAGCAAGTGGTCTTCGCTCCAGCTAGTTATCTCTGCTTCCTCCTCCTTCGCCTCTTTGGACTCCAGGACCCCGGTTCATCCTCAGACATGGAATTGATGCCTCTCGTTCTCTCTCTCTCTCTCCAGCCAAATCTTCCCTTCCATTACATGGCCATCTCTTTCTGTCTGTGTCTCTCTCTGTTTCCCCTATCTCTCTCTTCCTTATCCATTCCTGCCGCCACTTTTAAATAGATCCCTGCGGCAGTGACTGAGCCACACACGGCCTCCATCATGGGACCAAGAGGAGGCTAATGCCTTTTTAATGAGGCCTCGGCCACAATGTGACACAGTAAAGTGGCAGGAATCGGTGGCTGGTGAGCCCTTGGTCCAGGGTATTTATCACCTAAAACCCTCTGATCCACTGTGCCTGTGGGAGGGAGGGGGAGAGGGAGGGGGAGAGAGGTAGACAGAGAGTGGGAGGCAGGCAGAGGTTGAGGAGGAAGAGGAAAGTTACCAAAAAGCAGGATAGAGAGCAAGTCAAAAGATGTGGAGGAGAGCAAGTGGAGCAAATGGATGGGAGGAGAACATGGGAAGAAATAAGACCAAAAAATATCCAAATTTATTATGAAAAAGAAAAGAGAGAGACAGAAACAGCAGAGTAATAGAATTCGAGGAGGGGCAAGATATTTTTGTGTGTTTTCACTGGTTATAGAGAGCCGCACTCCTTACTTTACCCTCTTCCCCCTCTCCTCATCATCTTAAGTGGCTCGTACCTATTTAGCATCCCACCACCGATTGCCCCTCGAAGCTGCATAATGTGAAATCATGATAATAACCATAATGCCTCGACAGTAATTAATATTCCTCCATACATATTGCTGCAGAGCCAGAAAGAAAGGCACTCAGAGTGGTTTGCCTCCAGTTAGGGGAACTCACATTATTATATTCCCACTTCATTCAATATTAATGCCCACTGGGCCCAGTATTCTAATATGAGTTCTAGTGAAATGGCCTTAAGTGGCTGAATAGCAAATAAGATAGATTAGCAACAAAAGAAAACCACCTATTTTATTATTAACACAGATGATTGAAAGTAATGTGTAAAGGCGTGAAATCAAAGAACCTCTGAAATATGAACTGGTGGAATCTCCTTAAAGCGGCCCGCTTAGGACTTCAATGACGGTCTATTATTGCTCTGCACCACATAAAAAGAGTGTGAGGTCCAATAAAATGGCCGTTGTAAAAATCACCCATTGTAGTTACTCGCTTCAATCTTTCCACTGCTGCACTGAGCTCTGAAGCAGCACCGTATGTCCTCTCACACAAACTGATGCTCGCGAGGTGATTTTTTTGGGGTCATAATTGCTCATTATGGTTCCTCAGAGGTTCAGTAGCTTTGTGTTCTTTGCTGTGTTATTTTGTATGATTTTCATTCTTGCAAACCCCAGTTTTGATACCATAGACGACACTTAAGAGCAGCCATTTGATGTATTTGCATTCGATAATTGCCTCTCTGTGCAGTAGTTTTCGTTGTTAGCGACACAGTCTGCCTTTCCCTTGTGGGATTCAGATTGCACACCCATGTGCATGAAACAATACATGCATATCCTGGACGTGATGTGGATGGCAAAAGCCAGTACTGGGCATTTGGAAAAGAAAGTTGTTGGCTGTCTCAGTCTTCTTTATTAAGTAACCACAGGTGTTACAAAACCAACCAGAAGAGAAATTTTAGGATTAGGCCTCTCACTTTTAAAGTCACCATTTTCTACTTTAAGCCCACAGGCAGCCCTTTGTTCACCCAAAATCTACATACACTTACCATAGCTTATATTTAAATAAGTACCTCCACAGTACCTTGAAACCCTATAAATTCTTCACTACATTTGCCTCTCTGCCTACCTGTCTTAGAAGTGGGCTGTAGATAACATACAGTTATATCGTCTAACCACTAAAATCCAAAGCTCTTCACTAAAGTTTGCTCTTAATCTCTTTCAGCCTAAAGCACTGATCAGCCTAAATGTAAAAACAGGTGAATTGAATAACACTGTTCATCTCAGCACAATGCAGTGTATTGCTGGGAAAGCTTGGGTTCTGGCATTCCTGTGGATTCCACTTGACATGCACCACCCACCCAAACACCATTGTAGACCGAGGACACATCCTCATGGCTATGGCACTCCCTGATGGTAGCGGCCCCTCACCGTGCCACACTGCAAAACTGTTCAGAAATGGCCCGAGGAACGTGACAGAGAGCTCAAAGCCTTGACCTGGCCTCCGAACTCCCCAGATCCCCAGTCCTATTGAGCATTCATGGGATGTGCCGGTACACCTGACCCACAATGGGGCCTGCTTGGATCAGACTTGGCTCTGACCTGTCTAGGCATGGACACAGGACCGTTTGGTAGTTTCTTGTGGTGTCTGGCAACAGGGCGTTGGTGGCAGATCCTTACAGTCCTGTGGTTTGCGAGGGGGCGTACCGACATGTCCCAAGGATGCTTGGAGGTGCTTTGTCTCTCTGCCTCTGTCACATTCCTCAGCAGTTTTTGTGGTGTGACATGGTGCATTGTCCTGCTGGGGGGGCCACTGTCAACATGAGGGGGTGCACTTCGGTCTCCAGTGGTGTCTGGGAGGTTGGTGTGTGTCAAGTGGCAACCACATCCAAGGTTTCCCAGCAGAACACTGCATTGTAATGAGATGATCAATGTTATTCACTTCACCTGTCAGTGGTTTTAATGTTTTGGTTGATCGGTGTAGACATGTTGCCATAAAGCGAGGCAACATGCTGCTAATGAGAGAGGTGCAAGTGGAGCAGAAAAAGGACAGAGAAATGGCTTGTGACGGGAAAGTTGTCGGTGCAAATCTCAATCTGAAATGACTCAGCAACTACCATCAGGGTGCCCTTGAGCAAAGCAGTGAAGCTGCTCTGTGGACTGCTGTGATTATATTAGACCGATCTCAGGTGTAAAAGTTTGTAAATGTCTCACAAGACAAATGCCAATGGAGAAAACAAATAAAAAGTGAAGTGTATTTATCTGTACAGATGAAGCTGTCCCAGAGGTCCCACTTTTTACGAGCTTATCGCACTGCTGCTGCTGCACTGTTGCTCCACCCTCCATCATGGACTCTGTGCTGCATTTGTGATACACAGCAGACAAGGAGTATTCTGTTTTACATTCACATGGGAGCTAAGATGGACTAGATTAGTTCGATGCCCCTGTGGGGGAGTTCGTCTCAGACTCCAGACTGCGTGCTCCAGCAAAAGTTTTAAGGAGGGCAGTGCCACAGGAGAATTGGTGTAGTAGTGTCCAGTGTAAAAAAGAAACAAACCAGGGATTCTCCCTGTCAGATATCAGCTGAGCTGTTAGACACTGTTAGTACTGGTTTTAGGATACGAAGATATGCCCTTCAGTTTCCTGCTGCAAGCGTATGTTCCAGACAGTCATAAATGTTGTATGAGTCTGTGGAGGGCCTGGGGAGAGGAGGAAAGGAAGTAGAGAAAAGGAGGACAGCATAGGAGGAGGAAAAAGAAGGAAAGGAAGAGGAGAGGAGGAAGTGTTGGCTGCAGTGGAATGGAAGAAACTCTGTTGAACCAATTCAAGGCCAGGGAGTAGGCTTAACTGAAGACGGCGTGCCTTCAATATCTTTAATAAGGCAGTTTCTATGTGCGTACATGAGCTTGCATATACTGTAACTTCAGTGGTGTGTGCTGTTTTGGGATTAAAAGATGTGATCTTGGCCCCAGTTCAGAAATTAATGAAATGTTTAGCAACATCTCAGAGATGAGAGAGAGTCACAGTGTGTCTCCTCCTGAATCAAAGGGATTTTCGTTTTGATCAGCTTCGGAGTGCTGTAATGAGCGTTTGAGATTAAGAAACCTTGCTCACTCTCTGCGTGTGTGTGTGTGTGAGTGTGTGGGTCTGTGTGTGTATGGTTGTGAAAAAGGACATCAAAGTAACGATCTGCCTTGCATGGCCATGTATACTGCATGCTGTAAGTTTAATCAGGCACTCAGAGGCTCAATAAGTTCTGCTTGTAAATTAAAACAATGCTATTTACATTCATTTACAAGTCCTAGCAGCTCATGGATTTCACAACAAGCTGTCTGATTTAACCATGGAGGGCATCAATTTATCACAATTTGTTCAGGTGCTCATAGCCTGGTACCGAAGTGGTCGTTTTTATTCTTCATGCAGGTGTAACATATTTGGAGAATCCCCGAAATGTGTTTGGACAAAGACCTGCTTGCAAATCAGGTAATATTTTTTGGGAATCCAACAAAGTCTTGACAGAAATAACATCTCGTTGCCTTTTTGTTTTCCCCCCCATCCTCCATGCTTTAAATGTAATCCTTTCCATGGTTATTCTTTCATCTAGGGCTGCAACTATTGTGACTTTCTCCATTATTAATCAATCTGCAGATTATTTTCTAGATTATAGATACATTGTTGGAAAACTGAAAAATGCTTGTCACAATTTCCTACAGCCCTATATGTCGGCCAACACTTTAAAACACAATGACATTCAGTTTTCTCTCACAAGACAAAAAAGGGCAGCAAATTGTTTCATACCCAGCCACTACAAAATATTCCTCCTGAATCTAATTTGTTCTCATTTTTAATTTATCTAATATTTACCTTAATGTATTCTGACTCTGCTTGCCTCATCAGTCATTATTCTAAATTAATTGCTGGGAAACAAAGAGGAAAAAAAACATATCCAGAGGCGGAAAAACCACCAGTCTTGGCAACAAACGACGTTTCTCTCCGGGCTGATGTGGGGCAGTGATGAATACGATGGCTTCCTTGTCATTAATCAGACCGCAGCTTGTCTCTCTCTAGGATGGCCCCCTGTCCAAAACACCCCAGCCCCCCCTGGAGGGGCCTCGGAGGGGGCTCAGCCGAGACCGCAGAGCTCCCTTTTTTCCTCCTCCTATCTCCCTCCTCTTCTACCCTCCGCCACCTGACAGCTATCACCCCCTCCCTGTAGTCCCTCAGGTGATGAGTCTCCCTTGGCGGAGATGCTAAAAAAGGGCCTGTAGTGAAGCTGGGGAGCAGGAAAACAGGAAGAAAAGGTGAATGAAACACAAAAGAGAAAACGGTAAACAACGTAGGAAGCAGGGGTTTAAGGAGACAAGAAGAGGAAGGGAAGAAGAAGAAGAGGAAATAAAGGGGGAAAAAAGATAAAATAGCAGAAGTGGAGCAGGGGGATATCAGGGTGCTCCTTTCCTTTGTAATCCCCCCACATCACCCCCTCCATTCCCGTTTGCTCCCACCGACAGAACATACTGGCCTGTCTTTAACAAGGCGCCTGTCCTTGGGAGATTTCTCTCATCATCAATCAACTGCAGCAGGGGAGTCACACAGGGCAGAGAGCGGGCAAGAGAGATTGAGAGTATGAGAGAGAGAGCAAGACGGAAAGAATGAGAGGGAGAGAGGAGAAGAAAGACAGAGGTAAAGAGAAGGAGGGTGGAATTGATTTAATTAAGAGATGGAGGAAGCAGTGAATGAGGTGAAGGAATACATTTCAGAAAAGTCTCTGCTATGCCTCTATTTCTCATGTCATACACCGCTGACAACAGACTCATTGAATATGAAACAGCCACTACATGCAGGGCTGTGGTGCAGCAACATGTCGAGAGAAAACACAATGCATTTTAGGCTAGTAGTGTTGTTTTCAGAGGACCTTTGTTCCTCAGGCTCAAACAGGGCAGGTAAAGGAGTTCCCTCATTGATTCATTGCCTCGATGTAAGTTTTGTTGTCTAATCTTTTGTTTTTGTTGTTGTGTCTGCTCATGTTTGATGGTGGAGACCAAAGGAGAATCCAAGTTTAACATCCTTTTACTGCTACACAGTCAGGCCGGTTGTATTGACTTCAGTGCTGATGAAAAAAACACCCAAACATTTACAGTTCGCAGCATCTTTAGAGTGAGACTGGACATCTGCTAGAATGAAAGAGATGGTCAGATTTTGAAGAATTTCACTTTACAGTACTCTGCCAGTGTCGGAGGAAGACGACTCATGAATGCATTTTTCATGTGTCTGCGTGTAGTTTGTAACATTGGTGTGCTTTGCATATTTATTTACATAGAAATAAAATTAGTAGAAAGGACATTGAACTGTTTGCTGTGGTCGTTTGACTAGTACAAAAGAAAATGGCGACTGATGTAAGTTTTTAGGGTGCCAACACAAATCAGTGGGCCCGTGAACTGTGTCAGACCAACACATGCTCACTTCAACCTTGTCACATATTGACATGCTTGGTCATGGACTTTCCACCTCCACAAGCGACATGCAAGGTACCCTGGGTGCATTGGTTGTTGACGTTCTGGGCCACTGTGTCAAGTTCTGCCTGTTACATTGTCTTCTTTCAAGATACACTTCTGTTTTCACAGGAAATTTAACATTTACATACAGTCTCTTTCAAAATAAAAGCACTATGACGGTACAATGCCGCAAATTGATGTTTTTTTCCTTCAACTACAAACACACGTGGTCAGGTTTAGGCAACAAAAGCAAGTGGTTAGATTTAGGAAAAAAAGAACAGGGTTTGGCTTTAGAATCTTATAGGACGCAAACACTGCTTTCTCAGGTGAAAGTCAGTATATGTTGGACCCATCCACCACCCCTCCCACCCCCCGTTCGGACATTTGCCACCTTAACTTTCGTCCTTGTCCCGCCGCGTTAAAGGATGCCTTTTTAAATTGGTTTCTGACACCGCAAGTCACTGCCCAAGCGCCGGATTTTGACGACTCGGAGTGAGACCCGACTCGTCACACTTACTAGTCTGATAACACGGTTTTGGCCTATTCCCTTATTTTTCTTAAACAGAAAGGTAAAACCGTACACCAAGCCAAGTTTGTCTCGTTCCGTAAACTAAGACTGACGTTAACTTACGTGCCTTGTAAAGTCATGATAAAATACACTTCATTCAAACTTGATAGAAACAAACTAACCCTCACAAACTGCTAGTTCTTTAGTCCACTGTTCCAACAATCACCAGCTCTGGTTTGGTCCAAATAAACCCCTAACTCAGAGTCAGATGTAAAAATACTGGCTCTAACTACTGCTTATCCCTGCAGTCTCTCTGGCTCTCAGCTGTCTATTGAGCAGCAACTCTCACTCTTGTTTGGAGGTAGCTACAGTACATAATGTTTCAACAAACAGGGAAATAACAGTTACAGCAATATCTTAGAAGTAATTGATTGCATATTTAAAAACATAATGATATTACTCCACTGCTCCTTTGGGCTTTAACTGCAAGACTTCCCCTTAGTGAGTTCAAGACTTGCCACAAGTTCGTTTGTTTATATGGAAGTTTATGTGGAAGTAAGTCCACTACAGTGGTTGACATGGCAGCAGTACAAAAAATGGCCGCCACTCTGACCATCCTGCTATGTTGATTTGAATGGACATGTCCGTTCTACTCATTTTATTTTTATGACAGCTTCATGAGTAGTTCAAATCCAGGATATACACAAGACAGCTCCAGAAACTGCATGTTGTACTTGACATTTTGTAACGTCAATAATATCACTATGAAATTGCATTCAATCAAATGTGCTGTATCAATTACAGTCAGTCAATCAATCATCTGCAATTTAGAAGCTGCTGTGGGCAAACGCGCACACACACACGCACACACACACACACACACACACACGCACAGTTTTTCCTCTGTCTCCATTAATCTCAGGGTTCCTCTGCTCTGACTGACAGCTTGAAAATTACCACTGGAGACAGAAAACAGACTTTTCTGTGTGCGTGTGTGTGCGTGTGTGTTTGTGTGTGTGGTCGGTGGCAGTGGGTTTAGATGTCGGAGTCGCGCCTGCGTGTTTGTGAGTGATGAGAGTCATAAGAATCAGGAACACTTTATTCACCAGGAACAACAGATGTACAAGAAGTGGTGCAGATGCGGTTGACAATAGTGATGTCTTTGCCTATTCTGTTCATTTCTCATGTTTTGCATTCATACATTAAGTGTGCATATTGTTGTATATTATTATTGCATGTATTGTAGTTCAACCAATTCTGTATTTCTGATGCCGTTTGTGTGTGAATGCATAACATTAACAAATGTTTTTGTCAAGGAATACATCAAACAATGTACTGGCGAACTGATATTATCAACCAAACAACAAATTGGTCACACTCTCTCGTGTATGCCTTTGTGTATCTCTGTGTGTGTGTGTGAACAATGTATGTGTGTGATCTAGACCTCCACCCACCAGTGCATGCTAATCAGCAGCCATAATGTCCCGTCAAGGGAAATACATAATAAATCAGGTTTGGTTTGACTTTGTAGTGAGACGGAGTGTTCTGGGAGACTGGGCAGTAAAGAGATGAGCTGATGCACACACACACACACACACGCACACAAACAGAGTTCTAAATACAGACAAATGATGTAAAGTATGAATTATTTCCTCTCCCTCTCATTGGCACCTGTCAGCCAGCTATATTCCCTTGTCTTCCTGGCTCTCTCTGTTTTCTTCCTTCCTCTGTTCCCTCTTCTGTCTTCTCACCCTGCTCTGCCTTGTTTGTCCATGCCCGTCTGTACTTAAACCAAGCCGTGTGCTGCCTCTCATCTCTCCGTCTGTGTGTGACTCTACCTTTTGCCAACAAGCTCAGGCTGCTGTCCAAACACGTGACTCACAACACCAAGGTGGTATGGATGTGTTCCTGAACGCCTTGTTTTAGATCACATGATCTCCTACTGGAGATTGTGCCTAGCTGTGAAGCTGAGATATACAGCCAGAGAGGAGACGTACTCATACAAAGACACAGATTTATGTATATGCACAGTATCCTTTTTTTAACACATGCATACTGGCACGGACACAGGCATTGGCCACACACTTGCCACAGGCAGAAAAACTGATGAAATTTTATGCCAACTCTCAGAAGCGCTTTTCCCGTCTTCGGGCTGGCCAAGGCAAACAGAGCATGTCACAACTCACGCACTGCCTTCTGCAAGTTCATTTTCATGACAGCACAGTCTAATTGCTGAGGTAATTAGATTAGGGAAGGCTGTGTTAAAAATAAAAGTCTCTCATGTTTCTCAGCACTTTTGCCTCAATGGGTATAAGGCGTTTGAAGGCGACATCCATGGGGGCCAACAAAGTGCTGCGCTGTCCTCTCCTTCTGCTCACCCCTCTCTTCTCCTCTCGCTGCAGGGAGAATGGCACTAAAGAGAAACTTCATTTCACAGAGAATGTTCTGGATGGTTTCCTTAGAGAAACAGGAGGTCAGAGTTCAAAAAGTCCACATTTTTTCAGTGGGAAGTTTTGAAGCGAGGATGTACAGTCCCGAGGAAAGGGCTTTTGATCATATCTAACAGCAACCCGCCTCTGAGGGGAGAGACATTTTACTTCCTCTGTGATATATTTTTTTGTTTTTTCTTGTCACCCTTGTGTGTGTATGTGAGGTCATGGTGAGTGTATGTGGGTTGTTGTGTGGTTCTTGTTTGTATGCGAGTGTCTGCCAGTGTCTGCATCGCAGCTGTGAGTAGAGCTGCAACGGTTAAGCGATCAACTATCGAAAAGCAAAACAGCTGCTGGTTTTTATGCTTTGTAGTTGTGTGAATTTGATGCGTTTCTTTGTCATACATGATAATAAACTGAATAGCTTTGGACTTTTGGACTGCTGGTTTAGATAAGACATGGCATTTGAAGATGTCACCTTTGGATTTGGGAGGTTACACAGTTCATTTTTCACTGTTTTCTGAAATCTTATTGACAAAACGATCAATCGAGAAAATAATGCACAGATTAATCAATAATAAAAATAACCGTTAGTTGCAGCCCTAGTTGCGAGATCCACATACTGCCTGTAACAACAGATATCATATCAAATTTCACTGTACTGTACTGTATATGTGACTAAATAAAGCACCTTTACTTTTACCTTTATATCAAAACCACAATCTCCGCAGTTCCTCCTGCAAAACTTCAAAACAAACTTGGTCTTAATCATATTTTTGCCCATTATAACTTTTGGTCGTAATAGATTTCTGTTATAAAGATTTGGAAAACAGTTTCCTTCCAGTCGAGGCATGAACCTTGAGCCTTCTACTGCTTTCCAAAAGTCTTAAATTGTGCAGAAATAATCTCAAACACTTATCCTTGAGTTTTACTGCAAGTAAACACACAAAGTACCACCCTGAAAAGCCCTGTCACCGCTGTTGCAGATCAACTCCCTGATCAACTTTCTGTCTTACGTGCCGCTTTTATGTGCACATTAAATTTTATAAACAGACAGGAAATGGGGAGAGAAAGAGGGCTATGATGTTGGGCTGCACTGTATGAGGAAAATACTGATGTAGAATATCACAATAATACTTGAGATAAATATACAGATACATAGATACATAGAGAGACTACAGTTGCTAATGCTGTAGGTTGCTACATCAGTTAGGGGGATTTCCAGGAAAGCACTATTTTTTTGGAAAGCTGTAAGATGCTCATTCCCGACCTGGGCGTTTCGATTCCCTCGAGGGGTTGCCAAACCTTCTCCTCCAAATTCATCCAAATGGCTCATTTAACACAAACTTGCTGCAATTACTGTATTCACTGTTTGGTTAATTGTAGAGTTTATCATTTCTTCTGTACTGTATTGTTATGCATTGAATATAATAAGAAATATCCATTAAATATGTCACGTAGTCAGGGGTCATCGGTTTACTCTATGACAGAACAGGGGCCCCTTAAGGAAGAAGATTGGGAACTGCTGCTGTAGGACACAATAATGGCAGTTATGAGCTTTTTCTACAGGTACCTATAGTATGTGAGTGTCTACGCAGACTCTGTATGTGTTCCCATGGGTTGCCCCAGTGTGCTCCCCTGCATACATGAAGAAGCCCCGTCTCTGTATCTACTCCCTGTTTTTCTTCAGGTGCGAAGGCATCTGGATCGATTGCGTGAGTCTTGCACTTGATGCCTGGTGATTGATGGTGTGAAGGTGATTTATTAGTCATGTCCGAGGAGCAGGCAGCGGGGGGAAAGCTCTTTTGTCCCTGTCTTTTGAGGGCCTCGCAGTTGTTTTTCATTTTGTACGCTCTCTTTCCCAGCACAGTTCTCTCTCTCTCACTCTCTGTTGCTCTGTTTTATTGTCGCCCTGCAGTGTCCTTTTAGATCTGGCTGTGAAGTCGGCTTGTAGTGAGCAATGCTACATCTCAGATGTCTTGCCCCCATACAGCTACAAGGGGTCATTCTATAGAAACGGACTACAGGGCGCTATAGGCAGGCATGTAGCAGCATTCTCCATAGTGTTTTAGTCTCACTCTTTCTTTGCCCTTGTCTTGTTCTCTCTGTCTGACTGGAGGCCTAATAGCTTGATAATCACAGGCTTCAATAGGTTATCCTGGTATGAGCAATTTCGTATGAATCAGGCTTGATGAGGAAGAAGTCAAGAGGGAGAAAGGGATGAAGAGAGAAGCGACAGGTTGCCAGCACTCCTCTCATACCTCTTGTATCACACGAACAGCTAGCAGAAGTGCTGAGGGCCTAGTCGTAAATTGATTGTGGCTGCTCATGAGTGGCACTGAGAGAGGGAGGCAGGTGACAGTTTTCCACCTGGGTCGACCAAGGTCACACTTCAATTCCGAAAAAATTTCAGACAAGCTTTGTGATACCACAGTAGGTTTATTTCTCATTTATCAGACTCTTACAAGCAAACGTGTTGTGTTTAACCAATTCCTCACACTTTTGCTCTTGGGTTTGGAAAGGCGAAAATAAGACACCACCCTCCAGCCAGTGTTGCTTCCTGTTTCACGCTTAACGTTTTTTCCTAGACAGACAATGGGGAGTGGTTGAAAATCAGATGTAATCCATTATCCTAACAACTTAACTGCACCTACAGTAGCTTAGAAAACGGTGATATGGCGCTGTTTCCACCAAACATTTTTGGTATGGTACCTTTTGTACCAAAAGTAACCCTCAGACATGGTACCTAAACCCTAGTGTTTCCACTGAAAACAGTACTTTCAAATGTGGATGGGGTTGTTGTTACTCACTGTATTTCCTCATTATCAGTGACATAGATGGAAGCCTGCACCTCATTTATTGTCCACAGAATGAGACTGCACGCCAACATTTTCAGAACAAAATAAAACAGGCTGCAGTGAGAGTCTCTCTCCAGTAGATGTTTAAAAATGGTGGGTTTGTGCATTTAGTCCCTCTCAGGCAAGCTCGGGAGTTTAGTGCTGCGGTACACCATAGAAACGACGCTCCGCAGCGTTTTTTTTTTCTCTGAGTGAGGATTAGAATATATGCAGTTCACATACGCGGCCGAAATTAATACATATTTTTTAAATGCTTGAAGATCCACTCATTACTAAAAGTGTATGTCATATAGAAACTAAAGTGATGGTGAAAGTTGTCACAGTGTGTCCATTGATTCAGTTGTCAGCTCATGCTTTGAGTAACATTGCAAGTAATTAAGTTATTATAGTTATAGTTTACTGATGTATGGAACTCTCCACGGTATGACAGTGGTTTCTGCCTCAAAATCAACCACAACTGCTCTGCTACTGACCAATCAAAGTGTTTACAGCTCCACCTTTTAGTACAAGATCTGTGTGCTAGGTACCCCAACAGAGGGGTGATCAAAAATGGGGACGGTACAGAACGGTTCAACTTGTACCATCCACAACTGATCACAGTGGAAACAGAAAAATGGCGTACTGAACTGATGGGGCTTTAGAGAACAGTGCTGGTGGACTATGCAAACCTTCAAAACCTCCTGAAACTGCATATTAAATAGTAGACCCTGGCAACATGTCTATCTTTCCTGTGGTACGCTCTAGCTGGAAGTTGGTTGCGTTGTTTGAACCCATTCAACGCACACACAAATGCCATTTTAGAAATAAACATCACACTAAACTAAGGCAGAGGAAACTAAAAAACAAGCTGGAGACCGTCAGTTAGCTAATGCAATAAGTTAGGCTAGCTAACTAATTAACTAAGTTAGCTAACTAACTAGAAAGGCAAACTGACAGATAAACAGACACAAGTACATGGAGAAATGTAACACAGGCTATAAATCTGCAATTATGGTTATATGTAAATAAGTTGACTAACTTGCCCACAGTGACGTTTATGGTGTTTGTGACAGTGCACCTGTGCAAGCTTTTAGGATGACACATGATTTTCAGCTTCTACTAGTTGTATGTCATCTTACCCTTTTACAACAATGACAAATATTTTGTCAAAAAATGTTTGTCCAAAAGTAAGGCTGATCTACAGTGCAAGAAAAGAACTCAGAAAAATCTGAAATATCATAAAATGCCCCAAAACACTGGAGGGGGGCTTTAAATGCCGAGCATTGCTTTCACAACAGGCATGTGTACACTGTTTCAGTATGTGTGTATTGTGTGAAGTATTTGTATGAAGTTCAAATTTTTACAGGCCTGCTGTGCCTAGTAACGGTTGCCACTCTGTTATTGTACAGTTCTTTTCAGCACAGCCATGCTGAGGTACTTGTTACATTTTTAGGACTAAATATACAATGGTGAGAGTTATGTGAGAGTTTGAGCTGCAGGTCTTATACAGAAATGGCACTCTGCTTGGAAGTAGCTGCCACCTTCTTCTTCTTATTACAGATGAGAATCTTCCCCTCCAGAGTGATATGCCACACATCTCAACATATGATCAATGATCCAATTCATGAGTGATATATTTTAGGCTGCAGTGCTTTGATATTGCCTAGTTTCAGTGTGTGATGTGACATAATGTGGAATGATGTGATGTGATTCAATAGAGCATAAACAGTCCCATTTTAATTCTGCTATGTTTTTACATCGGTTGCAAGAAAAAGTATCCTGTAAACATAAATCAACACAATGCAGTTAAGCGAGAGAAAAATTCAAATGGGCTCCTTCGCATACTATTTGCAATGTCATTTATTATAATGTCCTAGATGTTTCTCAGCAGATAGAAGAAAATAATTTAACTTAATACTTTCAAACAGTCTATTGTATACCATATGTAAATTCTTTGCTGCAAATACAGTTCTAAAACAATATGTTGACTGCCTATGTGGCTCTAAGTTTTCCACTGGGACTTTTCTATAGACCATCCATGCCTGACAATAAACACAATGTTTAAAAGGGAGAAAAAAAAGAGTAAATAAGGTTTTGATGTTTTTCTAATATGTGGTGAAAGTGATTAATCTTAAGAATAACCTGTTTTGCTTTTGACTGTTGTCGTGAGACGTGACACCCTTGCTTCTATCCGCAGCGACATTATCACTGCCATTGTGCAAAGACCAAGCTCTAAATTGAGGGACAAAATGGAGTAGGATCAAGATCTGGAAGGTCTGTGTCCTGGCCATCACAGTCTAGACTTTGATCTGAGAAATCACTGTTAGGTCATCTTCTTGTAGCTGGGAGTGCTCCTGTAGTTTGGCCTGGATTGGGGCAATCATGGAGATAGTTCTTCCTCCCAGAGGAGTATGGTTGCCACTTCATTTGATGGGCGTCGCGGGTGATTCAGACAGGGTGATCAGTGCCTCAGCCCCTCTATGCACTCTGCAGTGCAGGGAACACAACAGGCTGTTTCTCCCAAAGAAGTCCCAGGGGAGTTCACACACTCGAGCTCCAGCTGCAGTAGCACACTCTATTCCTCAGTTTACCTGTGGAGTTTTCTGAGACGCCAAATAGACACAGAGTGACACCTTCATGTTTTGTTCTCATTTGTCATATACAATAAGGAGGATGGCATTACAAGCTCTCGTTGCCAGCCTGATCTGCATCTTTTAGAGCATCAGTTATTTCTATCTTTTTACTTTATCATAAGTGTGAAGTAAAGTGTGAAGTGTGGACTTATGCCTTTGCCCCTGTGTTAAATAAGCTCATTATCTATGGCATTATATGGCAAATTTTTTTTTTCTAATGCTAACATTACCATTGCTGGATCCAGTCTGTAGCCTGAACAATACTAACATTTTGAGGCTGACGTCGATATTATAGAGTATGTAAAAGCAGATAGAAATATATTGCTAGATGGTCATGTTTTTCACATTAACACATGACATAAACAAACTTTTCTCAAGATTGATCTCTTCAGCATTTTTAAAAATTGTGAACACAACATGTACTTAGTGGAACATTTTGTAATTGAACAATAAACTCGTCAGTGCTCACTGGTGGACAAACAATACAACTGCAACACTGTTTCTAAGTTACCTTAAACATAATCTTTGATACTTCTGTACAGTTATTTCTTGTTACTTTAAAGCAGATACATCTACAATAAACTAATACAGCCAATAAATTGTCCCAGCTCACTAACAGTCATACTTAAATCTAGTGTAAGGCTACCTGACTCAGAATTATGTCAGTCAAATCAGATTGGGCTGTTCAACATGAATGTTGGACTCTCTTTTCCTCTTATTCCCATACAGTTTGAGTTTCGACAGGATTTGTAGAAAGTTTCATGATGACGGTGACATTAGTTGCTAACTATGCTAACAACGAATCAGAATTGTACAACATTTTTTGCAGACACTAGATAGCAAACAAAAGCCAGGGACTGTATTGCAGTAAGTTGCTTCAGGCTGTATATTCATCACTTCTAAGCAAAAGGCAGAAAATAACATTGTATCTGAGCCTGACTGTGCAAAGGCCTCTCCTCCCCTGGGCAGCTGCCTCTGTCTCACTCACACTGGGTCTGTGTCTGCGGCTGCCTGTACAGGAGAACAGAGCAGAATGAAAGCGAGGAGCGCTTACTCTGCAGTTAAACCTGGAGACCAAAACATCCCCAGAAGTACACTGCTTGCCGACTAACGAAAAAACCCTTGTCTGCTCAATCTGGAAAAAAATTGGCTGAGAGGGATGATGGATGATTTGAATCTTTGACTTTCAGGGGTAGCCCTAATTTTGGGTAATCACAACAGTTTTTAACATAAAAAGCATGCAAAAATACAGCTATGATTTTACTAAATCTTGGATTTGCATTTTTATTAATGATTAATATCATGCAAGACACTACAAAAGTTTTATACCGTCATTTCAAAGCTGGTAAACTCAACTTAACAAATCAAAGGAGGGGAAACAATGAGAGAGGATGTGGTGTGATCACATGCTCATTGGTATTTTGGGTTTTTTTTTTTGCAGCAGAACTGAAATTTCTCATTGTGGAAGTCTTAGTAGGTAGGCAGCTCGACAGTTGTGTGTCTGTGTGTGTGTGTGTGTGTGTGTATGAGTGTGTGAGAGAGAGAGAGGGGAAGGGAGGGAGGGAGGGAGGGAGAGCGAAATGGGAGTGTTGATTCAGTGTATTTGAAGTGAAATAGAAGAGGTGCAGTGATACCTGCAGGGAGTCTTGACAGGAACTAAAAGGAACCGTGTTCTCTCACACATGTGCATGACACACACACACACACACACACACACACACACACACACACACACACACACACACACACACACACTGACAAATATGCACTTTGTGTCTAGACTTAAAGTTGAAGTTTATTGTTCCACAATAAGACATTCACCCAAAACGCTGCAGTAAGTTCTGGGAAATGCTGCAGTATAGAAAAATAAAGGGGAAAAAAAGCACTACACAAAACATGTCTTGTTTATGACAGGCAGATTTATACCAGGAGATTCAGTGATATTTAGAGTGTAAAAGCAGAGTTACTCCAAAAGAAGAGGCGTATTTGCTGTTTCAAGCTTTCAGATATCCTTGGAAACCACCATAAGGAGCAAGTGGAGGTGTCAGGAAACAACACCAGGTGTGCCAGCTGATTGCTCAGTTGCATCAATTAGGCCAATGATGTCACAGGCCTAAACTGTTGCACCAGATTGAACATTAGTGTATATCAACACCCAACCCTCTTAGTTTATTGTAAACAACTTAGTGGGCAATGATTTATGGACACTATACAGCAGCAGAATTCGCATTTAGCAGAGATAAAACTTCCCCAAAACAGCTTCTGAAGAGCTTAGCGGTGCTGTGAACCTTTTTTTTTCCCCCTTAGCAACAGTTTGAGTGTGAGTCGCAGGGTTTAGAATTGATCAGTCGATTAGTTTGTGGTCAGATGGATCAGAGCTGATCACATCAGAGCTATTTATTAGAGGAGCAGCTGCATGAAAGGCGAGTGAAAGCAAACTTTTAGACCCAGTGCTACACAGCCGCATGTGCAGTTTCCAGAATATGTAGTGGCAAAGGAAAGGGCTGTCTGATGGCAAGGTAAAGCAGGGAACATATTCTAAATACAGCATCCACGCAGACTGATAGCGATTTTTTTCAGACAGGCCTCTTTTAAGTGGCTAAAATACGTTTTGCTGAGCTTCTGGGGTGCTAGTCCTGTCTGTTTCTCCTAACAGGGAGTGTGGTGACTGCTACCTACTGTATGTAACACACTGACTACAGATAAGTATCTCATACACCCCCTCTTCAAAAAGCCCAGCTATCTCTTCAAGTTTCCCTTTCACTGCGACCGGCATTCTGCTGCTCCATCTGTCTAAGAGTACGCTTCAGGCTCCAAGAGTGTGGTGCTCTGAATAACTGAACAGCATATTTAGCAGTGCGTCTAATACACGTCCAGCCCCAAAATTAGAAAACGAATATGTGGCGGCAAATTCATGTTCTCACTTACAAACAAGTTAGGCCTGTGACATCATCAACCTAAGTGATGCAGCTCAGTAATCAGCTGGCACACCTGGTGTTGTTTCCCAACACCTGTACCTGCTCCTGGTGACGATGATCATTTGTGTGCAGATTTTCGTTTCAAAGTTTTTTTCTGGGCCCACTATAATTAAATTGACCTGTCTCCACTCTTCAGGCTCTCTTCTCTGTCTAATCACTGTTGGCAACCAGTTTCAATAAACAACTGGCAATCACTGGTATATTAAAATTTGTCAGGGAACAGGGTTTTTAATTTCAGATAAATTTGAGGCGAGTTAAAAGAGTCACATTTCATCAAGGGATGGAGCTGGTGCCTGCAACTCTTTGGTCCAATCTCTACTTACCCTCCCTTTACACTCTCCTCTCTCTGTACCTCTCTACCTTATGTTGCTTTTCTTTTATTCCCTTTCACTTTCTCTCATTTGAACTGTCTCTTCTCCCCTCCCTCTCCTCTAGTGCGTCAGCTCGTTGGTGTTTGTGAGAATGGGTGGTGTGATTAAACAGAATAGCTAATGCAACGGCAGACACGACTCCACCTAACAGCCTAACTTATTTTTCTGTGCTGCTTTTATTCGACATGACGTTTCTTCTCCTTCTCCTTTATCATTATTTCACTCCTCTCTCCCCATCCAGCTCTCAGCTGCTTATACCATTACTGCAATGCTCTACCACTGCTGCATCTCTGCACCTCGTCCTCCTGCTCCTTTGCTTTGGGAATGCACTTTCTCGTCTCTCTTATCCACTTCCGCTCCCTTTTTTGTTTCATTTCCAGCTGTCAGTCAGCGGGAGGATCATCTCTGAGACAATCAGTTAGTGCTGGCAACAAACCTTGAAAATCTTTCCTATAAGAGCTGTTTGTGCCTTTATAAAACTGATTTGACTGGATAATGACTATAGATTGTCATAGAGCAGTCCAAGCACGAGACAATTTTATTGACTACAGCGTATTTTGGCTTCATCTCCTCCAAAAGAAGTCTGTAAGCATCACCATGTGTGATGAAAAGGGAAAAAATCATACCTATATGAACCTAACTGTCTCTCAATATCAGCAGAACAGCAGGAATATCAACAGAATAGTTTGCAGAGATTATTTTTAAGATTTTCAAGATTTAATTTTTGACCTCTTTGACCCTTTGTGTCAGGATGTAGTTTGCTCAGTGACCTATAGAGGGCGCCCTTTAACTACATAGTGTCAGACAAGCATGACCTGGCATTATCTAACCACATGATGCACCGTAGCCTCTCTTTCTGTCTCTCTCTGACACACACTCTTACACGCACACAGTGCAAAGCTGTCATGCCCTGGCTGTAGCCAGGCTCCTGCTCTCAGGAAAGGAGTGATGAGCAGGGGGAGAAAAAGTGATGAGAGTCGGGCGGGAGAGTGATGAGCACAGGGAGAGATTGGCTCACTGGCAGATGATTCGAAGATCATTCTGCCCCCTGAAATAGCTCTCCAGTTACGAAGGTTGTCTGAAAGCATTAATAAGTAATGAAGGACCAGCGGCCCTGGCTTTGTGGATGCATACATGCACATCCACGTTTTGAGAAATGTAAACTTCATTGAAGGTTTTGTCATGAATATATGTGAAGTAAGTGTGTGTGTGTTTTGGGTGTTTGACTGCACTATGAAAGTATCTTCCACCTAATTGGATTTTATACCCTCTGTTTTGTGCCTGTGATGTGTTCATTAGCTCATATGACATTCAGGTGAATGAACCCACCTCTATATCTAATCCGATTTTATACATGTCACATCAGCGTGTGTGTGTGTGTGTGTGTGTGTGTGTGTGTGTGTGTGTGAGAGAGAGAGAGAGAAGGAGAGAGATGTGCCTGTGTAAATGTCATGTTCTTGATATGAATAATATTCAGAGCTGTCCTTGACTCCCATTTTGAAAATCAGTTTTCTCAGATGTATCTAGTCCTGAGGAAAGCGTTGGTAGAGGTATGTGAAAGTGTTTTAAAGGCACAATTCGTAATCTAAATGTAAATAAGAGGCTCACATAGTCCACCAGAAATCACAGCACAAGGTCGGAACCTGCCATCACTTTATATATGACTGACAGGTTCATTCAGTATTGGCCCCGGGAACTAGTTTAGAGGAGATTGTGAACCACTGAAATCATGATGCATCTCTTATCATGATAAGTTTGATAGCTAACATCCGAAATAAAAACCACATTCATTAAAGTTATAGCATTTGCTGTGTGAATCATCAACTCTGCTCTTTTTTAAATATTTAATGTAAAAATTTCTTACAGTGAACAAGAAGTGGTATAATGCTATAAAAGACTAAGGGACACCCTTCCTTTAAAGGAGCTGTATCCAACATTTACATTGCCTGCACACGGCTCTCAGAATGTAAGTGGCTGAGCTGGTAGCTAGCAGCTAATGGTGCTAACAGCACAAACAGTGCTAACAATTGCAACAGTGCTGACAGATGTAACAGTGTTAAATGGGGGTTAAAGGGTGGGTGCTAAGCTTTGTGGATGACATCTTTCTGCAGCTGTGGGTTGATGTGACTGTCGTGCTTGGTCATGGACTTTCCACGTCCACATACGACGTGCAAGGTACCCTGGGTGCGTTGGTTGTTGACGTTCTGGGACACTGTGTTAAGTTCTGCCTGTTACATGCATTGTCTTCTTTCAAGATCCAGTTTTCACAGGAAATTTAACGTCCACATACTTTTCAAAATAAACACACTACGTTGGTACACACACAAATTGACGTTTTTTTCCCTTTTAACAACAAACACGTGGTTAGGTTTAGGCAACAAAAAGGTTTAGGAAAAACGAACAGGGTTTGGCTTTAGAATCTTTCGGGACACAGACACCGCTCTTTTGGGTGACCCATCCATCCATCAACCCTCACGCCCGCCCCACTTGGACTTTCGCCACCTTAACTTTCGTCCTTGTCTTGCTGCATTTCCCCCTGACACCCCTAGGCGCTGTTAAACTAAAATGGTAACCAGCCGCATTTTATGCCAACGTTAAAGGATGGCTTTTTTCATTGGATTCTGATGCTGCAAGTCACTGCCCAAGCACTGGATTTTGATGACTTGGGAGTGAGACCAGGCTCTTTGGGGACATCATTTGCAATTTAAAATAGGTAATATATCTCAGAATATGGGTGACACGGTGGTTAGCACTGTAGCCTCATAGCAAGAGAGTTCCTGAGACTCATGTATCAAGAAAATTAGTATCATAAGGCCTCCACCCCACTTAAAACCACTGTACATAGGTAGGTCTATATTTGTATTCAAGGTATAAAGTGGATACATATGGAAATCCATTTGAGCTGCTCATTTATAGAAACATGAGTGGTTCATACTTCTTAGTTGATAGACAGACTGGGAATACAATCTCTGGACACAGCAGGAGGAATTCAAGCTGATTTATATATACAGTATGTACTGAAATGCGACAGTAATTTGTCAGCTCTCATTCTATTTGCTATATTGTTTATCTCAAATTATCTGTGGCACTTTGTTGTTGTTGTGGTTATGAAAGCCTCCAACAAATGATTATTGTTCGAGAGCATTTACAAACAGCATATTTGCTGTTAAGATGAGAGGAGGTTTTGAGAAAAGTATGACCAAATCAGACAATGTTAAATACCCCACTGAGTCTATGTTACAGCTTCCATATGTAGCCCGGAGTTCATATCACATCTGTTAGCTTTCTTTATCAAAAAGAGGAAAAATAATTGTGTCTTCTGTCCCACAAAATCCCCAGCTGAGCGAGCTAGTGGAGTTCACACTGTCCCCCTTTTCATTCATTTGCTGCCAGAGCTCCTACAGTTTTTAGGCCTTTTGTGTAGTGGCCATTTTGCATTTCTCCCTAGTAAACACTCAGTTTAATTTGACTGGGGACTCAGCATGGCACAAATTAAATCAACTCCCTGTGTACAATCATTTATTTTAGAAGGACAGAGACAGCGGCCAGTTCGAATAATGTGAATAGATCGTAAATCTGCAGCCCAACCTGACTGCAGAGCAGATAGCTGGTGCGAAACCAAAATGATGTAATCTCCAAACTGTCATGTTCCTTTGTCCTTTGGAGCACAAAGAGACTTCATCTAAATCTAAGGGGCCTGGCAACAGGGTGTGTTTTGCAGACCTTTTTAGTTCTGATCGCTCAATAGGCCAGAGCACCTGGACGGCACTAATAGATACAAGGCTGTAATTTGTCCTCTGAGTTAATCAGCCCTGAGTGGGAGAGAAGAAGGAGGGCGAGGGCGTGAGGGAAGTGCGAGAGAGAAAAAATGTATAGATTTAGTCGGTGCTGAAGAAAAAGAAGAGAGAACCTCAGGTTTTTCCAGGGAGAGGATGGCGGCAATGAAAAAACCTGAGGAGAGAATAAATCAAGTCATCATGTGTGGCCAGTAATAAGCCATTTTTCTTTTAATAAATGACCTCCACGAGCTACATAAATATCATCTTACCCACACAAGTGTCACTTTCACTTTATCTCCTGCCAGCTAGAGAAACACCGAGGAAGAGAACGAGAGAAAGTGATAGTGTTCACAGTATCTACAGTGAAAAGGATGAAGGGATATGGGTTACATGTATCTACATGCGGTAATAAGAAATCTGGGATAAGACTACATGACAGCAGCCTGAAAATGTCCTGATGCAACTGATGAAATGAGAGACAGGTAAGACAATTTCTCATAGTTTTCTATATTTATTATTGTAGAGGGAGAACACCTGATTCTGCATCTAGGATACCACACGAGGTTTAAAAAAAGAAGCATGTTAGATTTTTTTGCCTTCTCTCCTTTGATGATGTAAATGACAGGGTTCGTGTCTCTTGCCTCCCTGGCCAATCACATTTGCTCGTCCTGCAGGTCATGAATGAAAGACTGTTTGGTTTCAACCTCTAATTTATCTCTTAGGCTAAGTCATGGCAGGGCCTTAGATCACATACACTGTAAAAATGTCCTTTTTATCAAGTCATTTTTGTCTCTAATTTCAGTCCTTAAAGTCAGATTACCTTAAATAAAGAAGAGAAGTACCAGTGATTTTTTTCCATTGCAGATCACCTTCTTAATTCTAAAAGCTGGGGTAGATAGTTTAATTTTGGTGTCATTTTGCAAAAAATCCCATAATTACCATAGAACATATTTTGGTCTGAGAGAACGCTGGGCTTTTGCACCTCTGCTTGGCTCTCAAAAAGAGAGTCTAATGGAGAGTCTGACAATTAACGTAAAAGAACACATGTCAATAACAGTGAACTGTTTCAGAGATGGAAAAAAAAAAATTCTGTATTCTCTTGCTGGAGCCAAAGGCTCAGTGGCTGCGGCTTCATGTTTACGTTAATGTAGCTAATGTCATCTGGAGCCACAGTGTGTCCTCTGCTCCCCTTCCCACTGCTACAGATCACCTTGCTGGTGTAAGAAAAATGCTCAACTTCAGTAAACACTGAAATGAAGAGACTCAGAGAACCACGGAGAAAAGTCACAGCCAACGGGAATACTTTATTCGCAGAACATCAGCATACATCACAGCACACTGGTCTACATGTCCGAATGGGTAGAAAACAGCTCTACCCAAACATCATTCTTCCAGTTCTTATATCCTCGTCCTAAATACAGAGTGATGATACATTATCTGCCTCTACACTGGGAGGAGAGTGGGCAGCAGCTCCGGAGACAGACCCCCAGTCAGTGGCCACAAATATTCGAATCCAGTCAGTGCTGGAGGACCATATCACTTGGGCTGAATCAGCAAACCTTCTGTTGCTGCCTATAGTGAAAATAATAAAAAAAAAAAAAAAAAAAAAAATATAAAAATATATTACCAAGCCACTGAGGAGCGAATGCTGGCAGACTGGTGCACTAATGCTAGCATGCGCTAACACTAACATGCAAATGTTAGCATGTTACGCTAGTGCGCTAGAGCTAGCTCATTAACTCCAGCAGCCAGAAACAAAAATCTATGACTCACTGTCCCTTTGACAATTTAAACAAAGAACACATTTTGTTCTAGTGGCCTTTCTAAATTGAGCAGGAATGAAAGTTAACATTAGAGTATTCTGTTATGATCAAGGAGTTAATACTGAGCAGCTAGTGCCCTAGCTTGCTAACTATTAGCTCACCTTTGTAAGCTAATGTGAGCTTATTTCCATGGTGGTAAACTACTGACAATTAATCTAACAAGCAAATATATATTCTAATGTCTGTAGTAGCAGACTAGTGTCAACTAAAGTAAACTTTCAGGTTGAGTCTCATCTTGTTATTTTCGCCTCTTTGCATAACAGTTTTGTTTATATTTTGCAGAGCACTGGCAGCAGGGCTCTTTTTGATGACATCACAAACATTGATTGGCTGAGACAGTTGTTGCCCCAGGGCTATCATACAAAATGTTGTTGTCAGAACAACAACCACTTGGCAAAATCAGGACGTGCTGATTTGGACAGTGGGGACAGAGGACAGATGCGGAAGGAGAATGTACAGTATTTTCAAATTCTTTGAAATGATGTCATTGTGCTGGCTTATTTTTACCCCTTGCTCTAGGAAATAAGATATTTAGAATTTAAATATAGATTTTTTTTTTTTTTTTTACAGTATATTGCATAATGAGCATCTAAAAGACATTATGTGTAGCCTGAAGTTATACTATACACATTTTTTAATGTTTTAAAGATAAAAATCAAACACAGTGTTCAAATGGTTAGTTTACAGAAAAGTATGTGTATGTGTGAATATGTTTGCAAGAGGCATTCTTCTTTTTCTTTTTGCATTTGAGTTTTGATGTATGAAGATGTTTCAAGTGTGTGTTCATGTGAGGATTTGCCAGGGAATTATAAGATCTCACTCGTGGTTTTCACTTGTCAGGAAAGTGTATTGTGTGTGTGTATGATTGTGTACAATAACGTCTCCATGAGGAGACTGGCCTGTTCCTCATCTTCCACATCCTCCTCGGGGGACGTTCTCAGCATTACTCCTGCAGTTTCATGTAGTGTCTCACCACTGAGCCTCGGGGGGGAAATGCTACATTGTTCACCCTGATAGAATCAAAACACACAATGATGATTCCTTGTCATGGTTCTCATTGTCTCTGTGATGTTCTCTTAATGCCCCTACAATGCTGTGAGTGTTCTCATCCCCAGGCAGGCAGGAAAGGCAGGCAAGGCTGCAGAGCTCCAGACTGCATAGATCTTATGTTGAGGATTACATGTAATGCGATTACTGTAACATGGTTACACTTATTGTGACTGGAATACTGGCAAATACTGGAAAACAGCATGGCAGTCAAATACAGGTGGTGCCCTGTGATTCCTGCCATACTGTACAGTATATGTTTAGGTGGGACTAAAGCAGGAGGCCTCAGAAGTGAAGATGTGTTAAGAAAACCTCGGGAATCATATTGAGGAAGAACAGAAGATGATATCTTTAAGTAATGGTTGCTCAGGAAAAAGAAATCATCAGATGTGTTTGTGTCATCATGTGTCAGAATGTCATATGGCCAATAGAAGCAACATTTTTGAGGTTTTGTTCATATTTCAGCCTATAAAGAAGGCTGCATTTTTTACATTCCTGCTGGAAAATCATGCCCAGTGAAACTTTGAGCATAACAGCCTGAGTTGTAACTGCTTTTATTTAACAGGAGCACACTAATTTGATATGAATGCTAGGGAAACAGTGTGATGAGAAATTATGTTTAGTTTTCAAGTCTGAGAGATTCATAGAAAATTAGGGAAGCATGAGTTTTGAAATTCTGGGCTGATACCGATGTTTAAAATAAAAATTTGGCCGACAGCTGCTGCTGATGTTTTTTTTTTTTTTTGAGCTTGATTTTACTTATTTCCACTTTTGTAGAATAGAATAAAATAGAATAGAACAAACTTTATTCATCTCCGAAGGGAAATTTAGCTGTCCAGCAGCTCATAAAAGACCAGAAACAACAACCACACGTCCCCTCATCAACAACAACACAGTGGTATTAAAAAAGACAAAAAATAAAATAAGTTAAAATAAGTGCCAGGGGAACAGAGAAATTTTTAATCTGGAAAAAACAAAACAAAACTAAGCAAAACAACAAAACACAGCACAAATAAACACAAATGTAACCATACACATTTAGAACATATCTTTAAAAAAATGCTTCAAAAGCCTTACTATATAGGATACTTCGTAATTCCCTCTCTAACATTTATTTTATATTGCTGTGAAAACATCAACAGATTTCTTCCTCACAACTTTATTTATTCATGTTTCTCACCAAAAACTAAATTTTACATGTGAAAAAACCATGATAATGTTAGAATTTACCTTAGAGCTTGAACGCCTCATAATGTACATCAGTGCAACTTGTGTTCCCTCCTTGTTCTAGCCACTGGCTACTAACAGCTAACATTAACTAGCTCTCCTCCTGCAGATGTCAACATGGATTTGTTGTTCAGTGTAGTGGTACTAGGGAAACAATAGGGTGCGTTCCCTGACATGTTGATAGCTTAGATTACTGCGTCCTTTAGTCCCAACAGCATCCTGGGGAAGATCTGTCTGTCCCAAACACATTTTCTATTGTCCTCGGGACAATGGGACTCTGCTACTCGAGTCCTGCTTTTATAGCCTGCACAAAACTGATGTGACACAACAGATAATCATCGACCACTGCCATCAGTGAATGTTATCTTACTGCCAGTAGGCCGATGGAATTCATCAAGGTGAATATCGGCCGATACTGATGTTTGGCAGATAATTGATTGATCGACTAGTTCTTAGCTCCAAACTCATCCAGTATGATATATAGCACACATAACATCAACATATAGCACTATAATTTGTTAATTTGTTGCGTGGAATTAATTGCAACATGAGATCACATATCGACAAGCTGAGTTAGCATCTGCTGATTTTACTAATTCAGATTCTGCTGGTTAGGTAATCTGATGATGAGGGGGATTCCTAAAGAATAATTTCTCAGAATAGTAAAAATTGAGTTCAGTTTAATTTAAGGTTAAGCATTGTCAAAAAATGTGTGTATTATATGAGCCATTTGAAATCATGAATCACATTTTTCAGCAACCAAATTAACTTGAAATTTCCGCTGACATGTGTGGCACTTTGCACCGTGCATTATGAACATTGCACATTATCCTACAAATCATAAAAACAACTCACTAAATAAAAGTCAATGACGGACATTTACTGAAAACATTATTATTTAGGAAAGTAAATCTTGCCTGATAATTGCAACAACATTTTGAATGAATCGCATAAAATAATCATTTTAATAATAAGTTTGATTGATTAGTATTGTTGGTGCCAAGTAGCTGCAAAACAACTAGTCGACTAATTGTGTACATCCCTACCGATGACTGATTAGTCTCTCACTGTGACCAGAGTGTGATGTTCTGTGTATCCAGAATGACACATGAGCCTTGGGAAGACAGAGTAAGAAAATGTAAAAGAGCCTGCGGATTGAAAAGAAATCCAGCCACAGGAGACCTGTAATGGACATTTTCAGGCCAAAAATAGGATGCCCAGAGGTGTGGTCTCATAATGTCAGATCTCAGATCACTGGATATCAAAAATAGCTATGAAATGACAAGAGTGGCTGAAACCGACAGAGCGATGGGAGAGGGACGAAAGAGAAAAAAGCAGGGACAATCACAGAGTAGGACAGAACTACTAAGTTGAAGCTATCATGTCTTAACTCTTGTCTTCTGAGAGTGACACTAAGTCAGACTAAACTTTAAATGACTCCATACTCTTTTCAGTCAGTCCCCGTCCCAGATCGATACATTAGTAGGCTCAGGCACAGTCAAAAGCGGAACAAGGGGAAAGAGAGTCAAAGACTCGAGTCTGAGAGCCATTCAAATAAGCTGCACTCTATTTCACCCTTTTCGCTGCTTGTCCTTGCCTCTCTTTTCGTTTTTGGATGTCTGTTTCATTTTTCTTCTTCATATACATATCTCTTTCCTTTTTCTTTACCTCTTCAGGTGCCTGATTCTGCCCCCCCTCCTTACTCTTTCAATTTTCCTCTTTCAATTTCTCTCCCCACCCCACAATTCCCACTTTCATGTTTTTTCCCCACTCTTCACATTTTCCCTCTCTACCCATGTGAGATTGGGCATTTTCTTGTGTGCTCCATAAATGACACTGAAGGTGTGTGAGTATGTGTGTGTGTGTGTGTTTGTGTGTGATTGCGTGTAGTCCAGCCATGTGTGTCTAGAAGCCATCTCACAGTTGGCTCTATTCAAAACAATATTCAGCAGCAGGGTAATTTCATCAGTCTCTCTGTGGTCCAAGGGTCAACGCTGATTCATACCCATTTTCCATCTCTCTAGCCTCTCTCGCTCTCTTTCTCATATGCTCTCACACATTCGCACACATGCTCTAATGCATACACACCTATATGAATATGTTATGATAATGCAAGGGCCGTTTTTTCTCTTTAACATGCAGGAGACATCTACTGTGACATGCTCAAATCATTACAGTGTTAGTCATCACCAATGAAAGCAGAATGTTTTTGATGGCATATTCATTTGTGTGATACACAGCATAGGGTATGTGTTACACAGTGGTACTTAACATTAGCATTAGGAGCAGTCCTCTGTACAGACAAAACAAACATTCTTTTATCCCTGCGTGGTGGCCATTGCTGTTGCCAGAGGCATTATGTTTTCAGGTCGTGTTTCCTCCCATCCCTTCGTCCGTCTCATTCTCGTGAATGCGATATCTCAAGAACACCTTAAAGGAATATTTTCCAACTTGGAACAATTTTGTGATCAAAGGTCAAGGTTGTTGTGACCTTGCATTTGTTCTAGTTCTCTGTTTATTGAATTATTAGATTTTGAGACTTCTTGAGTGATAAAAACAATTGCCCTTTCAGTTCACCTGATACATATTGCTGCAATAAAAATGGCTGAAGTGAGATGACCACACTGAAAACTTTATTTTATGAGATTAAACAGATTTTAATTTACAGGCAAAAAAAGGTAATGTTTTGCAGTATATGTTTTTGCAACACTCATATCTTGGAAAAAGTTTGAAATCGCAGTAAAATTGTATTGTGGCTTAAGTATTGTGATAATATCGTATCGTGGGGCCTCTGGTAATTCTCACCCTTACCTGCATTTCATTTGCACCCGGAGGGTCAGAACTTTTTAGATTTTTCTTTAATACTTATTTTAGCAGTCTAGTTTTTGAATTTGGGAGAGAATTTTTCATTTGCACCAATATTTTTGAACTGTCTAAGACCATAGGAATAATATGTATGAATTCTGAAAATGGGCCTAGTTCCCTTTTAGAGCCACAGCCGCTCTGGATGGCATCACTCGTTGTCAGCACGTTTGATCATTATTTTTTCTGTCCACCCATTGTGCAGATATCTGAAGAACTTATGTAACACAAATAACGTAAAGCGTTGCATTCCTGTGTTACAGACAAATTTAATGTGATTACGTTTTTCCCAACACTGCTTATAGATATATAGTGCTTGTGACAAGGTGTGAGAGGTGCCAGCATGAGGTGTGGATGTTTCCAGTATCTGTCAGCTCTGCTAAATTTGTGCTAAATTTAGGCTCTCGTGTATTTTGCAAGTGTTGGTGGTGTTTTTTGTGGTTAGTGTTGGATGGTTGTGGTGTGTGGCTGCAGGTCATCATCAGGATGAGGAAAATAACTCACCAGTCTGTGAACTTGCCTCCTCTTCAATTTGAGCTAGCTAGCCAGGTCAGTGTTTTTAAATGTAACCATCAGTATACAGCAAGGAAAACGTAGAAGAAATGGGCACCAGCTGAACAAGCATCCTGCTATCCATTGTACAGGCACTGACAAATAAACTGGACAGCCTCCATGCTGCATCAGTTTCCAACTGGGTATCAGGAACTGTAATATCCTTTGATTCACAGAAACTTGGCTAAATCCTGGACAGCACCATTCAGCCAGAAACTCCTTTTCTTTTGCCGATCTGACATAGCACAGAACTCTTGGAGAGATGGAGAGTAGGTGTGTGCTTTACGGTGAATAAGGACTGCTGTGATGTTGGGAATATGAGGTGCTCCTGGTCCTGCTGTGGATCACTGCTGTAACATTACACCATGCAGAGGCGGCTGCAGTGCGGTGCTACCTGTGTTCAGGAAGAGCGACCTTGTGGCTGTTTTGTTGAGGTCAGGATATGTGGACAGTTAAATAATTCCAAACCAGAAGTCATAGATTGCCAGAACAATCCAGAAACATGGACAGCTATGAAGCAGCAGCCAGCCAGTAAGAAGACACAAATCACAGTGCACAAAGTAAAGGACCTGATGGGACCATATTTCATTGGAGTTGTACCTTGTATGATTTCCATGTGACAAATAAATGATTGATTGGTCGGTTGATTGATAACAGGAGGCCCTTGTCAGTCATTTCATGTGGCTGATAAATCAAGTCAGAAAGCTTGAGAGCCTTTGTCTACGCAGTATCACTCCCAAGCTGAACTTGTTCCCTACAGTTGAGAACTGGGGTTTATAACTTCTGAGAAAAGTGCAATGCTCATTTAATATGACAGTCATCTTCCCTGAGAAAGATTCATTTACTGCTGTTTTGCTTTTAGTAATCTTTATCACTGTCAGGGTGGCCTTTCAACAGAGCATTTTACCACCAGTGCCGTCTTCTGGCCGCTGCCAAATGTCTTTCTCCGAAACGTTCTAGTTTAAATCAATGCAAGCAATCTGGCCAGCTGATATTTTGTATTGACCTTTTAACAAGAGATTCATCACAGATCACTTTTCTCTGCCCAGAATCACCCAAGGGAGCGCTCTGCAGTGCAGGCTGGTTCAGTCCCAGCAGCCACTCTGATCATGCTTCATACCACGATTACAGTCAAGTCAATTCTATTCATATAGCCCAATATCACACATCAGCATGTCTAGCCTTTGTACAATGAAATATGGCTTTGTCACTATAAATGTTACCTTCTTATTAAGTATTTGGTAATGATTATCATGAGACAGGACACCAGAACATGACAATGATCACTGTGCACCACATTTTTCCCACAGAGTATTGCATCATCGTTGGCGTGGATGGAGATGAACATTGGAGAGGATGAAACTAGGGAATTAAATTTAAATGAATTTATTTTTTTTTACATACATGTTTGTGGCAGTATGCCATTAAAGTATAGCCATTACTGTATCAGTGAGGTTAAGGAGCACATAAGGGAGTAGATGGCAAACCTAGGAGTGAACAGTTTCTACAACATGGGGGACAGTTTCTTACAAATGAAAAAAAGTACAGACTGCATTTGTACCTGGCTCACTGGCTGCGATCCCATCACAGTGTGATCCAGTCCTCCCTCACAGGTTGTCTGGCAGATCAGATCATATTCTTATCGCAATGCACCTTGTGTTATAATGCATTTTACCATACACTGATAAGACATCAAGGTACAGATCACAATTTAAGGAAGCGGTATCTCTGTGTCAGTTGTTCTAAAGCTGAAAGTAAAAAGTGTATTTTGCAGGAGAAATTAAACAGGATGTCAGTTTATGCTGTTATCTGTGTTGTCTGTTTTTCTTAAAAAAGGAGATACAGTAAATGCATTTTAATTTGGATTTTGTCCAAACAGCAAAGCTGGCTAATACTTTAAGGCTGTGTTCTGACTGACAATAGCACTGGGACCTGAAAACGCCAGGATATGTTTCGATGTGGGTGTGCTGTTAGACTTGTGGGTATGAAGATGAAATATAAACCAGTAAGACCAGATAGAAAGCTTAGTAGACACCCAAACGCTGCACACTAGGGCTGTCCCGGATACAATTTTTTGGGGCTTCAAAGCTTTAGTGATAATTACCAGTGAATATTGGAAGCTTCGACGGGACGCAATGGGACCACCCGAACCTGACTCGACTTTAGTAGGACTTAGCGCCGCTCTGCAAAACAAGTGCTTCGCTACAGATGCCAGACTCAGATAACAGTCTGCATTTTGTCTCACCAGTTCCTTTTCCTTGTCTGACAGCCAATTTGATTGCTTGAAGCAGGGGTTTATGACTGCGCTGAGGACACTGGTTTTATTTGTGTCTGACACTGGCCACCTCTTTTCAATTTCCTCCACCAGTTTACTGTTGAAAAAGAAAAGTAAACAAAAAATGAAGCACTCGAAGACTGATTTGGACGTCGATAACCGTGGCAATGACTGACGCTTCGAAGCATTCAGGTCAGCCCTACTGCACAGACTGCAGTTCATACTTCTTTGCGGGATGATTTTATAACACCTATAATTTGCATACATATAATTGTGCAGCATATAATCAGAAAATGTTGTACTGCCTGCAAAAGTCCAAGTCCAAGACAACAGACATATTCATAATCACTAATTTGAGACTGGTAGGTTGGTAGGTAACAGACTTATTGCTGCTACATGTCACCAGCTGTCTTTTCGGTGTGCTCCTAAACTTTATCTACGCCCAAAGATTCGCACCTGAACTTGTAAGACCATCTCAGCATGTTTTTGGCATAGATTTTCTACAGACTTGTGTCATCTGAGTGACACTGATTATCTCATTCGGCTCATGATGGATCTGTTTAATGTGAGATATGTTGCTGTCCCACATGCACTAAATATATTATTTGTGCCAGTAGTGCATGTACTACCTTCATTTATCCTGACAGTACATATGTTAACTGTCATGTAGACTCTGGGCCAGTGTACTGCGCAGTGTGTAAATGTTGAGCATACATGAGATATATGTTGTTATCAGTGTCTCCATGTTCAGCCTGGGCGTGTAGAAGCTCTCTGTCAAAAAAGGTTTATTGCAGAATACATGAATTCTAAAAGCTGGTCGTGTTTATCTCCTTGTCTGTAGGTACATGATATAATCCGATAAGTGACAGTCAGGTCAATGCTGTGTGTGCGTGTGTGTGTGGTAGAAAAACACAACACAGAGAAAGAGAAGAAAACCTGGGCTGGTTTTAAGCATTGCAAGTGGCAGGAGGAGGAAGGAGGGGAAATGAAATTAAAAAGCCGGGGCTGAAGGGTGAAGCTCTACAAGAAGATTCAGATCATGAAGAGCTAAAGGAGGAAGAAGAAGGAAAATGAAGGTAAATGGAGGAGAAAGTGGGTGACCAGGTGAAGCCAGAAAAGGAGCATGATGAAAATCAATATCCATTTCAAGCTGACTTTTTAGCATTTTCAGAGACATGGGAGTCTCAGGGATAATGCAGCGATACCTGTTTTATATCATGAAAAAAATCAAATACTGCCATACCCATGGGCTTTAGGTACCAAACTATAGCCTTTTCCACTAAAATTAGCTTGTGTAGGCAGGTTTTGTAAATGCGAGAGAAGCAGTTAAAAATAAGAAATAGACTGCTTTCCCATTGCCAGTAGACCTGAGCCATGAATGTGGCTCTGCAGAAAATGAGCAGTGTCTCCCACACTTACAATTTATCTATGCGGTAGCTGATGCTGGGGGTGGCAGTAGCTGATGTCTGCGTATCCTTGTATTGTGTCTCTGTGCCCTGTCTAAATTCAGAGGTTTTTGGAGGTCCGTGAACGAAGCACAGGCGGAACTCGTCTTTGTACCATCAGAAGAAGTTTGTGGATTTTTGTGTCACAGGGTGGGTAAAAAAGCAAATTTTAGACCCAGCACACTTGTTAGGTAGTGACTCTTTAAACTGGTAAACTTGGGATATTGACCACTACAGTGTTACAGTCAAGGAGCACAGAGTCATCAGGTAGCTTTAAGAGCTTTACTGGCAGAATGGGAAACTTAACAGGATGCAGCATAGAAGTGTGTGAACACTCAGTTTCTAAAATGAAACAGTAAAATACAATATAGACATCTGAGTTACTGACTGATAATCGTTAGCTTATGGCATCACATGTGCTATCTGGGACAGTAACCACTTTCACCCTGACATCATAAAGAGAACACACACAGCAGATTTACAATCAGAATAATACAGGCAAGCCAGCTAGGCTACTCAATTAGCTTAACATTAGGCTAATGGTGGTTAACTGATTAATATCTGCAACAAACTTCATCCACGGCAACAGTTCGTGGTGGCCCGCCACAAATAAATGAAAGTGTGGGTAACCCTCATGGGTATACCTTTCTGTTTATTTTTTTTCTGGTGTGTCACATCTGACATCATGGTGTGGCTAGAAAACAGGTTAGTAAACAGTAGAAAGCAGCGTGGAGGCCAGTGAACATGTTATGGTGGTTACCCTTTTTATATCTTACTATTCCAGTCCCTCTCTTAAACTCGGTGTTGACTAGATTTTGAACAATGTTAGAATGCTGCTTGGGCATCGACAGACATTATATTGTGGTGGCCTGTCATCGGCATTGTGCCGGCAATGTAGCTTAAATCGGCGCATCCATCCTGGTGTTGTGTTACCGTCACTGTGAATTCAAGCCGATCTGAGCTGAAGCTGATAAATACCTGTGACCACTGTAGAGTCATTTGTCCCAGGAGTGAATGGCAGTTGTAACCTTTCCCATTAAATACAAAAGCTGGATATTAGTGTGTGTTAATGGGATTTTTGTCCAGTGAGAAAGGGGCCCTACAGTATAGAGAAGAAGCCAGTAAAAGGGGATCTGAGCTGTAGTTCCAGTGTCTTACTCAAGGACATCGGAGAGCTGGGGAACACAGAACTTGACATTTTATAATGCAGTTTCTCATCTTTGTTTACTGATGATTCAACGGGAAGACTTTCATTCCATTTGGAGATGCTCCAACTATCAGTTACCTCACATTGTACATAGTGAAAATGAACATCAATGTCCTAAATTCGCCCTCCACTTCACTACTTTATTAGAGGTGGCCATAGAACACTGGAAGCCTAATAAATGTCGGTGAAAGTGAACAGCATTTGATGGAAAAAAACAATAATATGCTTCATGGACATACAGAAGCCACCCTTTTGTCACGAAAATAACTGAAGGGTTTGAGAGGAGAAGGAAAGTGAAAATGAAGGCACACTGAAGGAGAACAGTAAAAGATAATGGAGGAAATGTTGAGCATGAGAAGGAACACGGATAATTGAGGTAAATGGAAGAAGCATATAATACATAGGTGAAGCTACAAAGGTAGAATGGGATGAAAGCAGATGAAAGAGCAGAGGACAATCCAGAATAAAAGGAGGTCGACGAAAAGGAGGAGGAGGAGGAGAAGTATAGTGTATGTATGTGCAGTCTCTCAGCTCATGCTCCCCCTTCCATGAGGAGGTCAGTGCTATCACCATGTGTGGAGGAGAGGAGGGCTACACATATGGGGGAAGGATCCCTCTCCATAATGGATTAATATAGACCCACAGCACCCCAACTCGTTTTCCGCCTTTCTCTCTCTCCCCTCCTATCATTTCTCTCTCCCTCCATCACCTCCTCCCCTCCATCTCATCTCTCCATCTCCCAGACAGTCGTTCATCTTCCTCCGTGTGCCGCCGCTCCCATTTGTTCTCTCTTGACATGGCCTTTTACCTCAGATCCAATTCCCACCATTTTAATCGAGACAAAATCACATTACGGTGGGCTCCTGTTCCTGCCGGCCCGCCTGCTTGCGTGAGTGTGTGTGTGTTTGTTCCTGTGTGTGTGTCTATGTGTGCCACCATTTTGTGTTTGTGATTGGGTGTGTCTACCTGCTGTCTGAATATGTCTTATGTCTGCTTTTATCTAATTGGCCTTCTGTAAGAGTGTATGTTTGGGTGTATATTCGTGTGTCTGCATGAATATAGGGCGAACAACATTTAGTATATTATACAACTAGTTTGTATTATTTGTTTACTTTTTACTTTTTCTCCTTCATCCACCATTTTCTTTGTGCATGCTGGCACAAATAAACATTATGCCAATAGAAAAAATAAAATTGAATAGATAGAGCGAGAGAATCTGTCACCCATTTTATGTCTCTGAGAGATAGGTTTGGCTGCATGCATGATGACATTCTGCAATGTGAATGTTATCTGATTGGCTTCTACACCTGTATGTGCCACATGGCAAACACTGTGTTTGTGTGCATGTGCATATGAGTTTTTTTTTGGGTTGTTTATCTCCTCCGGTCCCATATCCCCTACCATTCTTTGGCAGACGATCAACGAAGGCAGGAAGAGAAAGGGCAGGTGGAGAGGGACAGAAAGGGGAAGAGAGTGAGAGATGAGTCTCTGGAGGAATCACTCTAATGCTTGTGAGGAGAGGAGACACTGATATCACAGAGTTTATCAGAGGAAGAAACGCATTTCTCTCCCTCTCCTTGACCACCTGTTTTTATCTTCACCTCTGTCTGTCTCTCATATAACCTCCCTCACTGTCTGACATGTCACTGTCCTTATCATCTCTCTTACGTATCTGTAACTTTGTTGTACTTCCTCTGTTTTTGCAATTCTACCCTTATCAGAAAACCTGGCTTTCAGGAGGTGTAGGGGACGAATTCTTGTCTTTGCTAACTTCCAGTGGTTTTATAGATACTTTGCTTCTGACTTAGTTGATGCCAAAATTATGGAAAACATGACAGTACGCGTTTTTCTTCAGTACTGTAGGTACCAAATGTAACATGATGCAATTCTTCCAGGACCTAGGGGGGCAGCATATACACCTGCAAGTGTTCTAGTTGATGGAGAATGAAGAATGCCGACCAGCATGTAAGAACAACGCGTGGAAAATGTGACAAGTGCAGTTGCAGCAACAGCTCGGCCTTGACTAGTTGAGAGAAAAAATGTTTTTTTCGTGAGGATAGCTTTTTTTTTTTTGCGAAGGGAATCCTGTGTAAGGAGGCATGTGTGTAGTGGTTGGCACTGTCACCTCACAGCAAGAGGGTTCCTGGTCCTTCTGTGCGGAGTTTGCATGATCTCCCCGTATCAGCGTGGGTTTTCTCTGGGTACTCCGGCTTCCTCCCACAGTCCAAAGTCATGCACATTAGGTTAATTGATGACTCTAAATTGCCCATAGGTGTGAATGTGAGAGTGGGCCCTGCGATAGTCTGGTGACCTGTCCAGGATGTACCGCGCCTCTCGCCCGATGTCAGCTGGGATAGGCTCCAGCCTCCCCGTGACCCTCAAGAGGGTATGCGGTTATGGAAAATGAATGAATGAATCCTGTGTATTTACAACACATTCTCACTCCGACCTCGTTACATTTTGATGTTTGAAAATAATAATAAAAAATAAACGCACTGCATTGATAGAACACAGCAAATGGACGTTTTTTTTCCTTCAACAACAAGCACATGTGGCTAGGTTTAGGAAAAAAGAACAGGGTTTGGCTTTATAATGTTACAGGACAGGAACCACTTTCTCGGGTTAAAGTCTGTGTTTTTTGGACCCATCCACCACCACTCTGGCCCGCCCCAGTTGGGCTTTCGCTGCCCTTACTTTCGTCCTTGTCCTGCCACATTGCCCCCTGACGCTGCCGGGCACCGTTAAACTATAACGGCAACTGGCCACGTATCATGCCGACGTTAAAGGACGCCTTTTTTTGTCGGTGTCTGACACTGCAAGTCACTGCCCAAGTGCCCGATTTTGACAACTTTGATGACTAGGCGCTGAGCTTCTACTCTGGGCTGAGTGCTGCATATTTGGCTTTTTCTTTTTTTTTTGTCTGGTCACGAAAAGAAGAGTCAGTTCTTTCATTCAAGTGCTGAACAACAACCATGGAGGAGATATATGTAAATATGCTGTCATCACAGATTACTAATAAAATTTAACTTAAATCAACTTTAAATGTTTTCTAATAAAGGGGTGTATGTTTAAGTACATCGGATTGTATTTTTTTTATTCTGAATTGGGTATCAAGAATCATGGAATTTTACTGGTACTGGTATCAACTTCTATATTCCTGGTATAATGGGATGCCTACTAGATACAGTGCTTACTAATTGCTCTGTAAAACCATAGTACTGTTATATATCAATCTGTTATAAACTGTTAAATTTCATACACGTTTTGAAATAAAGTGTGGTAACCAGGATATGTAAAATGTTAAGTGTTTTACTATTCATATTTTGGTAGATTCACTGTAAAACAAAAAGTGTGGTTTTATAAAAAAACAAACAATTGTGTATTCAATGTGTTTTCACAGAGTCATTGAATTATGCTCACACATTTAATGCTTTCTTTTGTGTCTTCTAAAGTTTACTCTTCAATTTAATTTAAAACAAACCAAACCCCAGAAAAAAAATGCATTCACAAAAGCATCCAATGTCATCACTGCCTTTGTGAACTCTTTTCTTTTATTCAGAGGATGCAAACTTAAACGTTATCGCACTTTCCATCTTCTTCCTCCAACATAGCACATAGTTACATCGTCTGTGTATGGAAAGGCGGAGATAAAATGACATGAATAAGTGTCCTGCTGTTGTGATTAGTTGAGTTGTGATAACTCAGAAGATGTAGTCTGTCTGAAACATGGACATTCAGCAGGGTGTAATGCACAGATTCATCTCTCTGCTGAAAGAGGGATAGATAATGACCAAGAGAATGAGTGTCCCCCTGTTGTGTGGAGTTGTGAGAGGTCTCAGAGGATGGGGTGTTATCTCTAATGCTCATTTCATTCATTTTATACGTAAAGCATATCTGCCTCTTTCTGCTCTAAAAACCATGGAAGAAGCGGAAGCTAAATGAGGACAGAGAGAAAGGGTGTCCTCTTGTTGTGATTAGTCTCATCGTGATTACTGAGACTATCTCCTTTACACTCCCCCTGCCTCTACGCTGGTCTAAACAATAGATAATATCTTTTTACTGAATGAAGTAGAGACAGAGGGATGGATGAACAGAGAGACCGAGTGTACCCCTGCTATGTTTACTCAGGAGATGTCTGCAGCACCCTCCTCTTTCTCTCTGTGACTTTAAAGCATCGATAACATCTGTATAATAAAAGAAAGTGAGAAGGAGGTATGATACAGACGGGGACAACGAGTGTCCTCTTCTTGTGCTTGCAGTCGCGTCCTCCTGCTGAGCTAGTCCGTCAGTGTGGGCTGGATAAGTTTGTAATTGGATAAGAGCTTTAAGCCCAGAGTCCAGATAAGAGCCGGTTATGTAAGATTAATTTAGTGATACAGCTCTTCAAGAAAATTGGGGAGATTGAAATGAAAAAAAGGGAAAGTGCCCCAGAAATGACCGTATGTAATGCACCCTCCTTAAAATAGCAACTCATCTCCTAGTCTCTGCAGCCTTTTAATAAAATCTCTTGTGTAATACAGAGAGGGGTGCTGGTGATTGCACCACAAATGTGGCTCCTGGATGTACAAAACACCTGCCTTTATAATATGACTTATGAAACAATGAAAAATGACACACCCAGCAGTATAGAGTAAGAAAATGGAACATAGAATAAAAAAACTAGAGCTGTAAAATATGAGTATAGTAAAATAGTGCTTCATTCAATATCATCTGTTCAAACATCCATTGTGCTCCTGAGGCCAGCTTTGGTGAACACCTGTCCCTCTGATGTACCTGTCTGCAGACTTTGTGGTGCCATAGTACTGTATGTGTTTCTGCGTGTGTGAATGGAGGTGTTTGAATGTGTCAGTTTGCGAGAATGAAAAGCGTTCGTATGAGAGTGTGTGAGAGAGGGAAGCGACAGACAGGATGAGAGAGAAAGAGCCCTTGTGGAGTATACTTGTTAGAGTTACTGTTTGTGATAATGAGTCTTTGTACAAGTGTGTGTGTGTGTGTGTGTGTGTGTGTGTGGTTCGGCTAACTGTCTCCTGGCTCCAGCTTCATACTGAATGGACGGACATGAGAGTGGTATTGATCCTCTCATTTAACTCTCAGCAAGGAAGCTAACAAGCGCATTTCCCAAAATGTCAAACCGCCCTTAACACAGTCACATAGTGAGGACAGGACTCACCTCTGGGGACAAAATGCCAGCTCCCACAAAGATACCAGTTCATTGTTAGAGTTGAAACATGGCTTTTGCTTGTGGTTGCTTTGAGTTTAAGGTGTGTGGTGGTTATGGTTAAAGGGCAATAAGCAACAGCCTAGGTGACTGTAGTCTGGATGTGCAAAAGTGGCCTAATTTTCTCATTGAAGAGAACACAGCAACTTCTCTCCTTCAGTTTATGCATTTATTTGCAGAGATGCATTTGTTAGCAATCCTAGCAGATCCAGTGTTGTGGTAGGTATGTTGTGCATGCTGTTTATGATATCTGCAACACATAACAGTTGTTACTTCACAGTGATATCAAATTAGAAATTTAACTTGGTATATCAGTTACATGGATTAAATGCCCCCATACATACTTACAGCTATCTATAGTATGAGTATCTGCAAAGAACCAGTGTTTAGTTTCATAGATTAATGAGATTTTAACTCTTTCTCTGAATATTTTCATACTTTTAGACTAGCAACATCTGTAATGGGGTCTGTCACTGGCTTTAAAAATTTGGAAAATGCTGACTTGTTGTAACATCTCAGTACAGTGAGTTCCACAAATGAAAATTCATTCATCCCCATTCTTTTGTTGTGATAGGAACAGGCAGGTGCTGTATCTCTAAACCTGAACACATACAATACAATCATCAAAACCATCTGCAAGGCTACATACTAGAAGTAAATGAGACAAAATGTATCATGGCTGCCCCCTAAAAATCTTCTGCCTTCTGATTAGAACCTCACAGCAACTTCATACAATACAGTCTCTGGCTATCTTCTGATATTCAGTGTCGGCAAAAAATGTTGCATATTTATGATCTGACGAGCATAATTAGCATGCATACGCACTGAGGGCTAACTTGGCTTGTTTACTATATTACGTGAATGTCGCTGTCACCCTGAAAGGCCTGCTGAACCCCGTTCAAACTCTCAAACTTTATGTGGAAAAATGGAACAAATAGTCGACTATTTGTATTGGAGCAGCCAAATCAGATTCAGCTGACATAATTATGATTTGGGTGCAGCCTTAATATTTATATATCTTTAAGGTTAAGGCTTCCAATGAAAAAAATGTGACAAAAATGTGTGTGCTTTTATGTGTGAAGAATCATTACCCTCCCTATAATTGTGTCTATAGCGCACAATATGTGTGTAAAACCTGTGTTTTTGTCAAGTACGAGTGTGTGTGTGTTCATCCAGCCTCTTTCTGCCCTCCTGTGACTGTGTGTATGGTGTAACCTATCACTGTCTCTATCTGTGTGTGTGTGTAGCAGTACTCCAGGCCCTCCCACGAGGTGGCAATGAGAGTGAATGAGCACTTCCTCCCCCACAGTGTCCGAGGGGACTAGCATCTGTCAGTGTGATGCACTCTCGACTGGTACAAACTCCATTACCCAGTGTCCTGCTTCTCTGTCACTGTCAGCAACCCTCCCAGCACCCACACTGGGTGCGTTCATCAGACACACACACAAATAAATAACTGAGACTAGGACACACACACACGCACATGGACACATGGTCAGTTGTAAACATAAGCATGTTGGCTACACATGCACAACATGGGGTGCTATAAAGAGTCTGATGTGTAGACACACATGCACAAATAACACACACATATTTGTGCAGACAAAAAGGTAGAACATTTGGGACCTCCATCAGCACTCTGACGAAGATTACCCAGAGATTACCCTCTCCCTGCTGTCTATCTATCTCTGTGATTCTCTTTCACTCATTCAGTCACTCATTCACTTGCTGGCTTGTACTCGTACACACATAGGTACACACACACACACACACAACACACTCCCACACACATTACCTCGACAAGAGCTCATTCAGGCCCCTCTCTCCCTCTCTATATTTCCAGGAGGGCTCACCATAATGGCTGCACAAGTCCAGAGAGCTTTTCTACAGCCACTTGTGTGGCTCTTTCATTAATGAACACCTAACTCCCTCAGTTTCAAAAGCTAAAATTCAGTGTTTTTACATGCAAGGAGTTTCAAGCCCATCACTGCAGGCTGTGATATGCATGGAAAATGTGTTTTTATTCAGTGCAGAAGTCTTCTGTAAACTGCAAAGTGTAGAGTAAGACTCACAAGATTTATTTTAGATATTGTCGAGATTGATGTAAGACGTGTGTGTAGGTGTGTATTATATGTCGGATTTGGCCTCAGGATTTAAATGTTTTTGTGTAAAAACTGAGCATGTATGGATTACTCTGGATTAAAAACTATTTTAATTCTACTACAAAAAAATACTTGTGTACCTAACTGCTTATTTTTAGCAGTTAGAAATACATTAAAATAAATTTAGTGCCACAATATTTTTGTGTTGAGTCTGCATTTGGCCATATCTGTGATATAGAGAAGGACTAAAATACCTGTAAAAACATTTCTTACAGGCCCTGTGTCCAAAAGACTGAAACTGATATGAAACTAAATTCTCAGGAAGTCTTCCTACAAAATAAATACTATTATGTGATTTTGTACTAATTCTGTACTTACATGGAAGATAGAGACAATGTTCTATTGGTTTGCTTGCAATGGATTCATTTTGCATAATTGTAAGTGTAACCTGGAGTCTTTTTCTCAGCGGGGGCCTCATTTATAAAGCTCTGTGGAGAATCTACAAATGTTCTGATTTATAAAACTTTCTACAAGTCTGCCAGTGCACCATTTCCTTTTACAAATGATAAATGATCTCGGGACTGCCAATATTTGGATCAGCCTTTTATCCCGCTCTCTACACACCCACGTGTACGCCTCTGTAGGGCAACTGGCGAGCTCAACATGTGTTTACAGGAAACCACATGAAATCCAACATATATGGGGAGTGAAGCTTCTAGTGATAGATGAATATTTACATATGTAATTTGTAACACAAAACTTGATTAAATGCCCTTTAAAGAAATGTCAACTTTATACCCTACACCAGTGGTGGCTGCTGGTCTTTCAAACAGGGGAAGCTCACTTTAAGTTTACATCATTAAATTTGTCATATTGTAGCGAGGCAGTAACTTATAAAAGGAACATTTAATTGAAGCTGTTTTTCAACCACACTCATGCCATAGAACCACAGTAAAACACACCTCAAAGATGTTCAGGTTCAGGTGAGGTCTAAAAGGTTCAGCCTTTTAGACAATTCCTCCAATCATCATGCAAACACCGAGCGTCCTCTCCCGCCTACCGCTCCATTAGGTCCAAGGGAAGCTGAGCCTCCCTGGAAGTGACAATTTTGTCGCATCTATCCAATGACCGTCTCGCTTTGCTGCATGAAAAAACCTGCTCAGTGCTGTCTCACAGGAATGCTTTTGGAGGCTCCGCATCCACCGTGCTGACACGAGAATCCCAGCCAGCATTTGTATGTGCGGCCCATGTGGGAAGTAGATGGTTTGCAAAAATGGGCCCCATGTTGGATTGTCCATGGGTTCCATATCGGCCCCGTGCCAGTTGCCCACATCAATAGCTTTACCCAAGTGGACCCCACTAGGTTATGCTAGGGCTACCTGGGTACCAAGTGGATATGGGCCCAAAATATCTTGGGTAAATCCACACATGCAGGCAAATGGCATGGGGCCGATATGGACAATCCCATATGGGGCCCATTTTTGCAACCCATCTACTTCCCACATACAAATGCTGGCTGGGAATGTATGACAGGGAGGTCATGTTTGAAAACTGGTGATAAACAGCTTTGAACATCATATTCATGATGTTAAACACATCCTAGTGCATGTTTAATGCAATGTAAATTCTTATTTTGATGTAAATTCTATAGTGCATATTTGTCCGTTTCTACTATGAAATTTTAAGGGAAGTTCAGCCTCCCTTGTTGTCTCAGAGCAATCGCCCCTGCTCTACACACTGCAGCACATATTTAGCACATCTGGTTTTATTTGGTCTTGTTCTTTTGCCCAAGTTACTCAAAATTTCCGAAAGTTCCATTTGGAGATGTGAATCTGTTGGCACCTGAAGATCTGATTTCAAGATGAGATGGCTAAGATGCGATTATATTGATTCATACTGATGCATCTTTACGCATCAACATTTTTTATTTGTGTCACACTGTGAATACTTGGTCCTTAAGCACTGAAAACATAACGTCTTCGTAAGGATCCATAATGTAAATAAACAAAAATATCAGCACATCATCAGCATTGGCCAATATTGCTTTTAAAAGGAATCAGAATCAGCCAAGATGCTTTTTCCTTTTATGCACAATGAATAAATATTACATACATTGAAAAGTATTGTATTTATGTCTCCATCTGCTGGTGGGCCATCACGATAAAAGTATGCATGCTTAATATGATGTTAATTCCACTACAGAAGAGACTTGATGATCACTAAACATAGGTGGGGAAGAAAGTGGTTATTTCAATATTGGTATTGGTTATCAGCCAAATTAGTTGCTATATATCGGATATCGGCAAAAAAATCCAGTATTATGCATACCTATATAAACATATTAATTTACCTTTATTATCTTTTATGAAATACAGTGGTAGTAAGTTAGAATGTTAACACTATGTATATGTTTATGTCTCTCATGTTTTACCATTGAATTGTTCCACATGATCATAGTGTTGAGAATTTGGTTTTACATTTTACAGCATTGACTTTTCTGCATCGAGACATAATCTTTCAAGAGAAAATTGTGATGCTTCTAAGAATTGATTTTTTTTTTTTTACCCCCCACCCCCAGTGCTATTGTAAGCTGCTAAAAATGAGTTATTTTTAATCCACCTAATTGTTAAAAATCAGCTTGACCTTTGCAGTATATCCATCCATTATAGTTTTGCGATAACTCAGAGGAAGGCCAGTGCAGTGTTTTTAATCCACTGAGTCTGACAAAGACAAACATCAAAATCTGTCAAACAGGGACAGAGTTGACTCTCCAGCTGTGTGCTTGCATTTGTTTGAGTTTCTCTGTGACTGACAGTCCCTTCTCTGATGTGGTGCCGTGAAACTAAAACGGTGATTAAAAAAACCTTCAACCAGTGAAGACAGTTACTGTACACCATGAGAATGAAAATGAAAAGTAATTTGTGTAATAAGTGGACCATAGTGTTGAAATGAAACTGCTTTACAATTTTTTTTTCCTTCTGTTTTTTTAGCTTCTTGCTTCTGTCTTTTTTGTCTGCCGTCCCTTCGTTTTCATTTTGTCGGTGGAATGAGATTTTATATCTGCCATATTCTTCTAAAGCACTTCAGATAAGTGTGTGAGTGTGGTGAATTGCATTGAATTAACTACCTGAGTGAAATGAATTAGGGCATGATTCTCATTATGCCGGTGCTTTCTCTCTCTCCATCTCTGTTTTTTCTGTCTCTAACTCAACCTACTTCCATTTTCATCTTTCATGTCATATTAAAACATTTAACAAAGATTATGGGGCTTATCATAATGTCCTGAAAACCACAGCATCTGCGTATCTCCCAAAGATATCTATAAGATGACACCTGAGGTATATACAGCACCTTAAAACATATGAATGTATTTATATTTCACATTCAAGGATATATCCATATCTATTACAGAAGTATGAAATATTACAGTGCCACTAACTTAAAATAGTTAGATTAAATAGTATTTGAGAATAAAATGTACACTTAGTGAACCTAACTAATGTCCAGTACAGCAGTCCTGAAATAAAAATTAATGTTCAGTTTTTATTAAAACTGTTTAAGAGGGTCGTTGATTCTCATTTATTATCAGAGCACTTTGTAGTGTTGTGTAATTGTATTGCATTATATTGACAAGTGTTGCTAACACTTGCTAACAATTTAGTCCATCCTCTTTTATATAACTGTGTAGACTGCCATAAGTTGTATTTAGATGTGCCTAATAAACTTGTTTCTCTTTATTTTACTCATAGTATCTCCAACAGAATTACACAGACTGAAGAATTGCAAACGAAAATCTCTTTAAGTCTTTATTCATATAAAAGTAACTCTTGTATCTATAAAAAATGTCATGTGTAATGGCAGGCAAGGCAGGTTTATTTATATAACGCATGTCGGCACAAGGCATTTCACAGTGCTTTACATAAAACATCAAAAGCATTGAGACAAAGTGCAAAAGAAACATTATCAAAGGACATTCAAATACAATGAAAAATAGCATTAAAGCGGCAGAGAATAGAAGATAAAAAGACTAAGACTGGTATGAAATACACAATGCAGTGTAAGAAATGAGTAAATTACTGATTTAATAAAAGCAGCGGCAAACAAAAGTCTTTAGCCTTGATTTAAAAGAATTTAGAGGCCTCTAGTTTTTTTATTTCTCTATGTATATATGAAAAACTTAACACTGCTTCCTTATGTTTAGTCTTGACTTAGCAGATCTGTCCCAAAAGACCTGAGAGGTCTCATGGTATAGCAAAAGGTCGGAAATGTATTTGGGCCCTGTAATAAATTGTCAAGCTGTATGCAAACAAGAGTTACAGCAACTAGTTGCAATAAAAGATGTCAAAGGTTAACTGCCAGGAATATATTTGACTGGTTATGCATGTCGGTCTATAAGTTAATTTTGCTACCCTTCAGTTTCCTGCGCTGCGCACCACTTGGGTCTGGTGGGAGATAGCTAGCTGTGCTTCTTATTCAGCAACTGCTGATTACACCATCCTAACTCAAAAGTGTTGCTGTGGAAACATTGTACCCCACCTCTGGTCTACCCCTAAGTAGCCTAGATAAATAATCAGCAAAATTGTAAGCTGCAAACCTCCTTTAGCATTGTTAATGTTATCACTGTTTGCTCTGTTAGCACCATTAACAGTGCTAACACAGGGCCTCATCCATCAATGTCTGCCAATTTTCTGAAATTTGTTCTTAAAAGTCCTCAGAAGAGTCTACATCAGATTCTTTGCGTGTTGATAAATGGTAGAATTGGTTGCACCTGTGTTCTTGTGATGATGAATCCCACTGTTCTCGTGAGCTGACAGCACGTGCCAGTTGATCCTCATTAGCATAGGTAAACACCCTGCAAATCCCCATAAAAGGGCATTACACTGCAGGACCCTGTGCGAATAGGGAGACTGAGGGAGAAAAGTTGAGAGATTTAAGTCAAGAATGGCCAAAAAAAAGTCTAAACTGGACTTCAAACCTTAATAAAACCCTTTTGTTTTGAAATGGAGATGCTTCTGCAGAGAGCAAACGTCAAACAAGCTGTGGTATTCAGTAGTGTCAGGAGTGGATGCAAAATAACACACACAGATGCATGGGATGCCAAAAATACATGTTAATCAACCACCTGACCTGCAAACTGCAAGCTGTGTGTATGTATGAAAAGAGAGAAACAGAGAGGGGGAGAGCAGTTAAAGGTGGACTCACGCAATGTCTCTGTAAGATAGCCTATTATTATAATAACATGCTCAGAATGCTGCTTCATCACTTTTTGTCCCACCCGCCCGACCCACCAGGGATACTTTATGGCGTGATCAATCACTAATTATTAGAGGGCATGGTTCCCATTAACATAACTGATATGAATTGAAGAGTTAGTGTAGTGTTTATTCTAAAAGGCCATTATGCTTTTTATAAAATATTTAAAATAATTATTCAAAAATATTATATAAATTATAAAAATATGATTGTAATATGATTTATATAATATTATGCAACTGTGGCATTGAAGGAAATGCAATTACCAGTTATTTTTCATGTCAGCACAAAATGTGTGTCAGAGTGTGTGTAGATTCTGTTCAAGAACAAATCTCCCAAAAATAAGTAATGGTGAATGTTAGTATATTCATGAAAAATGGCTTAAATGGGTTTTGAGAAGGAACTTTTTCTTAAGAAAGGTTGGCAAATGAGGCCCATAGCTGACAATGCTAAAGGGGTTTTGTGGCTCAGAATTGAGCCACTTACTCACTGGGGTGACCTGGGGGGAGACTGAAGGGTGGACAGTGTTTCAGCAATGTAGTTGGGTTGGGATGGTGCTACCAGCAGTAACATTGTCAAACAGTCATTTAAGGTAAAAGTGACACTGGAACGACATTTCTGTGAGGTTTTACCTGACAATAATATTTTATTCTCAAATGTCCATTTTCATGTCAGACATTTTGGGAACTCCTCTCTTGAGAGTTTTGTGAATTGAGCAGTGTTATAGTGAGAATAATGTGGTCTTTGTTTCAAAAGTCAAGGTTAATATGTTGAGGCTGCCACAGTAATAAAGTGGTTGTAAAGTAGAGATGCAGAGGTCAAGCTAATCTGTGTTTCCTGCTCATTTCACAAAAAAAAAGACTTTGATGGAGGATGTTATTTAGAGCAATTTACAAAACAGTGAGTCAGTATTTCAGCTCAAGGACACGTTAACAAGACATAAACGGTCACGGATGAACACACATTGTGTATTATCGGTGTACGAAAACAGTTTGTTTAGACACTGTTGTGAATGTTAGATAAGAATTAATCACACAAATTGACTGAAACAATCACAAAGCAAGAATTAGCTAAGTTTCACTGTCTTGCTTTATAAAACTTTTAAAGCGCCATGGGTACCATTGGCAGCTTTTCCTCCCACTGAGATCAGACTTTTAAATTTTTTAGTCATGGGATGGTCTCTGCTGCTTCCACCCTCCCCCTGTAGCCTGTTTATGTCATGACCTATTTGTAGTGATGATCGGTGACTCAGTGAGGGCGATTTATCTGCCCGGGCTCTGTAACTACAAAGCAGGATCCTGTGACACCTGCTACAACTGTTGTCCACAAGTTCACATGTACCTGACACACACTCTTTGTATTATACAAAAACATTAATGCATTCATAAACAGCTCTAGTTCATGTATGTATGCAAAGATGAACACAAGGTGAATATATGCATGTATGCGCAAACCGTACACACCAGCAGTGTGGATATACAGTACACACAAAAACACACACTTGTTGTTGTCCACTGAGTGGTGGGGTGACATAAACAGATTGGTCCTGCCTAGCACTTTAGGGAGGAGTGGCCATTCATCAGCCTGACCTCGTTGTGGGACCGACACACTTAATACGATGTGTCCTGTACAGGGTATGTGAGCTCACACACACACACACACGGTTTCAGAACTGGGGGTAACACAATGAAGTCAGAAATTTTAATGGAAGGATAACAAAATATTATAGATAAAATCTAAATTAGTGAACCAACCGTCATGAGCCCTAATACATCATTACAGATTGTGTTGTATTTCCATCTTTACCAAAATAGCTCTTTGCTTTACTGCCACATCTTTTGGATGTTCAATTCTGGGGTCCTTTTAAGAAAGTATTGGCTGTAAATTAACAAATACTGTGAAGCTTTGGTTGATAGCTTAGGCTATTAATTGAAGTTTTATGGGTGATCAAATGATTCAGAAACATTAAGGTAAGGTGTAGATTTTTTTTCAACCATGAATAGTGTCTGCAGTCTTCCTCTCTGGCTGTATACGGCTTCACTGGGCGTCATTTGCCATGCAGTGTACAATAGGAGTGAGCAATGATCATGCTCCTCGACTACCCGTTGGATGTTCAGATTCATTTGTGATATAGGAAACTTTGGTTGGCCGCCGTCAGGCTTTTGCACTGTTGAAGCAGAGCCACGAGTCGATATTTTAAGATCATTGCCTTTTATTTCCTAACCGCATCTGCATGAAGTGGTAAACAGAGTGTCTAAAAGTGCCATTTCAATAAGATGCGTCATATAGACGAAAAATATGGAGGCCAGGTAGGTTGAACTGTGGTCAAACTGCATACACGCCTCTTTGATTGAACATTACAGACCTCTGCTAGCAAACAAACTTGTACCTGTGTCGGAGTTTTCACATTTTTCTTAATATAAAATTGTCAGCAGCCAGTAACCGACAAGTCGTGTTACTTTCTTGTCACGTGTATAGTGTGAGCACTGAGGTTGTGCCTTGATGATTGTACCGTACAATGTGAGAACCTTACTCATAAGCTTTGGATTTACATCTCAGAGGTTTACTTGTACAGTAAAGCCCTTTTTCCAGTGGACAAAAAAAACCCCACTAACACCTGCTAACATCTGGCTTTTATATTAAATAAAAAAAGGTAACACTCAGCTTTCACTCCAGGAACAAATGACTCATCAGTAGTCATGGATAATTATCAGCTCACACCCCCTTGCTGGTGCTATGCAGTGATGGGCCATAACACAATAACGTTCGTCTCTATCCAAGCAGCACTCAAATATTGTTTATTATATCATTATATAATATTAGTCAGCACCAGGTTTGAGAGAGAGATTGAATAGGTAGAGATATAGAAAAGAAGTGACCAGTGCAACATTTTAACTGGCCTAAATGCTGCTTTCTACTCAGTCTGTTTTCTGTCCCACTGCGACGTCAAATGTGACGCACCAGAAGAAAAGATACAACAGACAAAAAACACAAAGGCATACTTGTCTGGTCTGCTACATGAAACGATATTTCTAAAACAGGCTCAAATCGTATGACCCCATCTTACTCCTAAGTTGTTGAAATCTGGCGCTTGGGCGGTGACTTGCGGCATCAGAAACCAACTTAAAAAGACATCCTTTAACGCTGGCATGAAATGCGCCTGGTTGCCATTATAGTTTAACAGCACTCGGCGGCACCAAAAGGGAAACATGGTGGGACAAGGACAGAAGTTAGGGGGGCTAAAGTCTGACTGGGGTGGGTAGGAGGGGTGATGGATGGGTCCAACAAACACTGACTTTAACCCAAGAGAGCGGTGTTTGCGTCCCATAAGATTCTTAACCTAACCATGTGCTTTTGTTGTTGAAGGGAAAAAAAAAGTCAATTTGCAGTGTTGTACCAACGTAGTGTGTTTATTTTGAAAGAGACTGTATGTAAATGTTAAATTTCCTGTATCTTGACAGAAGACAATTTTACACAGTGTCCCAGAACGCACCCAGGGTACCTTGCACATCGTATGTGGGCGTGGAAAGTCCATGAGCAAAGTCAATATGTGACGAGGTCAGAGTGAGGATGTGTTAATTGTTGAGTGTGTGCCCAGCTTAAGGCAACCTCGGTGCCCTCGCAAGTACTTGTTGCTGCTCCTAAAGCTTTTTCAACATTTTGTTAAAGTCTGCTTTTCTCTTGTCTGGATTTTAGCAGCTGGACAGTTAGAGGACATTCTTTAGAGACATTTTAGAAAATGATAGCCTTAAACATGCGTCACACCTTCTGTTTCATGCTCCCTACCCTCCTTCCAGAACAGTCTCACCTGTTCATCTACGCTTTTTTTTCAAATTCATTCATTTATTTTTCACCTGTCCCCACTCTCTCTCTCTCTCTCTGTCCCTCTCCCTCACCTGCTTTGACTCCACCAGCAGCTAACATTAATGATGTTGGCATCACAGGGACGAGACACTTCATTGTCCTCTCGCCAACCCTCATCTGCCCGTTCCCTATTTCCATCTTTATTCATTTATGGCTGTTCCTTCTCTTCCCTCAAGATGCATATTAATACTAATGGCGGCACGGTGCAAATTCATTGAGGTACAGAGGGAGAGGCAGGGAGAGGAGGAGACGGACAGTGAACTGGTCCAGCTGATGGGATGGGAAGAGAGACAATGATTGACTTGGAGAGAATCAGAGGGAGAGAACAAGCGGATGAGGGATGGATGGAGGGCGGAGGAGAAGAGGAGAGATCAACATGGCACTAATTGTTTCCTCTGCACCCCCACCGAGCCTCGATCAGCCATTCATCACCCCGCCGCAATCGGTCCAGTGCCGACACTTTGGCAAATGATGCTCTCCTCTTGCTCCATCCGTTAAGACAGCAGCAACATATGTAGGTGTGTGTTTTACCCAGAGAGGAAGACAGATCAGGATTGTGTGTGTGCATGCGTGTGAACGTTTGAGTAAGTGTACAACATACAAAGAGATGATAGCTTGTTTGCCTGTGGATGAGTTTGTCTCTCATCCTGATGGTCGAAAAAAAAAAAAATCCAAACACATTTTTCATTTTCTCCTCGTTTGGGGCAACACCATCAATCAGCTGTGGTAAATCAAGTGGAAAATCATCGGCGAGAGCTTTCTGCATGATGCTGATGCTGATATGCACTCTTGTATGAAAGGCAAGCAGACATCAGGTGGAGAATTAAGCTCTAAGCCCCGACACTGTAAAACATGGCCTGGAATCTTATTGCAATTATTAAACGGCGGTGAGGAAGCATCCTAATAAGCAAGTGAAAATTAGCTTAGCTCCAGCCCCGTGGCTGCCAGCTGTGAATGTCTCAGGAAATGAAAATGTGACAGTGAAAAATCAAATCACTAATAACAGCTGCTACCACAACTTGACAACCAACATTACTGATTTTATACACTTAGCAAGTCTTACTGTAGACACAAATCAACTTTAAAGCATCTAAAGCAACTATAATGTGCACAAATTTATCACAAAATGCCACTGAAATTTTGCTGTAATTTTAACTTGCATAGTGTTCTTGAGGTTTTCAGCTATGTTGTGCATTGATGACTGAAATGTATGTATTATGGAAAAATCTGATTTTCATATCAGAATGTAATGCACAAAACTTTTTTGGAATTGATTGCTATAGCAAATACTAGTGTGCTGGTATTTAGGTAGCCTTGTTTTCTGTCTAAATCAAAAGATATGGACTTCCCTGCACTTATGACAAACATTTTCTTATGTAGAGCAGTGTGAAATTACACATGTATGCATATGATAATCAAAATTGTTAGGCTGGCAGAGGTTGTTTTTTTAATCAAATTACGAAAAAAAAAACACATCTTACAACCTACAATGCACTACTGGAGATACGAAGGTAAAGCAGTCTACCCTGCATATATTTTGTCTAAACTGCTAATGTCAACAAATGTCAAAATGTGCTGTGGTTGGAGGATGGTTACAGGACCTTGAATTTATATCTATGGAAATGACTGGTTTCATCAGGCCTGTGTCGTGGCATGTTTTATTCCCTTGCTGCGCAGCATCCTCAGACACATCAGTGATGTGATGTGAAGTAATCATGGTATGTATAACCGTAGTCCACGCGAGCTCAAGTCCCGAGGGCAGACGTTTGGAAGTTTTCATCATGCCCCCACCTCCACATTTCTGCTTTTCAGAATGATGTTTTCACACAGAGAAGTTCAACAAAAAATACGAGTTAGAGAATGAAGACGTTTGATGATGTAACATGATGGACTTTATATCAGTCTCCTCCACAAGTAAAAAGCTCAAAAAGTAAAAAATGAAATGAGAAAAGCAACCTTTATATGAACCTGAAGAGAAAGCTATCAAAGGAGCAACAGTTTCTGAACCATCGATGGCTCATAAAGGACACTACAAAATAAAAATGTTGAGTTACTCAAACAAACATAGGCAATGCAGTTTAAAAGCTGTACGTAGCTCTGCTGTACAGCATTAGTGCTGATAGCTTTGAGTTACTCAGCCCCGAGCATGGTCTATTCTCCAGAGCCAACGATTAGAGCTCGCCCTTTCACACGCATCCTGATACCTACATCACCACATGCCCGCGTACATGAAACTCCACCCTGCATCCCCCATCTATTTTTTCATTTTCTCGATGTAAAGTGCAACCCCTCCATGTTGCCTGCGATCCAGCCTTAATTTCATTTTCACCGTTCTAAATTAATTACGGCACATACAGAGAGGAGTTTATTTATTTATTTATCGCTTGAACATCTAAGAAATTGCATTAGATGGGATGAGGTGTGCCTCCCTTGGGAGCCTTTTCTTCCAAAAGCTGGTTTATTGTTAAGAATTTAATCCACGTTGGTTTACATGGCAGCGCTGTTTTTTTTTTATTTCATTAAGGGGGCCTCAATTAAGACAGTAGACAGGCTGAGAATTGGGGGAGGGCGATGAGAGCAGAGATGGCGTGTGAGACAAAGAACATGTGTACTTGTATGTGTGTGTGCAGAGGTATGTGAGTGATTAATGTGCAAATTTAATTACACGTACATGCTTGGATTATCTTTAGTGAGGAGAACGTATAGACAAGAGCCTTTGGCAAGAAACGCAGTGGTATCATGGGAAAAAAAGGAAGCGAGGGAGGATCATATAGGCACACTCTTTAGTTTGTGAGTCCCTTTAACTATCATGATGCTGTTGAAAATCACACTGAGCCTACAGCGGAAGGCTTTTTTTGATAATACAAGTCTCATTGATGCCTGTGGTGATTCTGCTTCCTGTTTCTGCGACGCACAGGACTGAATGTAAATGACTTTGTGGGTGTGTGTGTGTTTGTGTATGCACGCTGTATGGTTGCATACTTGTGTGATGCCTCTGTTTAAATGCGTGTGTATGTAGATGAATCAATAATGCCTTGTGATTTGATGCCTTGTGTTTGAATGTAGCGCTGCTGGCTTCGCCTTTGTTAGTCTCCTGCTGTGGCGCAGGGCGCACTGCGCTGAAAGAGAGGACAATAAGCTCATCACACCAACTGATCTTTCCCATTCCGGTAATCCACTTTGTCTTTCCTCCTTGCTCTGATCTCACTCCTTTGCCAAGACTGAGTAACCTTGGTGCTGCTGTGTTCCTGTCTGTCAAAGAGCATCTCACTCTTTGTCTTTTTTTAGTTTTCTCTGTCTTTTCATTTACTTATTTATCTCTGAGTGCCAATGTTGTCATCTTTCTTTAGATTATCTCTCTGTGTGTTTAAGGTCAACAAGCACAATGGCATTAAAGACAGTTAGTTTTTTACAACATGGGCCTGTCTGTGGTTATCTTTGCCGCTGGATATGATGACCCTTTTTTTAGGGATAGGACAGTATACAAGTTTATTGCTAATCGCGATAAAAAAAACCCTTTGTTGCCATTATTGGGATAATCGTGAATATTGTGTCCATCAAATAATAAAAGAGACTCAGCAGAAACAAGCTGCATACACACCAACCTCAAAATACGCTCAAGATCTTCTTCGAGCATTAGCTTATTTCAAAATTGAAAGATATGATGCCATTTCACATAGTTCAAAAGCCTGGCTTTCTGAAATTGTTTTTTTTTGGACTAAAACGGATGTTCACTAAAAAATGATGTGCATCCTGTCCAGGGGTCAATATTTATGTGTTTTTTTAATTTGCCAGGTCAGGCAGGTGTGTCAGAAATGTACTTGCCTGACGTCAAATTTGGTTCGCCCCCATTGTTTTGTTGTTGTTAATTGTTAAACGAGATGTTTTCAGGTCGTCACGGCACTCCAGTGACATTTTTCGGAAACTTGACGCGCCCTCAAAAACTAAGGCGTTTTATCCCCCTTGCTCTCAAACTTGTGGCAGACTGCGCAGTACATAGTTGGAGTTTTGCCCACGTCCTCTACCGCTACCAAACTACACTCCTGTTTCCAGGATAACAGAAATGCTCGCTTGCGCTTCAGTCGCTGTTCTCTTATGAGTCTCCGCTTTGTACTGCATATGTGAAACTCAACAGAGATGAGAGGGAAGCAAGATGGCTCACTACTTAGCTACGTCCATCATTAGCTCAGAAAAAAGGGTTTAATTGATTTTCTTTGATTGGGAAAGTAGGATGCTAGCTTTACTAACCTAATGTGGAATTTTACTTGCCCCACACAATCAGGCAATCCTTATTGTTGAACCTTGCCTATCTATGATGCATTAAAAATATTTGTTTCTAAAGGTAAGGTAAGGTGATTCCACTATGTTTTAGTGCGATTTATAGAGTTTTAAGCACATTATAATGACTTAAGTGACATCATGAATCAATTATTTTGTCCAGGGTAATCGCGACATGAAATTTTTATTTTGTCCCATGTCTAATTTTCTTTGTTATCATTTGCTCTTTTGCATGCATTTCTGATTCCCGTAGTCCAAAAATGGTCATTTGTTGATTCATTATTGACTCATCTGTTATTTTCTTGATTAATTAATTGTCATTTTGTTTATAAAAAGGCCAGAAAGTAGAGGAAAAATGCCCATTATAATTTCCTGTAGCCCATGGTGACATTTTCAAATTGTTGGATTTATCTGAACAGTCCAACACACACACACACACACACACACACACACACACACACACACACACACACACACACACACACACACACACACACACACACACACACACAAATATTCAGTGTAGAATCACAAATGACAAAGTAAATAATCAAATCCTCATGTTTAGGAAGCTGGAACCTGGATATTTCATCAACAAATTGTTTCAGCCCTTTTTGCATCTAATATTTAAACAAGGAAAATCTGCCAAAATATCCAGGGATAAATCCTTTTTAATAAGGTGTCATTTTCATTAGTGGACCGATCTGCCTTTTTAAATCTGCACATACTGACACATTTCTAACAAACATAATGGAAAAACAGAAATCATGCAGAGAATAAGTGGAATTTTATCAACTCACTGACAGAATGTTTCACTAGTTTTGAGAAAAATAAGATCTTAAGCCTGAATATCAGATGAAATGACTTGTTGAGAGGGACATTTTTTTTGCAGTGAGTGGACGGCGTTGTCCTTGACGTGCCCTTGTATTTAACAGTGATGAGGTGGATTTATGTGTGCCTCTCAGGCACATGGCCGAGGCTATCATGTCATAAATTAGCGGCTGGTCACAGAAAAGAGATGAGGCAGAGATGGAGGGAGAGAGAGGGGGGGGGTGAGCTTTGTGTACACATGCTGTTGGTTTATCATAATCACGTCTTTATCCACCTGCTCCTGTTGTCCTGCCATTTTGTCTTTCCCACCTCAACTCCCCTGCTTGTTTATCACTTATTCTCTCCTTCAGTGTATTTTCCTCTCTCCTTCCCTTCATCCCTTCTTTTTCCCCCTCTCTGCCTTTTTCCCCCTCCTCCCCCCTGACCTCTCTTCTCGTCTCTGCTCCGCTTTTGAAGGTGTCTTTGTCCAGAGATAAAACTGTAGCATTGACCTGTTTCACCTGAGAGGCTCTTTATTGGCTTTGTCAGCATTATAAGACCGCTGGAGAAGACGGACGGGCCGGAAAGTAAAGAAGGAAGAAAAGATGAAAGAGAAAGCGGGGAGGAAGGAAATAAAATGTAAAGAGGTGAAGGGTAGGACAAGTCTGGGTATTGGCATGCGATTGCATCAGTGTGTGTTTACATGGGTGTGTATATGTGTGTGTGGATGATTTAGGGAGATGGCAACAGCAGCAGGGGATTGATGTGGCGTGCTGTGGCTGTATTTGTATTTGGCAACCCACAATAGATAAAGCAAATGTAGCGTGCTATCACACACACTGAAGTCAGGAGGGTTAAATATAATAACCAGCCACACAGGGAGGCTACACAAAGATAAAACCCATTCAGCTCCATTCCCAACACGCAACTGCAGTATTTCTAATTTAATCCCAAATCCTCATTCTGTGATTGTTTTTGTTCATTATCCCGTCTTTTTGTGCTCAGATGCAGCTGAATTTAGCCATGCTCTGCTTCCATGAAACCATTTTAACTCAGGAACAGGAAGTGTGTGTGTGTATGAGACAAAAAGTGAGTGAATGTAGTTCCTCATTGTAAATACTGAATAAGTCAATTCAAGCAAGTGGAGCAGAGTTGCAACTCTTTATCCTCTCTTATGTGTTGCAGTGCAGGCGTGTGCCTGCAGTCAGATGAAGATACCTTTCGCTCCCTCTTTGTGTTTTTCTCCCTTGTTACGATTCCTGTGCCACACATCTCTCCTCTTTTTCCTTCTCCTTCTTTTACTCTCTCCCTCTCTCTGCCAGCTGTAAGAGATAATTATTTCCAAACAAGCGGTCCCCTGGGTGAGGCCGTATTATCCAAAGCTGCCTTCATTAAAAATTCCCGCAGCTGCGTGGACGTCTTCGCACTGCGGTGAGGGGAAGAGAGCAAGATGGAAAGGGTGACAAAAAGCAGCGACACAAAAAGAAAGACAGAACAACAGCGTCATTACCTGAGCTCGGACTTGCATGCATCCTGAATGAGACAACAATAAAATTAAGCAGGACAAAAAGAGAAGAGAAGTTGTTAATCAACTATAGGATTGGTTAATCAGGTACAGCAGCTTGGCATATGGCATGCATGTCTCTAATGGGAGCCATCAATACTTTGAGGCATTGTTGATGTCCTTTGTCTCCTATAATCGTTCCAAATGTCCTTGTGCGCGAGCTGCAATTACACTTACACACACAAGCTCAGCACACATGCTGGCACGCACAGAAACAACGTATTCTGCAGGTAGATTTATGACTAATCCAAAATGACAAGATAAAATGTAAATGCGCATACAGCCAGGCCTGCAGCCATGCACACATGCACACACACATGCTCACATCCAAGAGAGGAGCAAGAGAAGCAAGCTATTTACATAATAGAGTTGGACAATGCATAGAGTAAGGGTAATGCATTTCTTTCCTATGTCAGCATAACTTCACATAGAGCACGAGTCGGTGACATGGGGCAAAAGATTGGCATGTCTGGATCGATTTGCATGACGATGGTCTGTGCAGGGTTTGACGTGGAAGAACAGGAGTACCTACAAAGCTGCTGTGATAGTGGATTTTACCACCACCTGCCCGACGAACATTTCTATCATTTTATTATAATACAGCTTAAGATATAGCTTCTTCGGGGGACGCATGCTGTGTCTTTTAGTGCTTGGAAAATGCGCCAGGTGCTGGGTTTGACTCTTGTGCCTACTCTGTGCTAACTTTAAAGAATGTGGAGGCAGGTTGGGTTTGAGGTTGCTACTTACCAGAAAACCTGAGTGTGCTCTTCCTCCAGTGTATATAATGTCTAAAATGTTGTCTGTGGGACTGTAAAGCTCTGGACTGAAATGATTGACTTCTCCATATTTATCATAAACTGATATTTACAAAAGAATGGGAAGAAAAAAGCTGTAAAAACACCACTGACAACTGATCACCTTTTAAGCTGATATGGTAAACTTTATTTGCAAACTGTTGCCTGTTAACACACCCAGCAGATACAGAAAGACATTAGCATGCATTCAGAGTTGTGTTTGGGGCCACCAGATGAATATACATCAGATATTCACTCTGTTTTAGCTCTGTTTTTGGTCTCCACCACCTCCTGAGGAAAATGTCTTTAGCTGCTAAATGCTCCATTATGTTCACCAGCTAGTTACTGCTGTCTGTTTGCCAGTTGGTGCTGGGCAGGTTGCCATGCCATTGTTCAGATGCCCCAAATTCTGAGGCCCCATTGGACCAAAAGCCTATTTCCAAGCCTCCAACAGCCTGTTATTCCAAAAGCAAATGTCCATTGCTGCAAAGTCCCTGTCTCCAAAATACATTCCTGCAGTTAGTTTTAGTTACTCAGCCACTGATCCTGGTGATGGTGGCGATCCAAGATGCAAACATTTGTTTTTTAATTTTTTTATTTTGGTGATAGGGTTGTTTTGTTGTGTGTTTTCAGAGTTCAGAGTAATTTGCCTTCGTTTTTGGGATAACATGCTCTCAGAAAAATTAACTTTTTGTCCAATTGGACATTTTTCTGACTGATGGGGCATAATTTTGATCTGCAGTAAAAGTGGGCAGTTAGTGAATAGTGAGGTTTTTAGAGCTTTTGGTTGATGAGTCGTGTTAAGGAAGGGTGAGGGAATAATCATGGTCAGGATAATAAACCTTCGTTGACTGTGGCCAGGAAACAGGAAGCCTACTAGGATTTCTGTCACATTTTGTTGACCCATTCAGTCACAACTACATTGTCCCACTGCTGACTTTTTGGCCCTTATACTATTTTTTCCTTTGCTCCCAGTGTCTTAATTCCGAAGGCCACCCATGGCTTTGTTAGTTAAACCTAAACATTTATTGTTTTGGGGCACTTTCTGAAACTCCTGATGCTATCACTTTTCTTGGGAGGACAGTCTCAAGATTTCTCAAGGACACTGGCATCATATGGGTGGACCACGAAGCAGCAGCAGCCCAGCTTCCATCAGAAATCCGTTGTATCCTCCAGACTTTGTTTGCACATTTCAATGACAAACCCAAGGTCATCTCCTGCCCTGAGATCTGAAAGGGTCCAAATCTTCAGAGGGGAAGAGGAAAACGTCAGAAGCTCAAGGCAGGAGATTTAGCTGAGTGTACAAAACCACTGGATCAGAATCCGGATCAGCTGGGAGTTTCCAAGGACGATGATTGTGGCTGCCAAAAATACAATATACAAAATTTAAATCCTTGGTAAAACTGGACCACATACTTATAAAGCAAAAAGCTGCCTGATTCATTTGAGTATTAAAATAGGGGAGGAAATGGTGTCATGGTTTTTCTGAACTCAAATAGAGTGTCACCTAATGTGGTTTACTTTCATGCAAGCAATTATTTTCTGAAAGTAGGTGTGACTTTTATTCAAATGCTGGATATCTCACTTTGGAATGAAACCTGCTTCATTTGCAAATTGTTGGTAATTTTATTCAAATATCTCCCCCTATTCAAAAAGAAAAAAATAACCACACACATGGCAGACACACGGGCAAAGTGAACTGATAGTGAACCTGAAATATTCTTTGTATTGTAAATAGGTGGGAGGGGAAGGCAGCACCGCCAAAGACAAATGCTGCAACTGCTTTTTCAAGTAGTGTTCAAGCATTCAGTCTTCTCCCTCACTCAGTAAACTCTCTCACTAACTTTCCCCGCATCTTAAAGAGTTTCAGATTTCCAAAAAACTAAACCAAGCAGCTTTGAAGGAATGCAAAAAGTTTTGGGGGGGATTGACTTATTGTTAAACTTTTAAAAAAGTCTACCATCCGCTGCTGTGTTTCATGAGGTTACTTACTTAGACTGTGTTGAACCTACGCTGATTTCCATTCTGTGGCGGAGGCCAGAAATTCCCAGTTTGTGGGTGCTAGCTGTGACCTGTGTGCACTGTAGCTATCCAGATGGGAGAGTGCAGGGAAGAGGGCGAGGCAAACTTTATTTAAACCGCACATTTCATGCACAAGGGAATATCCAATGTGCTTTACATGAAAATTAAAAAGTAAAAAAAGAAAGGAAAAGCCATTCACATCTGCTCTCTTCAGCCCTTTTCTGTGATTTAGATGCAATGCTCATTGTAAAAAAACAAAACAAAAAAAGGGAAAGTAAGTGAAATTCTGAGCACATCTGAAGTCCTCAGGAGGGCTATTCAGACACCTCAGAGCATTAAAAACTAAAGGCAGCTTCACCAGATTTTGAATTGTACAGCAACAATACCAGAGCAAGGTGGCCTGAGAGTTCAGGGTGGCTCATAGCTGTTAAGCATGTCTAACACATATTGTGGAGCAAGGCCATTCAGTGCTTCAGAGACAACCCAGAGAACTTTAAAGTCAGTTTACACTGGGAGCCAGTGTAGCAAATTGAGGACAGGTGTAATGGTCTCTCTTAGTTGCCTTTCAAACTCTGGCTGCAGTGGTCTGAATGAGCTGCAAACACCCACAGACAACCAGTACACTTCAAATAACCTGAGTGTCGTTTGAATACGTCGAAAGCCAAAAGTGTTTGTAGCTCTTCTAAATGGCCACTCTGGAAGGTGGGCTAGAAAGCTGGCTTTCATAGTGAGGGTCGGGACAAGATGATGGGGATAACAGCCCAGTGTTGCATTTGTGTGTTTAGCTTTTTAACCTTTAAAAGTCACCTGGTGAAGGTCTTTGGAACTGAAAGCCAAGACAATAAGTTGTGTTTGTGTTGTGGAGCATTGTCTGTAGGCACTCAAACAGACACATAGAAATGCACAAAAAAACACTGAGGGGTTGAAGATTAATATTTTTATACAATAAAAGAGGCATGCGCAAAAAGCTTGTGCAGTGTATACAAATGGAAGAAGAAGAAGAAGTAGATCCAGAACAAGCACAACAACAATATGGCGAAAAAGAATTCCAACACATGAGGGAAAACAGAGACTTTGGTTTGGACTGACGACGAAGTCAAGCTGCTACTTCGAGTCACGCTGGATGTTGTTGTGGTGGGACGGCTTCCTCCTAGGGTTAAGTCAGAGGTTAGAGAGGTGGGGCTATGACATCATTGCCGGCCAAAAGTTGGGCATTGGCTGTACGCACGAAGACGCAAAGGCAGCATCTTCAGATCTGTGCACTCTGGAACCCCGCTTCAAAAAGATGCGGTTTGACCTCCAAAAATGCCGGTTTCGTATGGATGAAAGGACGAACTGGCTAAAAACTTTGGCAAATTCACCCTGACAAGGCTTGGTGTGGATGGGCCCTAAATGTAGCAGTGTGTGAAGAGTTTATGCTATTTGTCCATGAATAAACGCTGTAACACCTCAAGCCCCGAGACAAGCTCCTGTGTCTTCTTTGCCACCTGCTGATCAAAGTGAAGGCAGTTAGCTGGTGAAATTAGCCTCACACTGGAACCTGACCAGTTTCACTTAAGATGGACTGTCAAACTGAACCAGCTGCTTTCACTGTAGTGACAATCTCAGCTGCTGCTAAACAGATAATGAAGAAATGTCTGGCTGCTGTGTCTCTACTGAATTAGAGAAATGACTGATTCCAACCCAAATTAATTTTGCTGTTATTTGTACTGTAACAGTTTTTTGTGTTAAATTGTTGTAGTTGGGTTAGGTTTAAATAATTAGGTGAATTTCTTAATGGTGTTTTGTATTTAGCCATATTTATATATTTAAGTATAAACTGTTAGGAGTTTGGCTTAAAAATTTGTTCACTTTTGAGTTTAAATTTGCCTTTGCAATTATAAAAAAAAACATTCTTTAATGTCATTCACCATCACTTGTGCTTTATTTTTTATAAGCATCAGTTCAGGCACTGTTTAGACACTGATGCCATTTTAAGAGTATCATTTTAGTTATAATTTTAACACAATAATATGAGGAAAAAAGCTTGTCTTTGATGGGAGACAGAAGTTACTTTGACATTTGCAAAGGATATGGAGTAAGTGTGCGGATGTTTTCAATTTTTTTTAATTTTTACCTCTGGTACCTTCTTGTTTTGTGGTAGTGTGGGGTATTTTTGACTCCTTTTGACCTTGTTGCGGAGAACAGAACCTCAGAAAACTATCATTTCAGAGATCCACTGATATTAAGAGAAGTATAGTGAATCCAAAAAAGATGGATTTGCCTTTTCAAGCTTGCAGGTTTATTTTAAATCTGCTCCTGATGACAGTTTTAAACCTCCCAGTGTCATATAATATGATCTCAAATAAGAAATCTGGCAGTTTTGTATTAAGCTGTGATAAAACATAAATGGCACAAACAGTAGCGTATTGTTTTGAAGCACTTGAAATAACAATACTTAACCTGGTAAAATGATGGAGTGGGTGTTGTGTGACTGTGTACAACCACTCTACTGAGACAGTTCCAAAAATAATCCACAAATATGCAAAATTATCGAGGCTCATTAAAATGTCAGTGTGCTGGTTAAGGCTGCAGGAGCATAATATTGAAGATATAATTTATAATCAATGTCCTTAAACTGCAACAGCCCAAAGCACCAAAAGAAGTTTAGTATAAATATGACTTCTTTAATGCAGGAATAATAATTTTCCTACCCATCTTGCAGTCTATATATAAGCAGGACAGGATAGGTTGAGGCAATCTGAAGACATTACAGTGTGTGTAATGAAAGGTGAATGGGGTGTCTGTATGTGTACTCACTCTCTGTGTGAGTGGATTTATTTTCCACTCTTCTGTACAGTTGGAGGAATGGTGCAGCGGGGCCACCGGGGCCTCTCCTCATCCTCCTTCTCTTCAGAGAACAGGAAAAGAGACATCTACTGCAGATGAGAAAAGAGGAGAGACAGTAAGATGAGAGGTAGTGTGGGTGGGTGGGTGAGGAGGGGAGAATGGGGAGTCAACAAGACAGGAAAAACAAGGGAGGAGAGGGGTGAGAAGGGAATATGAGAGAGGGGAAAAAATCAGTGAGACGCTGAGACAGAGGTGAGATTGAGTGAAGAGGGGAAAAGGGGAACAAGAGAGTAAATAGTAGAAGAAGGGGAGATGGAGAGGTGAGGAGAGGGGGAGGAGAGGGGGGAGGAGAGGAGGAAGACAGGCAAACAGTAGACAAGACAAACTGGGAATAGAGAGGAGGGAAGCGAGAGGCGTTTAAAGAGGTGGACGAGGTGTGGATAAGCAAAGAGAAGGAGGATGGGATGTGGGGGGAGAGAGGCAGACAGCGTGTGTGTGTGTGTGTGCGTTCGTATTGTGGGGAAAGAGAGAAGAGAGTCCGACACAGAAGGGTATTGCTGCATAAGCAGTCTGTCCAGCTGTCTCGCCTCCAAAAACCGACTGAGACGAGTGATGTCAGGACTCTTCTCTTCAACATCTCTCTCTCTGCTCACAGCCACTGCTCCATTTCTCTTTTCTCTCTCTCCTCTACACTTACTCTTCCTCGCTCCACCACTTCCTTTTCCTTTCTCATCTGTTTTACTACCCATCCCTTTTCTTTTCCCCCCTCTTTGGCTGTTTATTGGTTTATTCATGCAACGTTCACATGTCTAGCAGTTGGGATCAAAGCTGGAAAATAAGCTCCGCATGCCCATGAATGTTAGCCTGTGTGTGTGTATGTGTGTGTGTGTGTGTGTGTGTGTGTGTGTGAAGGCTTGTATTGTAAGTAGTTTCGAATGTGTGTTCATGGGTGTGTTCATGTTTTATCATACTGTAGTATGTGTTTTTGCCTCGAGGTCTTAACTGCTTCATGCTGTGTTTCCAGTATGTTGTGTGTATGTGAATGTCATGGCTCCTGAGAGTGAAGTGAGACGTTTGCATATACATTTAGGTGTTCCTATGGTGTCATTAACTGGAGGGGAGCGAGCTGCCTAATAGGAAGTAGCAGTTGACCAGATAGGCACGTGTTGCACCACGCAGAGACATCAAATTGGTTCTGGGATGGGAGACGGTGCTGATATCTCATTGAGTCTCTCTTTAAGGAGCAGGAGCGAGTAATGGAGGGTAAGAGAGAAAACAGAACTGGTAGGAAAAAAGCTGAAAATGTATGTAAAGTGCCTTTTTTGTGTATGTGTCTGTTCATACAGCATGTCTGAGGTTTGTGTTTGTTTACTATGTGTGCAAGTGAGAGGAAGTTCTTCTACCATTTCCTTGCCTCCCACCTTGGGTTGTCCCTTCCTTCCTTTCCTTTTGTCCTTTTATTTATTGGAAAAAAAATCATAGAAGTGTTTCCTGATCTGCAACCACTATAGTTTTGGTTTGGTTATAGGTTTAGTTAACTAAGTTGTTTAACTAACTAGTAGGTTATACCTGAACATCATGGGAAGTTGAAGATTGTGGTCACTTTAAATTAGAGCAATTTTGGCTGTTTGGGTTAAAGGAACAGTTCACCTCAAAATCAAAAATATATATTTTTCCTCTTACCTGTAGTGCCAAGTGTTGGAGATACTGACCATAGAGATGTCTGCCTTCTCTCGAACATAATTGACCAGATGGCACTCGGCTTGTGGTGCTCAAAAACAAAACAAAACAAAACAAAAAAACAACAACAAAAAACATTTAAAAACTCAACAGCAATGTCACCTTCCAGAAATCATGACTCGGTTACTCAAGATAATCAACAGACATTGTTGCGAGCAGCGTTTAGCAGACGCTGCTGCTAAACGTATCATTGTGCAGAACATAGTGTGCATCTACTCAAGGATGAGAGGCTCAGGCCTGTGACAGTGCACGTTGTAAACATTACTGGTGTCCTCCTCAGCTGAGCTGTAACATTAACTAGCTCAGTGATGCCAGGTGAGCTAGCAGTAGTAGCTTTTGGGGGTTCACTGTTCCTGTGTGTTAAGACCAAAAACAGCTTTGTGTAGAAAAAAAAATGCCATAGACATTTTTAGTGTCTATAGTTTGAATTTAATGTTATTTATAATAGACTTGAAAGTTGTCACTGCTGCTATTATTTTTTTTGTTGCTCTTAAAGCAAACAGTAGAAATATGACGCTCACATTATGCGGTGAACCACCAGGGATTGCAGGTTTTGAGTGGCCAAAGCAGCACCTTGCTGGTCAAAGTTAAAAGTCTGACCAGGTTAAATGTTTTTGCTTCTGTTACCCTACCCTACCATCCACCACGACCTCATCATGGTACTCTCAACTTTACCTCTCAGAAACAGAAGTCCATATTGGTCAGGAAAACAGTTGTTGAGGTCAATTTTAGATTTTTAATATCTGAGCAAATGACTGATACCGTCGTTTTTTTTCCTGTTAAAGGCTGATTTGTGGGATAGAGAGGAATGAATATACACGTGTATACACAGGGCAGGGTTTGAAAGTTACTTGTTGATTATTTTAGGTGAAGAATTTGCAATATTGTCCATTTTTAAATTGATGATTATATTCATCTGCACAGACACACACATTATGGACAGATCCAAGGAAGAGTAATTATACTGTGGAATATAAGACATCTTAAACTGTTCTTTGAAGAGCAACAGGCTGGAAGTATGATCTACACGCAGCAATCCTCAAGTCAAATGTCTCTTTCTCAGTCTGTGTTAATAGCAGCAGTTGGTTCTTGGCAGCATATTGACAATCCCGTGGTGCTGAAAGATGAGATAAAATGAAACTTTAATAATCCCCGAGGGGAAATTGTCTCATTGCAGCAGCAAAGACCACAATGTAAGAACACAACAATCAGAGCTCCATGCTTCATTACTGAGGAAAGCACAGCGAGCACTGAATCATCCCTTTCTGATGAAAACACTGTATCTCCACAATGTCAATTTAGAAGGTATAAAGGAAAAAACTTTCCTCATTATCACTCAGTATCATCGTGGGCAGAATTAAATGGGCAGATGATCCCTTGGAATGTAATAATATGTTTAAAATTAGCTGTATTGCAAAATTATATTATGAAGAATAATTGCTTCTATTTGCATCCATAATGACTTTAACAATGTTTATCAACATAGTAATTAAATATGACAAATTTACAATTAAATCTAAAAAACTAAATGTGTTAAACTGGTGCAATATGGCAGATGGATAAGAGGAAATGCTGTTGAGTCACTAAGATAAATAAATACGCTAAATGCTTTTGTTTTTTGACAGCTCATAGTTGTATATTTAAACTGTGTTTTGTTCATGCTGGTAATTTGTGTTAATCATATTAATTTAGACCTGATGATTTGGTTAAAGATAATAAACGTCTTGACTTTAAATCGCACCCAGAAACGTGAGAAACAAGATCCACTGCAGCTGAAGATCATACTGTGATATGCATTGAGCACACACACCACACACACACACACACACACACACACACACACACACACACACACACACACACACGGAAAACCCCATCCTTTCACTTTGCGTGTGTTCATCCATGTTGAAATGCTGACTGTGGCCGGCTGTGTTTACAGTTATTTTCTAGACCAGTGGCATTCGTTTTCATTCAGTAGACTAGCATGGGATGAACTGTTTTCTCTAGTGTGTGTGTCTTCGTCTGGGTCTGCATATGTGTGTTTGTTTGTGAGCTTTTATGTGTCAGGTATGTGTACATTAGACATGCATATAAATGTATTTATGCATTTAAGTATTCATGTGTTTGTGTGTGTTAAAATGAATGTGTGTGTGCAAGTTTTAAGGTCTTTTGTGTGTATGTGTGTGTGTGTGTGTGTGACATTGTGCAGCAGTAGGGTTTGGGACTGACAGTTCCAATAAGCATCAGCATTAAGGCAGAACTGAGCAGGAGAGTGGAACACCTATCTCCCTCTCATCCTCTCTCCCATTTGTTTCTCCCTCCATTCCTTCCCACTTCTGTTCGTTCTCAGTGTCTCGCTGTCCCTATCTTCTTCTCCTCCCCTTTTCTCTCCCTCCATTTCCCCATGTCTCTCCCTACCTGCCTGTCCCCCCTCTCACATCCAGGAGATACAGAAATGTCTTTAGCAGTATACACAGGGTAGTACTTACAGCGCTGCTCAGCGTGGCTGAAGAGGCCTTTATGTGTCAGGAGAGGTTACTGATAGAGTTACAGCCTGTTCTGGTTGACATGTCTGCTAGCTTAGCTTAGCTCCCCTGGGTCCACCTTATTGCCCAGCACACGGCTGCTGCCGAGTGAAAATGCTGTAAATCAGATTTCCATGTTTTTCTTTCCATTTTACACTTCTATTGAAAATTTAGATCGCCCTTAATAGGATGTGTAAGTTTCCTGCCCCAGGTTACCCAATGGGATGGCAAAGGTAACTGAGGTAAAAGTTATTACATTTTCAGGAGAATGAACCTTCTGTATGAACTTGATATTTATAGAGCAGCAGTGACTTTTGGGTAGGATTGTTGACATTTTAATCAGGGGATCAATTTGACAGGGAATAAGAAGGGATTATGGCAAAGCGACACTGATAGGAAGGAAAGATCATCCCCAAAATCGCAGCTCAGTTCATAACTACTCACCCCCTGTCAGTCAATACTGTTTCTCCTACAAACCTGACGTTGTTGGCATTAATGGCTTGATTTCAAACACATAATCATCAGTTAGGAATTAAAGGGGAACTACGTCTATTTTCAGAATTCATACATATATTCCTATGGTTAAAGACAGCCCAAAAATATTAGTAAGCATGAACAACTCTTTCTAAAATCAAATAACTAGAGTGCTACACCTCAAATTGATGTGTCATGGGGTATAAAGTCTGATGCTGTTGCATGCACAATGAACTGGGAAAAATGTTCTTAATGACACTGAGAGCCCTCAGGGGAACGTTCTGAGTGTATGGGTACATTTTCTGTCTCAGAAGTGAGAGCACTACAATAGAATGGAGCTTATTTGTGTATAAAAAAGAAACATCATATGGGTCCACAAACTCCTGTTCATCGTCTGTTGCGCTGCTCCATACTTTTTATTGGGTTTTTCCTGCGTTGTCCAGCTGTTAACAAATTGCTAACAGTGTCACAATGGAAAACCACTAATGCTTCTAACAAACACCGCACTTAGTAGATTTCTGTCATTTGTAATGGCAGTTGCAGCATTACACTAATATGGTGGCGCTATCGTAATCAGCACAGTGCACCAAGAAAGGCGCCGCCAGCCCTGCCAAAGAGGAAGAAAAGAGCCTTCGTTTTTGGACCGCAGCAAAGTAAAGGCCAGCCGCCAGCCTGGCGCGCCACAGTGTTTACACTTGTAACGTTTTTGCTACCACAGCAAAACTGCTTTTCCCTGCCGTTTGATGATAGCTTTAAATTGCCAGTTGGAGTTTAATAATGCTGTTGCAAATGGCAGTCGGACAACGCATTTGTAAACGCTGCTCCATGCGGCTTTATATGTGTGTCTCACTGCTGTCTTGCTCTGAGACTACAGCATCTACACCGGCAGAATGAAAAAAAAAATTTTTTTAAATCAGTTCTTTTCCCTCTGTATCAAACAAACTAATTAAAACATTGTAAAACACATCAGTTTATTACAATGCATGAGAACATTACTGAGCCAGGAAAGAACACCGTGTTATACTTGATGACATCAGAAGTTTGAGACTCACTTCTCTGGTATTATCCTGTAACCTGTGGGTGCGCGCATCCTCATGTGTGTTTGTGAGGAAACAAAATAAAAACCCACATTATAACATGGCTCCACAGTGCAACCGGTGGTCAAAGAAAAACAGAGTTTCACTGCTCTCTGTTAGCTGTGGCCAAAAATATGCTTTGTTGCATATGTAACTACACCCAACTGTGATGTCATTGTGTACTGACACACCCTGGGGTACACCTCTACATCTCTGTATCAAGATGATCAGATAATTCAAAGGCTACGTTCGGACTGCAGGCAAATCACTTTTTTTTTTCTCCTATCAGATCTTGAAGACAGACTGTCTGCACTGTTATTTGAAAGTGATCCGATGGGATTTGTGTGTCCAGACATCACCTATGTATCCGCATGGTTTGCCATGGTAACGACACAGGTGTCAGTAACTAGCATGAGAAATGGAGGTCTATCATTTCTCCCTCCAAACAATCCTGCAGTCAAATTTGAATTATTTCTTTTAATGTATTTTGACGCTTTTTTCAAGAACTGTTGATCTTGATGTCCTGCATAGTGCTCTGCTGGTGGCCATGGATTCTGCCCGCACTTATGTCACTCCGGAAGTGATGTCATTGTCGCTGTGTGTGGCGTTCAAAGACACTTTGAAACTGCATTTCGAACCACTTCTTAATGTTGTTTGGATCACATTTCATGTTTTTTTTGCTGTCCAGACACTCTAAAATCAATCTGGAAACAATCTAGAAATGCCAAAAAATGGATTTGGGCTGGCAGTTTGAACAAGGTCTAAGTTGTTCTTTGATGTCTAAACGTATGTTTTGTGGTGAACCACTCTTTTATTAAATAAAAACAAATACTTAATCTCCTTGTACATATATACATCGTGGCTGTCTGAGCATTTATGGGGCTCCACTCAACCTTACAACAAGACTTTTATTGTATTTTATCATAAAGTTTCACATTACTGTAAACACAGCTAAGGATATAAACAATGACACAAACATTGTCATTTTATTGCATATGCTTCACTTAACTCTTAGAAGGAAGTAATTGCATTCTTTATCTGCAGTCCTCTGCCACACACTTGCATAATCCCACTCTTCTATACTAGTATGCATGTTGTGCTTTTTGGGGTTTAAATGCACCCCACAATGGTACTTCAGTGGTAGTCATACAGCCAGTCTAGAGCTTTCTTCATCTATTTTCCTCCGCTAGATGTTTGTACTGTAGGTAGTTAAGAATTTTAAACGCCGGCTTGTCTACACTCCAGGCTACCGCCGCGTCTTGTTAAACACAAACAAATGTTGTGCTGATGTTAGCTGTCCTACATGTCAGAGTTGGCATATAGAATAGCTCCCCTGGCTCTGAATCACAGCCATATGGTGAGGCAAGAACTAATGTCTGTTATTATGTTGTGGGATTGGTAATGGCAGCTGCATGTCTGTTATAATACATGGTTATGAGCAATAACATACTGTACGCTATTGAGGCAGGTGTGTGTGCTGGAGGTAGAGAGTTGTGATATGTTAAGAGATGACATGTTCTGTCGCTTGGCTTCACATCAGTGCCATTTGTTGAGACAATCTACTGCTGAGTACGATGCTCAGACTTACCAAAGTAATTATTCAAGTGTGAACGCTGTTAACAGGTGGGTGTAGTGATGTTACTTACTGTTGTCTGTAATGTCACATGTGATGTTTCATTTTGTGCTGCTCCTTTAAATTGGCTGCAACACTTAAAGCAATAACACAGAGACAGGGCAAGGCAGTTTTATTTATGGAGCACATTTCATGCAGCAGGTAAATTCAAAGTTCATTACACACAGAGAGAGTATTAGAATCACAGAGCTAATAATAATTTAATACAAAGTAGTATTACAGAGATTTTTCATGGAGGTAAATTTTCCACAACCGTATTATTATAGTTCTCTGAGGCCCTCTGTATGTTATTAGTAGTTATTTTTAAAAAGCTCCTGGCTAATTTACTTTATTACTTACTTTAATGAGTAACCTGTCACAAAACCGTATTACTTCATATTAAAAGCTCCGCAAATTATTACAGTGCCTTTTGTATTACCTATTTCAAAAATGTGTAGCAGTGCAAAGTGCTGCCAAGTGTGTTATCGATCACTGGATTTAAATTCATCGTGAGGATGGTCAGCAAATCTCACTCATGTATATCAAGCGAGCCATTTTGTAGCTCGCTTTCTGAAGATTTTATGAGATTCTTCTCCCAACTACACTAAAACAATAACTTGATAACAAAAAGTAATAAATCAATTAAAAAAATGTCATCTTGATGTGAAAGAAACGTTTCATGGTTGCAGGCATGATGAGCAGAGCTGACTGACAGTCTCTCGTTCCTGTTGACAAAACACTGTTGCTTTGTCTGCATCTTGTTTTCTTCTCCATCATTCTCTCCCCCATACTCCCCTCCCTCACTCCCCTCTTTCCATCCTCACACAGACAGCTGATGTTGGCGTGTCAGCAGTATAGTTATTTTTCAGGTGCAAGCTGCTGCTCCTATAGGGGTTAGAATATGTGTGTGTGTGCGCTCTGTACGTAAATGTGTGTGTGAGATAGAGTCAGTTTGGATGTGTGTGTGTGTGTGTGTGTGTGTGTGTCAGGGTGCATATACCTGATGTCTCTATGTGATTGCTGTGTATGTGTGTATATGTGAAAGAGCATTAACGTGCATCTGTGAGAATGCGTGAATGCATATATAGTATTTCTGTGTGTGTGTGTGCGTGTGTCCCTACATATCGCTTGCTGCTGCATCAGGCAGCTGGATTGCTCTCTGCCTGCATTTGCTGCATAAGGTATCTTGGTGGTATGACTGTACACCACACACAATGTGACGCATTGGATTGCTCTATTGTTTTGCTGCATTGAGTATTTATACAGACCTGTCTCCATCTCTGCACCGGGGCTACCTTCTGCTTCAGTGTATCTGCATTATAGCCTGAATGCTCCAGGGTGTTCATGCTGCAAGCAGCATCTGGGATCTCCTGCATCTCACTCCTGCTGCTTCCACTTCACTGTTTCTACTTGACTGAGTGTTTTGCAGGATAACATTTAATTGTCCATTTGAGTGAATGTAGTGTTGCTACCACAGCAGAACTGGTATCGCCATGATGTGATTGATTCAGATGGAATATGTACCCTGTCATCATAAAAATGCAATCTTTCTGCTACCAGTTATTTTCACTCAGTCATCGTAGGCTCCCAAATCAGTCTTCAGTACTTCAGCAATGCTTGGCCTCATGTTACCTTACATAAAAATGATTCCAGCGATGTGGAAAAACTTGTACACCTGTCAGTCTTTATCTTGATTAATAATAAAATAAACTCAATCAGCCTCAGTTGTTCTTACCTGAGTATATAAGACTGATTACAACACAAATTGGATCCAAGAATCTCTTGGAACAGCACGTGAGCATGGGCAGAGACACACCAAAAACTTAAAGTTAATGTAACAATCATTCAGCTGTATACAGTGTATCTCACACGTCATACAGAAGCAGGTGTAGCCAAGCTGCCTTATGACAGGTTCAAACTGGACATGGAAGTGTTGCAAAACACATCCATTTTCTGTGGAGTGCTTCCTGCTTGCTTTCGATGCCCATGTCAACCAATTGAGCTGTTTACATTGGATGTAGTGCAGCGCCAAGCGCTCTGGTCGGCTCTCGATCTGCAGCGATAGTTTTAACGTCTGGTCTTTTTATTTTTCTTCTGTGAGCCATGAGCAAATCTGACAGAAAAAACACCCATGCTTCCACCTGTTGTAAATTGTGTCTAAACCTAGAGCAAGACAGATGAGCAGACACGCACACAGACAGAGACAGAGCTCAGAATATGATTAAAACAGACCAGAGAGCAGAACTGCTTGCTAACTGGTGTAAACGTCCTGGCGACTGCTGATGGGCGGCTGTGCGACAATTAATAGAGGAATCAAAACTATGTTGAGCAACCCTTAGTCCAATCTGTTTACCATTGGAGTCTGAACTTCAAGGTCCTCATCTTATAATGACTCAGGCACCCTGGAGCCTCCTCACATGCCTGCGTTGCACAGTAAAGAACTCTGAGGCCTCCAAGAATGCGTAACCATGACCTTACTATTGTTTTTTATCACATTCACACACCTTCATATTTTATAATTTCTCCACGACAACATTGAGTTTCATGCAGTGAGGTACAGATTTAAAATTTGGGAAAGAGCACCAGTATCCAATTGTTTGTATCGGCAAATGCCCCACGTTAAAATCAGGACAGAAAAAGTTGGATTGGCACATCCTTACTTGCTACAGTTATCTGAACCCTTCAAATTGTTGAGGTTAGTAAAATGTTTAGATGATTATCAAGCTAAAGGCAAACCAAGTAAAAAAAATAACAAGAAATAGCATATGTCAAGGTGTTACAAAGAATGTGCAGATGCCAACAACTCTTTGTTATTTCTTTTTCTGTCTTTTCTCTTCATGACTGATGAGGCTTTAATAATCAATAAAGATCAATAAAAATTTAAGTTTTAATCTTTTGCTACTTGTTTATTTTTTTTGCATGACATTTAGAATGGCTATGGCCAAAATATGAAAAGAAAAAGTTTGAAAAAAAAAAGAGGTTTCTGCTGTTGTGCAAAACACACAAACTGCAGTTCAGCATAGTCTGGCGGTAATTACCCCCTTTGTTATGCCCCCAACTTTTTCCAAATTTGTCCCTAACGGAAAAATCATTGCACACTTTGAAAAAAAGAAAACCGGTGTTGTTCTGTGGAAGCACTCCAAACTCCCCACAGAATTATATCTGCTTTGCAATTACTAGTAAACAGTTTAATATAACATAGCTGTCAATATGATAGCCTGAACACCACTGAAAAACACATAAAACCAATGTAGTGTAATAACAAGGCCAAAATCAAAGTGTGAAACATTTGCAGTTTACCATACTTCATATCTACATTACATAGTTTTATGAAATCAGTTTATAACAGTTTACCCAGCTGTCAGTGTGACTTCTTTTTCTACTGTGCCGTTCTACTGTAGTATATTTTTAAAACTTTGTAGTAATGTTGATCTTGGCCACCTCTTGCATTTTGCCATCTGTCTTATGCTTGCTAGGTAGTGTCTGGCAGCACTAGTTATTTGCTCTGTTTCCATGCAACGAGAGATTTACGGCGCTGACGGAGGAATCTAGTATTTGTTGGAGAAATGACAATGTAGATAAACAACCCGGCCATTCCCTTTTGTTGCATTTGAACACTGGCCCGCTGTTCACAATGCATGACCCGTGTATCCCAGAGACTCTCTTCCATGCAGATGATCACATTATTTCCAGCATCCCTCTAAACCAGGGGGATGAGCATCAGAAAACAAACTCACCACAGACATCCTGTTCTTCCTCTCTTGTTATCCTCACTCTGTCACTCTCTCTCATTCTCCCTCTGTCATTCAGTCACTTTCATTACGTTTCTCATTCTGTTTTCTCGGTCCCCCTTTCTCTGTCACCCACCCTCAGCACTCCCCCCTCCCTCTGTCTTTCAGAGTAGTGGAGAAGTGACGGATTGACTGTCTCTCTGTGGGAAATGAGCCTGCTAATGTGGCGAACTGGGCTTGTTCCATATTCATCTGAAAGCCTGTGAATCACTGTGCGACTATAGAGGCTGCCGTGTGCACGGAGGCACATCTGCTTCCCTTCCAAAAGTCAAACGGAGCGCAAAATGAGTGGTGAATATAAATCCATTTCCTGTCTCTTTCAGGTCTTCATCAGTCCATCTCTATGCTTTTCTCTGCCTCTCATGATCTTCCTCCTCGGTGCCACCTCTCCATCTCCCCTTTCACCTGCTGTCACACGCATACTATGATTATATTCTGCCACTATTGTTCTGTCCCTTTCTCTTTCTCCTTTTCTCTTTTAATCAGCCTGTCCTTCATTCTCCTTATCTACTCTTTAACTGTCTGCACCATCATCCACAGCAGTACAGAAGAGGAGAGGAGGCTGTTATGAAAAGGTATCAGAGAGTCAGACAGACTGACAGACGCCTCACCAGCTGGCAAAGAAAAGGGAGGGCAGGAGGGAAAGAGGCTGTGAGTCATTAGGGATGTCTGCTGGGATTAAGCTATAAAGCATCCTCAAGTCACTCAGACACAATATTGTGGTCCAGTGCAACAACCTCAGCAGACCTGGCTGGATGGCTGGGCAGCCAGCCAGTGTTAGACACTGGCTTAACCAGTGAATTATAATAGATAGTCAACAAAGGGCACCAGGCTAACAGGTCTGCTTACATGAGGCCTGCTATCAGTGAATGTTAAGTAGCTGCAGTATTAAAGCTGAGAGCACAACAGGGAGGAGGTCATTTCACAACAAAGGTTTGCATATCTGTTATATTTAGACGTGGGTATCATTTGAAAAATTACGATATCAGTACTAACAGCAGTACTCTTAAAGCAATATGCTACCAATACTGAATTTGATACCCATAGTGTGAGTAGAGTAGCGTGTGGTATAGCCATTTTGGTGTCATCTCAGCACGCTAAACTGCCAATTCTGTCAGATACACTGCCCTCAACTTCACCTCATTATAGACGCTGCTGCAGACAGTTGTGGGAGTCTACCTGGCTGCACACACACACACACAGTGACTGGGCTAACTGTTAGCATCACACAGCTAATGTTATAACGGCTAAAAGTTGCTGCCAGCTTCACTGTAGGCATACTGAATTTTGCTAAATAATGATGCAGTTTTTTATGCAGTGTTTGGAAACACAGGCTGTATGAATCAACTAGACTATTTGAAATACAGGATGCATGCATTTGATTGATTTATTTTAACAACCACAAGATTGCTCCACTGCTTCCCATTGCCTCTTGTACAATGAGGTATTGATTATTGAAATGCTTCGCAACAGAGTCAAGCCATTTGCTTGGACTGTTTAATGGCTCAGTGTTGGATGTTAGCCGCTGCTGCTGTGTTAGCTCATGCCAACCAGGCAAACCATTGATAGGAGGTTTTTTATTTGGCGGGGAGTTGGGATGGTCCGGAATCAAAACTCCAGTGTAAAAAGGATTGAATGCAAGTATTGTTTGATGGGAGATGTTTTGATACTACTACACAAGACAGCATATTGGCCAAAGGATTCACTAGTGTGTGTTAAATAGTGCTTTTCATATTGTAATTATTAAATTGTCCCTCCACAGAGTAAATTGTTGAAACAGAAAAACACAACTCTGTCTCCTAAAATATGTGTGTTCCTATACAACTATTTTTGAAAAACGAAATACATTTTGAAGAATATGTAACCAGAGCAGCCAGAATAAAACCTTTTATAGCAGATGTTGCTCTGATCATAAATACTGGCAGTATGCACTACATTGACTTGGTGTTTGGGGAGTGTTCACAAAATGTGTAAGACTTCAATATAGTATTGTCTGCCCCCTCTTTGAATACATGGTTTCTGTAAATGATCAGTTTAAGATCCAGTTATGGCAGCACTTTTTCCACAAAAAGAATAGAAACAGTTGTATGGTACAACTGCCTGGCAACCACACTGCATGTACTCTCCCCTAGGTTGTTCCTGTTGCTTATGTTACAGGAAGTAGTCCTGGAATTAATTTATTTAAGGAAGCTGAGTCAAAGACTTTGTTATGTGATGTATGATCCATCTATCACGTGATTGTGGGGCACAGTGGCAAGGCCTTATTTTGCCATGTTGGCTTTATTACATTTAAATTCCAGTGACTCATCTCCCGCCAGCTGGGACGACAGACAGGCAGCCAGCACACGCCACCAGACAATGCACTCACTAAACTTTGATTTATTTCGGGTAAAGTTCTGCAAGCTTACACGTCACAGTTCTGCTGAGGCCAAGTCCTCATAACACACACTTTCTTTCTCTTTTTGTCCCCGTCTTTTTCTCTTAATGTTCGCTATTTCAAACTATACTCCATTATGTATGATCTAAACCTTAGCCAGTTGTTTTGACCCGCATGGAACGCTATATAAGAGGGTTTACGGCCCTGTTAGCAGGCCAACCCTGACGTCAACGTTGCCTTATCAGCACCTGAGGAAAGCAGGTTAAAAGCATAACAAACAAGCTAAAAATACATAATAATAAATGGGATTTGGCCCAGATGTGACGTTGTCCTGCAATTTCAAATTGACTGCAGTGGGCTTCACAGTCAGTGTTTTAACATGGCCTAAATCCATGTTGTGTTTCATCTGTCATTTTAATCTTTGGATCTAATCTGGTTTTAGTTACATTTTAAAGGGACAGGAGGGAGAGAGAGAAAAGAGCGTCTCATGTACACAGATTTTAACTCGCTCCAAATCCTGTGCATGTTGGCCTGTTGTTTTGTTTCTGCAAAGAGAAATGATTGATAGAAATGAAAACCAGATATCCTGGTACAAGACGTGTGAGACAGCATGTCACAAAATGTGTTTTCAAACACTGAAGTTTCAAACATTCAAACATAAGACTCTTTCTTGAAGTGCACTAAAATAATTTGCAGCCTCTCCGACAGTATTCTTCATTAAAATGATCTCTGTCCAGGAGCTTACGGCAAATGGTGCTTTTTTCTACACAGAAGTAACAGACCGTGCAATGATGGATTATCAGACTGAGAGTATTATGCCCGTAGTATTATGCAAAGCTATTCGTGACAGACAATGTAATGGGAATGGCAAATTAGTTACAAATTGGAAGTCTGGTGTCAAATTTATGGAAAGCAATATCTGTTTTCATAAAAATAGGGCTTGTGGTAGTTGAAGCAGGACACAGCCATCCTGTGTCATTAGGCGCTTGAGGCTTTAGGGTCCCTGATGACTAAGTGTGTATATAATCTTTTATATGTTAAATATGATAATTTGTGGTAAGGGGTTTTGTATGATAAACTTTGCTGTTGTATAAAAATAAAATATATTAAAAGTTAGGCTCCTTTGTGTGCAGTAATTGGTGCTCTACACCAGGGGTGGGCATCGCCAAAGCCATAATACGATATTATCACGATATATAAGTCACGATACAATATTATTGCAATATTGTGATATGATGTGTATTGCAATTTGTTACCTTTTTTTTCTAACCGCAAATTATTTCCTCAAAGGAAAACTTTGCTGCACTTTCATTGCAGCAAAATGTGATGCAAAGCAGATAGACTGACCAACACCGTCAGAAAACCTGTCAGAAATGCTGCATACAACTGACAAACTGAACTTTTGGCAGATTTAACACCCTCTGTGAGGCCAGATTAAGTGTGTGAGCCAAACACTTTACATGCAAATATCCTGCTAACTGAATGGCAACACTCATGTTAGATGCGTTGTCTGTTACAGCCACAATCCCCTATTCTTGTGCTGCATCCTGCAGGAGGTCTGCAGTGTTTGCTCGTGTGTGACTTTCGTGTACTGCTCCAGTTTGGAGAATGTCAGACAGCAGTCACCAGTTCTCTGTGAGATAATGTGCCCTTATAGTCACATATGAATCTATTAACCTTGACATCCAGGTGTCACAAGTTAATGCCACCCTTCCTGCTTGAGATTCCTCAACTTTATGCTTCACTTCTCTGCAGAGCTTTGGTACGGCTATGTCGATGAAAAAACATCGGGATGGAGTCACATATCTGGGTTCCAGTGCTTTAGCATGTAACAAAAGCCTTCATTTTCAACAACATGATATGAACACAAATCTTTGCACATGAAGTAGGTGTTATTTTCTTAGCTCTCTGGTAGTTTTGTCAAGCTAAGTGTGTCCAGTGTTGGTTGATTTTATTGGCGGAACAGGTTTAGCTGCTATCTCTGGATGGTAGCGTGTGAGGTAAGCCCTCATGTTCGTAGTATTCTGACAGTATTTTATTCTCTTCTGGCACTATTTGCAAATCGCATGTGTCACTTCCAAGTCCTCCTTTCCTTCTGTGTTAAAACATGGACTGTACAGGTTACAGCTCAAGCTGGAGGTGACTAAATTCTAAGCTGAATCCCTTTTCATATTACATTACAACCCGCTGAGACCCGCAGGAGTGCCTGCGATCCTCTGGATTCCCACCTTACAACAGGATATCACACCATAAATACTAATCATGTTTACTTTTTGCGATTTGAAATCAATGCCACCACAATAGACTTCTGAGCAGATAGCTGGATGTAAAGAAACACTCTTAACATACCTCAAATCATAGGAAAATCTGGCAAGATGATCTTCAGCAACTCAGTCGCTAGAAAAAGTGTTGGCATTGTCTATTTCTGCAAACCACAGATACATTACATTTGAACTTTACAAACGATGCTGTGGTTAACATGTGGTTAGGCACAAAAAAAACCTGGATTATGTTTAGGAAGGCTTGAGATACCCAGTTTTGGGGGGCATAATTGCTGCTAGACATGCAGCAATGTCTTGGTAAAAACAGCTGCTTTTTGTGGCACAATTGCGGGTAGAAAACCAGCAATGGGTCACAAAGAACAGCAATGTTGGGTGGCTAAAAACCTGTAAATACAGAGGTGACTCTCAACAACACATTTGTTTTTGTGGTTTGTTGGTCTCAAACAGCAGTCTGCTGCAGTCTGCTGCTTGGAAGCCATCTTGTCAAGGAGTCACACCATCCAACATCCCCTCCATCTCTGCATGACAGTTCGTGTATTTCCTCTTTTTGGAACATTGATATGAAGGACATAAAATGGACAAATGTAACATCTACCTTACAATGACAACATTTTTGCATGGTGACTGGGCTGTCTTTAGAACCATCAAAACATCGGACTATGCTGATCATTTTCAGGAAAGGGGAATCGGGCCTAAAATCACCTTGAGTCTCGTCTTATTGCAGCTCATTGCTGATTTTTCCCTTTTATTAGATTTTTTAAATTCATATTTAAGAGGTCTGAATCATCCAGTTACCTTCGTTCATCTTTGCAAAATTGCTAAAGCTCTGTTAAGTTGCATTGGGACTGTGGGTGAACAGTAATATTCTAGTCCAAGGGGGCTTAATAGGCATTATGTGTCTCACTTCCCAAAAATGGCTTTTGCTCTTTCACTTGTGTTGCACTGAGGAATGTTTTACACTCCCTCGTGCTCCCGTATTGTGGATTTGACACACAGTTGCCTTGTTAACAGCCTTCTCTGTAAGTGCCAATCATCTCAGGATAAAAGCCATAATGAAACTGTTAATACCCCCGTCTCCGCGCTTTGTTCTCACTCCCTCCATCACTCTGGTGCTTTCCATCTTCCTCTGTCGTTGTGTGTGTTTTCCTGTACCTCTGATATCTTAGAGAAGAAGCAGTAGTTGTGTCAACATGATCAATTTTACAGTAAAACGTCACCGCCAACATCCAAACGCCCTTCATCAGCAAGCTCTTAGACAAATCAATTAATTTGTTAATTAATCAAACAAGTGCATCGGTGCTGCATGTGGACATTGATCCACACACACTCCTCACTGCCCCACCCCCTGTCCCAACACACACATACACACACACACACACACACACACACCGACACCCACACACATACACACACACGCACTTTTACCTCTTCCATTCTCCTCTGTGGATTGCAGTATGAAAGGGTCCTTCGCTCAATTCTAATTTAATCTCCGATCTCTTTTTCAGCATCGATCTTCATACACCCTGTGTGCCACAAAGTGATATTGAGAGGGGGACTGATATGGAGATGGACATTGATTTGGAATAAAGGGAAAAAAAATGAAGAGGATAGATGTGTCCCAGTGCTTGAAAGAAGTGTTGAGAGAAGAGTAGAAAACATAGTGACAGTGACAGAGGAGAGGTGACGGGCTACAGCGTTGATTAGATCAACTTCTGCTATTATTATGACGTTATCTGTTCCTTTCCATTTCCTCTCCAACTCAGAGAACTTCATCAGGAGAAAGTTAAAGTGAATTATGCAGTGGCCTTGCTGAGGCGGCTGACAGGTTGCTCTGCCTGCTGGTTAGGCTTTCCGCACAGGAACCTCCAAATACTAGCCTGAGGTACAGCGTTTGTACAGCAGGGCGTCTTGCTAGGGATTTGGCTTTACTTTGTGTCTGGTTGTAGGGTTAAGATGTAAAAGCCTGCTAACAGGGTTGGCTCTTGCTCCTCTGGAAATGATGAATGTGTGGAGGGAGGCAGCCTCGTAGCAGTTTGCAAAGCTCCTTTCTTACTGAATATCGTGTCTGCACAGGCAAACGTACAAAAACTGCAACGGCAAAATCAACAAACACCATTGTTAAGGGTGCTTCTGCCCACAGTCTTGACACTGCCATTGTATAAACCCTGAGTTAAATGTACCCACACTTTATCCACGGAAGTAACCTGTCAGCAATAAGTAAACATCAGCGGCCATTTCAAGATTGGCCCACTACATCTAACTAACAGCAACTGGTAATGACAGCTGAGAGAGAAATGTTTACAAAACCCCCACAAACACCCATTCTACTGCAATTAAGCTGACTTGGTGGAGGTCAATAATTCCAAATAGCAGCAGCTGCCTTACATTGAGCGCTGTAGGGTGATTACACTTCTGCTCAGCCTGGCCTCAATCAGGAAGTGGACTTTAAATGAATGACACAGGTAAGAAGAGGCAAAAAGCATGCACAAGAACAATCAAACAACTAAAATTGAATTATAAAAGAAAGTGCTGGAAGTTATTGCTTTTCAGTTGAGTATTAAAGGCTCATTTTACCCCCATACAAAAGATGCATATACCTCTTACCTGTAGCGCTATTTATCAATGTAAATTTTTTGGGTATGTGTTGCCGAATGTTGTAGAAAGAGATGTTGATGGTTAACTATTCATCAGTTACCAGTGGTAACAGTGAATGACCAGTGCCGCTAGCTAGCTCCCTCCAAAAGATAACTGGATACAACATTGGAGGCAGAACCCCGCTCATTCCAATGAAAGTTGCAAATGTTAGATTGTTGACTTGATTAAATCCCGATAGTAAAAAAAACAGTCATTGTGTGGGGGCTGTGACACCCAAAAAAATATATCCACTGATTTATAGGCATCTCTTTCCCAATGTAAGTCTATGGGAAAAAGGTCTTTCACATGACAAACCCTGGAGTTGTAATTCCACTGTTTGGCCACTGCAAAAGTTAGTTTCAAAGCTTGGTGCACTTCTTGGAGGCCTGAACCCAGGTGGTGCACAGTGCAGACAGCACTATGTTTCTGCATGTTAACAAGGCTAGCCAGCTGTCTGTCAGCAAAGACAACAGAAAATAAAAAAAAAGGCAAGACATTTACATCAAAATTAAAACTTCATCACCTCAAAATAGATAGGGCTTTGAAATGCAGTGCTAAAACTCACATTAAGTCAGTGGCGTGCCAGACTGAAAGGAAAAGCCTCTTGTATTTCATGTGATTTTGTGCTTATTTATTCTCTTTTTTCCTCCTGAAATTAAACTTGTTAGTTACTGGTTAATGGGTGTCAGGCCATTAGCAGCAAAATAGACCAAAACTGACATGGAGATATCAGCCATAGAGCTGTTTGTGTTCTCTTTAGTAAAATGGAACTAGATAACACTCATCTTGTGGTGTGTGGAGTGCCAAAAAGAAAAAAAAATGAAAAACTCAGCACTAATGTCTCTTTACAGAAACCATGACCTGGTTACTCAAGATAATCCACAGACACTGCTGTGAGGAGTTTTTCTTTCTCCCAAACTACACCCGCCAATTGCATCACCTCACAGATGGAAGCATGCATGAATGGAGCTGTGAGTTTGGAACAATAGACCAAGTGGATGGTTCTTCAAAGAGCCATTCGGTGGGTTTGTATTCATTGGCTTCATTTCCTGTTTTTTAGATTCCCTTCAAAAGAGTGGGGTGGACTTGATTGGTAAAAATCACCCCATGCTGTAACAGAGTTGCCAGATCCCTGCTTTCTAGTTTTTACCTCATAGCCCTCATTTACTCCTGCATATTCTTGATTTTGGCAGTCACCTGTAATTCACTCACTATGATCTCTTCTGGCAGAGCGCTGTGTTGCATTGTTTTCAAAATGACAGGCAAAATGCAAAACAAAGAAAATGTAAAAATTAATTAAATTGGGAAAAATCACATTCAAAGACAGAATAATATGAGTTGTTTTAGCAATATTTTTCTGCATAAAGTTATTTTTACTTTTAATTATGATGTGACTTTGAATGAAAAAAATATTTTCAGACATTTGTCAGTATTATAGTTTTGAATGCACTAATGGTGAACATGGGCATTACTTAAACGATTTTCCTGAGACTCCCAAGTGATTAAAATTACTGACACAACACGGAGGCACAAAATGTCAAGGTATACCTTCACTTGTGTGATGCGGGGCCCTACAGCGGAGGGGACCTTGTGCTCAGCGGTGGCTTTGGCCCGACTGAGTCGAGGCCAGAAACCTGCTGGGCTCACTTCACCTCCTCTGACACGTCTGAGCAGAGGAGACAGGGAGGGGGAGAAAGAGACAGACGGATAGAGAGAAGGAGAAAATACTCCTGTCTCCTTTCCTCCTCCATTTTCCCGGATTCCTGTGGATATCGTTCTCCCTTCTGCCCTTCACATCCTCCCGTCCCTCCCTCCTTTCTCACATTAGCCTGTTTATTTACAAGGATTCCTGCTTTGTGTCCGTGTTTCTTATCTCCCTCTCCTCATTTTCTCCTACCCTGCAAGGAGGTCAAGAGGTAGAGGAGAGGAGGGATGCAGAGAAGGTCAGGTGGTTAGGATGAGAGATGGAAGGGAAAAAAAAACACCAGCATGAAGAACTAAAACAGATGATGGTCTTTTCCTCTGCTGTGGGTGTCCTTAACCTCGCTGTAACCCTCTGTGGGCTGTGCTAGCCCACTTCCTTGACCTCAGGGTTGTTCAGCCGAGCTGCATGTGTGTGGAGATATATTTCATGGAGCTTTGCTCGTCTTGAAATTGCTCTCGCTCAGTAATTACGATAACCTCTCATCCCTGTTTCACTTGTAAGTATTTATGTGAATACATGACTGTGGGATGTAGAGAGTGTTTTCACTGATATGGATCCAAAAGGAAAAACAAGAAACAGGGTCACCTGCTCAGGTACTGACTTATCCTGAAACCTCATTAAGAAAAATGTTATTTATAGAGCTAAGATTAGGAATTGAGATACTGTAGTGTTTGTAGGACTGTTTTTAATTCAGATATTGTATTGAGTTTTCACATTTTAAAGACGTATACAGATAAAATAGGAGAAATAGCTGTCGTTGGTCAGTGAGAGCTTTATAAACTGTATACTATATATTCTGTACATTCTTGTTACATTTGAAACAATTACTTCACTTATTTGGCATCCACTTTTCACGTTTTTGTCCTTTGACTTTTACGGTCAGTTTATTTTCTCATTGCCATTGCTCTTTTTTGAAGAATCCACTGGACCTTTTCTTGTTTTTTTGTTGTTGCAAGCAATATTTTAGCCCCTCCTTGCATTATCTCATCAATGTATCTAAGGTACGTTACACAACAGTTGTAAGCATATCCCAGTTTGTGAGAGTTTATTGAAAAAAAGTGGAGTAACAGTGATGTGTGACAAAACAATCTCAAGTCAAGGTCCACTTACTGTACTGTATAGCCTTTTTTAAAAGCTGTCAACTGAACCTCACAGATATTAATGGGATCATTTAAATGCAAACATACCTCAGTGATGTATTACCACTCAACAGCAACACAAGCTACAGCCCACAAAATGGTAATATTAATGGATCACTTTACCCAAAAATATCAAAAATATTTTCTTTGCTATGTTTGTGCTATATATTCAACCAATCGCCACTATAAATATTAGCATTCTATGTTTCTGCAAACCGCATTTGTATGTTATTATGCAGAGGATATGTTTAAACAGGATATATTTTGGCACAAAAAACACTTGGTTATGGTTAGAAAAAGATTATATTTTGGCTTAAACACGAACTTTCAGTGGCACAAATGCTGCTGGAAAGACTGCAATGAGTTGGAAAAAAAAAAACACTCAGGTTTGGTACACAAATCCTGTGAAATGCTGCTAAAAAAGTAACACATTCTCACTCCGACCTCGTCACATGTTGACGTTTTGTTCATGGACTTTCCACGTCCACAAATGACGTGCAAGGTACCCTTGGTGCATTGGTTGTTGACGTTCAGGGACACTGCGTCAAGTCCTGCCTGTTACATGCATTTTCTTCTTTCAAAATACACTTCTGTTGTCACAGGAAATTTACGTCGGTAAAACACCACGAATTGAATTGAATCGAATTTTTTCCCCCCTCAACAACAAACACACGTTTGGGTTTAGGCAACAGAAACACATGGGTGGGTTTAGGCAATCTTACAGGATGTTGGACCTAACCACCACCCCTCCCACTCTTCCCACTCAGACTTTCGCTGCCTTTACTTTCGTCCTTCACGCCGCCGGCGCCATTTAACTATACAGCAATCGGATGCGTATCATACTGATGTTAAAGGACGCCTTTTTCGTTGGTTTCTGACACTGCAAGTCACTGCCCAAGCGCCGTGTTTCGACGACTGGTGTGCATACGCCCCTGTAAAACGCCACAATGTGTCACTGAAACACCCAGGTTTGGTGCACAAACACTGCTGGAAATGCAGTGTATGAAACGTAAAACTGTATGGTATCGGTGGTTTGCAGAAACATACGATGCCAGCTTTTTCTCTTGACAATGTAAGACATCCCAAAGCACAGTATGGGTGTTAAAGTATGTCTGTGACCTTGAGAAGGTAAATCTGATTATTTAAACATGACCATCCATTGATTCTTTGGGAAATGTGACAACAGCACTGCTCCTAATCAATTATCACATAACATGATGGATTCACTTGTCAAAAAGTCTATTAGGGATCCAATAGCAAACACACTATCAGAATTCAATCAAAATCTGCAGTATTTCATGATGAATCTTCTTGAATTAGTTAAGTGACACTGGACAGTTCTGCCATTTTAAAATAGAGGAATTTAAAGAGTACTTTAGCTTTCATATATCTTTAAATCCTCTCAGAAGTGACAGACATAAAGCGTTGTTTTATTGTTATATCATAGTGGTAAGCTATATTTTCACTGAGCTTTGTGTTGTTAATGTGAGATTTATCGCAAGCTGTGGTCATATGTTATAATCTTTGTCAATACCCATAAACATAAGCTTGTATTATTATGTCCCACAGCCAGCGAGATTCTGGGAACTCTTCACAATGGGAGTTATTAGAGAAGAAGTCCAGACGTTCTGTCTAGCAGACAGCCAAACAGCCTTCTCCTCTGAAAGCCATTAAGACTTTAAGATGAGGCCATAAAACCAACTCCAGCCAGCTCTATTACTGGATACACCATCTCTGTCCGTCAGTCCGTCCGTCAGTCAGTTGGTCTATGTCTCTGGCCCTCTATGGTCAGCATTAGTGTCACTGGAGGGCCAGATAATTACTTATTATCTCAGTCAGTCCAGAATGAATTTCATCCCAATGGAAATGGCCATGTGAGTGATTTTCCATAGAGACTGTGATGGGGGGTGAAAAAAATCCAGACCTCTAGGGTGCTCTGTTAATTATTTTTCAATCCATAAAGTCTGTGGAAGAAGTCTGACTCATGCTGCAGTGATTAGTTGACGTTTGGAATTAGAGAAATTAATATTTTTGACTCTTGCTCGTTTGAATCACACCACAGGGGAGGACACTTAAAGATGATTTGATTTATTTTATTTCATTCTCATTTTTTTTATGTAAGCTTCCATAGGAAGTAGTGTGAAAGTCACTAAGCATAGACACCAACAGTAAACTTCACTAAACTCTGCTAAAAGCAAAAAAGATAATTTTCTTTATTCCAGCTGGCATTCGAATCTCTTTTTTGATGACCTCAGGGAAATTAACATTTCTGTGGGACATTTTATGTCCACTGTTGCTTCAGGATCACATACACACACAGACACACTCACGATGTCCGTCTGCTTGAGTGACACAAGCTTCCTAATTATTCCTCAATATTCACTTTCGCCTTTGAAAACTCCCATTAAATATGAATGAGTTTTCTCCCCCCCTTCTGTTTTGACTTGACTCAGCTGAGCACCAGCCTCCCCAATCATCAGCCTTTATGATGTTAAGCTGCCATCAATTAGATCTCATTTGATCTGCTCCCTCCTTGGACCGCCCGGTCTGACAGTGCGGTGTGCCGTTGGCGGTGGTGGCGGGGCGGGATGCGGCCCTCAGCAACTTGCTAATTAAAGCAGTAATTAGGCCTAATCCTGGGCTTCGAAATGAACTCCTTAGCGAGCCAGGTGTGCCAGACAGCAGTGGAGGACAGCATATCCTTATTCATTCTCTGGCTCTTTCTCAATTTACATATTTGACATATTTGATATAATGTCTAATGGCTGGAGTGTGATTCCTAATAAGAATGTGAGGAGAGTGGATTTTTTTTTTTTCCTTTTTTACCCTTAATGCTGACCAAAGATGCATTTTAATTAAGCTGACTAGAACCCTCAGCAAGCCTTGAGATGTGTTGTGGAAATGATGTATCACACCCAAACAGCAGTGATAGTTTATTGTTTACCACAGGCTGAAATGGTTGCAAGGAGAAACAGCTGTGTGTCTTACAGCCGTGCAATGTCAAACACACGTCTCAAGCTATAATTATGATTTCTTTGTCCTTGCTTTCAAGAGACACTCTCACCAAGAGAACTCGGGAGGGTTGTTCTTCACAAGGACACAAATATCAACATGATATTTGGCCAAGCAAAAACAAATAAATACAATACCAAGTTATACATTGGTATAAAATTGATTATCACGCTTTACAAATCAATGGTAGTTGTTTAAAAGTGTCATGAGCCTGTGGTTTTTACACCTGGTTTTCTGTGCATATTAAATAAACAAGTTACAACTTGGTAACAAGTGCTCTTTAGAGGTGATGGCAGATTTGTACAGTAACTGTTGGACAGAGCCAGGCTTACAGCTGCAACAATTAATTGATAGGTTGTTGACTATTAAAGAAACAACAACTAATTTGATAGTAGATGAATCAGTGTGAAAAATGTGAATATTTCCTGGTTTTGTTACTTCTCTATGACACTGAACTGTTTATCTGACGTGCTTATAAGACATTTTAGGACGTCATTTTGGGCTTGAGGAAACATTGGTTAGCATTTTTTTTTTTTTTTTTTTACAATTTTCTGACATTTCATGGATCAAACAATCAACTGATTAATTAAGAAAATAATTGACAGATTACCTGACTATGAAAATATTCATTAGTTGCAGTCCTTTTCTGCATACCCCCATTTCCAGTCATACGTGTATTTGTCACACTACTCCTTCTTTTACTGACTTATCTTTGGTTTTTAAATCTAGTGTATTTTTGAGGAGAATATTGACTTTAAAAAAAAGAACATTTGTAACCTCCTAAAATGCACAAAGAAGGGTACAAATGATCACAGGACATCACCATTTTGATCAACAGTAGGAGGCCATTGATTTGAGATTTTAGTGAATAAATTCTGAATATAACCCTCTTTGGTATGCGATATGTCACTTCGTAAAAAAACTGCCGTGAAATAGACTAAGTTAACATAATTTAAAGAACTCTTCAAAAATGATAATTTGGGGTAAATCTTTGGGCATGTTACCTCAAAGCATAGTACAGTACCATAATGGTGAGAAATAAAAAAGGAAGGTTTAACATAACTAATACATTGAAAAATTGAATCGAAAAACATTAAAAATGAACTCTTTCCATACGTTTAGACAACATGTGGAACAGCCTATAGGAATGAATGTGTTCAAGAGTGTTAACACAAGACTTAGCATAAACAATTTATCAGACTAAACTATCATAACCCTCTTCACAACAAGATAATAAGTTATATTTCACTGTTTGATTATTTGTTCTACATTTAAATTACTGTTTTTAGTATCCTGTTGGGTGTTGGGTGACATAGTGTATGTCATTACCATTTGTTGTGTTACCACTGGATTGTGAGCAGCTTGACTTCCAAACAACTAAATTCTGATTCATCCTCACTAACATCAACTGGCAGGGCTAGTTAGACCCTCTTCTGTAAATGAAAGAAAAATGTGTGTAAAATATAAACATACAGTCTGCTCTGCAGAGAGGACTCACAAAGTGCACTGTTACACTGAACTTTATGTCACCAGTAACAATATTAAATGGGTCTAGGTTAATCTGTAGAGATGAAAAGAACATTATGATGATTGTAGTGCATATGAGCAGTATATAAACCTACAGTACATACATAAAACCAAAACATTGTCATGGTGGGGTTCCATGGATGTACAGTGTTGCTTCAAAGCAACATTTACATTTTATCAATTTTCTATTCTTTAATTATCAAATAAAGTTCATTAAACAATGAACAATTAAACACAACTCATATATTAATTGTAAATCTAATTTTTCCAGACTGTAAAATGACAGAATAAGACACCTCAGAATATTTTTGTGGACATAGTTGATGGAGCTCAACCATGTGAGGAAGGCCCCAAAATAGGGACTCAACATGGCCTCCAGAAAGTCACATGACAATATAAATAGTGCTATTAGTTTCCTTAGGGCCCTGGCTCTTTTTTGAGTATTGCGATATAATTGAGGATGTATAATTTGAGCACTGGGACCAAAAGTGGGTATGTTACCCAGAGACAACACAGTGCAACAGAGGGTTAAATGACGGCCTTGAGTCCTGAAGGCCTCATGTACTTCAAATACATCTGTTCAGTAGCTGGAACTATGGTTATTTGCAGTTCAGTCAAATCCAGTTTTAACCTTGATACATAGAACTTTTTTATTTCATCTGCAGCTTCTGAAAATCATGGCAAAAGGAAATCTACAACGTGGAGTTGAACCTAAATCTCTGTAGAGGAGACTATGCTAACCACCAAGCCTTTGAACGCCCCAGTAGCTTTTACCGAAATAGCTCATTTTCTTTCTCTGCGTGCTACATCACTAAATATTAGGAAGACTGAACACGCCTCTGACACGCAAGCATATTTTACTGCATGTGAATGTGTGCTGTATGCGAATAAATAAGCGCACAGTGAGCGAGCTGCCTGTGTACATAACTGCACTTCCATCTGTTAGCTTTAAGTGGAAGCGAGAGCGAGGATAGTAGCTTGTGATACAGGCACAGATGGTCTGTTCTTTCTGATAATGTTTCGCAGTTGGAGCCGTCAGTGGAGAGAATGTGTGAATTTAAAAATCCCAGTTGAATAATAATAAACTCACAGTACAACTCTGCAGGTTCTCAGCTATGATCTGTGGAGTAGAACTGGCCAAGTGAGAAAGGGGAATGAGATAAAGAAGACAAGACAAAGAGATGGAGAGATGAAATAGTGTGAAATGTGTGTAGGAGGTATTTTGCTTTAATATATTGCAGAGGAAATGAAGAAGAAAGTTGGCAAAGCAAAGAAGTACAATAAGAGCACAAAAAAGGGTTGCATTCATTAGTTGGGGTAAACAAGAGGTAAATAAGAAGGCAAGCCTGGTAGTTTGAAAAAAGACAGGAGGACAGTGAAGAGAGCCATGTGATTTCTTGAAGGAGAGATGATGTTAGAGGGGAGGAGAGGCAGACAGGAGGAGATAGGTTAGAAAGATTAGTAGTAAGAGGCGAGCAGGAGGTGAACAGATAGAGGAGGGATTACAGGAATCCCCTGACCTCGCCAGGCAGCCATTAGAGCAAAACTAATTACCAGCCAACAACCCTAGAGATAGAAGTCAGTGCCCTGCCATACCACAGTCCACACCCACACTCGCACAAGTGCCCTTCTGTCCTCACAAGTGTGTGTGCATACTTAGTTTCTTGCTCTGTCTCTGTCCATATGATGTATGGATGTATGGGAGCAAAGGGAAATGGCTAATCACCTCCAAGAAACGAGAGCGAGGGAAAGAGAGCACCTTCAAGGGACCTTACCTGGAACTCCCTGCCTATATTCCTTGTATTGCACCAACTCTATGCCTTGTGTTGTATGTACACATAAAAAATGGTCTCTAACCCATAAAAATTCTCATGTAAATGTGACAAAAAATCCATTAAAATGAATGAAAACTTGAAATGTTTTAGCCACACTATGGACATGGTTCTACGAGTAGCAGTGTTTGTTGGTGTGTTGTTCAGTAGGTTAAACTGCTTCTGCAAAGATACACCTTTCTGAACCTGCACATAGAAGAATGTTATCATTATCAGCAATCATAGGTCGTAGAAAATCACAGAGAGCTGACTCGCAAACTCCCAAATCATAGTAACTCCGTGTCAAGCAGACCTGTGTATCAAGCAAGTTCATTGATTGATTTAGTTCTTGTTGGGAGGTGGGTTGAAGATGGACACTAGAAAAAAAACAAAAAACTTAATGTCACGCAAGTGCGTACAAATACATCCCTATTTGCACGAAGCTAGGATTACCTGGGGAACTGTAGTAATTTGTTATAACAGCAGAGGTTGTTTGTGATCTTAATACTGTTCTAATCTGCCGGGTCTGTAAATTCCACCGCTAATTATCTACCATACTTTGAGGTCACAGAGGTCATGTGATGATATTAATCCCATGTGAGCTGGGATCTTAGTGGTTTCATATTTGGGTATGTCCTGATTTGATCTCAAACATAGGTATTGGGGTCATTCAAGGCATTTTTTAATTGATTAAAATTGGCTATATTGAGCTATATAAAGCACATTCTCATCCTTTGTTCTTTGTCAGCTGTTTTGCATCAGGCTGTTTATTCATGTTAATTACCTAAGTTATGAGAACTTGTTTCATTTCAGCTCAGTGAGAGAGTCTCTTGTGTTTTGCTGTCATCTCTGGCGCGTGGTGTTTCACCACCCTGCTTGAAGCAGAGATAGAAAGCAGTGAAAAACTGGTGACATACACACTCACCTCACCCATGTCAGAACAACAAAAGCCCTGCGAGGAAAAAAAAACATTTAGAGAATAAGTTGATTAATGTAATCAGTGAAAGGATGTACAGATGATGAAAAAAAAATACTCGGTGGAATACAGTTATTTCAGGTAACGCAGACACAGACTACACCAATGCAACAAACACTAGAGAATACTGTCTTAAAGGGATAAAGAAAAAACTAAAAATTAAATTAGATTAACAAAAATTAATGAGAGGGTTTGTTATTGTATACTTTGTTATTTTGTAATTAAATAAAAATAAATAAATAAGTAAAACATATAAAAGAACTGCTTGACTGCAGGGGATTTTTTTCTTAATGCATTACAGAGCTATTAGATTGTCAAGCATGTACACTGGATTGATTTTAACAACACTAAAGTACTTTTAAGTGTGCACTGTGCAGCTGTTTTATGTAGGAAAATAAAAGTATGGATCCGGAGTATCGGTAGATACTTTCTTATCAAATGGCTTGGATCAGGGGCTTAAGTACTTGACCAAGATATCCCTGTGTTTTTTGTTGTCGTGCCTCTTTTCTCCATCTTTGACAGCAGTTTGGGTTCAGGAAGCTCATCTTGCTACATAGCATGGAGACCCATCCGTAGATAAAGCAAGCTTCCCTCTAAAGAGCGAATCTCAAAGATGATGAGATGAGTTGCTTCTGTTTGTTTAAACCTCATTTAATAGAAAAAAGGAGGTTAAAACTGCATCAGTGCTAGTGGTGTTGGGTAATGTTTTTGTGTTGGGTAGAGTGGAGTTACAAATTCATGCGCATATCCCCCAGACATGCACATCATGTCTCTGGGATATTACCAGCAAATTTAAGAAAATACAAACTTTGCTTTTCCTGTGCAATTGCGCCGTACAAATCACATCAAAACCTGGAAAACACGAGGTTGGGCACTGGATGCTCTTTTGAGCCAGCATTTAAGAGTGCAGTGGCAGGTTGCATCTAGAGTTGCTAAGCAACCTCAACAAGCATCGCATCATAGCCTGTTTACCTAAAATCGTGAGTGCAGAGCTGATTGTCTTACAGGTGCTGTAAATCTGTCCCATGCCATATTATCCGTGGGACAGATGAAAAGCTCTGAGTAGCCCTGCACTAAAATGATCATCCATCCATCCATTTTCTAACCGCTTATCCTCTTGAGGGTCACGGGGGGGCTGGAGCCTATCCCAGCTGATATTGGGCGAGAGGCAGGGTACACCCTGGACAGGTCGCCAGACTATTGCAGGGCTGACACATAGAGACAGACAACCATTCACACTCACATTCACACCTACGGGCAACTAAGAGTCACCAATTAACCTGCGTGTCTTTGGACTGTGGGAGGAAGCCGGAGTACCCGCAGAAAACTGGTAACCCTCTTGCTGTAAGGCGACAGTGCTAACCACCACACCACCATGCTGCCCCCCTAAAATGATTAACTTTTCCATATTTATCACAGATATGATTTTTGGAAGAAGGGAAAGATATCTGGTGACTGTGATTGGTTGTTCCTAATCATGTGACGTGGTGTACGCTGCTGCGCCTCAAAAGTTGAACTCGGTTTATCTCAGAGTGCAGCTGTCATGTCCTGAAAAATGGGCGCTCAGGAACGTGTGCTTGCCACGATAACATCGCTCTGGCGATTGAGTGCACCTGGCGCACATCTACATTGAAAACAATGAATTTGAGGGCTCAAAAAATGTGGCCCCTCAATCACATGAGGTCCCCTGGTAGTACTAGTCCCATGCAAAGAGTGCTTATGAAGGAATATGCAAAGTAGATGTTCATCTTCAGTTGATCAGTCTAGCTTTGCTTTGGATGGATTGGAATTAGATTTTGTACAAGCATGCATGTTCCCAGATGATGACTTTGATGACCCTGTTACTTTTACTGTAAGCATCACCATGACGTAACATTTTTTGATTTTGAGTGTTGGATTGATTTTGTACAAACGAAGGTGTTCTCAGGAGGTTGGATGGTAATTTAGATTCCTAAGCTTTTCATATAGCCACCATGAGGTCAAAATTTGAATTTGTCCAGTCCTTTAGTTTATGACCAAATGCCTCTTCATAAGCCCCAGCTGTAATTGTTATTTAGTGCTAACTTGCAGGATCTTAAATGTGAGCATGGTAACTCATAAGGTTGTTAACATTAGCTGTAAAATCTGAGTTCTTTTTTTCCGAGATGTTAACTGTTTGGAGATGCTTGTTTTGATTTATTATCAGTCATTCTTTAGTGTACACAGGGCTCGAACTACTTGGAAAACATGTAGTAAATATTTCATTATTTTAAAGTATCAAGAAACCATCGGAGCACACATAGGAACTAGAGTCGTAGGTCAAAATGCAACCTATAAAGCCTATCTCATAAATTTCTGTATATTGGTTATCAGTTTGGATTTGTAATAGATGGCAGGGGAATATTGGAGAGGGAAATGTTTGTCGAGCAACGTTTCCCTTGAAAGCAGATAGAAAGACTGACTGTTTGTTTGTAGGCCCTTTGCTCTCAGCAGAGGCTTTCAATGCAATCAATATTTGATAAAGCCAGAGTGAGGGACATAAAAAGGTGTGGCGCACATCCAGCCATTGCTCTGTTAGGTGTCAGAGTTCCTTTTCATCGCATGGCTTGCCTGTCTGCTACAATGGTTTGCCTTAATGCTTGGGGGAAAGTCACAGAGCCACTGTAGGTTTGAGATAATCAGACTCTCTTGCGCACACAGATTTATGATTTTACACAAGGTAACACAAGCGCACACAACCTCTTAGAGACACAGGGTTCAATACTTGACATTTCTTCTCCAACTCTGGGTTTTAGTCCAAAGTCTTTAATCTGAGCGTTGCCTTTCATCAATTAGAGCAGACTCCGCAGACTGTCTAAAGATGTCCCTTGGGAACTCAAATCCATTACCTGTGAGACGCTGCTGCCCTGCAGCCGACTTTGCTGTTGAGCCCTGAAGTGTGGCCATCATCATTAAGACATCAACCTCACACACACCTGAAAACCCAAACCTCTGTTTCTTAGTGTGAATAAAACCACCAGTAGGTTTTGCCTTGTAGTGTGCATTCCAATAATTCTTCTGGCACTTGAAACCATATTGTACAAGCCAATTGGATTTTTGGAAGAGAATTAAACAACAGCTGATAACTTGCTAAGTATTGTGGTACTGTTGACAAATCTTTCTGTTCAAGTTGTTTTCCAAAGGTAATTTTAGTGTTAAATCTGTGCTGAAAATAGATCATTCAACTTCAGTGTTGGACCTGAGTATTCTCTCTGCTTTTGTGCTGCATTCCATTTACCTCAGAAGGAGGAAACTGGGGCTGGAGATGAGATCAAACCCGAGTTGACCAAGCCCCAGTCCAAGTCGGAAAACCAAGATGTAGTTAGCAATACCAGGTTCAGCCAGGTTTAGCTAGGGTTTAGGTAGCCATTGTTCGCAAAACCAGCTGGTGACAAAGCATTACACTATGTTTTGAACATACAAACACTAAAGTAACATGTCCACATAGAAGCTAGACAGGACTATGTGTACGACTGGTTCAATGAGACACAAACAAGACAGAGGTGCTAATTACAGTATATTCCTACAGCTTTCACTACTGTTGATGCATGGAGCAGCCATCTTGGATTGTGAGGTCGGGTTTGTGAGGCTCCTCCAACTTTCCGAGTAGGAAATCTGACTTCAGGTGGTGATCCTCTGAATTTTCAGAGTTTGGAAATTCTGATTCTCCAGCGCAAATTGAATGCACCATTAGATTAGGGCTTGATGACAAGGAGAAAATCAAATATCATGATATTTTTTACCAAATACTTTGATACCAATATCGCAACACATTCTCACTCCTCACGACCTCGTCACATATTGAAGTCTGGTCATGGACTTTCCACATCCACATAAGACGTCCAAGGTACCCTGGGTGTGTTGGTTATTTACATTCTAGGACATCGAGTCAAGTTCTCTTCTTTCAAGATACACAAGGGGGGTATTTTCACACCTACGCGCCTTTATACATTGGTTTCTGATGCAGCGAGTCACTGCCCAAGCGCTGGATTTCAACGACTTTAGAGTGCGACCGGGCTCAATATTGCGACGATATAGTAGGGTTGACTATTGGTGCGAAAATTAGATTTTTGATGAATAATCACCTTACTTGGCTTCCTCAGTAAAAGCAAAAAATAGAACAGCTCCAGTCTGTTAGTCTCAGAAAATCACATTAGTTTACTGTAATGTAATCTTTAAAACCAGGGGAAGACAACACTTATGTATACATATAACTATATCCGAAATCTAAGACGATATCCAGTTTCATGTCACAGTATCAATATATTGATATATTGCCCTGCCTTACGTTAGATCATTTGAAAAGTTTATAGGCTGTTACACACTTCATCATCATTTGTAGCTAATAGCATTTAAAGAATTGTGTCACATCTTTAAATACCTCATACTTTATTTTCTATCACTCAAAAAATATTTTCCAATACTCCAAGAAATGTTTAATAAGTATTACAGTTTTTTTTTTTTTTTTTTGCATTGAGGTTACTCACAATCTCACTTTTTGCTACACACTTGTAGAACTACTGCTGCTCTCTGCTCCACTGCTCAGGAGAACAGTTTGGAAAGTAAAAAAAAAAAAAAAAAAAAATCAATGTGCTGTATGAGGCCATTTGAGAGATGTTGTTATTTTCTGTTACAGTTGTGGTTTTTCTGTGCGGTACTTTGAAAGTGCTCAGCAATTCTAAAACAGGAGACGGAGAGAATGACTATGTTTAAATGTTTGTATCCTAACTGGTGCTATTTTCTCAGATTCTGTAATACCTTTACACATTATCCTTCTGCCACCTCTTTACCAAATGACAAGTATGGGATTAAAAAATAAATAATACCCGCAATGTCATGGATGGTAAGCTGGTGATCAATACACACAATATGTGTTTGACCTACAAAGATCAAATTCCTATTAGGCTTGATGGATTAAGCGAGTAGGGATGTATGGATTTTATATTCATTGTGATATCAACCTGAGGTCACCATAAGATGCATTGACCGGTGGATTCTTGTTTAGTCTTGTTGCATATTTCAAAGAAAAGAGTTATTTGGTGGCACAGTTAATGAAGCTAGTGACTGTCCTCTTGCTTATTTAGTTTTTTTGTTGTGGCTTGAATGTGGCAATGTTCATTAAAACACTCAAAAACATCCTTTGTGTCCATAAGGCTGGAACAGAACTTAAAAGGTAATATTATCTATGTGTGTGACTATTTTTCAGGCTTGTTGTTGCTAGATTATGTTCAAAAAATAAACTGTCTGGTGTACACGTGCAGAGTAGTCGCAGGACACATGCAGGAGGGGGGTTGTGATGATTACCGTATTAGGCCCATACTCCACTTAGCCTTGTTTTGTTTGAGTAGAAAGGACTGTAGTGCATAATGGCGACTACTCCATTTAGCCATGTTGCCTCAGCAAAATTAAGGTTTATTTGTTGGAAAGACAGTGGGATATTGTGCGATAATTGAGTCTATAAAGGCTTGTGTGTCATATCACTACCATTGTAAGCATTTTTATCTTTTTTTTTTTTCATTTCCCGTCTCTCACTTCTATGAAAAGACAACAACAATAACAAGCAAACAAGCAGGGTGAATTGGAATATGATGTTTCTAATTAAAAGTTAATTTATTCCCTGCTCGCATGCTGTTTCATCTTATGTAACCACCGCTATCAAGCAATTAAAAGATAACCTTGCATTGGGAGGTCAATATTTTCCCACTTATTCCCAAATAAAGAGCACACAAATAAACACAAATCATAAAAGTGCAAGCCAAGGCCACAGCGCTCCATGTTTTATTCATGGAGCTATAGCCTAAAGTAAATTTGTCCTATAGTTTCAGGGGTGCCTTCTGTAAATACAATGCCTATGTACATATAGCATCTTTGACATCCTGCTACAAATTATTCTAATGAGTGTTTTAATGATGTGTGTGCTGTAAATATCACGGAGAGCTATTGAAACCTTACATTATTGCTGAGAGTTTTTGAATTTTATATCCATATTTGAGACATGCTCAACCACCATTGCCTACAAAAATCACATTTTCTGAAATTGGGAAATAGATGTTTTTAGTTCCCTGTGTATACTTCTGTCTATGAAGCCATCATGTTTCTAGTATTTAGATAAAATCCTTATGAGATTGAATCATTGACTATATAAAATAATGGATGATGCCACCTTGACGTCACCCATTGGTTTGTGGACTCCCTTTTTGAGGCTTCGAGTGTGACATTTTGGCCTTAGCCATCTTGGGTTTTTGAGGCCAGAACTGACCATATTTGATGCATTTACAGCTGTGGTTAACTGTGATACTACCAATGCTAATGCTAATTTCAGCTAATGAAAAACAGGCTTTAAACTAGCAGAACAAATTGTACTTACTGGAAAAACACTGAACAAGACCTTTTTCAGTCGACAAAAATGTCACAGTTATCTTTCATGAACTTAAAACATACTAAAATAAATTCAGAGGTTTTTGTAGGTCCATTAACGTGGTGAAGGTGAAACTCTTCATTAGTTTTTTTTCCCTCAGCGGCAGTAGTTCGTGGAGTTGTAGTCATTGGGTTGATAATTGATCAGTTGATCCGATCAGAGCTGATCACATCAGACCAATGGATGAGAGGAGCAGCTGCTGCAGAGGCTTGTGAAAGCAAATTTCTAAATCCAGCACAATGAATGGTCAAGTTTCACTTTCAAGGCCCCTGGCGCCTTGATCTGTGCCTAGAGTACACTTAGAACTCTGATAGCATGTTGCAATGAGTGACTGTACACGTATATTTTCAACAGCACTCCTAATGAACGGTCCAGTTTCAAAAATAAAAAATAAATATATGGCACCAGATGTTGATTCCATGGTGGGCTGACACAACTAAATGAAGATGTATGCAACCCTGCTCTGTGCATCTGAGGATACGCCATCGTAATGTTACCCATGTTGTTGCTCTGGTAGCGAATTGGCAATGGGTAGCACCCACCTGGGTAAATTCAGCCCTTGTACAGTTGTCATGAACAGTGATGTTAGAGACCAAAAAATTTTTTTAATTTGAACCAGGCTGTAAACATGTTTATTTCTTCTGCAAAGTTAGGCATTTTAACATGGGGGACTATGGAGATCGAACCACTTCTGTAGCCACCCTTGAATGACCATTCAATGAAGCACAGTTTTTGGAATGACTGGCTTAATTTTTCAGCCCTGCAGTTTGCTGCTTGGATTTAATGCTTTTTAATTCTTTTGCTTACACTTAGCCCCACCTACATAGGTCTCTATTGGCTGGATTACATATGTGATCACAGTCCATCGTTTTTTTTCTGATATACGCGCTAATAAGGTATGTCAAACCCACTTTAGTGCAGAGGGTGGGGTTAATACACCTGTAGCTGTTAATAACCTGCCAAAAATGGCAAAAGGATAACTTTAGTGTGGGTGTCAGTTTCTGTCCAGTTGCATTTTTTTCAATATCGTAGATAAGCAAATGTGCATGGTATGATAACTGTCAATTTTACCTTAAAACTGGTATACTGCTGCAACCTATTTTGCACTTTGCGCAGTTTAGTTACAAAAACTAATCATTAGCAATAATATCTGGTTCAATCAGGAAATACAGAAGAGTGAAGTAAAGATAATATTTAATACAGAATATAAATGCACAGACTAACCCCCATGGAGTCCAGACACTGGTAGTGGTGGTGGCTGATGACTCTTAGGCCCCCTGACTGCTGAGGCAGATGAGGATGATGAATCTGTAAAGATTAGGTGGTGATGGGGAGGTGGAGGGCACGCACAACTGCAGCAAGAAGGAACTACAGCAGGGAAAGAAACAGTATTTAAAATAAGGAGCAGTAAGATGATGGACTGACAGACAATGTGTGACGCGGTGCAATTGGTTGATTGTGAATCAGCTGATGACTCAATTGACCTAGCCAGACAATGACACCTAGAGTGAATTAACATACGTGCAGGGAGTGAATGGCAGGGTGAGAAAGAAAGTTACAGCCTGAGCACAGACTAACACAAACACATGGATAAATCATATTTATTAACTGAGAGCAAACAATTTTTTATGATCTTAACAGGCTGTCATTCATGTGGCTCACACAACATAGATCAGTACTCTCTCAACCACAATCATTCAACAGGCAGAGATCAGCACAATGCTATCAGAGCTTTATGAAGTCCTGTATTTGGATTTTTCTTGTTTCCTTGTAATATCCTGTTAGAAAAGGTCCCATTACTATGATGAGAGAAGGCCTCTGAATATGTCAGGTACAGGAGCAACCATGATGTGAGCATGAAGCAGTTTATTTCTTTCCATAAAACTGACCGCTAGGAGATTTATATACCTGCCAATAAGTTGTTACTACATAAGAAACACGTTAATTGCGGGCATTAATCAACTGAAGTTCACTTTGGGTGATGATTTGCTTTAATTCACTGACACCTAAGGCACCTCAGCTGCTAAGTAGATTACAGTACAATGTTCCAGTGGCCTTTAGCATACTCAAGTTGCTTTCCAAGTTTTCTTGGATTGACTACTGAGTGTATTTAGTGTTTTACTTGGTTGTTTGTTTACTTGCCATTAGTTGTCCAATTGAATGTAATAACTGTGTTGGAATGCAACATGTTTCCCCGAGAGATAACTTTTGCCAGCGGTTGTACGGAAAGAATCGGCAAAAAAGTTTGACTCTGGTCCTGCCAGTGTGCCTCAGGTTTTAATTTTCATACTTAGTCTTCCTGTTACAGGGTGCATGTCTATGGAGTGTGAGAAGTTCAACCTATGAGTGATTTTCTCTTCTCAGACTATTTCATTGAATTATTTTTTAAAGGCCCGAGGAGGTACAACTATCTGGTATTCCAAACAAAAAAGATTAGAGAATAGTCAGGAAACTAAACACAAGTTTGTGGAGCAGAGTTTAGATTTGTAGATTTCTTTACTGGTTTAAATCTGTCGCAAATCACAGCTGTAATAGTCATAAATGATAGAGCAATCTCTGATTCACCTGGTAGAGTGCGCATCCCATTTAGGCTGAGTCCTTTGCCATTTGCTGCTATTGTTCTCCCCTCTGTCTCCCGCCTTTCATGTCTATCCTATCTATGGCTGTCCCATCAATAAAGGCAAAAAAAAAAAAAAAAAAGACACTATATTTTTAAACTTGGCCCAGACATAAGTCAAAAATCTGTGACTTAAAGCATGTCTTTAATGACAGTGTTAAACTTTTTACAGTGCAGGGCCTGAATGACAAATGCAGAGTCTCATCCAGCGACCCAGGCTCATTAAAACATATTACTGCTCCTGTCATGTGGGACCCACAGGCATTAAGCCTTTGGCCCATTTTGGGTATGCATAGTTAAAGAAATCATGATTCATGTTGAGACAACCCAGTGATCTTAATTACAGCATTGTTGTGTGTGTGTGTGTGTGTGTGTGGTGAGGTTGAAGCCTCGGTGACATATGGGCAAATTTGAAAAACCTTCCACATATAGTGGAAGCAAGCAAACATATAAGCAAGTTCATTTTGTGTGATTTAGCGTTGTCACAATACCAAAATGACGACTTAAATAGACACCTGCCTGACTATCTCAACACTAATACTGAAACAACACTACGGCAAAAACCCCTTAAAATTGGAGATAATTTGACTAAGTAGAAAACTAGACTTTGTGCTCAGTAGAGTGCAGACATCTGCTAAGGAGGTGTATTGAGTCATCTGTGTTCAGTCCACTATATTACACTACTGCAGTGTCAAGGGAAAATAATCGTGGAAGTGCCAGACTTACAGTTAATGCCATTTATGTTTATTATTTATGGAGGTCTGACGTCTACTGATTTTTTTTTTTTTTTTTCAGTAAAATAATTATTGACAATTTTTTTTATTCCATGATTACCATTACCAGTACTAACTGAGTATAAATGTATAATTTATAACTGGTAACACCTGATTTATAGCAACTTGCAAGTTATGGTCAAGTTAACACTGACATTACACACTGGTAATACCAGTGTGAACATACTGTGAACATTACATTTTCATACAGAGATGATTCAACACTTTGGTAAGTTAGCTTAACAGATAAAACCAATTATGCAGTTAGCCTCTCATTGCACTTAATTGCCCTGTCAATCTCCTATGGTGAAATGAATTCGCTTCTTGTAAATTAAATTGCACTTGTTTTACTTATATCTGAGGGCACAGGCACTATTTATGTTATCTCTTACATTCAGTGTTTGAACATGTTTGTCAGAGATATGCTTTGCTAAGTTGGTTAACATTAGCTCCCCCGATCTGCGTTAGTTTAAAACTAATTTTAAGGCCTAGACACATTAAACTGACTTCAGAGCCAACTGTTGCTTGCGTCTCAGCCAAAAAGTTGCACATGAACACACTGCAAAGACAACAGCCAATGACCAACAAGCACGTATATTCTGCACCTACGTGAGAGGAAATAACCCTCCACTTGCAGACGGCGGTAGTCTGTTTTCGTCATTCAAAAAGGGAAGCCAGAAGGCTGTCTTGACAGTTAGCTGGTTAGTCTTGATGATTAGCCAATTTTCACTTTGACAACACAATCCGAATTTTGAAAGAAGAAGCATATTTACCGTGTGCTAGTAAACAATAACACAAACCATCACGAAATGTTATGTCACCAAAGAGCTCAATGGCGAGGGTAAAACAATCTTACCTTATCTAACAAGTTTGTTTTGATTTCATGCCCTCTTGACTTAAGTTGTTTGCGTACTTTCCTCAGATCCCTTTCTCCTGTTGTGCGCTGAGCTGAGCAATGAGAGTGATTTCTTTCACTAACAGGCTCCTCCGTCGCCGACGCTGATTCAACATGCTGAACCGGCTGAAAAAAAGCCAACGGGGACCGATTAAGGCCAATGGTGCGACTAGGGTGACAGATGCTCACTGACGTCCCAACACTGACGGCTTGGTGTGTCAGGGCCTTTACAGACAGGCTTTGTGGTGTCCATGGGCTTACCCTGATTGTAGTGTATGTAAGCCAAATAATGCCATATCTTGTGTCGTCGCCAGCGTGCGGCAAGCCGCTGTTTCACATCGTGGCAACCCAAAGGATATACAGCTCTTATGGCAGATGGTAAATAGACTGCACTGACTGACTGCTCAAAGCGCTTTTACACTACATGTCACATTCAGCCATTCACACACACAGCTACACACACTGGTGGCCGAGGCTTCCGTACAAAGTGTCACCTGCTACTCAGTAACCATCCACATGCTCTTGCATACTGATTGAACCACCATCGGGAGAAATTTGGGGTTCAATATTTTGCCCAAGGATACATTGACATGCAGACCGGAGAAACAGGGGATTGAACCACCAATCTTCTGATTAGTGGATGACCCGCTCTTCCCCTGAGCCCCCGATTAAAACACTGTCATTGTTTAAGTACTGATAACAAGGTAATGGGGTATTTTGTTTGTTGTTTCAGCATACTATGCAACAGTAGTGTGATTTCTACTGTTCTCAGTGGTGTGCGGTTTGCTGTGTGTTCACTGTTTAGCAGCTATCAGTAGTAGTTTTCTTTAAAATGTTGAGCAAGTATGTACAAACTTAAAAATAATGAATCCCAGGAAGCAAAAATAAATGATTTGTTTAGCAGTGGCTTGACTGAAACATTAGTGTTGCCAGTAGTAAAATTGGTTTTTATAACAAAGCGGCACAACAAGTAATAAAACAATAAAAAGAATAGCATGTAAAATCTTAGATAAAGACTTTATATCAAGATATTACTCCTATTTTATTTTACCTCGTCTGACTCTGAGGTTGCTTACATATATTATACCTGTATGCATGCTGCAAATCTCTTGCTCACAAGGGGTAAGTTGTTTTTTAGCGCTGACAGTCACTCCGAAGAAGTTTGACATAATGAGTTGAAATTCTCAACATGAGCAGCTCTGATGTTGGGATGCTTGTCACAGTCTTATTTCATTTCTGTCACAGTCTCACCTCATGGAGAGAGAGGATGGGAACCAGAACGATTTTCACTGTGAACTCTCTGAACTGTGTCCATGTCGTGAATAAACCAGGAAAATGCAGAATTATAACGGAGCGGATCTGAGAGGCACAGAGAGGTGTGTGTGTGTGTGTGTGTGTGTGTGTGTGGTTATTTAGCAGCAGCCTGGCGTTGGCTGCGCATGATTTAATCAAGGTAACCACAATGGATCATTTTGCGTAATGGCGCATCACTTTTCAAATTAGAGGCTGCAGATGGAACACACATATGTGTCCTGCTGCCCTCAGAGAAAGGTTAGGGCTTTCATAGTTCAAAAACAGAGAGATACTGGTAAAAATCCCCAATTAACACTTTGAACTCCAAGCTGTTTTCACTCTCTTTATTTACAGGCTTCCCATATATTGTTTTTTTTCAATGTATCAAATGATAATGTTACAATGTAAAAGGGATTACTTGTTTTTTTTTAAGAAAAACAATGCAAATTTCATTCATTAGGAAGATATAGTTCTATGATTTTAAACAGATGAGGACTGGAACACTTCATACAAAATTTGTACATGGAAAAAAATTAAATATTTTGATCTGCAATTCAGTGTGTCATCACAACAGGACATGCCATTTGCTCCAGAGGGGGGGAGGTTTCTAATGTACTGTCACTGTGATCTATTGCAGGCCCTGTTGTCTGTCATTAAACTAGGATATTGTTGTTCTCTTCACTAATGCAAAATAGAAAAAAAAAGCAGAGGCAGAGTTTAGAATTTGGTCATGTAGGTTGTGTTCCAGTTAATTTGACTGAACAAATTGGTTTGATCATTAAAAAAAGGACATGGAGAGTAAATTTCTGCTGATTGCAGTAGTGTGTGTATGATGTTTGTGCTGCCTGGTGATTTGACTGGGATATGATGCTACGTTCAGTCTGTACAGTAGCTTAGTCCAAACTGCTTTATTGACATGTTAAATGCACAATAATATTCCTCTGTTATTCTGATTATTCTGACTTTGATGCAGGTCATGTAAAGAGCATATTTTCTTTACATATTTTGTGCATATAAACAGCGCATTTGGAATATGTGTCTCAACTGGGTTTTCACCACAGTTGGCCTCTTGTGTGTTTATTGGCTCGGTGCATGCAAAAGACAAACCCATATTTCTGGTCAGAAGGAGAAACACACCTACTTTTAAACATTATGAAATAATTGGATATCAACAAATTTTTGGATACGTGGAAATATTTCAGTGCTGACCTATTCGGTAGGGTGGGTGAGAGAATGAAGGAGAGAGGCTGTGTTTGCATGTCCAAACACAGCTGTTCATGTCCAACAAGTCCGTCAACAGTTGGAAACTTAAAAAAAAAAAGGTATTTTGATGCAAAGAAGGACAATGACAAAAAGGGCTTAAGCCATTCCACTTTTCTATATGTAATAGGTTGAAAACACTATAGAAAGTTTTTATTATGAAACAAAGCACCCCCTTATTTTTTTGAGATAACACTGAAAAGAACTACACTAACCGAGCGACTTGAACGCATCGTGGATTTACTCCACCAGATCAGTAGATGGCGCTCTTGCGCTACTGTGGATCAAGCTGAGTAGCTTCTTCTCAAGCCTTACCTAGCGCGACTCAGAAATAAAATGGCGCTGGCTTGATTAAGACGTTAATCGTTCGTGTCTCTTCGTTGATCCACAGGTACTGTAAAAACAACCTCTAAACTTACTAGTTTATGCTCACACAAAGGTGAATTGTTGATAAAACTACTTTTCTGTGTTTTAAGATGACTGTGACGGATTTATAGTGTTTTGGTGTGTAGTTAATTGTGTGTTTCTGCCGAGCGTTATAAACAAAGCCGACATGCTAGTTTGCATGCCTCGTGCAGTAAAACAAGGTTGTAAATGTGATACTCGAGATCTCATAGCGATGGTTTGAGACCTGTAGATGTATTTTCAGGTTGCTAAAATGTGTTATCACTTTGTCGTGTTTTTTAGACATGTGTTAACTAAAAACTCTCTTGTTGAGAGTCGTGTTTATTGTGTTATATTGTTAGGCCGCTGCCGCCATGTTGCGCACTTCGCCAACAGAAGTAAATTGTAGATGTTTGCACTGAATAAGCACAGGAAACAGGAGTCATGATGCAGTTATGTCCAAATTGTTTGTTTTTATTGTAAATTTGGTATTTTGGTTCTCATTAATTTATGTTTCAGTAATTTAACAAAGTTAATTTATTTTTCTAATTTATTAATCTTTTATTTACACTTATTTTGCAATTGTTTATATTTTATTTTGCACATGATTTCCTTTTTTTGTGAACATTTATGCATCTGACTGATTCATAAAATGCAGTTATAGACCAGTATTGAAAATGAAATATTTTTCTATTGTTGAGTGACTAATATCGAGAGCTGAGAGAAAGGAAAATATTTTTGATATTGTCAGAAATAAAATGGCGCTGGCTTGATTAAGACGTTAATCGTTCGTGTCTCTTCGTTGATCCACAGCCAGTGCACCACCGATCCACAGTGCTTTTTAGCCTGTGTGTCACATGTTGCCAGCCCAGATACCCCTAGGTCTGGCGCCGGTTACATTTGGGGGCTCGTCCGGGATGATCTAGCATCACTGCCTGGTGAAGTGAATGCCAAAACGACGTGAAACTCCTGTCTGAAGCTTCAGGGAAGGCTGTATTCCAGTACGTCATCCAGAGAGCTGAGGCCACCTGTGAAACGTCATCATGTCCACTGCCACTCCACGGCGAATGCTGATCTACCAGATCCAAAAGAGACTTTCTGAGTTAAGTCCAAGTCAGCTAATGACAGTTGCAAGTTCTATTGATGATGACGGCGAAACCCGTAGCGTTGATGATCTGAGTGAACCAGAGCTGTATGACCTGATTGTTGACTACGTAAGAAGTGAGAAGTTGAGAATTCTGGAGGACGAAGGCATGGCTCAGCTCCTTCTCCTTGATGACATGCTGAGTGACGTGCTTGCCACCGACGCCGGAGAAGTCGAAGCCAGCCAGACCACGCCTCTTAGGACGGGAGCTGTGATGACCCATCAGCAGGGATGTTCCACTCCACCTCCTTCTGACTACAATCATCCAGACCACCCTCCAGCTACACCAACCACAGACATTCCCACTCGTCCATCGAACATGAACAGTGACAGTCAGACCCTGCCACCCTCACCACAGGACCAAGATGTGCGTCCAGCTGCAGAGAACAGAGACACTCACTCACTTCCATCACCTGCAGGAAGGAGCAGCAGCATGCCACCCAGAAACCTCGTCTCTACAGCATCAACCAAGTCGCTCACAGTAGGTGCCGGTGGTGCTCCCCTTGGCAGAGTGAGTCCGTCTTCCAGTGTTGGAGACCAGGTATTGAGGTTTAATGATGTTGCCGCTCTGCTCCCACGCCGAGAATTTAAGTTACATGGTGGACAAATCACTGATGTTGGTTCTGACATGTCTTACAGTAACCTGTGTAAACAAATAGATGAAGGGTTGCAAGAAGGTTTTACTGAGTCAGAGGTAATTCGCACTGTGATTAAGATCATAAAACCTGGTACATTCAGAGAAATGTTAACTAATAAAGGTGATTTAACTGTTGATGAGCTAAAGCGGTTTCTCCGCGCACATATCAGGGACAAAAACAGTACTGAACTTTTCCAAGAGTTAAGTAATGCTAAACAACAAGACAAAGAGAACCCACAGCAGTTTTTGTACAGAATTATGGGTTTGAAACAGCGTGTTCTGTTTGAGTCACAACAGCCTGGTGCTGAGTTTAGCTATGACAAAAAACTCGTTCAAGGTACCTTCCTCCACACGCTTTACCAAGGGTTAAATGAGAAAAACAACCATGTTCGACATGACCTCAGACCCCTCCTAACAAACTTACAGGTCACTGATGACTTTCTCTTAGATCAAATCACCAAGTCTACCAGTGAGGAGGCAGAGAGACTAAAACGCCTTGGCACAGTAGCTAAAACTCGACCAGTGACCGTGAGCTCAGCTCAGCTTGACAGTACTGACTCAGCCAAACACACTAAAGTTGACACTGAGTTACAGGCTAATCGTGCTGCTATTAAAGAACTGACTGCACAAGTGTCCTCACTGACCAAACATCTGGCCCAGATGGTGAAACCTCCTGACCCTGTGACACCTGGGGACCCCTGCTCACCAGCAGCCCATTCTCCAGCATCAACATCTGAGACCAGGGGCAGGTGCAGTAACTGTGTACAGCAGAGCAAGGTGAGCTGCCCTCACTGCTTTGTTTGCGGCCAAGCTGGACATCGCGCCATCGGCTGTCTGCAAAAGAAGGTATCGGGAAACGGGCCGAGGTCACTGGAGAGGGGCAGCCAGTGACCACAACAGCCGAAGGGCCCCCAGCACCAGCCAGCCACTCTAAAACAGCCAACCCTAAAAAAACAAACACACAGTCTCAACAACAACCAAAGAAACGCCTTGCACAACTGATAGGAAAGCGATGTATGGTTTCATGTGCTGTCGATGGAGTCCCGTTCCAGATGTTACTCGACTCAGGGGCTCAAGTGACGATGGTGGGAAGAGCCTGGATGGAAAAAGTACTCCCCCATGTCCAAATCCAGCCACTTGAATCCCTACTGTCCAACCAACCTGTGGAGATTACTGCAGCTAATGGCACCAATGTTCCTTTCGATGGATGGGCAGATGTTGAACTCCAGATCTGTAGTAAGAGTCGTGGACATGTCACCATACAAGTGCCATTACTAATCAGCCGCAACTTTCTTAACTGTCCCCTGTTAGGCAGTAATGTTATAGCTGAGATCATTGAATCACACAAAGACCAGGGAAGTGAGACTGATATTTCTGTTTTACTCAAAGAAGCTTTAAGTATCAGCGACAGTGCAGTGGAAGCCCTAGTGTCTGCTCTCCAAGTTTTCACCCCTGATGAGATAGACTTTGAGTGCAGTGTGAGAACAGGGAAGAAAGGTGTAACTATTCCAGCAGGGCAGATTTGTGAGGTGAAGTGTAGAGTCAGAGAATGGCCAAGGGGCGGGGCAATGCTTTTTCAACCTGACTTAGTAAGTAACTGTCCTGAGGGATTAGAGCTGTTTCCAGCTTTAGTAGATGTCCCAAGTGGGTCCACAAAAATAGTTAAAATCCCTGTTCAGAACACCACTAAGCATGATATCTACCTCACAAAGAGAACAGTTCTAGGCACATTAGAGGAAGTTACTGAAGTGAAACCAGTTAACTGTTTCCCAGGTGGTTCAGAGCCCATTTACCACCCCACTGTAAACTCAGCGCAGCAAAGTACAGACAAGCAGAGAAAAACAAGTGATAAACATGACATCAAAAACATGACAAAACAAAAATGGCACCCACCTGTTGATGTGTCACACCTGGAAGAGGATGAACAAAAGATAGTCAGAGACATGTTGTATGAAGAATCAGATGTGTTTGCTAAGGACGATTCTGACATTGGTTGCATCCCAAATTTGCAACTGAAAATCCACCTAAAGGATGAAACACCAGTCCAAACGTCCTACAATTCAGTTCCCAAGCCTTTGTATAAAGAAGTAAAGGAATATGTCCAAAACCTGCTCAACCAGGGCTGGATCAGAAAGTCCACCTCACCCTACTCATCTCCGGTGGTCTGCGTCAGAAAAAAAGACAAGAGCTTACGCCTGTGTGTTGATTTCCGGGGTGTGAACAGCAAAACTGTCCCCGACCGCCACCCTCTTCCACGCATCCAAGATCTGCTGGATAACCTAGGGGGGTACTCGTGGTTCTCCATACTCGACCAAGGCAGTGCTTACCACCAAGGTTTCGTCGATGAGAGCTCCAGACACGTGACTGCCTTTAGCACGCCTTGGGGCCTCTACGAGTGGATCCGCCTCCCATTTGGCCTTACCAACGCCCCGGCGGCGTTTCAGAGATGTATGGAGGGAGCCCTAGATGGTCTGAGGGATGAGTGCTGTTCCCCATACTTGGATGACGTGCTCTGTTTTTCAAAGACTTTTCATGACCACGTTGATGACGTGAGGCAGGTACTCTGCCGTCTGAGAGAGCATGGTGTTAAACTACGCCCAAAAAAATGTGAGCTGTTTAAAAGGCAGATCAGGTATGTAGGGCGTCTAGTGACCAGTGAAGGTGTCCAGATAGACCCTAAAGACCTTGAGGCAGTTCAGCATTTAAAGGACAGAGAGCCAAAGAATGTAGGAGAGGTTAGGGCCCTCCTAGGGTTTCTAGGCTATTACAGAACCTTCATCCAGGACTTTTCTAGGATAGCCAGACCACTGTTTAAGCTCATAGAAAGTCCCAGTGAGTCTAGCCAGACCCTCACCCCAGCTAGATCTAGCAGAACCAAGCCTAAGGGCACAAAAAGTGGCCAGCTTACATCCAAAGCTCCTGTCCAGTGGACACCAGAACACAGCGCTGTGGTGTCACGCCTTGTTGACATGCTAACCAGTCCACCTATCTTAGCCTACCCAGACTTCAATTTGCCCTTTGTTCTTCACACCGACGCCTCAAATGAAGGTCTGGGGGCAGTGCTCTATCAGCAACAGGGAAACAAACTCCGTGTCATCGCTTATGGCTCAAGGACGCTCACGCCTGCTGAAAAAAACTACCACCTCCATTCTGGCAAGCTTGAGTTCCTTGCCCTAAAGTGGGCAATCTGCGATAAATTTAGAGATTACCTCTATTACGCACCCACCTTCACCGTATACACAGATAATAATCCCCTTACTTACGTTTTGAGCACAGCCAAGTTGAATGCAGTTGGGCATAGGTGGGTGGGTGAGTTAGCCGACTTCCATTTCACCATCAGGTATCGGCCAGGCAAGTCAAACACAGACGCTGACACCCTTTCACGATACCCAGTGCAGTTCCATGACCACATAAATGAGTACACTGAAACAATGCCCCCAGATGTAGTCTCAGCCATCTGGCAGGGGGACAAAGCTCAAAGAGACAGTGATGTGCCATGGGTAGCCGCGCTGCAGCAGCGTGCTAGTGTAGATGAAACACATTTTGAAAGCACTCCATTCATCACTCCAGAAAGTGTTCGAGCTGCTCAAATGGAAGATGCTCACATCAGTGAGGTGATAAACCTAAAGAAAAGAGGATGGAATCCAAATGATAAAGACAAGAGACAAATGGGACGAGAGACACGCAGACTAGTCCATGAATGGAACAGACTCATACTTGACAAGGGAACATTGTACAGGCAGACGGGACAACGAAAACAGTTGGTTCTCCCCAGTAAGTTGAAGTCGACTGTGCTGAAACACCTGCATGACAACATGGGACATGTCGGCGCAGACAAGGTCATTCATTTAGCTAGAGAAAGGTTTTATTGGCCTTTTATGCAGCGTGAAATTGAAGACTATGTCATTCGCCAATGCCAGTGTGTTAAACAGAAACGGCCAAGCATCCCAGAGAGAGCACCAATGGGTTCTATAAGAACTAGTGCCCCTTTTGAACTTATCTCTGTTGACTATCTCCATCTTGAACCAAGTAAAGGTGGCTATGAGTACATTTTAGTATTAGTAGATCACTTTACGCGCTTTGCACAAGCCTACCCGACCAAGAACAAGTCAGGCAGAACAGCAGCTGAAAAGATTTTCTATGACTTTATTCCACGCTTCGGGTACCCTGAAAAACTACATCATGACCAGGGGCGGGAATTCGAGAACAGCCTTTTCCAGAGACTCCAGCAGCTGGCTGGAATCGCCCACTCTCGAACCACCCCCTATCACCCGCAGGGGAATCCTGTTGAGCGCCTGAATAGGACACTTCTACAGATGCTGCGAACTCTGCAAGAGGAGAAAAAGGCTGAGTGGAAAGACCACCTACCCCACATAGTACACGCCTACAATTGCACGAGACATGAGGGAACAGGCTATTCCCCGTTCTTTCTCCTGTATGGAAGAGCTCCACGTTTGCCCATTGATCTGCTTTTTGATCTAAAACCAGAGCAGGAGTCACAGTCCAGACAAGAGTATGCACAGAAATGGGCTTCTCGCATGCAGGAGGCATACAAGATCGCCTCAGAAAACAGTGGAAAGTCCTCAGCTAAAGGAAAAAAGCTCTATGATCGTCATGTTAAAGGCATTGTGTTGCAGCCGGGAGATCGGGTCCTCGTCAGAAACCTGTCCGAGAGAGGTGGCCCAGGAAAACTTCGCAGTTACTGGGAAAAGAGAATTCATCGTGTTGTGGAAAGGATTGGAGAAGGACCTGTGTACAAAGTTCAGCCAGAAACAGGAGACCGGAACCTCCGTGTCCTGCATCGTAACCTTTTGTTACCTGTCAATGACTTACCCTTGGAACAAGATGAAAAGAATCAGCGTGCAGCCAAAAAAAGACAAAAAGGAGACAATCAGATAAACAACAGTGAGACTGTGGAGCAGGAGTCTGAACACTCTGATGAAGAGGAGGAATACACCTATTGCCTCAGGACCATACCTGTGTATCGCAGGGAGAGAGTCAGACCCCCCCTGCCTCAGTCAAAACCACACAGAGAACTCAGTGCTGTAGCTCCAGAGTTCCAGCCATTGAGACAAGTAACTGAGACAGCTCAAAGGCAGCAGCCACCTGAACCTGAGCCAGTTGCAGAGTCAGATCCAGTGCAGGTGCAGATGCCGGCTGCTACACCACCAGCTGAGGAAGTACAGGTGGAACCAGCAAGGGATGACACTACAGAAGAAGCAGGTTCAGAGGAGCAGGTTGACAATAGTGTGCCTGTTGCAGAGCCACCAGGGGAGGAAGCTCCACCTGTGAGGAGGTCAACTCGAGCAGTAAAACCTCGAGAAATGCTCACTTATGACCACCTTGGACAACCCTCCTACCATCCCTGGAGGCCTGGAGCGAACCTGATGTTTGCCTGTGTCCCTTATCACATGCCATATTATCCAGCTGTTCCTGGACCCGGTTATTACCCACCAGTATGGGCATGCTAGATCTGTGATAATGTACCCAGCGACTTAAAAGACATTCACTTGTGCAACTGTATCAGACTCCACTTTTAAATCCAGACTTTATTGACTCTTGATGGCTACACTTTACTTGTGTTAGTTTGGTTCTAGATGTCCGGAGACATCTCTTGAAGCAGGGGAGAGTGTAATAGGTTGAAAACACTATAGAAAGTTTTTATTATGAAACAAAGCACCCCCTTATTTTTTTGAGATAACACTGAAAAGAACTACACTAACCGAGCGACTTGAACGCATCGTGGATTTACTCCACCAGATCAGTAGATGGCGCTCTTGCGCTACTGTGGATCAAGCTGAGTAGCTTCTTCTCAAGCCTTACCTAGCGCGACTCAGAAATAAAATGGCGCTGGCTTGATTAAGACGTTAATCGTTCGTGTCTCTTCGTTGATCCACAGGTACTGTAAAAACAACCTCTAAACTTACTAGTTTATGCTCACACAAAGGTGAATTGTTGATAAAACTACTTTTCTGTGTTTTAAGATGACTGTGACGGATTTATAGTGTTTTGGTGTGTAGTTAATTGTGTGTTTCTGCCGAGCGTTATAAACAAAGCCGACATGCTAGTTTGCATGCCTCGTGCAGTAAAACAAGGTTGTAAATGTGATACTCGAGATCTCATAGCGATGGTTTGAGACCTGTAGATGTATTTTCAGGTTGCTAAAATGTGTTATCACTTTGTCGTGTTTTTTAGACATGTGTTAACTAAAAACTCTCTTGTTGAGAGTCGTGTTTATTGTGTTATATTGTTAGGCCGCTGCCGCCATGTTGCGCACTTCGCCAACAGAAGTAAATTGTAGATGTTTGCACTGAATAAGCACAGGAAACAGGAGTCATGATGCAGTTATGTCCAAATTGTTTGTTTTTATTGTAAATTTGGTATTTTGGTTCTCATTAATTTATGTTTCAGTAATTTAACAAAGTTAATTTATTTTTCTAATTTATTAATCTTTTATTTACACTTATTTTGCAATTGTTTATATTTTATTTTGCACATGATTTCCTTTTTTTGTGAACATTTATGCATCTGACTGATTCATAAAATGCAGTTATAGACCAGTATTGAAAATGAAATATTTTTCTATTGTTGAGTGACTAATATCGAGAGCTGAGAGAAAGGAAAATATTTTTGATATTGTCAGAAATAAAATGGCGCTGGCTTGATTAAGACGTTAATCGTTCGTGTCTCTTCGTTGATCCACAGCCAGTGCACCACCGATCCACAGTGCTTTTTAGCCTGTGTGTCACATGTTGCCAGCCCAGATACCCCTAGGTCTGGCGCCGGTTACATATACTTTGACATGATTCATGACATGTTGGGGCATGTTAATTCCAGTATATGGCTAATTAACCAATATGGCTAAAAATAAGATTGTGATGTTTTTAGGCTGTATCGTGACACACAATATATATATCTCTATATGAACTACAGTTACAATAAAATTAAATGTAGCTACTGTAATAATAAAGCACTGTTTTAATAAAGTTAAAGTATGGATTGTTGTGACATCCCAGGCAAGTGTTGATGATTTTGCTGTGAACTTAAAGCTTCTGGTCAACAGTTAGATGTTAGCAGTTAGCAGAGCAGAAAGTTAATCTGTTGCTGTGGCACCTTTTGTTCACTGTAAGCTGGAAACACACTAACAGTTCTCCAGCTCATACATTAACAGTATTTGCAAGTTGCACTGGTGCTCCATGGTTGCAAAATGCATCTAAATAATCACAGTCTGGAATCCGGCAGATACAAAAACACACGATTTGTTTGCTCACACTATTGTTAAACTCATTAAGGTAAACTGTCACAGCAGCACCATTAAACATGAGCCTTTATTCACTGTATAATATGTAATATTTGCAAGTTGCAGTTGTGCTCCATGGTCGCAAATGTGACTGAATAGCAGTGGTCTGGAGCCCTGCAAATAAGACACGCTTCACCTGCTAACACACTGACACTTGTGATCTGGATGGGCAGAGGAGTGTGTGTGATGTATCATGTCTTTCTTTCTGTTGTTGTGGTATTGACTATATTGTAGAGGTGTACCTAATAAGTAGCCATTGTTAATAGCTGATGTAGTTGATTTGGATGTAGGTGTCTGAATGAGTCTTCTAGTTGGAGAGTGTGAAATCACAGGCATCATAAATGTTAGGCTATTCTATTGTCTAATTTCCTTTTAGTTTGCACTTATGTAATCGCCAAGTTATCAGGAGAATGACTGCACCTCTAATGACTGAGTCATTTAATGTTTATTTATGTTTCCAGCTTCAATTCATCCACATAGATGTCCCATTTATTGCACTTTGTGCACTCGTATTCAAAATAAAGCACATTTCAAGGTCAGAAAACTACCAATAAAAAGTAATGCTGCTTGCGCTTGTCTTTCCTCCAGAGTCCACTTACTCTCTTTCCGATGGACTCCCTTCCACTCTGTCACTGGCTTGTCTTAATTTACTTGTCTTCCTCTCCTCTATCTCTGTCTGCCTCTCGTTCTTGAACTCCTTCTCCTTTTTTATTTTTATCTCTATATTTATTTCTCTCTCTGACTCATTCTTTAACTTTCAACATTTCTCTGTCTGCCTCCCTTTTTTTCCCTTCCTCTCTCCTGGTGTTATCCACCAGTGTCCCCTGACGCAGCAAAATTAATTAGAACTCATCCCATTAACTCAGGCTCGGCCTATGCGGGAACAAGCTGAGGTGTGTGCATGTAGGTGTGTGTGTGTGCGTGTGTCAGCTCATCGAGAAATGCTGTTAGGATGCAATGTACCGACCTGAGCTCGACTCCATCCCCCTCAGGCGTCGACAGCCCACCGGGACAAACAGCAGTGGGAGGAATGGAGAGAGATTTGTAATGCGATGAGAAGATGAGGAGGACAGAGAGAAGGAGGGAGGAAAACTGTGCATGAAGGCAGAGAGGAAGTGAAAAGGTGTGACAATAGATGGAAGATGGCTGGGAAGAAAAGTCGGTGTCAGAGTACAGGTATTTGAAAATGAATTGAAGGACTTTAAAAAGTTAGTTCTCATTGTTGGTGAGTGGCACAAAGTCAAATCACATCAACAGAAAATTCAAAGAAAAAGACGTCACAGTGTTTGATTGACACTGACAGACAGATGCCTTCTGGGTAGTGGAGTAGAAAACACCACAGCACTGAAAAATGAGACAAAAACAGAAACTTGTAATGGAGTTTGTCTTGGGGACAAAAAGTTGAAAAGGACAGTCGAGAAAAAAAATACTGATGGAAAAAGAGAAGACAGGAGTAAGAAAATTAAGCAATTAGAGAAACTACGATGGAAAACAGAAGGAGGGAAAGGACAGAGGGAAGAAGAAACAGGTAGATTGAGATTTAGATTAGCACTTAGAGACAGTGAAGGACAGTTGGGAGAGAAAGTGTGTATGTGTCTTTGAGTGTGTGTTTAAGTGTGTGTGAAAAATGTCACGACTTGAAAAATAGTGAATCTTTAATGGTGACCTTATCATGCACTTAGTTAATGTATCATCATACATTGGTTCGAATTAGCCCCCCTACCAGGTAGTTTAGATTTAGCAGACTCACGGTCGGGCATGGTGACGTGATGTGGCGTGATGTGATGTGGTGTGACGTTGTATTTACATAGCTTAAAAAAAGGTAACATTGACTTTCGGCCTCATGCCCTATAAATTGATTTAAAATATTACTTAAACATATTTAACATATTTCAATAGATCACTCAACCTAAGTAACATATTCTGAATACTTTGGATACTGCTACTTCAAAATCATCTTGCTGAGCACTTTTGTCTTGGTCTTATATTCCCATGCCGTATATTTCTATCAGCTGTGCTTGCCTAGTGACAAAACCACTTAAAAGATGGGCGAGTATTTGCTATCTTTCTACGTCTGCACTTTAAAAACAGAAAAAAATATTACACATTATGATATTTACAAGAAATGATATACAGTACAGCAAGTAGGTTGTTATCAGCGATGGTCATTTACCGGAAAATTTCAGCTTCCTGGCTATCTCCCTTCAGCCAGCTGCCACCTTATTTAGGTTTCTGTAGTGAAATGAGGAGGTGTTGTTTACATAACTGCTCATTTCAACTCCAAGGATCAACCGTTTTTTGTCCACTGTGAGCAAGAGGAATAAATAGAAACAGGGCCTTTAACAAAAGCTCAGCTCAAAACAGCAGCGTTGTGTTGCTCTCGGTCAGTCAGATCAATCCAGTAGAAAACAATGCAATCAAAGTGACGTCTGCTCGCATCACATTTAGTGAGGACACAGTTTTGGAGCAAATTAAACAAAAACAGTAACACTTTAAAGGCATCTATTTTTAAAGACTGTAACTGTATTCAGAGTACCACCAATCTGAACTGTAATCATAACAAAATACAGTTACTCATACATATACACTGTATATATATATATATAAAATACGTAACACTGTTTTCTGTACTCCCCAACCATGCCCATCCACCACTTTGACTGCCACCTAACGTGGACTTCGTCTCTCTTTATACTACTTCACCTAACTTGATCCTTTGCTCTCCTCATATTAGGGAGGACAGCCTGCAGGGCAGAAGTGACGCGATCCTCCTGACTCATGATTATATATATCACAGTGCATTATACTTTGTAGGTGTAAGTACAAACAGTTCAGAACAGTCTGACTAGTGGGGGTAAACATAAAATCTAAGCTATAAGGCCATCACACTTTTCTGCCTCTCCAAATCAAACAGTTTTTTGTCCTCACACTGGTCTTCGACTGGTATGCACTGTTATGTCTCAGCCCAATAAATTGTTTAAGTAGAATTAAAACACATGAAAAAGGCAGAGATGCCATTTTGTTATGTCTTCTTCTGAGTCCGCAATCATTTGTCTCCCTAACATACTTTACATACTCATGATTTTAATTTGTGCACCAGTAGGCACTGTTGCATTTGCTAAAGCAGAACAATATGAAGAAGGAGCAATACATTTGTCAGTAGGTACGTGATGCACAATGCATAATGTGTTGTGAGGATTTCAAAGGTGCATGAGCTGCTATGAGCTGTGGTTACCCAAAGATACCTTGTCTGTCTCCCTGTTCTAAGATGTTTATGAGGCATATTTTAGTTTAAAAGGAGTCAATCATACAGGATCTGACCTCCGACAAGGTTAGATGCCAGATAAAGGCTGATAATGATCAAAATGAGACAGACTGCGGAGGATAATGGTGAAGAAAATGGAAAAGAAGAAGGAAGGGCATTTTAATTAAATGAAAGTTAGAAAAAAAAAAATCCAGTGACCTCGGACAGACAGGCAGGGAGAGAATTAGTCAACCTTTTCTCTTATAAGTTCTAATTTGTTTGCTAAAAAGAGGACAGAGGGAGATGGTATAAGAGAGATGAGCATCGGGCTGCGTAATGAGAACAACACATCATCATCAGCTCACCTCACATCACTTCCCTCAGCCACCTGAGGACACGACACACACACACCCAAACTCATGAAGCAAACGCCATCTGTTCAGCTGCCCGGTGTCAACACTCTGCTCTGCACACGCACACATCTAGCTAACCCTTGGTTCAGTGTGAACCCTAACCTAGCTCATTGACAGTTGGTGTTTGTCTATTAGGGGTGGAAAAGGTGGCTTACCCCCATGCAATATCAGCTGCTGCCAAAATCTACAGGGCCTCTCATTTTGTAAATCACTTAAAACGGAAGCTGAAATTTAAATATTGAACATGCGGGTTTTAATCACTTGCCCTCCCCTGCTCTCAGCTCACAATGATGTGCCTGGCGACCACTTTAAGATGCGAAGGTGAGTGTGTATTAGTAGGTTTTTAGCCCACCTTCAAGGACACAGAGTCAGATGATCCTGTTGGCAGTCTCACTGGGAGAAAGACAGGGAGAGGAGGGAGATACAGCAGGGTTAATGGCTGATTCATCTTGTCTCTGAAGTGCTCCTCATTCATGTCATATAAAGAATCTTCTCTCAGATGAAAGTGAAGTTGAGCTTGAGAGGAAAGTGGCAAGTGGAGTTGAGAGGCAGTGGGGATTTTGATGGAGACATCCATTTGACAGGGTCATAGTTCCTTCTCCTTTATTTCCATCTGTGGCTGGCCTGTCACTCACACCTTCATTTCCTGTCTGCCTGTTTACCTGCCTCACCTGTCTGCAGGTCACTCAATCTGCTTACAAATTTTATTCATTCTTGTGGGCTGAGGGACTCGGCACAATAAAAGAAGTTTTTAGTGTGATTTTCTCCCACAAAAACACGCTCATGCCTGTCTGTCTTATTGCCTGTCTGTCTGTCATGCTGTTTAACTCCCCACCCATTTTGCAACACTAACCGACCCTTGCGTGCCAAAGAGAAACATTACACAGCTGCTCCCTGCCATGCTGGCAGACATCACCCACACTCAGGTTTTAATTTCTCTGCTACATACTGCAGGCATCAGAGTCCACATTTGTTTGTGTCCATGTGTGTGAGACGGAGGGAAACCATGTGTTCATTTTTTTATGCCAGCGAAAAATCTGCCAGCCACCCACCAGGTCATAACTGTCTTCAATCACAAATAAAACTCCATGTGAACATGCTAATATAATTCTAAGGCTGATAAAACATGTTTCTATTTTGTCAGGTTTAGGTGCTAGGACACAGTTGAACCCATATGTAGGAACATGGGCCTCAATGATCAGATTCAGACTGAGCAAAAAAAAAAAAAAAAAAATCCCCAAAACAGGTCAAAATGCCCAGAGGATCCAATCATCCAACCAGCTGAACATATCAAACAGGTGGTAGGCAGCTTGTGGAGAAACATGTTTACTCAAAACTTTTGTTTGTGACTTTTAACATGTAGAAATCTTTTTTTTAATATTATGCCTCTGCACTGGTAAAAGCCATGTTTTTGGCATTATTTTTTGGGTTATCTGTCCATTTGTCCATCTGCCCTTCCAATTTGAACATGGTATCTCAAGAAAGACTTGGGGGAATTTCTTCAAATTTGGCATCCACTTTGAGTCAAGAATGAATTGATTTGAATTTGGTGGTCAAAAGACAAGGTCACTATAACCTTGTGCATCACATTCTCGTGACTGATATCTCAAGAACAACTTGAGGGAGTCTCTTGATTTGTCACAACATCTACTCGCACTCAAGCATGAACAGGTTAGATTTTGTCACTTTAGTCACTGTGACCTTGCATCAGTCTCATTTTGTGAACATGACATCTTCAGAAAGCTGTGAGGAAAATCCCCTAAAATTTCACAAAAATGTCCAGCTGGACTCAAGAATGAACTGATTGGAATTTGGTTGATGAAGGTCAAACTTTAAAGTCACTGTGACCTCATAAATCATGTTTTTGATTATGACAAAATCTCACACAAATGTCTAACAGGATATAAGTTATGAGTTGATGACATTTTATATTCAAAAGGTCAAATTTGGTCAGATACTTTATTGGTGATACTAATCTTGAAACTGCTGATTGCATAGGTCTTCTGGTCTGCCAGGGGGATGTCGTGTGTAAAGCATCCATATTTTCTCAGATGATGTAAAGTGTAAGTATATCTTGACTGGTTTGTGGAGGCATACAACCACAAGGCAGTATTTTTAGTTGTCAATGGGTGAATGGATTGTAAACTAACTTGAAAACTGACATCTTCTACAACTTTCCCAGTTGCTTTTGACAGTCTGTGGAATGGTTACTTTAATGTGACCTTATATATGCTAGTGTGGCGCCAACAGAGTGCAACACTAGCGAAAGTTATCTCAGACATGGAGTCCGCTTTATGTCAACAAACAACTGGCACCCACTACAACAGAAAGTCCTCATAAACTGTATTTCTGTTATTGGAGGTCAGCCAGAGCCGAAACTGAGTGTCTGATTGCTGGGGGTCTAACCCTGGACCACCTACTTGAATGCCCCAATTCCCCACTGGATTAGCAAACTTTCTGTTGCTGCCTTTACACACAAGTGGAGTCCTAAAGGTGGGGAGTGAGATGTAGGAACCGTGAGCTGTGCTAGCGTGATAATTCTTGTTTCATTTGTGTTGAGATGTGTTGTTGTATAATGGGAGCTGAGAAGTCGACTGTTCATCTGATTAAGGTGATATTTTATGAGTCTAAACTAGCAACCCCCGGGAAGCGGTTATTAGCCTGTTTATTAGCAACCCAGTGCTGATAGGGACTACATGGTGCATTCAGGTGCACCTTGTAAACTCTGAAATCTACACTGGAATGGCCACAAAGGTTGTTTAAAATAGAAAAGTCCAATTTTTCTTATCTTTTTATTTTCCTTTGTTAAAATACATATAACTGTCATGACTTTCTTGTTCTGTCTTTGCAGCATTTTTTCAATATTTACATGCTAAAATCATAACAATATCCCATTCTGTTCTACAAAGGCAGGCTGTATTGTTTTTCTGTGATAACAGTGTCGGGACAGTGTACTTTTAGCAGCAATAAGTAAATAGCCTAATCTAACAGCAGTAACAGGACAGCAACCATTGAAGGATGTACTGAAGGATGGTACTACTTTCTCTTCAAATCCCCATTGGTGGTTGGGGAAAGTGATCCTTAGATGTATTTACGTATGAATTTAAAGTTCTGGAGTCCTAATTAATGCAGTGTTAAAAAAATGATGTAGTGTCTGCAGAGGGATTTATTAGGCTCGTACATGCAAATGTACGGTTTCAGTCAAAGGGAAAAAGGCGGCGTTGTTGACGAGGTTACTAACACTAATGAATCTCTTAAATTTGGTTTCTCAATGAGCTTTTGTTTTCCATATTTCTGAACTCATGAGAAGAGAAGCAGGTGTGCTTTTTTGTCAAAACACTGTGCAGGAACACAATTAACTGGCAGACAGACACACATGCACGCGCTCACGTAGCAGCTGTTACTCGAGCTCTTGCATTTAATTGTGTGATGATGTGTGTGAGGTAAACTGTAAGTATTTTGACTTACATTTGCATTTCTAAGCTGCTGTTTGTGAGTGTGTATGTTTTGGGTTGGATTGTGTCATCTCTGAAATATAAAAAACAGCAGAGACGTGAGGAAAGAAAAGAAAGAAGATGTTTACACTGGGGGGAGGTGAGAAAGCAATGAGGAAAGAAAGATTTGAAGAAATCAAGCAGGGAGCAAATAAGAAAAGAAGAATAAAAGAATGAGATTGAAAAGTAGTCAGAAAAAAAGAAGGGTAAGTGGGTGAAAATAAGATAAGAGAGCAGGAGACAAACAGAAGTGCAAGAAGAGGAGCAGAAGGGACTAAGGGATGGAGGAATGAAGGATGCATCGCACTAAACAAAACAGAGGTGCAAGTGAAGGGAACAAGGGCCACAAGAGGAGGAAGAAGGGATAGTCAAGGAGAAAAAAACAGGCGAGAGGGAGAGATAGTGAGCTCCCACAGCAGGTAAACACAGAGACGAAGAGGAAGGGAAGAAGAAGAGATAGTAAACCTCCTCCAGCAGGACTAAAAAGTTATAATGAGAGACTGTCGGGAAGGTGTTGAGGGATGGAGAGAATAAGAAAAGATAGTGTCTCTCTCTTCTTCTGTCTGGCTGGTTGTGATGCTAACTGTGTCGGCTCCTCAAGGACCAAAACACAGGTATCTTGAAGTAAACACAGTTAATGAGGGATGATGGAAGAGAGAGATGGAAGGAGTGAATGAATGAGAGATGGATGGAGCAGCGCAGACGGGACATACTGTCTTCGTCAGATACTTTTTCTCTCCACTCTCTGTTTTTCTTTTTGTCTTGCTTTCTCATTGTCACCAGCTCTCTTTTTCCTATCTTTCTACCTCTCAACCGGTGGGTGGTGGGTGGCGTACGTAGATGGAGGAGTGGGTTGGCAGCCCTGTGGTGCTGACAGCTCCTGATAGAGCTGTTCTAATGGGAGCAGATGATGATTGACGGCCACGCAGCGAGCTGACAGCACATAAAGGTCACATTAGCTCCCACTGCGATAAATAGAGGAAAAGATGGAAAGAGGCAGGGAGAGAGGGAGTGAGAGAACACAGGTGGATGAGAGAGAGAGAAGCCGAGAAGGAACGGGAGTAAAGACAGACAGTCAGGCACACAGACGAAATGTCAAAAAGGCTGGGAAATAAAAATAGAAAGGCCAAACAGAGGTAGAGAGAAAAAAAAGAAAAACGTTAAACCAATCAGAAAAGTCTGCCAGCACAGGCAGATGAAAGATTCAAAACAAAAATTGAGTACTTGTCTCTGTTTCTTCCTCTCTTCAGAGAGAATCTGTTGCTCAGCTGCACATTGTTTCCATAGTAATCACTTGAAACTCCCACACCAGAGCAAATCTGGTGACTTTCTAACTTTGTGAGTCCATATACACCTACAATCATCCTCTCTATCAATATCTCTCCACCTGGCAACACCAAAATCAGTATATTTACACATCAAATTATGTATTTTATATGGTTTACATAGTACAATCTAAGCTGCATGTTTTTACAAATTGTGCTTAAGGTAGACTAAAAGGATACTTTGCACATTTTCAACCAGCTTTGTATCATAACAACGTGAGCAGTATGTTTAAATGAACTAATGTAAACTTCCCTCCGTCTTGCCAGCCTCCAGATCTCCCCGCTCATATCTCAGCTCAGCCAGCAAAAATCCACAGGATAATGTGTCATCCAGCTGATTTTTGCTGGCTCAAGACCTGTTGCACAAACTACAGATTGTCCTCCCTCATTTCCTTTTGCTCGCCACTACGGACTCTAACAGTATAGAGGCGGATCAAGATAGCAAGACGTCCTTATCTCTCTTTGAAACTCAGAACCAAACTTCAAGTAAGCTGTAAAACTTAGCAGTGCTGATCAATTTTAAACCAAGATTCTCTTACTGAAACGTATATTAGTGCACTGTTTGACTGCATGATGAGATTTTGGTAATAAGAAGTGGGCGCCATACTGTTTCCTGTGTTGTAAAAATGGAGGCTGAAAAACTGAGATCAAACCATGAAACTAAGCAGTGCTGATAAAATATGAACCAAGATTCTGTTACTGTGTTACTTATTTCTCTCCTCAAATGTTTCCAGAAACATATTTAGCTTACCATTTAACTGTAATTCAAGATGGTTTGTCACCAGCTGGCTGCCATATTGTTTCCTGTGGAAAACCTTAAAGTAATTCACCCATCTGTGCCACTGTTTATTAGTCTGGGGGTGGTGCACTGCATTCTGGTAGTTTTCTCTGGTCATTTATCACCAATTTCAAAATTATTTACATCTTTCTACAGCATAGATAGTGTAGTTTTATGGAAAGACCACCTTTTCTCGAGTAAAATACTTCTTTAAAGCTGCGTTATAAATATTTTCTATCATAACAAATGGATCAAATGATCCTGTGAGATGCACAGTGGCTGAACGTACAGAAAGTTATCACCCAACCCTGCATTTCCCCTTAGCTTGACAAATGCTTTTACTCTATTTTTTGGACCATTGTTTTTTTTGTTTTGTTTTGTTTTGGGTTTTTTTGGGCCACAAGCTCCCCCCTTATAAAATGCGTTTGCAGCTAAAGTGCTAAAAATTTCTCTCAAGGGTTGGTGGGGACCAAACCAGAAGGAATATTGGTCGAATTTGACTTACATCATTAGTTGGCCCGAAATGACAAATACATGCCAATGTTGCTCTGTGCCTGCTAGATGTGTAAGAAATTTGCCATAGCAACATAAAATTTGAGTCATTTGTCATGAGTCATTGTCATGTTCCTGCTGCCCCCAAGTAGTAAATTAAAACAGATTTAAAGCAGCTCTATTCAAGGTTTTGATATTAACATTGAAATTACTTTGTGATGTTAGCTGCCAAACGTAATGGATCATTTGACTACAGAGTCAGATATTTCCAGTGGAAGGTGGTGTAAACAGAGCTAAAGCAAACAAAAAAAAAATAAAAAACAAAGAAGCAAATAATATGTTAGCTATAGCAACTTTATAAGGTGATGATGTGTCAGAGCTGTAATTTTTTGTTTGTTCTACTGCCCCCAAATGGCCAAAAATTAAATAATGAAAAACAGAAAATTGATGAAAGAATCTTATGAAGAAATAATACTTTTACTTGTTGATTTTTTGCTTACGTTTGAAGTACTTTTCATGAGTGCAATTTCAAAAGGCACACCTCTTATTGGCATGTGTGCAGAGGTCTTATCAGGCCGAATAAGTGAAAACACCTGTGTAGCTGCGCAAAGCTTTATGTCTGATTTTTTTTTGTTTTGGTTGCAGTTACAGTGACATCCACATGTGTTGACCTGAGAAAAAATGGTTTCTGAATGGAAACCCTGTGAAAAAAGGTCTTTGTTGAGGCTATTTCTTCAGAGGTGTTAATTAATTCCACACTGTGGTAAATCACAAAGCACTAACTTTGTGTTGTTAATCAAATGCCCTTTTAAAAGTCCACCTATCCCTGGTGGTAAGAACTAATTTGTCACTTTTGTTCTGCTTGTCCATGTGAGGTAATGTTTTTCTCTTAGCTTTCTCCTTTGTCACACAAAAAGGGTTCAGCGTTTTTGACAAAAGAAATCCCTTTGAACACACATTGCTTTGAAAACTACCAATTAAAGTGTTTTTTTGGATTTTTAAAGCTAACACTAATTAGCGACTTGGCAAAAATTCCCTGTTTTCAATGCCTCAGTTATTGTAATTTAGTTACTTCAAAGACAAACACCTTTTTTGTATGCAGTTTCTGATTTTTTTTTTTCCCAACCTCTGTTTATTCTATTTCAAACTTCACCTATCCATACGCACCTACAGGCACAAATAAAGCTCATTTTTTTCCATTCTATACCTTCCTGCTCTTCCTATAATTCTTGACCCCTGTTTTACCTTTCTCATACATTCATACATATTGTATACGCCAGTTATTCCTGCCCCAAACTACATGCAGCCTGACAGTCCCCCTATAACAGGATCCTGACATTTCCTGATGGATATGGAGACAGCAAAGAGAGTTTACCTCTGCTTCCTCCTCCTCCTGCTGCATCTCACCTTCCTCCCATTTCTCCCCACATCCTCCCTTGTGTGCTGTGTGAGGACAGAGAGAGACAGATGATGTGTGTGTCAGTGTGTGTGTATTTGGAGAGGACGGGTGTTTGTGTGTTTATACAATGTGAGAGTGTGTGTTTGTGTGTATCCGTCTCTCTGCAGGCTGTTTATACTAGTCTGGAGTTTTCCACCGATCCCCGTATGGCTAGTGTTGTGTCCCACCAGACAAACACACACAGACACACACAAGTACATACACAAGAGACCAAACATCTCATTAATGCTCGGAATATGTGTGTGTGTGTGTGTGTGTGTGTGTGTGTGTGTGTGTGTGTGTGTGTGTGTGTGTGTGTGTGTGTGTGTGTGTGTGTTCGTGGCTGCGTTCAGGGCAGAGGGAGACAGTAAGTGCACTTGCTGTGGTTGTTTGTATGTGACAGAGAGAAAAGATGGAGAGAGCATTTGTATGCATGTTTGTGTTTGAGTGTATGTGTGAAGGAGAGAGACAAAGTATGTGTGAATGTGTGTGTTATTCACAAAGACAGTGCGTTTTAGCTCATGTGCATTTTTGTGTGTGTGTCTGTGTGTGTGCGTGTGTGTTAAATACTGTCAGTGGCCAGATGGTTGTGAAAGCTGCAGCATCATTTTAGAACAAAAGGAGAAGATAAACTTTTCTAGGGTGATGAGTGTGTGTGTGTGTGTCTGTGTGTGCTTGTACATGTGGGTAAGTGTTCTTGCCCTTTTATCATTATGAGAACCAATAATCCTCCAAACTCATTTTGCAGGTCATCACTTTGAAAAGGGCATGCAGTGAGATGAAGATGAGGGTTAAAGGAAAATTTGGGTTTATTACAAGTAAGGGCTCATTTGTGTAGTTTTTGTCACCATTTCTATTGGGTAAGTTAATATTGCTATAGTTATAATTAAGTCCTACAGTTAAACAGGTTGTAAACAGTTTAACCAAATTATGTAAACCAATTTATATGAAGGTAAAAATTAAGTGTGCACTGCCATTAGGAGCCTGGTTTCACTCTGATGTCGTCAAAATCCGGGGCTTGGGCAATGAGCTGTGTCGTCAAAAATAAACAGACACTGATTTTCACCTGAGAGAGCGGTGTTCGGGTCCCGTAAGATTCCAAAGCTAAACCCTGTTCTATTTTCTTAAACCTAACCACTTGCTTTTGTTGACTAAAACTAACCACGTGTGTGTTGGTAAACACACTCTTTTGAAAGAGATTGAATGTGAATGTAAAATTTCCTGTGAAAACACCAACGCTCACAACACGTCAACAACCAACACACCCAGGGTACCTTGCACGTCATGTGGATGTGAAAAGTCTATGACCCAACGTCAATATGTGACGAGGTCGGAGTGAGAATGTGTTGCCATTAGACACTCTCTGGGTTTGTTTAAATCTTTATGATGGTGTGACAGCTCTTCGTCCCTTTGTGAAGCGAATGTTTGCCACAACATTACTAATGCAAATACAGCCGCTGGAGGGTTTGGCAGCTTGGGAGAAATTCGCTCTTAACAGCTGTGCTAGTGGTTGTGCTAACTGATGCTGTTGTTTGTGTTAACTCTGTGCATAGCAAAGTACGATCGATAGCTAGAATTAAGTGATGTGGACATGGAGCTGGCAGGAAAGGCTAAACTCATCTGTCGCAGTGCCTTATTGCTTCACTCCTTCCGTTGTTTGCTTTCCACAGTGAAAGCCCAACTTAAGCATTTTGCTAAGCTGCAGCTCAACACAAGTAACAAGCACATATTTTCCAAACTTACCATGTAGTCCTATCATGTCCCAAACTTTTCTCCCGGGCCCCCTAAATTTTTGTTTTGTCTCTGTTAAGTTCTGATGTTGAGTGGTAGAACGTTGGGTGCCTACAGATGACAACAATAAGTTTGTCCTCATTAAGACATAAGACTTGTTTGTAGTGATGTTGCAGTTGTTAGCAATGTTGTAGCATTTACAAAAGCAATGCGCTGGAAGTGTATTTTATCATCACCAAAAAGAAGGATGGTCACAAGTATGATAATGGTGCTGAAACAATTGATTGACAGTCTCCTGTTGCAGCTTATCAGGCACAAATATTTGATGGTTTTTGTGAGTGGACTGTTGGATGAACCCTTTTCCACTGCACAGAAACACCTGCTAACACCTAGCTTTTGCATGTAATGGGAAAGGTTACAATCAGCATACGCACATAGGTCAAATGACTCTACAGTTGTCGAAGGTATTTATCAGCTCCCACTCTGGTTGGCCTCTGATTGGATTTCAATTGGCCTCCATGCTGCTTTCTACTGTTTACTAACATGCTTGTCTGCTGCAAAACCATGTACACTGCTCCAGTCTAATGGCAATGTGAAAGGATGGCCTATAGCATATTTTTTAGAAGGTTTTCTGGTGTTTAAAATACCTGTGTACATGCGGTAATTTTGTTGGAAAATGGGTATAGGTTGGACAAAACAGGCAATTTTAGGGCACCAGCTTGGGTTTAGGTCATTTGTGATGTATATTTTTCACTAGTATTTGACATCTTATAGGCTAAAGTCATAAAATTGATTAACTAAGAAACAACTGTTAGTTGCAGTCCTATGTGAAAATAAAGGGGCACTTAAGTTGAGACAGAATTAAAACAAGAGGAAAAATCAATCCAGCAGAGGTCAAACTATCATGATTTTTGGTTTCTCTTATGTCAACCTCCTACAATTTCCTTAATGGAAGTAAGAAGTATTTTTCTTCAGACCCTCCTGCCTGGTAAATGCCCAGGTCCCAGAAACTCAACACCCCTTTGGCATTTGGCTGTTATCCCTTGGGGGCCTCCTTGCAGCCCTCTTCACTCTCTTACTTTCCGTTCCTTTCCTTTCCTTGCATATTTTAGAGAGTGCATCTTTATTTGCATTTACTTGCACACACATCTGTATTCACACTTGTTCTCCCCTTTTGCCCTTAAACATCATGTGTAGGACCTGTTCTTTGCAGCATGTGATATGTTTTGTGTTCTATGTTCTGTTCCTTCTGACCAAAAGAAGAGGAGGAAAAAAAAACAACTCTCCACACCTGAAGTTTGTAAAGCAGGTTTTTTGAAGCCCAGTCTCAAATAACCCCCATGACATCATTAAGGTTATTTTCACAGACGCTTGAAGGCTCCCTCCAGATCCAAAGAAGATATTAAAGTCTGAATTTAAAGTCCCCCTTCACCCAAAAATATGTTTTGCTTATTGTTGCTTAATCTGGATGTTTGAGCTTCACTGTGCAGGATGATATATTAGTATGTCACATTAAATTTGAGCTAGGTGTCCATTTGAGCTTCATTTTTTGGACATCAGAAGTAGCTTGGAGCCAATCATGGTTCAGTATGCAACTTGAATGCAACTTGAATCTCTGATGCACACACACACCCTGAGAACAGTAAAGTTGTAGATGTCTTGCTTCACCCTAGAATGCATGTCCTTAAATACCCTATAAGACAAGAGTTATGATCTAAAGCGGAGTATTTCTATGTCTTAAAACATATCTGCAGACAGTAAACTGAACTTTAAGTGTTGAAACAATTACAAGAAAACAATAGAATGTCCCTTTAAAGAGAAAGCTATGCTTGTCTCTTTGTCAGTGCATGCTTATGCACTAGAATGAAGTAATGACATAGTATCCCCTTTACAGAGCATTTTTCATCTTCACGACTTCATTTCTCATGATGAATGCGTCCCCATTGTTCCATACGCTAGGTCACTTTAGCTAATTTATAGAGATAAAATAGCCTGATCTTGCAAATGCACAGATAATGAAGTAACGAGGAGGAAGGTTGAATGAAAGAGAGAACAAATAGATGTTTTAAAGTGGTTTGAATCTGGCTGTGTTTGTGCCTGTTAAAAACCTGTGTGAAAAACAAAATCACAGCATATCCTGCCGTCTCCCCTTCACCTAACTCTCTTCTTCAACTGTGCTTACTCAGACTTCCTCGTTCATGTGTGTACATATGTATAGATTCAGTGTATAAGCCACCGGACATGTGGCTGCATAGTTAAACTGCTCCTGGGAGACTTCATGTATAGACAAATCCACGGTGCACACGCTGTATGAAGGGTAGCATGGAGCTCAGCGATGAAAGCATTATCATAAATAGTGTTGAACTGAACAGAGCGAGACTCTGCCAGAGATCCTAAATCTTCCCACTGTTTGTTTGTGCAGAGATAAACTGTAATGCATAAGCTTTTCCTCCGCTTGCTGTTGAGGTCTGGTGTCTCAGAGTACGCTTATATCACCATTATTTGTGTTTTAAGCTTTAAAAAGTGACTTTTTTTAGGAAGGTGAGGACAGTTTGGTCCTTATTTCTTTGGTATTCGAGGATGCTTTAGAGATAGGGATCAACAAAGGTAAGTGTGAAATTTGGATAAGTATTATAGGGATGCTTTGCTGATTTTCAACCAGCATTGTATCATGACAGTGACAGTGAATATTCATGGGGCGGAAAAAATTATCCACCAGATAATGGGCCAACTCACACCAAACTCAGCTCAAATGATAAAACTACATAGTGCTGATCAAATATGAACCAGAATTCTGTCACTATGTTGCTTATTTCTCACCTCAAATGTTTTCAGAAACATATTTTAGTGCACTGTTTGGCTGTAATATGAGAGTTTGTGAACAGGAAATGGACGCCACACTGTGTTTCTGTATTGTAAAAACGTACAGTAGGCTGATAATACTGAGATCAAACTGTAAAATTAAGCAGTGCCGATCAAATATAACCCAAGATTCTGATACTTCATTGCCCTGTTCTTACCTTAAATGTCTTCAGAGACATATTTTAGCACGCTGCTAAACTGTAATTCAGGATCATTTGTACCAGCTATCCACCATATTAATTTTTGTGTCAAGAAGGACAAGCTTGAATCACATCACCAAGCAGCAGCTGTGTTTAATGGTCTGGTGCGGCTCAGTGTATTCTGGTAGTTGTAAGTTTTCTACCTCTTAAGTAAAAGCAAGTGCCACAGCTCTCGTCTCTGTTTTCTCTGGTCACGTAGCACCAATTTCAAAAGTATTTCTGTCTTTCTGCTACATAGACAACCTAGCTTTGTAAAAAGGCCATCCCTCCAGCAGTGAAATACTTTTTTAAGATCAGTGAGGTTAACAGGTAAAAGTGCATGAAACATTCTCATAGGGTAGAAATACATGGGTGTGTGTGCTCCTGATTATACTGTACTTCTGTGTGTGTATTGTTTCTGCACTAGGGTGTGAGTGCTTATGTGATTGGGGAATTATTTACTAATGCATACATTTCATATTTTCTATGTACAGACACTTTGACACTGATTATTTTAAATGGAATCAAATATGTATTTTATCTTTTAATGTATGTGTGTTTCATATTCAAACCCATTTGTCTCTGTGTTTTTGCAGTTTTCTTCCCGTACGTGATGATGCAGTTATTTAGAATTAACACTGCCTTCGAATTGCTTGAGTTATTGTCCTTTAAGGGAATATTCATGAGGCGGAAAAAAGTCTTTATCCCTCATTTGATTTAAGTACTGCCAGCCGCAACAGAAACTACACAGCCAAAAGCTCATTAAAAATGCTGAGTCATTTCTGGTTCGGGGGGGAAAAGCTGAGTCGACAGGATGCTGTGCTGCTGCAGCCTTGTGCACATTAGGTTGACTAACCTATACCACCTTTTTTAGTTCTTATGGCCCAATTTTCTTTGTCATTCCTGCCAAATGTGTGTTTTTGTGGAACAGATTAATCTCTTCTGTCACTTTTATTTATCAAGAGCTTTTCTCAATCTGAACTTCGTAGAAGAGACATAATGTATGATGACTTGGATACAACAAAGTTAATTAATGGTCTGTTGCATATTATGTAGAAAAAAAGGCTTATGCTGCTGTAGCCATGTCACTGGTCGGCTCCGTGTGTAGAGACAAAGAAACAGAAAGTTTGTGACAAGAGTTGAGGGCTGAAATTATTGAGACAAGTCAGTAAAGTGTCTTTTTCTGTTCTGTATTTACCCCCATACTCACAGCTGGTGTTTTAAAATTAAAAACACATACAGTTGAAAAGAAAAACAGCAGGATGGGAGGAATGTTTGGTGTTTTTGCCACCAAGCATTAAGGGAGAAGATCTTTATGTTAAACGATAGATTCCAATATAGGACTAGAGAGACACCAAATACATTAAAATACATAGCAGAGAAATGTTGCTGATGCTTTTCATTTTTCATGAAATACTTAGACACTATGACTCACCACATAGCTACAATGAATAAGTGAAACAATCGGACACATATTTTATGTATAAGCTATATGTAACGTTGTCAGACAGTGTATGCAATTTAGAGAAATAGTCCAACATTTCCAGAAATGGAAGTGTTCCAGCTCATTTGCTTTCTTGCAGCGAGTTAAATGAGAATTTCAATAGCACTCTAATCCTATGTATAGAGCCATAGCCAGCAGATGGTTAGATTAACTTTGCACAAACACTGGAAATGAGGAACCAGCTAGCTTGGCTCTGTCCAAAGGTAACAAAATCCACCCACCAGCACCTCTTAAGCTCACTATTAACCCGTTATATCTTGTTTGTTTAATCTGTACAAGAACTGAAGTGTAAAATCAAGAAGTCGTGGTTTTACAAGGAGTTGAAATTTGTGTCAGACTTTTTCTTGGCCAGGAGCCGTAATTTCCTGGCAGCAGTTGCCAGGCAGTGGAGACTCCAGAAAGTCAGTGCTTTTGACCCAAGTGTTTTGTACGCATCAAAGAAAAAGAGATATCGTGCTAATTAATGAGCTTTAGAGATGCTGGTTGGTGAATTTTGTTACCTTTAGGCAGAGTCAGGCTAAATTCCCAAAGTTTTTATAAATCCTAAGCTAAAGCTCTCGCTTTATATTTTCTGTACAGACACAAGTGTTGTGAGAGATAGTGATTTATAGTAGTGATAGTGATAAATATTTCTGAATATTTAAAACGGTTTCAGTACTCATTTGCTGCAGTATCCAGTCCCAGCTGCACTCTCTAGCTCCCTCTTATTGTTAATATTTACTACAGTCATTCAGCTGTTCTCTGATTCTAATCAAGACAAGAAAAGTTGCTCTTGTAATGTTATAGCCTTACTATATTTATCTTGTAATAAAACTTTAAAATTGTATGCCCTCAATGTAAATTTTTCCTCGTGGTTTTGGATTGAATGTAGATAAATTCCAGTATCGTGACAAAACTAACCCACACAAGAGTCAATCTTCAAAAAGCAAATAAGCGTATTTCTCAAATGTCACACCAATATCTCAGAGGCAGAATTAGTAGGATTTCCTAAAGAATGATGTAAAGTGTGTGTGGTGTCTGTATTTGCAGAGACTCTTCCCTCTGTCTGCATTTTCTTTGACCCTTTTTCGACCAAAATTAGAGCCTATAAGCAGGTTTTTGAAAAGTGGAAAAAACGGCTAAAAATAGGTGATAGAAATCTTTGTCATTGCCAGTAGACTAGAGCTGTGTATACATCTCTGAAGTAGATAAGTATGCCTTTCATTTTTTTTTCTAGTGTGTCACAGTCAACGTCACATACTTGGAAAACAGGGATAGTAAGCAGTAGAAAGAAGCATGGAGGCCAGTGAAAATGTTATGGTGGATACTGTTTTTTTTTTTACATTTCTTACTTTTTCAGTGGCTCTTTTCAAACTCAGTGGCAACTGATTTTTAGCAATGTTTGAGGGCTGGACTGTAACAGATGAACTGGACAGAGATGGAAGGTATTTTGTCACTGGAAAAGGGGCAAAAATTAGCATGTGCACCCAGTTTTTATATTTTCATCACTGCTGATTAGAGCCAATCGGAGCTAGAGCTGATCAATACATGTGACTACTGCAGAATCATTTGTCATTGGAGTGAATGCCAGTTGTAACCTTTCCTATTAAATACAAAAATCAGATGTTAGTGGGTGTTAGTGACTTTCTGTGCAGTGTGAAAGGGGATTAACACAGGAAGGCAATCCAGGCATGAGGAAACAAGGAAGGAAATATTAATCAATTGATTAATTTTATTGTAGTGGCTAAATTATAAAAAGAACATACATGTTTCGACCACTGCAGGTCGTCGTCTGGGCTTTCAAAACATACAACACAGGTATGGCCACACCTATATAGTGGCAGGAACCAAACAAGTTAATAAAATTCAGAGTGACAGGAGATAAGATACCCAGAAAAAATATATTAAGATATATACACACCTATTTTAACACATAGGCTGTGAGACAAAAAATGGCAAAGCTTGTAAAGAATAATAACAAATCACAAGAAACATGTTGATGGATCCAATACGCTTTCCTTTGATTACGTTTCTGTATTCTGTCACCCCTCCCTGACCAAAGGCTTAATGTGTTCGGTGCCATCTATGCATAATAAGGAATCATTAGCATTATGAAATTCACTGAAATATCTTGCCATGTGGTAGTCACATTTTCTTGTTCTAATGGCATATTTATGCTCATCAAGGTGATCCCTGCAGCACTTATTTGTACGGCCTATATAGAAAAAGCCTTCTACACTTGGACAAGTCAGACGGTAAATAACAAATGTAGTGTCGCAATTAATAAAGTCATTTAGTTTATAAGTTCTGCTTGTGTGAACAGCCACAAAATGTTTAGTTTGCATAATGTTGTCACAGTGAGGGCAATGCATACATTTAAAAGTGCCAAAAGGTTTGGAAAACCAATTGCTTTTTGTCTGCTGGAAGATATGAATGCATAAGTCTGTCCCTAAGCATGGGGGTGCGTCCTCAGAGTGGAATCTGAAAAGAGCCCACTCTGAGGATTATGTTGTGTGAAGTACTCTTCCTAAAAAGAGTTGTATGTAACTGTCCCTCAGCCACCTTAAAAATAGTCACATCCAAAAAATGTATACTATGCTGAGAGTATTCAATAGAAAGCTTGATATTGTTATTAATGGAGTTCATATATTTATGAAACTACAAAAGCTGAGTCTCAGTACCATCAAAAATGAAAAACACATCATCAATATAGTGGCCATACCAGGTGATACTATGATGGAAAAGACTGACAGGATGTCATATTCCTTCTCCCACAGACCCAAAAATAGACAAGCATAATTAGGAGAGAGACAGGAACAGGAGAGGGGATTTATTTTGCTGTGTTTCTGGATGTTAACCTTTGGGCGGTGGTGTGTAGCCCCCAGCCAATAACTGCACGCAGGGTGTGAGGGCAGGATTATATTGATACATAGTGACCAGCTGCCAGATCATAAGCACAACCAAGAGGATCTGTTGAGCCGAGGAGGAGGGCCCAACTTCAAATGTTGTGTTTACAAACTGCAACTGAGAAACCCTTGTCATTCTGCCTTCAAGAAAAATATAACCGTTTAAGAGGTTAGTTTAAGAGTTAAACAAAATTTTCTATGGCTTAACTTTTTACAGTTGTCAAACTTAATTAATTGCCACATTTTCCTCTTGAGGTAAATTTGTCTAATGAATTACTCTGGCAGGTGCAAAATGGAGAATTTGATAGCAGCAATTCAAGCCTGCCCACTTGTACAGCTGAGTCTGAAAGCCTGCGAGGAAAAGACTTTAAATGAATGCTTATTGGTTGGATCCATTGGTTTAGTTAATGGGAAGCGCTGAAAGGCTTTTATTGATGATTTTTTTGGTTATTTTCAAATATTGCTATTTAAGTGGGGCCTGCTCTGTAAGTGGAAGTGAAGTAATGGTATGAAAGGATTTTCTAAATGACAAGAAAATTTTAATTTTGGTTCAAGTGCACTAGAAAGATGCAATCAGAGCTTTTTCTACATCAGCCATGTTGCTCACAGTGAATAGAGGGGAGTGGTGAAGAGTAAAGGTTTGGTTTGGTGATTACGTAATGAATGTAAGTCAGAAGAGTGTCATCATCAAAAAAACAAACACTGCAGAAATACGTGTGGAGTGAAGTAAGCAGGGTTACAGGGTGTCAGCTGTGATAGGTGTCAAAGAGTCAACTGTGAGGCATCTCCTCTCTCCATTGCTATTGATTGGCCTCAAGGATAGAGAGAGAAGGGGAGAAAGAGAGGAGTGAGCAAAAAGAGATAAAAGAGGAGTAGGGGAGACTCGAGAGGAAGGGGAGGACCGCTTGTGTCTGAGGTGAGGAGAGGAGGTGAAAGAGGGAGTCAGCGGATAAAGCCACACGAGGGGGTAAAAAAAAAGTTTAACTGAAAGAGGATCTGACGAGGAGGGCCAGGGAGGAAAGATGAAAGGACACAGAGAGAGAGAACGAGTGGATTTGGCAGGAGGATAGCTGAAAAAAGAGGTGAAATGAAGTTCACCCAGGAAGGAAAGGAGTCTCTCCTACTTCCGTAATTATCTGTTTCACTTTCCTGTTTTCACTCCCAGTAGAGAGCACTTTTTCTCTCATTCTCTATTCTCGCCTCCCACACGTTTCCATTCCACTTTCGCCCAATTTTTGCCTCTTTTTATTATTTCGCCTTTCATCTTCTCATTGTCTCTCTTACACACTCGTACCCGCCACTCAACACACGCACGTTCACACATCTTTGGATGTGTCCTAATCTCTTGGACATGTTGGAGCATTAGATGAGCTCAGAAAGTGAATGTCAGCCAAAATAAACACAACCTCGGTTTTCAGGCGAGGCATATTATTAATGGTTTGCTCTTTCAGTGCATCCTCTGTCTCTCCGTCAGACGTACAAACACACACTTACGCACAAAATCACAAATCATCTTGATTGTCTTTTTCTGTCAATTTCCTCCCCGTCAGTCATTGCTGTAGAACAAACCTCATAACAAAACACTATTGTATTTCTTTGGTCGGTTTGTTTGAATAGTGTTATTTGTCATGTTTGTGTTTGTTTTTTATGTTGTTTGCTCTGTTTTATCTAGAGAGAAACAGTGAAAAATAGCTGAATTCTTGTGTGTAAATAGGACTGTGTGTGTGTGAGAGAAAGAGAGACAGACAGACAATAACACTAAGAAAAAAGACAAGCAGTGAGTGAAAAAGAGACGAGGGGGCGGGAGAGGGATAAACGGCAGTAGTAGTTGAGGAGGGGAAATTAAAAAGGCAGAGGAGAGCTATCAGAGAGCCTTTTAATTAGCCATCCCGTTTATCACCGTCGGCAAACCGAGCCAAGGTACCGTCTGTTGTCGTGTCAGGAGAAAGTCGGAAAAGCACTTTTCTCTGAGGCGGCAGGCATGAAGGAGAGACAGGAGATGAAAGAGGCCGAGACGGGAGAGACAAGGGAGGAAAGTTAAAAGAGAGAGATCCAGTGATTAAAAGCGCGGCTTGTCTTGTTTGTTATATAATACACGTATATAGTAAATATGTTACCATATATTCATACAATATGAACATGCACATAAGATCAATGAGTAAATACAGTGTGTTGCACATATCTGTAGTCATGCGTGTCTTAAAATGACAGCCAGACATATCAATATGATACTTATGAAATATTAAATAAACAACACAACACATATGCTTTGATACTTTAACTCTAGTATCAGCCAAACATTATACATAATTACAAACTGTGTCTTTCTACTTAAAATAGGTTTTGTCAGTCTACTATGCATGAACAGTAGAAAATATTGTGAGAACCAAATTTATTATAGCAGATTAATAAACACAAGTTTTTGCTTTATTTAATGTAATAATTAACTTAAACTCAAGGTTGTTAAAGTCACCTCATGTCACTCTGACAGTATCATACAGTAGATACTGTGCATCATGTTGTTGCAGCTCAGTGAGTGAAAGACCGCATTTTTATGGCTGCATCATTCCATCAGATGGAAATATTCTACATGCCTGCTGCATCATTTTAGACACATTTTCCAAAATGTAACCTTGCAAATATGGTATCTTGGGAAACTCTTGGCTCTCCACCAGCTTCCGAAATTAACTGTTTGGCTCACCTGCCACGGGGACTGCTAGATGAAAAAAATCCACTGGCCAAGCATATTTTGTACTGGCCAAAATAATAAATTGCCTTTTAATGTCACATAGGTCTATTACTGTTTTATTTTTAGTACATTTTATTGTGAAAATTTCAACGCTTAAAAACACATCTGTAGTGAATGTGTGTGTGTGTGCTCAAACTCCAGCACAGACAGCAGAGGAACAGCAGAGCAGTGTGCTCATAAATTACGGCAAAATGCGGTAGAGACTTGCAGCATAGTTTTCCCTATAGCTATTCTGGTACAAACAATTTAACCTTATCCGCCTGTGTGTTGCCTGCCTTCTGACATTTGCTCGCCAAATGGAGGATCTAGCTGCATTTGGGGCCTGGTGGGTGTTCATTTCGGACCATGCTCTCCACTATACTTTAAAATACAGTTTAATGGATCTCAGCAAAGTTTGGCTGCACAACATGACTTTGTTGTGAACTATTGTTGGTTTAAGATTTGATTTGTTTTGATTAAAGACATGCAGAATGTGGAGAAAAGAAGTCTTGGAATATAGGGCTGCTTCCTGAAATTGGAGATTTTAATCATCAGTTTGAGACCCCTTAGTAGACTGACATTTATTTAAGTCAGTTTTTTTTTTATACCAATTGGTGTGCAGTTTACGTCTGGGGATGTTTCAGTCCCTAGATTTAACTGCAGAGCTCCTTGCTTTCATGCAGCTCTCCGGTACAAGCAGCTGCGTACACAGAGGAAGCTGCCCAGAGGAAGAGAGGCTTTGGCCAGTCAGGCCATAAGATCTTCTGCTTTCTGTGTAAAGTGGTGAATTTACAGCTCAGTGCAACTAGATACAATAGAGTCTCTGGCTTTTGTCTAAAATCTAGTGTACATAGAAAAGGTTGGTGAAGTTAACTTGTTTATTATATTACATGAATGTCACTGTCATGCTGAACATCCCGCTGAACCCCATTCAAACTTTCAAACTTTAACGTTATATTGAAAAAGAGGAACGAGTAGTCACATTTTCATATTAAACACTTAAAGCTGACTTGACTGACATAACTCTGATTCAGGTACAGCCCTGGAATATACCTTAATTGAAAAAAAGCAGCCACTGCTGTGCCGTGCCATGTTAATCTGTTAAACATGCCACATCAACACTGCGTGCTGAAGTGAATCATTTCAGAAACAGTGCTGCAGGCTCAAGTAAGCTCCAAGTTCACGCTTTGCTTTCAGCACGCACATTATTTTTGGAAACCAGAGCAGTGTTGCAAACCTTTTTGCCATGTGACCAATCAGATGTCTACTTCTGACACTTCGACTCAGGTTGCATGTCCTCAGTTGTGACCTCTTTAAACAAAGAGAGAATTTAAACATCTTGATCCTCAGACCTTCAAATACAGAGCCACTGACCTAGATGGTAAATAATAGGGAGTCTTTAAAAATTAATTTCAAAACTTGTGTACTTTACTGTGCAACATCTGTGGCAAAACACCAACTTACTGACATCACATCCTTTCCTGTACAGGGAGAATATGAGGTTGGTTGAATCTTCACTTCTGCAGGACCGCCTAGTGTGCAAGTGCACACTCCATTTTCATTATGCAGAGCTCTTGGGGCCTTTAGGTGCCCACCAGTGCATACTGTTATTCTGCTAAACACTGCACACAGCAACAAGAGCTACACATGAAAGAAACAAACGTGCAAACATACAGGCCTCCTCACTAGCAATTAGCTCACATACATGTTTGTGTCAGTGTGTTATTATATTAGATGAGGGTGCGTGTATGTATAGTTTATGCCTGAATATTCGCGTGCATGTGTTTTTATGGGCATCCATGCATGTACTGAAACTACATGTGGGATGCTGGGACTGTGTAATATACCCTGTGGTGCCAGAGCATCTATTCTAACTGTCCCCTTTATACTAGCTAGATCTAATTGAATCTAATTGGGACAATTAAAGTGAAATTGGACCAGAAGAATTTATTGAACCAGTTATCTGTAGTAATTAGGCAGTAATTGGCCTATTGTTATCTTTACAAGTCTCCTGGAAGGGCTGACAAAGACCCAGCACACAGACCTATAAGTGAGATTGGCACATAGTGCATAAAGAGACAAAGTCTCCCTGTTAGTGTGTGTTTCCTCCTCTCTACATATACATATCTGCATATGCCTACAGTATACACAGGTTTGCATGTTGATGTTTTCTTGAAGAGTGTGTGTGTGTGTGTGTATTTCAATGCATCTTCACTTCGTCCTACAGCTGTACCTATTGATGCCCAGTGTGCTGGAAGTCGTCTCTGAGCAGCAAAATCAATGAGCATCCACTTGCACGTAGAGGACATCTTCCAGTATTCTTTTTCACTTACACACTCTCATCTTCTTCTAATTGTTTGTCACCCTTTCATTCCTACTTTTTGTAGCTCATTCAGACCTCCTTATACTTTCATATTGATTTAAAGAAGTAATACTTAAGATACTGTGATAAATAGAAAGCGTTACAAAACACTAAGAATGAGGAGGAAATGAGAAAATGAGAAAACTAAGAGTGAGTGGAAACACCACAAAGACTTAATAACCAAAACCTACTGTACAGTTGTGATTGTAGCTTCTGAAGGTGCCACTGATGTCATGGATTATTGGAAGTGTGGTCTAGTCTGAGATACAGCATATAGTAGATCTCTGTGTGGGAGCTTTCAACAAGAGCCTCATGTACCAGTAGATCATATATGTTGATCTTGATACCCTTCTTAAAGGGACAGTTCACTCCGAAATCAAAAAGCATATTTTTCCTCTTACCTGTGGTGCTGTTCATCAGTCTAGATTGTTTTGATGTGAGTTGCCCACTGTTGGAGACATCAGCCAAAAAGATATCTGCTTTCTCTTTAAAATAAATGAACTAGATGGCATTTGGCTTGTTGTGCTCAATGTGCCCCGAATTTCTTTTTTTAAATATCAACAGGCAACGCTTTGTTTCCAGAAATCATGACCCCGTTACTCAAGATAATCCACCTGACCTTGTTGTGAACAGCTTCATGTAGGAACTATTTTCTTTTTACCAAACTACATACACCAACTGCATCCTGCCACGCAGAAGGAAGTGTACATCTACTCATGGATTAGAGGCTCGTGCTTGTGACAGTCCAAGATGTAAACATTAATAGGCGTCCTCCACGACTGAGTTGTAACTTAGCCGTGGAGCTAGCTTAATGGTAAGCTAGATGAGCTAGCAGTAGATCCCTGCTTCTTCTGTGCAGTGATACAATTGAAGGGCAAACACTTTCTGAGTTAGTTTATAGTTTCAGTTGCAAGTTGTAAGTCTCATATAAGTCTTCAATACAGCGTGATGTTGATTTAGTAAATTATTGTCTCATTTAGAGTAAAAAAGACGATAAAGTAGGGTATGCTTTGGGTCGTGGCTAATTGTGAATGATAAGTCGCTACTACAGCGTGTGTCCTCAGGGTCTCAGTCAGATCCATCCCTCATCCAAATATGATCTTTTCTGACTCCAAAAAAACAAGATGGCGATGGGCACAATGCCAGACTTAAGGCTTCAAAATGGCAGTTCACAAACAAATTGGTGACATCAGGATGGCTACATCCGCTTCTTTTATTCAGTTATTTCGAACAATAATAAAAACGCCCAGGGAGATGTTTATTCTAGAGAGGAAGTTGAGTTGTTTGTTTTGCACTGTTTGCACTGTGTAGTTTGGTGCATATTAAACAGGAGTTTTTGAATATGAAGCTGTCACTAAGACATCATTTAATGTCTTATATGTTAATTACAGCTGAGTGAAATAATGCAGATGAAGAATGCGTGTGCCCGAAGGCTCAAAGAGATCAAGTTGGGAAAACAAAGGTGGTGCATTAGTATGCTGTCTCTGAGTGTAGAAATTCAAATCCAAAATGCAAAATGTTCCTTTAAAATACCTAATGAACTGACAACAATTGTGAATGCTTTACTGGGTAAATGCAGAAATAGTGCAGAGCAGTGCACAAGGAGGAAATCTCCTTCAAACTATAGAAGTGATAACAGCAACGTTCCTTTATAGTGGTTTAAAACTCCAAGGTCGTCAAATACTGATGCCCCACAGCGTGTGATAGCAATACAAGGGGCATTCTTTAGCATCTTTATGAGACGCACCAGGCCTTTAGCTAACTCCAATGTAAACTTATCTGCAGCAATACTTGACACTCAATTTCAATTTCAATTTTTATTTATAAAGCCCAATATCACAAATCACAATTTGCCTCAGAGGGCTTTACAGCATACAACATCCCTCTGTCCTCTGGACCCTCACAGCGAATAAGGAAAAACTCCCCAAAAAAACCCCTTTAACGGGGGAAAAAAAAGAGCGACTAATGTAGTATAAGGAGCAAGAAAGACGCCATAGGGTGGGAGGAAGGGGAGGTGGCTGGATCAAACAAAACTAGTGTGAAAGTAAAAGTCAGTGTTGTTTCAATGTAACATTACGTAACTTGTACTTTTAAAGCAATGTTACATAATAAACGTACCTATCTCTTGTGTGAAACCAAAAGTCACCTTTGGGTCAATGTAACGCTGCATAGTTTATGAATGGTTGTTGCACACTGATGTCAGTCATGTGATTTATTTCTGTCAAAATACATAACAAAAATACTCTTTTTAATCAAAGAAAAGATGTGGTTGGTTTTGTTGCCTAGCCTAATCACAATCATTTCACAACAATAACCATGTGCTACCATGTGTTTCAGCTGTGTATCAGGTCGATATGCTAAAGGGTGCCCTTTAGCGTCGCTATCAGACCCTGAGGGGTGAGACAAAGCATCTGTATTTGATGGCCTGGAAATAAGAACCGGTTGTAAAATCCCTTCTAAAATCAAAGTTCAAATGGTGATCTCCTTGTTTTTCTGCATCCATTGCCTTGTTTTGCTTTTTGCTCATTCAGGAGTCACCTCACTGCACTCATGGTGAGGAAGAATTGTTACAGGGTCCAATAACTTTCAATGAACATACAAACATGTGAGTGTGTATCACTGTCAGACAGAAAAATCTAAATCATTCCCTTTAATGTGAACTCTGTCATCCCAACCTTCATATGTTTGAACCTGGCAACACATGTAGAGGCAGAGTGTCTTATGCAACCTTGCTGAAGCTGCATGAGGCCACTTCTGTGGCACAGAGTCACAGCTGGGGGACAGACTCACAGTGACGCCTGCGGCTCAACTGCATTGAGGGACAAAAAACTCCCCACCAACTTCACTGTTTCTCTTTTTGTCACTTGGTCCTTTCTCCATGTATGCCCACGTTTCCTGTCTTATTGTGGGTAAAGATACATCCCCTACCACCCTCCACTCTCACCTACTGCCTTTTATTTTTGTCAGTGTGCCCCTTCAGTCCTTCTTTCACTCACTTTCTCTCCCTTCACATCCTCCCAGCGCTGACTGTTTCAAGACAAAAACACCTCCAACCTTCTGTTTCTTTCTTTCTTTGACTCCTGTTTTGCTTAGTCTGTTCTTCCCTGAGGATCCTGAGTCAGGAGCTGCCGCAGGTAGCTTCCCCATCAGGGTGCTCCCCACCTCCCTTCCTTCCTCCCTCCCCTTCTTCCTCCTCCCTCCATTTTCCTCACTATTCCATCTTATCCCCATGGGATTCCCGGCCCTTAATTATTCATTGTAATTTGTAGATTAATTCTGCATGGCTACCTCCCTCCTCAGACACACACACACACACACACACACACACACACACACACACACACACACACACACACACACACACACACACACACATATCGTCTCTCTGTCTCTTTATTCCTCTACTGTGCTCCACCTCAGGCACCCCTCCACTACTTACCTCTTCTTTCTCTTTATCCTGCCTTTCTTGTCTCTATCTCTTTCTCTTTCTCCCCTGTCTACCATCTTTACGTCTTCTATTCCCTCCATCTTTCGTCTTTAGTCTCTCTCTTCCCCTTCTGTTGCTTACTCTTACTACACCTTGCTTTTGTTCTCTGTCCTTTTCTCCCTCTTTCTCTTCTCTCAGCCCTCCTCTCTCGGTTTATACTAGTCTCCATTTTTTTCTCCGTCTTTCTTTACCTATACATCCTTTCCTCCCTCTCTCCGTCCCTCGTTCTCTCCCCTCTCCCTCCTGGTGACAGGTTCCATTATCATGTTTCTCACGGCTCGCCTGCTCCCCTCCTGATGGATGACCTCACGCGAATATTAATTTACTGTAGCATTAACAATATCACATCTTATTCTACACTTACCTCCCCTCCCCCCACCTTTCCTCTCCTTCTCTCCCTCCCTCTCTACCTGCTCTACCCTCCAAACACCCTTCAGCCAGTTCTCTCATTTTCTTTTGTCACTTCGCTCCCTCTCTCCTACTCTTCTCATGTCTTCATCTCTCTCTGCACTTTGGCTAAAGTTAGCTCTCCTCATTGACAGTAAGCTCCTTCATAGTATTGCATATGCATTAAAAAAAGACTTATATCTATATCTATCTTTAACAATGGACTGACTCTGTTAACTCACTGCAGGTTATCATCTTTACATTTTGAATACCAATGCAATCACAAAGCAATACTGTATGTACACTGCAGGAATACAGTATTAACTCGGATTGGCCCCGTGAAATTCCTCTTTCGGAAGCCAAATGTTGAGGTAATCTACATAATTCATGCATCGCATCATGACACGCGATGCATAATAGAAGTGTTGAGTGAAAGGTGCTTGCACGTTATATATATCGGCAGTGTGAACGGAGATGCTGTTGACATGAGAGGAGACGGAGGGAGGAGATGGAGGAAAGATGCGGAAAAGATGAGTGCTGATGAATGCGAACACATCGGGCCATTGGCTCCGGCTCTCATTGCTCATGTGCTCTTTATCCGCTGCTTTCTCACGCTACCTCTTCTCCCTTTTCCGCCACCTTCCCCCTCTTTCTTACTCTACTTTTCTCTCTCACATTACAACCATTTCTCTCTCCCTTGCTCTCCCTGTGTTCTCCAAATCCCACTTTTTATCCCATCATCTCTCCCCTTGTCTTGAGAGGCTCATGTACACAGTATTTATCATCACCTGTCTAAGTTCATTTTATCCAGAGGACTCATCTCAGGGCTTGGCTGCTGCTGCTCTGAATCAAGCCAGCCAAGCCTATCCTAACTCACGGAAGCAGATAAATACTGTATAATTTTATTCAGATTAGACCTGTTCTCTGGTTAAAGGTGGGTGGAGCTGAGCTGGGAATTTGCAGAGGTCATTAAATTCCTTGTAAGAGTAATAAAGGTGTAAATTGTCCCATCCTTACAGGTGCAATAAAATGATCAGAAGAGCCTGGGAGATGTCAATCATGCATAGTCTGTGCACGCCTACATAGTCCTTAGAGGAACTCCATTGTGTCTGGTGTAATGGACAGGTACAGGATAACACATATGCTTTTGAAAAATCTTTGCAGTGGTCTACATGCTTCTGCACTGCTAGAGATTTTGGCTAAATTTGCATAATTGTGCAGAAATTAAAAGCAAGGAAAAATGCTGTTTTAGGAACTAGTGTCTTTCTTTTGATATTTTGCAACCTCACTGAAAATAAAAGATTAAAAAGAGTGCAAACTGTCTTGTTAAGAACATGGGAGGGCAATTTTATAACTTTGAAAACCCTCACACAGCAAGGTGCAAACCAATGTGAGCTTTAATGTAAGCCCATAAAAGAAAATAAAAAAGCAGCAGTACACCATGCAACAAAGCACTGAAGGAGTATTTTGTAATGTGTTTTGTAAGAACATAAAAAAGAGGTGCACATGTTTTGCCATGAATCTTTGTATGTTTTCATAGTAGGCATGATTGACTTGTACCTTGCTTGAGGAGGCTATGATTGCCCAGAACTTTCACAGTGGTAATGGTTTTCTGCACCCGCGCTCTCTGCCTCCTGCTGTCGAAGGCAGCAGTGAAGCCAGATCTGTGTCTATCTGTGTAGACAGTATCAAACCGAGACTCTTTCATAACTGGTGAAAACTCCTTGATGTTGCGTTGTCCACTTATGTGTTTTGGTACAGTTGGTGTTCACAACTATTGTGTGCCATACCAGAGTACACACAAACAGTACTTGGGACACCTTTCAAGTGGACACGTATCAGCTCATGCTCCAGGGTACTGATACACAATGTTCACAGCTAACCAAACAAACTAAACTTTGGCGTTGACTGTACTTGGATCCAGGCTAAGGTCCCTAATATAAAAGCGCTCTTAGTTGGATGCTCTGCACCAACAATTAAGCAAGAAACATTATTATTTGTTTACCCCCAGAAGAGATGCTAAGGAAAAAAAGGTTGGAGCTACAGTATAATGAAAGTGACCTGTGATCATTTTTCAATTATTTTATGTGCACCTAACGGACTGACTAAGCCTTCATCACAGCATTCTGTTCATGACATAAAAGGACAAAAAAAGACACATCATGTCATCAACAATCATCTATTCTTTTTACATCTAAAAGCATACCTAACATTCTCTGCTTTCTGATCAAATTTCAGCCTGTCCCACTTGTACGGTACAATTGACAGAAATTCTAAAGTATGAGAGCTTGTGGTTTGAGTAATAATGTACACATTACAAATCCCTGCTGAGCAGATTAAACCTAATTCTAAAATAATTTACATTACGTATTTAGATGATAACACAGTGAGCCCCTATATACATCTGCTACAGAGTTAAATAGCACACACGATAGACTGCACACACACACCCACACACACACACACTGGAAAATGCTGGCTGCTTTGAGGGAAATGAGGGATAATTTCTCTGTATTTACTTTATTCTTCCCCTCTTATTTACTTCATGCGTCAATGCGTGTGACAGTTATAGTGATGACCTTTCAAGCCAATGAATTTACTGTTGAGGATTACAAAGGGTTTTAAGAGACAACACAAATAACAAACATGACAGTTTGATGGGTAAAAAGAGTCCCAAATGGATTATTAGTGAGAAAAGTAGAAGCTAAAATAATAGGACTAAGTGTTGCATGTGTGTCTGTGCATGTGGGTGTGCAAGAGAAAAAGCCTGACAGATGAGAAAGCCATCATGTGACAGTAACAAGAGCTTTCTATATTAATACTGCAGTGACAGGTACAGTATGGAGCTGTGTGGTTTACAGGATGCAAAAGTAACAGATGCATGAAAAGGAGCCAGAACTCAGTAAATAGAGCATGTTACTGAATATCAGATAGAGCCTCTTCATTAGGTTTGTATGAGGTAATGTGCAAAAAAAAAAAAACATCCATTAGGGACAGAAAAAGTGGATTGGACAGAGAAAGCAAAGTTAGACCTGAGTCAGCTATTACAAGGTTCAGTAAACAACTCACACTGGACTGGAGCTCGGCAGTTTGTCTAAAATTAAACCCAAAAGCACAACAACAATACAAAGTGGCCCAGCAAACTTCATCCATGTCTCTTTGCATAGCTTGATGTTCTCAGGACAACATGCAGGGCTAGCTGGTGAACTGAAGTTAGTCCTTATAGCCTCTTTCCATTTTCTCTGTACTGTTAACTTTTACTTTTCTTGGCATTTTGTTCTCAGGATTGTACAAAATTTAATCCAATTAAAGAGGAAATATGATGATGATAGCTTATGGGTTCTGAGATTGCACATTGGCCAATGCATTTTGCCTCTTTTGCTCTCTTTTGACTCTGCTCCTCAAGCACGATCGAGAAATACTACTTGGACTGCAAATGTACAACAAACAGAAACCATATCGTACCGTTTCCTTCGTAATCTGCATACATATGCAGATATCTGTTTATAGAGATTACCATCAGGCCAGTCAGTTCACATGGTTGATTAAAGAGATGTGTTTCCTGTTCAAAAGTGCAATCCATTCCTCGTAGAGCAGTTCATACTTTGACAGAGAAGATTCAAGAGAACTGGATTTTGCAACTCAGCTGATAAAAGACTGTTTGCTATCGGCCGTTTTAGGGATCACACTTTGAGCGAATCCAATAATTGGGGCTATTTCATTCAGATTAAGTTGCTTTTGCTGTGAAATTGTGCCACTTTAAATGCTGTTGTGACTGAGCCTTTACTCATAGTTATCTATCTAATGAGTGTGAGCAGCATTTACACAACAGGAGTATGATCAATTGTTTTCGTCCTTCCAAATAATTCAGTATGATTAAATTATATTGTTTTTGATCTATTTTGAATTCATCTATTCGTTTTTCATAAGAGACTGTGATAAATGCTCAGTATTAGTCATATTATTGCAACAAACATCATAAAAAATTAAGCACAAAACATCTGCTTTACACCGTGTGATTCATTATATCAATAAAGTCCATCAAACCCATTTTTAATACATGATGAACTGTTTTGAAAAGTTTGCTCTCTTGTCTGGTAGCAAGTCATCTGAAGGACGTTAGATCTTACTTCGACAATATGTACTTGCCGTCTGCTGTATAATGCCAAGGACAGTGTCTGCAGTATTAATGCAGGATAGATACAGGATAAATGATTGAGTACCTCAATAACAGGTACTGCATCACCTTTGTCCACCGTGTGAAAAAGTTTCTGCATCCTTGAGCGACTATTCTGCTGCAGACCTAAGTGTCTGTTAGTGTTACTGCCAGCCTTTATATACTGGAGGTAGTCGACATATTGTAATTTATGACCAAAGTGCAGACAAAGCTCAGCACTGACTAAAGAAAGCATTTGTATAAAGAAAGACACTTGATTAAAGGTAAATCAGATGTGTTTTTCTATAAATGTTCAAATGAATGCACCACCTGTGTTAAGTGCCTGTTCTCCTGTTCAGCTGTTTCCTATTGGTGCATTAGATTCTTTTCTTTCTTTCATTTGTTTTTGCTTTGTATATTGTCACTCCACTGAAGGGAATTCATCAACAAAACTAATTTGGCTCTTGTAGTGTGTGTAATTCTTGAGTGCAGTGACTAAAGCATCGTGCTTAAGTGAAAGCAGGTGCAATAGGCACAGATGAGTGAGAGCAATTTCAGAGTTACATTCAAGCCACTGGGTTGTCAGCTGAGATTCAGTGCTCCTGTTTCTCTAGACTATTGGCTGAGACAGCAGACAGATACACTCACAGGCTGACACACTTGTACCCACTCGCACACACTTGTATGCAAAGGCAGTGCGCACTTGTTTGCTTCCTTTAACTGTGAGTGGCTCAGAAAAACAGCCTGACATTTGTATAGCTTAAATGCAGGCAATCATGTTTGTGTCATGTGGCACACCAAACATATGGTGCATGACACATACATGTTATATCTCCACTTGACACCCACACAGCATCAGACTGAGAGTTAACAGTTTTACCCTGCAGCAAAAACCTCTCCTCCCTCCCTGAGCACTCACTGGACAGAGACTCTTCTTCACTCCTGCTCACTGCGTCTGACAGATTCAGACCGGGGAGAGCAACTTAAAGCAACACTTACACCCTCCTCTGGGTAAAACAGCATCCAATGGAAGGGACACACTGCAGGCCCACTGGGAGACTGTTTCATTTCAACCGTCCCCAAAGGAGAGGATGTGCCGTGCATGTTCCTGACAGCACAGGGATCTCAGCTTGACTTAGGCCATAGACGTTACAAGTATTTGAACTGTTACCATAACAGAACAGGTGTTCAACAGATGTAGTAATCCACAAACAGCACTGTTTTGTGGTAGTAGGTAAAGAATAAGCCATTTGAGGCTTTTACTACTTATGCAGTACTCACACGTAAGATCTGACACATCCTCACTCTCAATGTATTAGTCACAACAACTTGGTCAATTGCCCTACACATTAAACTATGCAGCTCTAGGGACCCTCCAGTGTCGGTGTTGGATGCTTAGGGACAGTGTGACTCATTACATGCACAATATCTTTCAAAATAAACTTATGTGTTCACAGGAAACATAGATTTTGTCATCATAACTGCTTTAAGCAACAAAAGAAATTGGTTAGGTTTAGAAAAAAATGATCTTAGTTTGAGTTCAAGTACGTAACTTTAAGATACAATTGGTAATCTTTATAGAATTAACTTTTTGTCATATTTGCTAAAACTTCCATTTCATCCACACAGAAGTACATGAGATGATAATCTATGAAATAAAAATCAGGTTCCTCCTCCCACTCCCTGTGCTTTTAATGCATTTGCTAGAATCTAACGCAGCCCACTGAAAACAACCAATCAGACCTGAGGAGTGCCTAAGGCAGCTGTCAGTCATTCCAATCACAGATTGTGAACTGTGCTCAAACTGTCAAACTAGGCAGCACTTATCAAATCAAGATTCTGTTACAGCATTGCCTATTTCTCAAAGGTTTTCAGAAACATATTTTAGTGTACTGTTTAGCTGTAAAATGAGAACATTGGCAAGACTGGTGGGCTGTGCTTGGTACTTCCATTTAACTTTCTCATTTCTCATTTTACGGTTAAGCAGTACACTAAAATATGTTTTTGAAAACACATGATTGACAGCTGCGTAAGAGACACGTGCGGTAGGGCCATTAGAATATGAGAAAACATGAGTACCTGTTTCTTTTCATAGATTAGCCATCTCATGTATTACTGTGTGATAACAGTGACACTTAAAGCAAAAAAATATTTTTGTAAGTTACCAACCAGAGCTTTAAGTAAGTTACCAAGTATGTCACGTGATGTATGTAACCTAAATCACATGACTAACATGGGCTTACACTGAGGTTGGTTGAAAGCTCAGTATGCCTTACACAGACACTAACATGTGCCTTGTGCATCGGATTTAGACACTGACAGCCTCTGACCAAGCTGCTTTATTTGATGCCCTTGGAATGAAAACAGACTGTGAGATCAACATTGTCTTGGTCTCTTTATGGGATGTATTGACAATAAAACAGTACAAACACATCAGTCTTAACTCATATAAAACAGTGAAACAAAAAAGAAGGATTTAAAATACCATTTGCTGTGACAACACCAAACATTTTTAGTTTTATCCAATTTTCCTCTAACATGTCATAATTGCAAAATTTGCTGAGAAAGACTTTGTTTACTGTTAATTATGGTAAATCATTGCAGAGCAGTAACACATTTTGCGTATGCACTAAGACAACATTGGGAGTTAAAATCAGTTTAAAAAGATTTGCTCCATTAAAAAATTCTGGGTATTTTTCAGTTAGTAAGATATGCCAGAAGCAATAAACCTTTACTCTGACACATCATGGGATATTAATGCTGCAACAGGTTTGACATTAAGCTGACATATTTAGAAGGTCGGTAACAGGTGTTGAGTGCCTACCTTTCTTTGTAGTACCCCACGGCTGTGATCAGTTTTGGCGCGATCCACTGAGCAAAACTTCCCTGCTGGGAGTAACGCAGGGGGACAGCAGGTTGCTGAGACTCAACTGGTGTGAGTGCTGCAGTGATTGTTGTATGGTTGAATGTGTCGGTCCAAATTGTCAGCGGACAGACATTGTGCGTGCCAGCACACACAGACACACACACACACACACACAGATACACAGCACTTCTTTGGGCTGACAAGATCACCCAGGACAGTCGTAATGGCCACTCCAGGCCATTACTTCACTAAACCCCAGGGAGCGCAAACAGGATGATAAAAACATAAGAGCAATAGAAAACCTGAGTGAGTGTGGGTGGAACGAGAGAACGTAATACTGATATATTTTCTAAATCGATTGATGCCTGAGTAAATGTCCAATTAATCTGTTTTATGATAGCAGGATGAGCTCTGCAGGATGAAATATGTATGAGGGTCCTTCAGACAGCTCTGTGTTTAAAAATTCTTTTCATCCTACGCCCTGAGGAAGTGTGGCAGATTAGTCTTTGTGTGTGTGTGTGTGTGTGTGTGTGGGTGTGTGCATGTGGTTGGGTGTACTTCATACCTCCCGCTCAGACCTCTAGGAAGCTCTCACTCAGGGATACAAGCTCAGAGGGGAGTGGGCTTCATTCCCGGATACACACGTAAACATAACTGTAAACATGCATAAATGGGCACATTAAGCATGTGAGCCATCCATCTTCAGAAACATACAAACACATGCAGACAGATACAAACACTCTGAAAACATGTGCTCAAGTTCCTCTAAACAAGGATGGTGCTGCTGCCCGTAATACACACCGCACTGAACACAATTACTTCCACACACACACACACAGCTGAGCAGAAGCAGAGTCTCAGGCCGAGTGATCAATCGACCTTGATTTCATCTAAAGCCAATAATGGGAGAGGATCCAGCGGCTGTGTGGGCAGGGTAATCATTGTGTTTAGTTACACCACACCGCTATCTCCCCTGGGCTCTCTACTGCTGCACACACTTGTTTGTGTGTGTGTGTGTGCGTATGTCGGGAGTAATCCTGTTTGTATTGGAGCAATATGGCTTTTTATGGTGTGTGTGGGGCCCATACACACTGTGTTTGACTGTGTGTCACTGTACAGAATTGTGTTTCTGGTTCAACTTCTCCTCTTGACCACATGCCCCTGCCTTTTACAACACTATTATGTTCTGCCTCAATGTGACTGGCTACAGAAAGCTTTTTAAGAGATACTTTAGAAGTACTTTGTATGTACATGGATGTGAAAGGTGCAGAAGGCTTCCATTCACATACATTAGCTGTAGTTCAACCTTGCCCCTGAGTGTCGATGAGGAGAAGACGCAATCAAGGCTAATGGATATGTATGGTGATTTTATTTTATCGTTTTACAGTTCAGTTGAGTTTGTGCAGCAGTACAAATATGTGGGAACTGAAATTGATGACCTCCAAGCTTCAAGTGGATGCCGTGTGTAGTAGGCCATCAGCGTATGCACTTTTATCGTAAGCGCCAAAGTTTTAATATTGACAATGCCTTCTTGAAAATGTTTTATTCTTGTTTTATTTGAATCTATCTTCACATTCTCCTTCTTCAACTGGTACGGGTTATTTTTCCTCAAAAATACGAGCAGATATCAGAGTATCATCGAAGTATGCAGGTAAATTGCAGGCACGACCTTGAATGACCTTCCTTATCTGTTCCAGGTTCAGACTTTGAAGAAGGTCCAGTAATCCAGCCCTGAAATAAACACTGCTAAGCACCAATTTCAGGTAGATTTTCTGTTTGGCAAGTAAATCTCGGAAGGCTATACCATACTGGTGGGTAAATGCTTGAACCAAAATAGTCATGCAATAAAAAACAGTTTGAAGAGTCTTGACCACTTTTGGTGTCATTTTATGGGCGTGCAGCTCTGCTACTCCTCTTTGGTCAGTGTCAGAGTTTGACACACACACACACACACACACACACACACACACACACACACACACACACGCACACACACTACAGATGTGTTTTTATGTACGTCCAAAAAGTGCTAGAAACTAACCATCTTGAGCACCTGTTTGCAGCTCCACATGAGACGTCAGCTGCTCGGCTAAACTAACACTTGCCACTGCTCTGCTGCTAGCTACAGTTAGGCTGATGTGTAGCTGAGGGTTATGAGTTGTGCTCATAGTTATGAAGGTCATGATAAATAATAACACAGAGGCTTTGTAGTCTGAACCGAGAAACTCTTTTTTTGCCTCCCACATTGTCGAAGGCAGCATATCACAGTTTTCTTCTTCCATTCTTACCTTTCACAATAAAAGCCCAAAACATATGCGCTGCATCACTGCTTACCACAGGGCTACTAAGGGTTTGATGATGAGTAGTTAAATATATTAAAACAATTTTGCCCTGGCCTCTACTATAACTTTGTGCAGTATTTTACATGATACCTTAATATCTGCATGAAATGTACTGAAACAAATACTAAATTTATTATTTTGGCCAGTAAAATATGCTTGTGATTTTTGAAAAATCTACGAGTCCCCTTGACTGGTGGGTTAATGTCGAAAGTTGTCCTAGCCACCTCTTGTCCAAGGAGCCTCAAGTGACACCCATCTGGCCGCAGATACAATGTTAAGACAATGCAATGCTAAGATGTACGACAAATAGGCTTAAAAACTAATTTACCCCCTTTGCCATTGGTCTTTTAAGTTCTATAGCTCAATGTGATCTTTGCATTGAATCGTATTTGCATTTATTTTATTTATTGCTGTCTGTTAGTTATGTGGTTATTAACTGGCTGTGCAACACATTGCCCGTAGGGGATAATAAAGATATCCCTGATAGTGTTTTGTTCTGTTTTTATGTTTTCTTGTTGAGTTTTGTGTGTTTGCGTAAAGGCCCATCTGGCAAAGCAAATTTTTACATAGCACAATTCCTACACAAGACACGTTCAAAGAGCTTTACAGACATCTAAACTTAAAAAAAGGATTGGAAACTCACCTGATTTGATAAAAGAAAGTGTGAAATAAGTTTAAGTGATAAACACAGCAATAGAAGGGAACAGATGTTAAGAAAATCTGCTGTTTTTTTTAAAAAAAAAATGTGCAAAGGGCTGTACAAAATAAAGCATGGTAGTAACATAAAATGCAGCCATGGGGATAGACACTGGTTCATGCCACACAATGTATAAAAAATGCATAAGCCAAAAGCATAGACGCAGCATTGTCATATTGGTGCCATACCATTACATGCCTTCACTTTACCAGAAATCCCCGTAATAAAAAGGATGGCAGACAAAGACATCACATGTTGTTTGTGTGTGTGTGCGTGTGTGTGTGAGACACATTAATTCATTACACCAACATAAGTGTCATCTTAGTTCATCTTAGGCAGCTATGACGTGCCATAATGTGCCAAATATACAGAATGTTCTTTTAACTTTGTAATCTTGTTACACCCTCTTTATATTCACATTACATAATGCTCACATAGCACCAGCTGGGGACACACACTGATTTCCTTTGCAGATTTTTTGCAAAATTGCTTCAAATGTGCAATAAAAAATAAAGTACCTTGTGTTGTTTGTTCCTGCTCATGTTAACATGCTTTAAAGGCTTGTGCTTTTGTGCATGTATTCGAGATGTGGGCGTACATTTGTTCTTACTTGTGTTTGTTAATGGGATGTACAGACTACTATATAAAGCAAAACTACCTGATGTGTGTTTCTACAAAGATGGACTTCCATCCATCCATCCATCCATTTTCTAACTGCTTATCCTCTTGAGGGTCGCGGGGGGGTTGGAACCTACACTCTGGACAGGTCGCCAGACTATCGCAGGGCTGACATGTATAGACAACCATTCACACTCACATTCATACCTTCGGGCAATTTAGAGTCACCAGTTAACCTATCCCCAATCTGCATGTCTTTGGACTGTGGGAGGAAGCTGGAGTACCTGGAGAAAACTCACGCTGACACGGGGAGAACATGCAAACTCCACACAGAAGGGCTACCGGACTCCTGGACTTCCGAGGTTTAAATAAAGACATAGTGCATGAACAAGGAGAGAGTGATAAGCACAGTTATAATGGTAAAGCTGTTAAGTAGCCTCTCACAGTCTACTGTGATGGACAATAATTTGTCGTTGATTTTAGTGTCTTCTTCTCAAAAGCAGTGTTTTATGTCATATATTATCCATCTATCGGGTACACCCACTTTTCATTAACTGTCTTTGGGAGGATGGAGCCAATGCTACCCCCTGGACTCAGAGATGTCAACGATTGACCATTAATTGATTAATAGCCAGGAATTTTGTGTGGTAACCTATGTCAGTCTGTAGGTTAATTTTTTCCTCTTCAGTTTACTGCACTGCGCACCAATAAGGTCTGGTGGGAGCTAGTTAGTGCTAGAGCTAGTGCTCTTGGCGATTACTGCCAGTAATGTCGTCCCCACCCAACTGTGCCTGCACTTTAGTCTCCCAGCAGGTCACCCGGGTGATTAGGTAGCTCAATTTTGAGCACCCTTAACAGTGTCAACACGGCTGGTGGTGCTAACATAGTTAACAATTTTAAAGGGATTTTGCCACTTGAATTTAAGCTGCTTAGTCACCGGGGCTCGAGGGTGGCCATCATGTCTCCGCAACATCGATCTTTAGCCACCGGGACAGTATTACCAACCGAAATCACCACATCAGCAGTACAGCTGGGTAGCTACGTACAATTTCAAAAACCTACTCAAGTAAAAAAGTACCTTAATAAAGTACTTAAAGTACACATTACTTTTCATTTGAATATTTTTTAGGGTGTGTGGGGCAGTGTTAAATAATGATAAAGAGCACCTTTTGACCAAACCTTTTTTTTTTTAACAAAGTAGAGCAGGTAGACTAAGTAAGGCAGTATCAGAAGATAATCACAGCTGTGCTTATTTGGCAACACCAACATGCAAAAAGTTCTGTAACTGGACCAGGACTGGACTGTTGCCGAGCAACACATAAACATTTCTGCACACTAGCTTGCTACCGTGTGTACGCTAGGTCTACACATTATGACAGGCCAGCTTCTTTATATCATGTATATTTATTTGTGTGTTTCCTTTTATTATGCAACCAAGAGTCTGTTGACAGTTGCTTTGGTGGCATGTGTGAATCTGATGAGTCAACAGCTTTATCGTTGCAACATCATTTGAGGTTTGAAGTATCCAGGCTTCTCTCCTTCCCTTTGTCCTCTTCTGACGACTATTCAAAATTGAACTCAAATGTTATTTTTGGAGTTATGTTTATCTGTGCAGGGCAAAGTTTGTTACAACACCGTAAATGTAATGAAAGCACTCTGGCACAAACTGGACTGTTTATAAAGTCGGAATACTTTTGGAATACAGTACTGTTTGTTTATTTAGATCAACACAGAGAGTGCCAGTGCAGGAAATGTGCTCAACTCAAATGAACAACAGCTCCCTCATTTTAGTGTATGGGGTCAGATTGGAATTACAAACGCACCCATTGATTAATCTACTAGTGGCAAATGTAGTGGAGTAAAAAGTAAATTGCTGGTTCAAAATTATGCTTGAGTCAAGAATATGAGTATTCTTTGAAAAAACAAACAAACAAATATGGAAAGCACTAATTTCTTAAAGAAGCAACTATTTTATTCATGTTATTTGTAGCGCCTCACCACTCACCCCTGGCTGTCACATATTAAAAGCACATAATTTCAATTTATTCACGCCACTGGCTTATTTACCAGTTTATTTGATCGCAGCAGATTTAGGGAATATTAAAAACCCTTATCATACCTGATCAAATTTAGATTTACTTCCCCTGTCCCGCTGTGTTTCAGCTGAATTAAGTCCATCATTGTGCAGTTGTACAACATGGTGAGAGTTCTGATCAGTGAGCCAGAAAGGCCCTGATTCTCTGATCCTCTTATCTTCCCTCCACATTTATAAATCCAAGATCTATCTCTGGTTTTTTATTCCCCGAGTTCTGCTCTGTAAACTTCCACATGCTCCACTGTTTCTTTTGAGCGTGTGTGTGTGTGTGTGTGTGTGTATGTGTCTCTGTGTGTGTCCGAATTGGAAAAGCCAAGCCATGATGTCTGGCATTATGCTTTAATTTCCATGGAAATAGGTTGCGGGAGAGTGCCCAGAATGAGATGGAATTTCAGAGGCCCCGGCACATACCAGTTGCAATTTACCAACCGGCTTTTTAGTACACAACATGCATGCATACACACACACTCCTCAGAGTGCCTCACTCATGCTGTGTCAAGCTACTCTTTACTGTAAATTGCGGGATGAAAACATCAGAATCAATATGAGCAGTTAACTTGGCCGCCATGAGAAACATCTACATGTGAAATTATTAAAAAAGCACCCTGCTGTTAGTGATATGGAAATAACACAAGGCTTTTTACATGAACTATGCTTTTAGTGGAACTATGTTATCCTAGATCCAAAAGAGATTACAACCCTGCCAAAAAATGGTGCTGATGGAACGGTCACGACAAAATGCAGTCCCCTAAACTGTGTCTAATTCGAACTGGCTCAATAAGAGCCTTTTCCAATATCTTCCCAACACCTGGGGCCTCTGCTGCCACACCAAAATTACTCTCTGACACTGCCTAGTAGGCATGCAAAGCACCCTCTTGCAGACACTCATATAATCACAAAGGCAAACATAAAGACATCTGCGCCCAAAGGGTGTAAAGAAAAAAGTTTTAATATTACCCAATAACACACGCTGCCATGGGGAGGGATCAGAATTGAGGAAAAGGGTGAAGGGTGCTTGGGGAGAAGAGGATCATATAAGATACAATGTGAGGGTATTAATAAACAGGTGATTAAACGGGGTGAGGGTGCAAGGTGGAGGGCAGAGGAAGGGTTGAGGAGAAGGTTGAGTACGATTTTTTTTAAAAAGCGAGTGGACGTGCCCTCACAAGGCCTGGCATAAACAAAAGTAGAGAAGCTGGACTTTAATATTCATAACCTGGGACCAGACAGGCCTGTCGCTTTCATGTGCACAAGAAAACAAGAGAGGAAGGCAGGGCGGGAGGGAGAGATGAGAGGAAGATGAGAGAGAGTGAGATAAAGGCGGTAAACGAGAAATGGGGAGGGGAATAAAAGTTTGCCGTTAAGTTAGAATATAGGGCGATTTCAAGCTCAATTACAGAACACATGAAAGCCTGAGCCGTTCACGTCCTCATTCCTCTGTTCTTTCTCTTCGTCCTTCAGTTTTGCATCCCTCCATCCCCTGTCATCTTTAACAGCCACATCCCTCTGCCTCTGCCTTAAACTTTTGCCCTCTGTTTTTTCCTTGACTTTCTCTCGTTTCATCTCTTCTCTCTGTTTTCTTACTTCTCCTCCGGAGGGCATCTCTGTGACTTGGAGCCTTTAAGTGAGCAACAGTCTGGCTGATTTCAATATATTTTCAGAGTGTGGGTAGAGCCAAACCTTGATATATCTTTGAATATCAAGTCCAATAATGAGATGCCCTTTTTTTGACTTGCAGACACTTCAGTTGCAAAGAAATCCAGCACTTCTTTTCACATGAGAGTCAAAGCTCCCAACTTTTCTTGTGCTGTAACAACAGCGAAGACCGTGAACTGGCCTCGAGGGGGGCAAAGAAAAGACGAATGAAGGGGAAAATGGATGGCAGGATTTGTACTGGATGGAACAGTTGGAGAAATGGCTGAACAAGGAAGGAAAATAAATGTCTCTGGTAAAAATAAAGAAAAATGATTTACTTTTTAGTGTCGGGATGTTGGGAAACTATTAAAACACTGCATGTATGAGGTTAGAGGCTCATATCTGGTCAAGTGGCTGTCATTTAACACACAATACAGTCTCCATTAATTAAGTGTCATTTCCAAATGTTAACAAATGCCCCACTTCAATGTGGCAGCTGACAATAAAAATGATTTGTTTGATCTATCTCCTCTAACACAAAACCACCATCCACACAGAGTGCACCAAGGTAATAACCATGCAGTATCATTACCAAAGATTAATAGGGCTTTTAATATAGTCATTAAACTCCAGTCTGAAATATAGATGACAGTTGTCAGCCGAGATAGTATTCTATTCCATTTTAGGATGTTTTGGAGCTCCTTTGGGTGCCAGAGTTATAGGTGCCATCGGTGCTATCAAGAGCTAACAACATCCTTTGGCATTTACACTTCACTGGTTTCCAAACTATGAGCGCTGAGCTTGTCTGCACTGTGGCAGGCAACCTATCAGGCATGCAATGTCCCTATCACAGCATTTTAAAATATAGCTTTTAAAAGATTAAAAAAAACAACTTAACACTGGGGTAGGCAGCTTTATTTTGACACTATTGAGCAAATAGTAAACCATAGTAAACTTTTAGCATATTGTAATTAAAGTGGGCTGGGAGAACACTAGACTTTGACACCTCCTCTTGGATCTGTTTTCAGGCATCAGAAATCTAATATGTGACAGGAGACTGTGATCAATCACAGGTCATTTCAGAGAGAAAGCATTCCTTTTGGCAGTTCTACAAATGTAGATACGCACACACATCCCTTTTGGTGTTGAGCCTGATTTAATGGAGAGTCCTGCAGTGAAAGTTGCTATTCTGCTTACACTATAAAGCAACACAAAAAAGGTAAAAAGACTTATCAAAAAAGAGAGGAGAGAAGAGATTGATGGTAAACAAAATGAAAACCGTGTCAATATTGGTGAAACATGTCTAACATTGAGACATTTTTGCTAATTGTTTGGTCCTCTCCTGAGCTGAAATGTTCACATTTATGTAGCTAGTAATGTTAGCAAAAGCCTCGAATCACAGTTTTTTCTTAGCCTCACTCCCTGCCACTACAGACCACCTCCCGGAGGAGAGTCACAGTAACTCCAGAGACTGATCCCTAGTTGGCAGACACAGCACCTATATTCAGCCAGTGCAAACCCCATCTCCATGGGACAAGACAGCATTGACTCCCTGTCGGATTATCAAACTTTCTGTTGCTGCTGTTACACAGGTTAGAATCTAGGCTGCTGCTGGCCACCAGCTTACTGTCACACCTGGTGCTGGGGGGTTTGTGCCGGCCAAATTTGAGCCATTACAGCCACTGACCAAAGGTCCGTTTTGGAGCTGCTGGCGACTCTTGTTGCAGGGACCCTTGGGTGACTTGCTAGCTTATTCTTGTCCCATTTGTTGTCTCGTTTTTTCAGTTCCACTTTGGATCCAGTTTCCAATTGATCTGATTTGTTAAACTCTGATACTGACAAATCACGTTCCACGTCCAGTGCCACATCGATCTCAGAAGAATCAAAATTTTCTTGTAGGGTTCTTTCTGCCCCTAGCAGGTGGTGGCATTGTCAGGTATTGAAGGGTTTTCTCTGTACCAGTTACCACAATATCATATCAGGAACTTTGTTTTTTGCAGCAAGTTATTCAGCAAAAATAATGTGTAGAGGTGTTTGTTCAGTGTGTCACATATATTTACATCTGATATTGCTCATCTCATTTTCAGGTTGTAGCTACGGTTTGTGAACATTAATTAAGCTACCACTAAATACTGCAGTGCCTCTGCTTTCTCAGCCAACAAAAGGAAATTACAGATAATAGATTTTTAGCTGTCAATAACTTTAATTACTTGCAGATGTTGAAAGCTAAACCTTACTAGATTCAATAAGGGTCTTTTTAAGTGGACAAAATACTGTATTCTCATTCAGTTGAATTGCTATCAAAACACCAACCCTGCTGTCACTATTGAAAACGTAGTTGTTCTGTACATTTTGTCAGTCACGCTCCAAGTGCTAAACCAAATGTCACGATCAAGATGATGCACATAAAGAACTCCTCCAGAGAACTGCACTTCAGAAAGTATTCTTTGACCTTTACATAACAAAGGAAGTTGAGTAAGAACATATTTTTTATCTATAGCAACAGCTCGGGGGAGAAGTATGTGGTCAGACAATTACTATTTAAATCATTTCACAGTGCTATGAAGATGAAGTCCAATGCTTGAAGGCTTTTTGCCTGATTCACTCCTGACCTTAGCTAAAAACAGCAGAACCAGTCTCATGATAAAACTGCCATTTCATAATGTTGTCAGTACATGAATAGATTGTTCCCCCAGCAATCACTTTTACTTATGTGAACCAAAGAGTTGCATCAGTACAAAATCTCATCATCAGTAGTCATAACCCTAGTGCCTTCACTATTAGGTTTTTACATACCATGAAACAGCATATCTCTTTAGTTTTGAGAAGACTACAGACATTTGCTGCAACTCTAAAGACTGCGGAAACACTAGAAATCTGAGAAACCAACATGTTTGTCAGTTCTGTAGAGCTACACTGGCAAAAAAAGGAAGTTTTGGACTCAAAACAAATAGTTCTAACTGAATCAACATCCTCTGTATCACCCTAAATTTTCTTAACATATACTTTTCATGAACACTCAAGCAGCAGAAATTTGGAAAAGTACTACCAAGTTGTGATTCAATAAACGATACTCTAGATATGCCAGAAGTGTTACAGTAAGCCCAACAGTAAATTAACACTAAACTCAGTCAGCTAATATAATGACTAGCTTGGGTAGCAGATAAAGGGTAACTACATCCTTGAATTCTTCTGAAACCATTCTCCCAGTTTATTTAAAGAATGCAACAGAGGACTGATTGACCATCGCTTTGTGTAGCAGGGACAGTTAGTGAGAAGTTAGTGTCAGACTCACAGTTTCTCTGCTTGAAAGACAGATTATCTGTTGGAGCTTTGACAGTCACTGAAAGCACATTTACAGGCCCTTTAAGAGAGTTTCTTTAAAAATACCTGTGTTGCAGCTGGGCTAGCAGCCCGACTATGGAAGGCTCTCGTGTGTGTGAGTCTGAACATATCCGTAGCCATGCTTTAATCACGGTTAACGTTACTATTTGTATGTCCTCAATACCTTATTAAGCTCAGTTATGACTGGGTCAGTGTTGTACTAAGCCCCATTTCCACCGAGCAGTACCTAGCACACAGATCTGGTACTAAAAGGTGGAGCTGTGAACTGCAGTCTGTTGATTCGTCAGTAGAGGACGGTCACTCTGCTCAGGGCTGAGTTGTGGCTGGTTTTGAGGCTTATGTTACCACTGTTTATACTTTGGAGAGTTTTACTAGTAGACCGTAACTAGAAAAATACAGGGGGTTTTGCTGCCTCTTGCAGCAGCTGGAGTCTGTGAAATTAATTCACTGGACCGACTGCTGGCAACTTCTAAGCTGCAACGTTACTCAATGCATGAGATGACGACGTGAATCCATCAGCACATCTTCATTGTCACTTAGACAACACTGACCATTCCATCAGTTTTTACATGACATACAGTTTTAGTAATGAGTGGATCTTCACGTGTATGAATTTTGACTGTTAAGGCATAGATCCCAATCCTCACTCGGAGAAAAAAAAGAGTCAGGGAGCGTCGTTCCTGTGAGCTCTGGCAACACGGCTCTTGCAGAATATTATCATGGTAATATCACAGAAGCTTGTGTGAAGTAGAACGGAGTCAGTGTCAGTGCTAGGCTGAAAAATATGGCCAAATCTGCAAGACAAAATCTAATGTTTTTCTCTGAGGTGTGCTCACAAGTTGTTTCACTTGTTGTAGATCTTCATCAAAACTTAGGTTCAGCACATAGGTTGTAAGCTTGGAAAACTTTGGGAAAATTTGTTGGAAAAATCTATACACTATATCAAAATCTTATGCAAACAAGAATCTTTATGATTATGTGCACAGTGCAAAAAAAGATTTAGTGTAAAGTGCCTTAAGTCATCCCAGAAAAAGTAAATAAACAACTCACAAATCAACATTAGAAAACTGCTGTAGTAAAAAGAGGAACTACTGATAATCCTCTGACAAACACATTTAGGATGCAGATAAAATAATGCCTGTTAATATTTGCTTGGTCACAGAGTCTGGATGTCACGCTGTCAGTTAAACTGTTATACATCTGTGCCAAAGGTGGTACTACTGGCAACAGTGTTGAGCTGAAACCAACTTTGTGTGACGGAATAACTACACTGTGTCTAACAAGATTACCCTCAATTTGGACAAAAACTTACACACTAAAATGATGCGCAGTGTGATTGAAAAAAAAAGGGTCAAACTCAGGTCAGAGGAAGTTATGGCTTGTGTACACACTGTTCTCTGAACAGTAACACCTGTCTGTATGTGACGTGTACTGTATGCACGTATATAGGACATAATTGTGTCACTCTGCTTCACATGCACAAAATGAGAACACACTGGATTACAGTGACATACAGTATTATCTCATATCTCATCTGCTTGATGTGAGCGATAATGCCTCACATCGCTCTTCTCCCTAGATTTAATGCGTCATTATCTTCACGGAAGGGACTGCGTGTCCTCAGGTTGATGTCACAACATGCAAAAGTCTATTCTATCTCCCTGTTATCAACCTAATGAAGTTTGGTCTTATCTTGATCCCTCTGTTCCGACTGTTATATAACTGTTTGTGTATACGCGTGTGCGCTGCAGTTCTCTTCCATTTAATATCTGATCTCATTGTAACTGCCATCACTAATAAGTTTGATTTAATTAAGTTTGAGCTTGCATTCATGTATCACAGTGTGAGGGTTCTAGCCAACAATTTATTTGTTTTCAGTCAATTGCTTTTTTATGACTGAGACTAAACAGATTATGGTCTGTGAACCCAGTCATATAGTAGATCAGTGTCATAAATGGACTATACATATATACTGTACTGTATGTGTAGTGCATGTGGAAGCTCTTTCCTGAGACAGCTTGTCTGGTGCATGGTAAATACTAAAACTTTGTAGCACATTACTTTTGGGGATTCAAATGTGCAACAAAGCTTGTTTGCTGTTTTACTGTGAATTTAATGAATGGTTGAATGAACAATTAATTTCCTTTTTTTGGGTTTTAGTGGAGAAACTGGCTGAAGTTAGTTATGGGCTAGCATACAATCAGGAGTCACTTGTTTTTTTAAAGCCTCACTGTGAGGACAGGACCTCTTGAGCTCTGCATCAGTCACTGAAGCTGATGTTAAACTAGCCGTTAATGGTCAGTAAACCTCTCCAGATCATATGCTTTGCCTTGGTTCAACCCAATTGTTCTTAACCTTTTTATTGTCAAGCTCTCTCTTCCTGGACCTCCATCTGAAAAGATTTTGGTTGTTAGATATGATTAAGAATTCCACGGTTGTCAACCACAGTTTAGGAGATGACCATGGAGGAAATGAAGCCTATGATCAGAATAGTCACTCTTATAATTCTTGCTCATGTTGGGCTCACTTCTGTAGTGAATTTAATCGTGAAAATAACATGCTCCCCATTTTTGTGGAGACCCCTGGAACTCCCGTGAGTTCCCCTAGGGGTCCCTGGACACCTGGTTGAGAACCACTGGTTTAAAAAAGTGTGGTTCCATCATGTTTTTGTCTTTTTTCTTCATGTACTGCTGTAGATGCCACATTGTTTTCATTCCAAAAGTCACACAATCACACAACCAATCAAACGACTGAGGCTGCAGGTAGACCAGCAACTCCAGTGTGCTGTGAGGCGAGATTACTGTTTCTGTCAACAGAATTCGGCTGCTTTGAGGAGAGTGAGATAACGGCTCGAGTTCCTCATCAGAAAGGGCTGTCTGATGGTGAAGTAAAGCAGTAAACTAATGAAAAAATATAGCACACTTTATTATATATTATTATTATTATTATTATTATTATATTATTAAACATATATTAAATATTCACTTAAAAACTGATATTCAGATTTTTTTAGGTGGCTAAAGCAGGGGAATTTCTGGTCTGCTGCTAACTCTGATCAGTTAGTTTGTTGTTTGACTATCGGACCCAAGCAAATGTGGCATCCACAGCAGTACACTGACAGTACTTTAAATGTGTTAATACAGTACAGAGTATTATATTATATTATATTGAATCTCAAATAGTCTTTACCTGATTAGATAATGGTTTAATAATAATAACATAGCACTATCGTTCACCTCAAAGCTTAAATCTTCCAAGCTATTACCGTCCTTACTCTCCATGCTTACACTGCCAGTGAAAGGCATAACCTACATCAGTGCTTTTTGCTATCAGCTGACTTGGATTTTCCATTTGAAAAACACAGCAAAGAATGCAGATGGACCCGCCCTTTAAGCACAATTATTCTAAATGTTTTACATACAGAGGATGGGATGTATGAGTGCAGGAGCCTTTGGAGAAGTTTAAAGGCAAGTATGACAGAAAGTAATGTAATACCCTAATGACTTATTACTTTTGCCCTCAAGTAACTGCAAAGTAATTACTTTTTTCAAATATTTTTCAAGTAACTTGCCCCTACACTGACAGCAAGTCATATAGATGTCAAAAAAAAGATTTCTTTTTCCTAGTAGGGAAGGTCATGTGGCGATGTTGTGGATGGAAGTGCAAAGTGATCTGTTTTATCCTGAACAGAGCCTCTATCCCTCTCTTTCAGGTGTGGTATTTGGCTGAAATTAAACCCTCTCTCCCCCCGCAACTGAGATTACAGAAAAATAGCTGACGCAGTGTAACTGATGACCTCTATCTACCTGTCTGTCTCTCTGTCTCTCTCCTCTACAGTACCTCTCTCCCTCCTCCTGTCACAACTCCTGGATTGGATGGAAACCACTGACATCATAAACCACTTTCTCATCGTCTCCCCCAGGCCTCAGCTCAATAACAATGTCTGTCAACACTGTACACAATCAATCAATCAATCAGTGAACCAAACACCCAATCGCTCTTACATTATTCAGAACACTTTTCATTCAAAACCTTGACAAACTGTGCTCTTCACAATCAGTGACAGACAAGCTGGTTGGGATTCATAGTTTCACGCAGAGCACCCTGCAGAGCTCCGACTTACAGGACAGCCTCGCTGACAGCAGGGGGTGGTGGATTTTCTACGAAATAGGAGGTGTGCAGGATTGTGGATTGGTTGCTGGATTTAGGTTTTGGCTCATTACAACATGCATGCAAGGAGGTGGCGATTTGTTGCACCCCTATTCCTCCATTCTTTCTGTGATTTTTCTTGATTTTATTCTGCCAAAAAAGAAGCAAATGCACATAAACTTACAAATTATGTCTTGTTATCACTTCAGGCTGCCCTCATTTGCTCTTCTTGTCTGTTTCAAAGTGTAGGCATCATAAATTCACCATAAATGACTATGATAAAGAAGTATATTCATGATATTAAATATTGATTGAGTTGAGAAACTGGTTCTCAAGCTGAAGCACCCCTCAGGGGAACTTTCAGGAGGTCAGGAGATGACTCAAAGAAAGGGAAAACATGTATTTCAAATACACACATTTATACTGATGAAAACAGATCACATGGAAATAATGGAAATCAGCTGCCTTTAGGCTCTTTCGGATAATTCATGAAGAAAAAATGCCTGGAAATGGAAAAAAAAAAATCTGTGTTCATGTGCTCCTGCAACTAAAGGTCAGACGTGGGTGTTCCTTCATCTGTGGTCACCTGTTGAGGAGCTGGAAATCCATTTAAACAGATAGGAGATAATGCATTTTTTTTCACTTCAAGAAAATCCTGAGGGCTGATAATATTTCTGACACCTCTCATGTAAAGTTCTGACTTGTAACCTCGACCAAACACACACTAACAACAGGAAATCCTGCTTTGGGGGTTTGGGGGTTGTATGATTCTGTATTTAGAAGACAAACACCTGAATTATTATTTTTTCCTCCTGGTCTCACATGGATCTACAATCCTGAGTAACACACACACTTCAAACATGCCCGCAGGCACACATTCATGCACACACACCTAACCTCTTATATAGACATTGTGACTCGTTGTTTTAATGAGGACTGGAGGCTGCACAGTTACATTGTCTGAGGTTTTCTGGAGAGCTGATTAGTGTTTCACTCTACGTACAGCTGAATTAATTCAATGATGGTCTGAATTATTTCATTCTTTTCGTATCCCGGTAATTTCACATCCACATGACAGAAAGCGTAGATTTATGCAGAAGTTACTCTCACCTCGTGTCTTCTCAAAAGAGGGTGCTCATCCATTTTACATGTAACACGAGGAGAGACATGTATAAAATAGAGGCTTGGATGCTGGAAGGCTAAAACCAAATTTATTCAATGAGAAGGGGAGGCAGGGTAAATGCTTTATCACACACACCCCAACTGTGTAACTAAAATGTTTTAAGTTTAATTTATTTTTTCAACTTTTCTCCAACATTGCTGCAAATTTAATTGAATAAATTAGACATTTCACTAATGCCTGGTCAACTTAAATCAAGTATTTATTATAAGAGCTGACTGGCTGATTCCCAAATCTTGATTTAGCATGCTCACATACTATGGGTTTAAATAGCACAGTGGCCTTCTGGGGGGTTGTAGGTGTGCATATATGTCTATTTAACGGTGTTCTTTGAACTCAGTTCTTGCTTTCACATCTTTGTGTTTTTGGTTGTGACTTATCAGCATCTATCCTTTTTGTAATGCATGTATGTACATGAATGATCAGCTGAATAAAAGATAATACATTTTTTGGCTTAATAATCATTATTTGTAAGAGTTCCTTTGAGAATACATAAATAGAAAATGACAGTGTGTGCTGTCTTCATAAAGATAGTAGGGATGTCAGTTCTGGTTAATTTTGCTTTTGATAGCTTGAAACATATTAACTGGTAACAAAATGATTATTTTTTAAGCAAAAACCGCAAATTGACATGAATGAAAGAGGTGTTTTAGGTCCAGAGCTCTCTTGACTCAGTGAGCTTTAACATTGCATTTTAAAGTGTTTTTCATTGTTAATGTTTTGTGTTGTTAATGTCTTGCCTTTTTATTTTATTTTTTGTTGGCTTTGCTAACAGACAGGGTGCCAGCTGTGTTACCATGCATGGTGCCCATTGCCCACCCTAAAGTCTCCACTGATTTCCTAGATGGTCTGCACTTTGCAGCAGCACTCATTTGGGGATTAAATCTGGTAATGCTGTCCTGACCCATGGTGTTGGGACAGTGTTACTGTAGAAACATGGTGGCCACCTCTGCCTGTGCAACAGGTCAGAATAATCTCTGCAGTTAACCGTTGACATCCCTAATAGTATCCACTTCATGTAAGTTAATAATAAAATAATAATAAAACTAAAACTATATAGAAATGAAGCAAAAAGTACTTCACATGAAAAATAGACATTATGGACATACATCAGACGAAGCAATTCAATATTAAAGGATGTTTTAAACAGTTTAAAACATGGATTAACTGATTCATATAAAAATAGAGTTGTAAAACTATTAATCATAAAATAAAGTAAGTTTTTAAAAGAGTTGCAGCAGCGTGATGCGCAAATAGAAAGTAAAAGCGTAAAAAGAAAGTTTCAGAACTGTGTTAGGAAAGTCAAAACTAATTAAAGGCTAAAGTGAACAGATACGTTTTAGCTTTCTTTTAAAGATATTTAGTGAGCTAGCTTCCCTGATATCTGAGGGACGTGTGTTCCATAGCTTTAGGTTTTAGGTTAAGGCTGATTTGTAGCAGTGAGTAGGCTACATGCAGAGTCTACGTTGTGGCCTATGGAAGTAGACTACGCTGCTGTGAGCATATTTACTTTTGCGGTGTTGTGTCTGCGTCTCGCTGCAGTTACACCTCCAAAATGCTAGTTGGCGGTGGGGTTTCTACGCCACTGTGTCAAGTTTCTATGGAGAGCTGTAAAATTTAATTGATATTAAACACAGCTAAAACACACATAAAACATTGCTGAATAGCGCCAATATTAAACACATACAAAATCTGGCTGCATTATAACTCACAAGGTTCCCAAACAAAACACTGTCTTTTGTGTCTTATCCCAGACATGTTTTTCCCGTATATACAACATGCTAACATTGTTAGCATAAGCCTTTGACATTTTACATTGCATAAATTAGCCTAGCTACTGGTAGAATTTTCCTCTGCTCATACGAGGCCAGGATAAATCACACCCAAGACTTGAAATTGTATTCTGTGGGGGCTTTATTGTCTGCACAATTTGTTTTTTCTCATTTGTGAAATAAATGTAAATAAAAGCTTTGATCCCACTGAGGGAAATTGATTTCAGCTTACAAAAATAAACAGAACATCGGTGTCGCCCCACTGAATAATTACATTTCTGGGGCGATGCATGGTTGACTACAATTTAGGGTACACGTCTATACGGATCCTATGCCATATGTAGTATAAATGTTGGTTTAGTCATAATAAGTCATTTAGTTCTCTTCCCCCTTTACTCAGGTCACCAGCTGTACAGTCTGTTTAGTCTGAATTCAGTTCTGGAGAGCTGGATTTGTTCCTTAACTCATATTAAGTGGTTTCCTACTGCTCAGCGGTCTCCGTAACAAAGCAAGAATTGTGTCCCCATATCCCTGTCATGCACTGGTTTAGGAAGGTCCCCATAAACTGCAAAATCTGTACAAGATGTGAATGTGTGTGTGTGTGGTTTGTAAGGATTCCTAAGGGAATAAATGGACAAAATGACAGTCTGCATTAATGCAGTGTACTGCCTTTAAAACTGCATGGGGCCCTTCGCTGCAGTGAAGCTCATCAATAGCAATTTCCTTGAACACAGAAAGGCAGGAAGGACTCAAACCTTTTTGGTACAAAACATGCACACTTACACACACGTGCGTGAGCACAGACACATACACATACACACACGCAAACCATTAGCATTGATCAAGACACTCTCTCTGTTATTCTTGGCAAACATGATGACAGAAAAAATGGATGATCCCTAAACACACACACACACACACACACACACCTACACACACAAAACAACACACACAAAATGACAGATCCTCAGTCTCCACAGAGCCCCAATGGAAATCATTCATGATTGGCTCCTATTGTTAAAGGCTATGTCAAGCACCAGCCTGTGAGCTGCAAGGCGATGAATAGCAAAATAAACAGATATTTACCCCCTGACAGCTCCTTTTCAATTAAAGGGAAACACTCGTGATTTTCAACATGATCAGCACCAATAATTGCTTGGTTAACGCTCCATTAGCAGGGATGGTATTGTGCTGCTCTACCTAGAAATTTATTGTTGTCATAATTGAGGGAAATATTAGCCTCATAAATACTTAGGACTAAAACAATTCAATCATAATTTGTCAAAGCAATTCCAACTCAAGGTCCACTCACTAACTTTTTTGGGACCTTTCAACCACATCACCTGGTCTTCATCATTGGGTGGAGTTTAGTCAGATATCATGGGGATGGATCTGCTAATGACAGAGTTCTGTCCTGGCCTCAGAAAAGTAATTACACAAAACAATTCCAACTCAAGATTCACTTGCTATGTTTTTTTTTCCTGAGCTCTCAACTATATCACATGGTGTTCATCACAGGGATACACCATAACAACTACTGAAGTGGCATGTCAGCAAATCTATCCCCATGACAAATGAATAACCTGCAACTGCAAATGAAGACCATTTTTTGAAACCTCCAGAAAAAGCTAATAGGTAGACCTTGAGTTGGGATTGTTTTGCCAAAGTAATAACTTAAATTCAAGAGCTGGTAATATAGAATAAACAACATAAATCGATCTTAAAATGACTTGTCACATATTGACATTTGGTCATGGACTTTCCACATGGACATATGATGTGCAAGGTACCCGGGTACATTTGTTGTTGAGGTTCTGGGACGCCTTATCAACTTAAGCCTGTTACATTCATTGTATCTTTCCAAAAACAACTCTGTTTTCACAGGAAATATACAATTGCATAGAGTCTCTTTCAAAACAAAGGTATTATGTCAGTACAACACTGTGAAATTGATGTTTCTTTCCTTTAACAACAGACGCACATGGTTAGGTTTAGGCAGCAAAAGCATATGGTTGGGTTTAGAAAGTAACAGGGTTTTCATTGATATGGGAAGCAAACACCGGCCTCCCAGTTGAAAGTCAGTGGTTGTTGGACATGCGTTGTAGGTTATTCTACAAATCCAGAGCACAAAATCTAAAAGCTTTTTCGAGTTCAGAATCAACCAAAGGAACATGAAGTCTGATCCAATCATGAAAGCGAGTTTGATAAGCTCCTACCTTGAAGTCTAATGGTGAAGTAATGTAAATTAGTCATTTGTAGGCTTTGCTTTATAAATAAATATATATCAGTGCTGATCTAGTCTCACAGAGAAAGATGGCCAGTCAACTTTCTCATAGAGTACAGTGATAGAAACTGTAGGAGTCATCAAGAGCATATATATATATATATATATATATATATATATATATATATATATATATATATAGCATGTAAGGGTTATAACAGAGGCATGTCTATATATTATATCACCGGAATCCAAGACAGAACATGGCTAAGCAGGTTCTATTCCTATAAAGAAAGGCAAGATATATGGCTTAAGAGATAAGTGAATGCATCTCCATCCCACTCAGCTATTTTAGGAACTGTGCCCGTTCATCGTCAGATTTTCACATCATGTCAATTTCATTTCTGTGGGTTCAGGAGAGTTATTGCTCACCATGACATAACCACTGTAAGCAGGGAGAAGCTGTTGTATTGTATTGCCACCCTATGCATGAGACAGTGTGCATTAATGAAAAAACTGAATCACTTGCATTTAAACAATAATTAAATCCCTAATTAGTAGAAATAGCAATGCACGTGCTAATCAGCATGATATATTACATTAGCAAAGGCAGCAGTGTCAGTGCAAGCTGTTTTTAATGGATTTCTGAAAACAACATGAGCACACTACTAGGAGGTTGAGCAAAGCTGCAGTGGGGGAGTGAAATGAACTAGTTTCATTTGCTATAACGACAACAGGAAATAAGTTCAATTACAGCTGCTGGTTTCCTTTAAATCCTTTAAATAAACACTGGCAGGAGGGTTGGATGACAGAGAAGCACTTGAAGGCAGAGAGGGAAGGTGAGTGCAGGGTGTGGGGTCGACTTAAATACCCAGGATGGTGTTGGTCTCATGTGAAACCTTGCTAATGGTATTCAGCCTGGTGATCAGCCACAGCAGGACCCCTGCCTGCTATGTGTGTGTATGTGTGTTGTGTGTGTCTTTTTTCAACCTGTCGTCCCAGCTCAGTCATGAATAATTTATGACATACCCCATAAAATCACATCTTCAGAATCACAGATTAATACACCAGGGGCTGAGGGTGACAGGAGACGGGGGGAAAAAAGAGGAAGAGAAGAAGGGAGCGAGAACCTGATCACCCACCTGTGTGTATCTTTTGATATGTGTATGTTACCGCCCTCATATCTCCTTACTTCAGCTCTTGAGGCAGCAGCATGGTTTCTAAAATGACATGGGCTAATGCAAAGTACTCCAAAAGACTGTGACAGAAAATAAACGGAGTAATACGTGAGTGGTGCTGAATCCAACACAGCCATTCTGATCATTGCCTTCTAAGACATGGGGCGCCTCAGCAGGTAGTGTGGGTTATCCCTAAATCAGACAGTCTAATGGAGCAAACTTTTTACCTTCAGAGTGTGTCTAGGTAGATTTTGGTTGCAATACCTCAGCTCATCAGCCAATCAGCCTGGTATTTCAGCCGCTCTAACACACACACTCTTTGCCAGATTGTTCTTCGCCCACAAGCAAGACTTTCCAGCACTCCTTACCTGCCTGATCTCCCATTGCCGACCATGCCTGCCTCTAACCTGCCCACATAAACTCACCAGCCTTCTGTCCCTGACTACGACTTCTGCCTCAGCGTCTCTGGTTTCTGTCTGCCTGTGGGTGTGTGGTGTTTTCCTGCGACGACGTTTCAGTGTGAGTGTTCCCACCTGCTTGCCAGTTTCCTGCTGCAGCTCAGAGACTATCTGTGTGACGCCACATGCTGCCTTGTGTGTGTGTCCTACTTTCAGCCTACCTGTATTTACTGTACTTGCTATATTTGCTTGAATTGTGCCTATTAAGGATCGACTGGCAGCATTAAGATTATTGGAGTCGCTAATAAATTGAAAAATGTTCTACTGTAATCACCTCTCTTTAGCCTCGCTTTATGTCCCAGCCATAGCACTATCTGGTTATACGTCATGAATAACAGCCTGTTAACACTGAAAGCTGCTGTGCCACAAACAAAGACTAGCCTAGCCTGGACCTGCTCAGGTGAGGGAGTAGAGCTGTGTGTTGGACATAAGGCAGCAGATTACTGAAGTTGTAATAGACATCACAATCCTATAAATTGAAGTTGCAAAACCACCTGGTGTTTCTGCTGGTAACCTTCCCTGGTTAGTAATAATAGTTGCTGGATGTAATTTCAGTTTTGAGTACGAGTACTGCAAGGAGGGGAAGAGGGAGAGAGATGTTACCTGGATGTGGCAAGAAATGTGACCAGACATATACGACATGGACGTGCCGATGTGCATTCATCCTCTGCTGGACTGTTCACATAAGGCCAGCCATCCTGTCAGTCTGCTTGTCTATCATTGCTTATCATTCTGACTGACTACTAATTATCAGTATCGGAACTGGCCCCGAAGATAACATATTGGATGACCCCTGGTGCAGACTCATGGATTTCCTGTGCATCAAGGTGTATTAGCTACATTACAGGTCTGCTCACTTTTGCTTTTACCTCTAAGTACTGTGGCAGCTAATTTTGGCAAAGCTATCAGCTCCAATTTGTTGCCCTTTGGACCTACTTCAGCTACAATGCTGTGTACCAACATCTTAGCAGTTAATTTTTTGGAGTACAGTGTTATTATAATTGACAAACTCAAGTTGTAATGAACTGTACTTTTCCGTTTACCAAGTCTGTCGGCTCATGTTAAGTTTATATGAGATTGTGTGTGTGTGCAGTTTTTTGTGTTTCGCAAGCCAGTTTGCAGAGATGTGTGTAACGTAGTGATCGCTACAAGAACTGACTCACATTTGGATGCAAGAATCCAGAACACTTTTCTTACCACCACCCAACCTCTCTTGGTTGCTCCCTTGGCTGCGATCGACCTCAGCTCTGCTGAATAAATCAATACATTTACATGCTTGAATTTACTGGTGGAAATGGCAACTGCTTTTTCTAAAAATTGGGGTGAAAGTAAATTCTGTGACAGCTGTGTATTTATAGTTCATTTCAGCGACCCCCATCTCATCCGACTCTCGCTCTCTCCTGCTATTTGCGCCCTCATCATGCCAGTGAGTGCTTTCTCTATGGCCTGCTTCCATCAGTGGAGAGAGGCTGCTTGCACGCTAGCACAGATGTGCCCAACATTTGATGAAGGGCTGTTTGGGAACATCTTCCATGAAGCACTTTTTCATGACACTTTTTTTTTTACGACAGCACATTCATGACGGTAACAGCTGGCAGGCACTGTACTGTCACAGACCGTATTCCAGGAGGGATTTAAAGGGAGATTAAAGTTAGCTGGCATCCAGTGATTGTGACATGTTTTATCCACACTATTCCCCTTGTTAATCAAGAGTTGTGTAAAACGGTTTGCGTTTGGTGAATAATTTAGCTGAAAAGTGGGTGGAAACATTGTTAACACCCTGCTTGTTAAATGTAGGTGATTTAGTTTAAAAGGCTTTGTTGGTTTTTTGCTAAGAGGATCTTTGCTTTTCATTACAACTTAACAAGGTGTATGAATGAATAAGGCACCTTCCCTAAAAGCCACGATGACAATGCACTACATACACAAAGTCACAAAATATATTCAAGAGCTAATTTCAGGAAATATGGATGTATTTAGGCTGCAGGTACTGAGGTGTGTTATCACAACTGTGAGGGAAGCTCTTTGAATTTAATGAAGCTTCTGTTGTTTGTCACCCTCCTTAGTCTGCTGAGAAACTGAATGAACTGAATATGATAGTGCAGCACATCTGTTCAGAGAGAGAGCTGGTAATGTAGAGTAAACAAACCTTTAACAAATTGATCCGAAAATTGCCACAGTTATATGATAATTTTAGTATTCTGTTTCTTTGGGGTTTTTTTAGCATGCACTTTTTTTTACACTCGTAGTGTTTCACACAGGTTGAGCATTTATTGCTGGTGATGGTGGGCGGGGAGCTCCGATGTGCAACAGCTGACAGTCTGTTGCAGAACACAATTTAAACTTCTGATGGATTGGAACAAAGACAATAAATCTAAAATGATACAGTTGTGGGTGCTCACGTATTTAGGCAAGCTGCCTAAATTAATATTGGAAACACTGATTATTGTGAAAGTATTCAGGTAAATCAAAAACATCATTAGTGCAGTGACTTAAGCAGTCACTTATTTCAGTTCAGTGATTGCTGAAGCTTTCTTAAATACTTTACAGTCAGGTCTCAGTGGTTATCAAAGGCATCAGGATCAGAAAATCAACATATTTTCTATGACAGCAGCTACCTTGTAACTTTTTACAGTCTGTTTGGGAAAGTAAATGCAGAACTGTCACGATAAGTGTAATATTGTGCGCTGTTTACTTTGTGTTACAAATGCCAACAGTATGATGAGGCAACATATTCTCACACCCAACTCGTCAAAACCTAATGCATGCTTCTACATGTTCAAACTGTGACACTCTAGGTACCCCTCTAGTGTTGGCTGTGGATGTTAAGGGACAGCATGTCAATTTATGCTTAATGCATACATTTTGTCTTTTTAAATTGAACCTTAATTTTGACATATGAATGATTACAATCTCTTTTCAAAATGAACTTAAAACATATGCATAAAATCAACTTTCTTTGGTTTGGGAATCAAAAGTATGGTGAACACGGTGTGGCTTTAAATAACTACGTTTGTTACTAATGTAATGTCACATGACATATGTCACTAGCATGGTATGCTACAAATACTAGCACACTATGTTGTTATTACAATAACATGATTGACTTTTGGTTTCACAAAGGAAAAAACAACAGTCTCCTGCATGGAAGTCACAAGTTTGTTTAACCAACCCATCCGCCTTCCCTCCCACCTGCACCATGTGGACTTTAATGATAATGATAGTAATGCATTTTATTTATAGGCGCCTTTCAGAACACACAAGGACACCTTAAAGACAAAGTAAAAAAAAAAAAAAAAACAGCAGCAATGTATTTAAAAATTAGAAAATCAAACAATTTAATAATATATAATTAAAGTTAATAAAATGACCAGACAAAATCATAATTATAAATATTAGGTATAAAATCATCATAATGAAATCATCATCGTCAATATGAGTGTCACCATTAAATTAGACTGAGTATTCCAGCTTGAAAAGGTGTGTTTTCAAACAGGATTTGAAAGTAAAAAGTGAGTCAATTTGCGACTGTCATGGAGGAGAGGGTTCCAGAGGCGGGGGGGCAGAATGGCTAAAGGCTCTATAACCCATGGTGGTCAAGCAGGCAGATGACTCAGATTTCAGAAGAGGATCTAAGAGTAGGGGGGGAGTGTAGATATGAAGGAGTTCAGACAGGTAGAAAGGGACTTTCCCACTCAACAGTTGCTTGGAGCGTCAAAACATGCCGCCGCCTAGTGCGTCTCATACTGTTTTCAAAGGGTGCCTCTTTGTGTCAGGTAACTGATGCCAAAGGCCACTGAGCGAGGGTCAATATGTGACGAGTTGGGAGTGAGACCAGGTTGGACAGGGCACTGAGCGTCTATTCTGTGTTGAGTGCTGCAAGTCAGCTCTTTGCTGAGAGTTGAAAAATATTCCTCGGATAAAACACTGCAGTTGCTCTTCACTGTTGTTTTTTACCCAGCTGTCCAATCACAGTGGAGGAAGGCGAGACAAAACACCTACCATAAAAACAAACCATGACATTGCCTAACAACAATGGAGGAGGAATTACTACTGAACCCAAACACACTTGTGGTCCGTACATTCTCCTCCATGCTTCAACCTTCCTGTCATCCACAGCAAGTACTCCACCTCATGCAGAAATTTTTACTTCCACAGAAAATCTGTATCATAGCAACCAGACGCATACAAAGTGTCTCAACAGAAAAACATGCTGCTCCCCATGTTGCAACTCGTTTCCCTTCTGTGTTCTGTATCTAACAATGAACAAGTAATTTGTCTTAAAACTGTGTCATCTTTGTCATTTAAAATGTGACAGTATACCCAATAATAGCCAAACAATAAAGTTAATTTGCAAAGCACTAACATCAGGGTGGATAAATTAATTTGCAAAACAACAAAAAACAGGGGTAATACAGCATATCACACTGTTGAGCCACCCTCAGTCACCACAGGGGAAATTCCTCCACTGCAACAGCCCTAATTAAACGTTAAATGACAGATATTCTCTGATGTGTTAGCTGTTCTTCAAGCAGTTGAAATATTTTGAAACTGTGTGTTGGGTGAGAAAACATATAGTTTTACACATGAATAGATCATATTTTAGTAATATTTCGATGTCAAGCACAGATTTGGCTCATTGGTCTCAAAATGTTTGTTACATTTTTCAGGATTACCATGGTATAATTGAAATCATTCCAAGTGTTTGATTACCTCACAATAATAAAATAATGAAAAATAAATAATAGGTAGAATAGGAAGCTGGTTTTGCATGGAGCTCCACACAAAAATAGACACTCTGAGCTGAAACACACTGTAAGTACATGAACCTTGATCTATTTATTTATTGCAGTTGTCTGCTTTCTGTCTCTTAATTACTCTACTGCCACCTTGGGTGTCAATTTATGTCTCACCAACAGCTTTATCTTCTCTCCTCTCTGAAGCAACATGCTCATAAAGCATTTAACACTGCCAGAAGAAACTGTGTTTTTTCAGTTAAACACTAGTACACAGATCCTGTTTGAGAAATGACTGATGTTCAGATTTTAAAGATAAATGGTTATATTTAAATGACTGCATATGCCAACACAACTGAGTCTGTGGAGATGGTTCAAAGCTTAAAAAACAAGTTACTTTTGTATAATAGCCTGTCTTATATCAACACAGAGTCACTTTACGCCCTATTTCCCACAACCTGCTGAGAGGCCTCTTCATTAGTGTTACAAACTTGAGAACAAATATGGCAACAAATTAGTCAACAACAAATGTCTATATTTTTTTCCTCTGCCCCCCTTGTGACCCTTCTGCTGTAGATTTATGTAGCATTGACAGCCCTTCTCTCCTCACTGCGACAACAAACTGACAAGGCATCAATCTCTGCTCCCTAACTGAACGCCACGGCACAGAACACCCACAGAGATGCCAGACGATCGATATTCAGAATAAATTCTACCTTCTACTTCCTACTGGCACCGTGGGAGAGAGGAAGGAGAGCAGACACACATTCGGTTCATATGCACACACACAGTTACATACACACGTGTCACTAAGTGTTAGGGAGGGCAATGCAGTGGACATGTCAATGTGCTGCAGGCAGGCGGCGGTGAGCAAAGCCCCCTGTGGTGAAACCTTAAAGTGTCATTAGCTTCCTCTGTTGCAGGCACCACCTGCCTGGCTGCCATTCAGCATCTAACATGCATACAGCGTGCCCTTGAATGAGAACGAAAGGAAACACATTCTAAGAATACATGTTAGAGAAAATGACTGAGTAAACTTGAACTACACCAAACTTTGCTGTATTTTGGACAAATGACAAGTCAAATCTGTGGGTGTTGTTAAATAAAGACAGGCTTTTCCTGCCTGGCTGCTGTTCAGTACTACGTAAAAAATGGAGAGAAGGAAGATCAAAAATGACTGAGCACTCAACACCTATCCTACATATGCAGTACGCAGGGTAATGGTAGTGTTTTAACATGTGCAAGTGCACACAAAAAGTTTCACTGCTGTTCTTATTTATATGATGCACTACTTTTCCAGTTTGAAAACTCCTGCAGTTCATCTTTCTGCATGCAGGGTATCTGTTATTGAAATGCACTCTCTTTCACCCCTGTACTGTCACTGCTCAGTTTGGAAAAACCAATTGATGAAGCAATCCACACCCCACCATTCCTGCCCCTCACATGGTTGTGTAAGAGATGAATGTCTGCAGAGAACTTGATCACTCTGTTGTGACAGATGGGAAGCTTACTCCAGTGATGTGGCATCTTCCAACTTTTGTTGTGCCCCAGCTCCATGCAGTATATGGGGAAGATAGTCACATGCGTAGACTATGACCATGTCATCCACCAAGTCCAGCTGAAAAAACAAAAAAATTAAGTCTGAAATCTTCAAACTACTGTTTTTACCCAGACTCAAGGGACATACCTAAGTATTCTCTGCCAAGGGGTGAGGGCCCCCACCAGGGGTTGCTGGATGAATCTGAGGGGTCGCGAATGATTAAAGGAGCCAGACCAAAAAAACAACAAAAAAAAGTACCCACATTTCTTCTAGCAATTGACTCTTGCATCAGACAGATGTTAAATTTTGGTCGGAATGAAAATCAGGTTAAAGATTTTAAATGTCTGACAACATAAGGATTTCATGTTGTGTGAATGTTAACATTATGATGTTTTTCTGATGTTGACTTTGTTATGTCTCTGTGCCAGTGAGAGTTTTAGCTGGAGGCATTACATTTTCAAGTTGTCCGTCCATCCATCTTTCCATCTGTCCGTTAGTCTGTCCGTCCATCCTATCCTTGTCAACACAATAACTTAAGAATGTCTCAAGGGAAATTCTTTAAAATTGGTGATACAATAAGTGATTCGATTTTGGTGGTCAAAGGTCATGGTCACTGTGACCTTGCATCCGTCTCATTCTTGTGAATGTGATATCTCAAGAACATTTTGAGGTATTTTCTTCAGATTTAACACAAACTTCTACTTGGACTGAAGAACAAACTAACTGGAATTTGGTGGTCAAAGGTCAAGTTTGCTGTGATCTTACAGAACATGTTTTTGATTAAGTGATGACATTTTATATCCAAAAGGTCAAAAGTCAACTTCACTATGACTTCATAATATTCTAGATATCTATTTTCACAGACATAGATGTAAACTGTAAGTGAAACCTGACCAGTGTGCAGAGGCATACAAACTTGGGACAGTAATTCTAGTTCTTCATACCTTATGGATAAAAGTCATTACTCTACGTCAACTGTCGTCAGTATTCTATGTCAAACTGACGTTGGCATTCCCTTTACTATCTTCTGTAGCAAATGGTTATACCAAATTTTTATATAAATGTCAAAATACATCTGTAATTTTTTTTTCACTCCTTGGAAAGTTCAATAGTTTTTTTTGTTGTAAACTCGTAAATACATTAATATTTGAAACCTTGGTTTGCAAATTGACTTGTACCAATAGCTGCCAGATATGATAAAGTAAAAAGTACTAAATAAATAACTGCCAATACCTCAAAATTGTATGCAAGTTGTATTGAGAAAATGTACTAAGTTACATTCTAGAGGGTTAGTAGAGTGGTTAATGGTTGAGGAGAAAATAGTGTGCAATGTAACTGAAGGAGCCACTCCCCCTCTCTCTCATCTCTCTCTCAGCTTCCTCTTTCCCCCCAAAGCACCAGAGATCATCTCTTCTCTCTTCCTTTGATCCTAACAAACCACATCTGGAATAATTCCCATGACAGGAAAGCGTGGAAGACGGAGTGGCGACACCATACACTCATCTCTGAGGAATTTGCTGAGTAAATGTCACTCTGGGTACAGTGCATACAGACAGGCATACACACTCACATACATGAGCACAAACAAAGCCTACCTCAGCATCACCTCTCTGTCACCCTCCTTCATAACAACCACAGTACATGACAGTCTTAGAAACGCTCCAGAGTCTGAGCCAGGAGAATAATCCTGGCAATAATCCAGACAGTGCAGACAGACATGGTAAAGGTGGAGCTCCTTAGTCACTGCTGGCTGCATGAGGAAGGTTGGTCTTATGATGCTTTTGGTTTAAGGGTGACAATTTAAACCACCTAGTTACATAAATGCTCATACTCCAGTCTCTGTGGTTGTGAGGGTGCCTACTCTGCAGCATGACTTCAAATCTCAGCAGGGTCAAGAGGATTGGACACTGAGTGAGGGGCAAGTTAACACACTACTGTAATACAAAAACGAGTCGATCACTAGTGAACAATGTCTGGTTTCATGCAGGATTGCAATAGCTTCTTTGCATTTTACGTCATACATCGTTGCGCTGTCCCGATGGAGGGCAGGCAACTGGAGGCAAAGACTACCAACACTGCACAAATGCATGTGATTTGGCCCCTTTAAATCCCCAAAAATAGTAGGCTATAGAGGGGAGAAGAAAACAGTTGTTTCAGTCGTGGGCGCAACCACACACTAGACTCTTGAACGCAATCATAGGCTCGCTGTGTAACATTAGTAATATTAGGAGGTCTGGAGGAGGAGTTACTGTGTAACAATTAGTATGCCCACACTGCGAAAATCGGTCTGACCCTACCTACTACCTGCAGGTTCATCCAACCTTTTCTGTAGTCACATTCCTGTATTTCTAGTTCACATAGTATATGGATTTATTATGTCCTGCCCTCTACTTGAATTTTGTGCATCATAATAGTCACATGATTGCAAACAAGCACTTGACAGCAACGGACCAGCAGTGAGAAAAGTATCCTTTACCTTGAAACAAGAGCAAAAATTACTCAGACAGGGAAGCAGATCTAAACAGAACAACCCAACTAACACGAACATTTCTTTCTTTAAAAAACCAAGAAGAGTCTGCAGACATGGCAGCTGCTATGTGAGGCCGTACTGAGCTAAATGCTATCATGCTAAAGTTAGCATTCTCACAATTAGAATGCTAACATTTTGATGTTAGCAGGTATAATGTTCACCACGTTAAGCACCTTTGTTTAGCATGTTAGCTATAACCTTTTTATTTGGACTAAACACAAAGTTATTAGCATTATCAGTTTTGCAGGTATTTGAACATAGAGTCAGTGCTAGCGTGGCTAAAAATACATGCTGATTGCTTTAAAACAATATTTCATTTCATGCAATTAAAATAAATAACAATAAATAACAAGAAAAAAATAAAACAGCTATCTGAAATTTAAAAAATGCTCAAAATGAAACAGAGAATACAACCACCCACTAACAAAAGTATCTCTCATACTGAAGTCATCCAACCAAAGATGATACAAAGTATAAGCAACAGCAAAAAAGCAAACAAACAAAAAGTATACACATAAAATGCAGCAAAACATTGCCCTAAATCTCTTTCTCATAAAGTGATTCTGATGAAACAAAGTCCACCAACTTTATTTCTTTAATACTGTATTTTTCTAAATGGTTTGTTGAGACCAGATTCTTTTGCAGATTTATCCTTGACGATCATGTGAAAAATGATCTTGCACATCCAAAGCAAATACTAAAAGCAAAATTTTTAAAATAACAATCTCAATGCAAAAGTGTTATTATAGGGATGTTTGCTGCAAGACTTAAGTCAAGGACCTTAAAACCTCTTGGTTCTCGTTGTTGACTTGTTCTTGCTCTCAGGTAAGACACAGAAACTTTTGGTTTTAACTTGTTGACCAGGCTACTAAAAACTCCTCAGGTACTTTGTGACTTATGGCTGTGATACTTGTGGAACTTTCCACGGCTAGAGAGTCGGAAGAAGAGCCGCAGAGAGGAACAGAGAGCGTGGGTGTGTTTTGTGCATTTCTCTCAGCTTGGCCAGTAGAAAAATGAAGTGGTATTATATAGGAACACAAGGCTGTAATATAAGCCACGGTACACAACTCGCTTTATTTCTGTTGCATCAGCCAGCGTAGGCTGTCCTCCTCTCTCGCACTGTGTTTATGCAACTGGTTATCAGATATGAGCCAGCCTTCTTATCATATTGTATGTCTCCAGGCTGTGAGTGGGTTCGCTCAAACTTTCCGCAAACTAAACGATTGAAACGGAACAGAAACTTTTAGTCCTCAAGACTCGTTGCCCGCCGTGTGAACCCCAAATGCTCAAATCCCATTTCTGCAGTGTGGAGAAATGGAAAAAATGGAGGGAAGGAGATGAGCACAGAGGAAGGGGAGGGGTGGGGGGGGAGATGTTGGGGGAGGAAGGGGAGGGGGTTGGCATGCTCAGTTGTCTTAGTAGATAAGAAATAAGCTCATATAGCTTGAAATCTCCCTGGATGTGCTTTCAACAAGGTGCATAAGCAGATATAAATATATTAATGGCAGCAGCCTCCACATTTATTAAAGAGGGAATCCGCCACATTTCCGTGGTGCAGAGGATGGCACCCTGAGGGGTAATGAATGACACAGTGATTCATCTGTTTTTTGTGTGTGTTTCCGTGTGTGTGTGCATTTGGTATGACTCTTAAAGACATGCAGACATCTGTGAGCTGTCATGGAGTTTGTGTGTCAGTCAGAGGAGGGCCAGATGTTTTGCCGCATTCATGCTATTTGTCTGATCTTAACAGCAGTGCAGTTTCTTGTTGTCATGTCATGGTCCCAACCCTTCTGTTTAATTAATACAATACACAACATTCACTGGCAAACAAAGTCAAAGAAGGCATTCAGGTATTAGTTCTGCTTTACTGAGATTCTTTTTGTCTCTCAGTTTTTTTTTCCTTTTCTCACCTCCCCCTCTTCAAACAGGTTACCATTTTTCTTTTGCAGCCTGCCTATAGGCTCCTTTATTATTCATGAACATCATATTGTTTTGGGCTGATGCAGAATACATGTTTTCCCTCCTATAACCCTTATACATTTTCCTCCTCAAAGCCTCATCTACAATTTAGCAGGGCTAAACGTAAGGATTACCGTAGGTTACAGCATTAATGATTCATTTTCATTACACTTTAATCTTATCATATAGTAGGCCTATGCTCAGGGACATTATGGGATGGAGAAAGGGGGATGGTGTGGCAAAGGTTGCAATTCAGACTTGATCTTAACCGGATGACACTGGCACCCTCCTTGTATTCACCGGTGTTCTCATTTACAGGTATTTGTCAGCCGATCCAGACTGGGAAACTCTGCTCAGTGAAAGGTCAGAAAAAGTTAATAATTAAATCCCTGTCTGAGTGCTAAATTATTGGATTGTTGGATGGATCAATTCAATTTAATCCGCCATATTGGATTTAATGAGATGATAAAAACCCCCAAAGATGCTGATGAAATAAATGGCTCCAATTTGGACATATAAGGTTTTTCAGTCCAAATTAGACAGTACTTTATGTCAAAATTCTCAGATTTTCACTCTTTTAGATCAATGGGATGATTTTTTTACACAACAAATAGTGGTTTCCTACAATATTGTTGCGCTGAAACTTTTGACATTACAATATATTTAGTGTTCTTGTTGAGTTTAAAATCCTACCCCACAAAGTGACTGATAACTAGCGAGTGGAATAAATACAATATTTGGAGACTGTGGTGTAATGTAATTAAGAGTGAGAGGAGGGAGGTCAGGGGTGGATGGGTGGTTAACAAAAGTTTGACACAGGACACTGCTGTTTTCTTCCCATTTCCTACCAGAAGTTGTTGGTTTCTTCAAACTATGACCATAATCTCACCTAACTCTAACAAGTTGTTACTGTATCTAAACGTCAACTTCAAATCATGTTGTTGCAATTTAACTTGAAGGACTTTTTTAGAATACTTCAACATGAAGAAAATACTTAGTGCTCAGTTCAAGAAGTTATATATAAAGCTTGTTCTTACAGTGAGAACATTGCATTACTACACACATAAATGCACCAGTAGTGCTTAAGAAGTGCTGTGAGTGCTTACAAAAGAAACAGGCCCTGCTGTGCATTACATTGCTGGCTGTACACGTTTCAAAGTTCTTTACTTGTGTGAGTTTGTAGTCTCTCTCAGCAGTAATAGCCAGAATATGTTGTCACAGACTCAGGACAAACTAACGAGAACACATTTTGTTTTTGAGACTTGGTGTAAAAGCAAATAATTGGAGAGTGTATGTGTAAGCAGGAACAGTGTGCACAGTGCCACCTTGTTTTACCCCTTTACATTATGTATACTGGTGAGAGGCCTTCCTCGAGATATAGATTTGTTTAGCCATATCAATTTATTGTGATTGACAATACTGATTCCCCCTCTCCCCTCAGAGTGACCTCCTCTATCTTCTCCAGGTTTTCTTCTGAGTGACGGCAGAATGAATGTCTGCTTGTCTTCGAGAAATTAACGTCTACTTTTCTATTTTCTCCCAGCTGTCTTTCTGCCAGTCTCTTCCCCTCTTTCTGCCTCTTGCCATCATCCACCCTGATATTATAAGTCACTGAATTCTCCGCCAAGTAATCTACCTCATCAAATGTGATGTTATGCAAATGAGTTGATTATAACATGACAGCAATCAGCGGGCCCCTTTTAGCCATCTCATTGAAACTAAAAATGGCTGCCAATGTTCTTGCATGCTGTAGAAATGACACTAAAGCCAGACATTAGTGAAATGGGGTGACTCATTATGCATCAAGTGTGATTATGACTCAACAGTCAGCATATACTTGGAAGATGTGTATAATCTACATCAGTCATATGCTGTAAAAATCTTAGATGGTTGCCGTAAGAGCAGGAAAATGGACTGTGCCGCTGAAGTACATAAGTTTCGATTACTTTTCCAAATAAATTCTCTTCCTGGCTTTGATTACAGACTGTGGCCAGAGGAAAATGTTGGCATTGTACATATCTTCAAACTCTTAATACATTACACTCAAGCGTTTCATACGTCATATTAACATTTGTAAACTGACATTGTGTATGAGCTGACTTGACATTAGGAGGTGGAGGGGATGGTGGATGGTGGATGGTGACTGCCAAGCTGCAGACTATTGTAAGAAACCAACAAACAACATTGTTTTTCCAGCAGTTTTTTAGCCCCAAAATGTGGGTGTTTTTGAGGGACCCATTGCTGTTTTCCCACATCTTTTTAGCCCCCAAACATTGGTGTTTAGGCGCACGTTGCTGTTTTTCATGTGGCCATTTAGCCTCCAAGTTTTGGTATTGTTTAGGGACCTAGCAAATTAACAAATGTGGGTGTTTTTAGTGACCTGGCATTTTCTCTACAGCTTTTTAGCAAGCTGTCACTGTTTTTCCAGCAGCTTTTTAGCCCCCAAATATGAGTGTTTTTTCAGGATCCATCACTGGTTTTCCAGCAGCTTTTTAGCCCACAAATATGGGTGTTTTCAGGGACTCGTTGCAGTTTTTCCTGAGGCTTTTAAGCCCCAAAAAGTGTTTTATGGGATGTCTAGCTGTGTTTTTCTGCTGCTTTTTAGCCGCCCCCAAACATAGGTATTTTTTAGGGACTTATTGTTGTTTATCCTGGATCTTTTTAGCCTACAAACAGTGGTGTTTTTAGGGACCCATTGCTGTTTTTCCCACATCTTTTTAGTCCCCAAATATTGGTGTTTATTAAGGACAAATCATGTGGCTGTTTAGCCTCCAAACGTGAGTGGTTTTTGGGGACCTGCTGCTGTGGCTTTTTAGCTCCCAGATGTGGGTGCTTTTAGTAATCTGGCATTTTCTCTGCAGTTTTTTAACCCAACAAAGTGGCTGTTTTTTAGCAACCCATTGCTGTATTTCTAGTGGGGAATAATGGCACGAAAGACATTTCTGCTTATTTAGCAGCGATTGTGCCATCAAAACTGGGTATTTTAAGCCAAACAAAATATTTACCTTACCATAACCTTAAAGTTTTTGTGCCTAAACCTAACCGCATGTTAATGTGAATCTAGAATAATATTTTTTCTGGTGATTGGGTTGTTGATTAACATTAAAACCGAATGGAAAACATGGAGAAGTGAGGTTTTCTGTAAGTTACCAAACATGTAATTAAAGAACCATTTATGCAAAGTTCATGCATGAATCATTTTCTATTAGTCACCAACAATGTCTCAGTGATACACTCTTTGTGAGCAGGGTCAATGTTAGCTCCAAGGGTCAAGTTAATTATCCTTTACTTGTGGTCTGATTTTCATCCATCCTTAACCTTTGACTTTCCTCCTGACCTCCTACACACCCAGAGTTTTGCTATGAGTGTGTGTGTGTGTGTGTGTGTGTGTGTGTGTGTGTGTGTGTGTGTGTGTGTGTGTGTGTGTGTGTTTGTGCTCATAAGCCCATTTCTGTAAGTTTCCGCATGGGTGTGTGCGTACTAAAGACCTGTCTGCACACCCGACACCAAAGCAGTTTCATTAGGACTGCTGGTTCCCAAGAGGGGGGCATGTGAATAATTACCAATTAGACTGTTGTCAAGAACCAGTGGTGGTGCAGCGCTGTGGCAGCCATGGAAGGTTAGAGTGGGTGTGCGCATGCCTACGTACTTGTTTGACATGGGTATGAGTGTGTGTATATATGTGTGTGTGAGGTTTTCTGATTGCACTCCCCGAGCACTGGAGCGTGCGGTCGTGGCTGTTAAATACAGAACGTTGTTTAATCTAATGCTTCAGTCACTTGCTGGGGTTCTTGTCAGCTTTGTCAGCTAATTATAAAGTAGCCACATGGATTACACACTCTTTCTCTCTTTCATTTTTTTTCATATTTATACTACATCCCTTTCTTTTCTTCTCCTCTTCTCTTTCTTGTGTTTTCTCTGTAAAAGCTGACATGAGTGGAATGAAAGACATGTTGACATGTCATTGAACAGCTATGAGTGTTTCCAGATGAAAGTACTGTTTGTGAGTGACCTTGTTTTTCTCATGATTTAAAAGCCCATTTGCCTGCTATGCCTGTGTGAGAACCTGCCACGATAAACAACCTGACCTTTCTCAATAAATACCCAACTCTCTGATAGGTATGCTGGTTTTTATGTGTTCCTGAAAACATTCTGGTTAGTGTCATATTTTGGCCCGAGCTGAAGGTTCACATACAAACATTATCTATTAAAACATATTGTATGATTTTCTGGAACAGCTTTATTTGCTCTTACTCTTTATTGTTTATGTACTGTTTCCCCCCGTTTTATCACATTTTATTGTCGGCCTCTTTGCCTCTGTTTTATTCTCTGTTTCTGTATTTGCTGCATCTTATTTAATGTGTCTCTTGCAGTTTCATTTTATTGTAAAGCACGTTGTAATGCTGTTAAGCAAGGTGCTATAAAAATAAATTTTACTGTTAGTGATATTACTTTTTGGAGGTTTTTAAGGTCTAAATTGTATTGCAATGTGAATCAGATAAACCATAATCATAAAAGCAATCTCGCAGTAGCTCAGATAAGAGAGGGGAGAAAAAGATGTTTTTGTTCTTGTATCTTCCTTTGACTTTCGGTTATGCTAAAAGACCTGTGATGTTTTACACAGCCTGAAATTCATTTTTCAAAATGGGGGAAAATCCGCCCCTTAAATGCTTCACACAGAGGGGATTTATACACTTTGGGGGGGGATCGCATTTTTCTCTCTGTAGGATTCTCTGAATTATATACATCGCTGTAATTTGCTGTAATCTTTTGCTTAGTGGTCATCCCTTTGAGCTGCATCAGTGTTCTTAGCAGTGGCGGAATGTAACTAAGTACATTTATTTAAGTACCATACTCAAGTAGAATTATGAGGCTTTTGGATTACCTGTATTTTAAAAAATGAGCCCCAAAATTAAAGTGATGTTTACAGTAGAGTTGTTCCAATTCTGATACCAGGATCAGAAAATGCTGTATCTGGTATTTTATCTTAGATTTAAGTCTAAGCACCAATCGGCTACCACCTCATTTGATATAAACTTTAAAGTAGTTTAACACCAGGATAAAATGGCAGTTTACCTGGAAATCAATTCTTCTTCTTTGCTTCTCCAAAACAGTATCCTACTTAGCAAGCTGCAGTGTGCAGCCACTGGCAACTACTGTTTCAGAGCAGCAAAGAAGAATTGATTTCCAATAAATAGTACAATGTTTGCCGTTAGCAAAATGTTAGCAATTTAGCAATATTTTACACTTATAAATCCCACCATGTACAGTTTGCCGAGTTTTAGTCTTGATGGGCAGCACTAGTGTTGCTTTGTACTAAATTTTGATACTTCTTCCACCTGTTGTTCTCAGTCTTTCTTTTGGTGGCTCCATCTACTCTCTTGTCTCCATGCTTTATTCTTTTTCTTGTCCTGCTGTATGAGAAATGACATCTGAGTGGTTACTGGTGAAAGTGACAAATTAAGCATCTGATTTCACCACTGTTAGGTTCAAGCCATGGGTGTATTCTGAGCCAGTTAGCCTGAAACGTGTCTTCGGACTGCTGCTTCGCCTAAGTAATGTCACTGTTACCTGGATAAAGATTCAGTGGATTACTGTTGTTAACAATGACATCACTGCCACTGCCTTTTGCATGAGTCCTCTCAGGTTCTGGTGCTTTTTTTCTGAGCGTAAATGTACGTTTGAGGCTGCAGTCCATGCTTGCATGCCTTCATGTAATTGAAAACTGTCTGTACAGTATATCCCACCGATAGCTGCTGCAACAAGAGGGGGTTCATAGCCTTGTAAAAAGTGGGAGCGTCAGGTGTTGTCTGAGGTGGAAGTCAGTCCATCTGATGCAGCATCACGGTCAGTCCACCTGTGGGCTGCATTCTGCACTGGTGCAGACAGTGGCTAAACATTATTAGACATCGCTGTGAATGTGTGCGGGAATTTCCCTCATCATGAAATTATGCGCGCTACCCACAATCATGCACTGAAATTCAGGCAAGTGATAGACAGAATAGAGCTTCCCCTTTTTCTCCCAGGGTTCACCTACATGGGAAAAAGGAGATGGAAGAGGGTGATAATACAGTATGGTCGAACTCACCTCGCTGCTTTCTCCTCAACCTGCAGCATCTTCACCCTTTTCATCTTCTTTTTTTCTCATGTTTCCCTCGTTTTTCATTCTGCTTGGCTCGTTCCTTGACAGGGTGAGATGGGATGATAGGAAGAGAGGTAAGGTGGCTGGGGTGATGGGTTGCACTGTCAGCCCTCCACCTCTTTTCTCTTCTCCTCCTCCTCCTTTCACCTTGTTCTGCTTACCTTTCTCTTGATCTCTTCACCTCTTTTGTCTTCCTCTCATCTTTTTTTAACCTACAGCTACAGTGTTTCCTGCTTCTCTCTTGTTCACCTGTTTCTCTTCCTGCATCTCTCACTCCTTCCTTGCCCGCTTGCCCCGAGAGATGAGAAGCATTTCAAAGAGATAGGACAGAGAGAAAGGCTCAGACGCTGTGCTGTGGCTTGAACCATCATAACATGTAGCAATGTTTCTCAATCTCCTCCTCTATTTTTAATTTTCTCTCTTTCTGAGTTTCTTTCCTTTGCCCTTTGTCTGCCTCTGATTTTTATCCTGTGCTCCACGAAAACAATAGCTTTCAGTTTCACAAGTCACTCCCCTCGTCTCACTGATTCATCTCTCCTTTTTCTCGCTCCTCTTGTCTCTCCTACACATCTTTTTGTACCAACTTCTAGCTTTATCTCCCACGCTAGGAAATAAAAAAATGAGGAGTGTTTAGCCACAAAGAAAGAGAGAGACTTGTACGCTGGGAAAGGCAACACACTTGAACTCTTCATCTCTCTCTCTTTCCGTTGTTCCTTTTAGTTTTCTCATCAGCAGTTTCTTTTTCCGCTGCACCAACCCCTTTTTCTCTCCTCTGCTGTTCCTCTGTTTATCATCATGTCTGGCTCTTTGTTTGGCACCACTGCCATGTGAAGCCCGAGGCAACAAACAAGACCCTGCCTGAGGTTAAAATACAGCCCTGTGAGGAGGGCTGGGTATTGTTTGAAATTTTCAGCCATGCTAGAGGCATGGATGGCAATGCCAGTCTGTTGGCCTGTCGGTCTAGACTAAAATATCTCGACAACTAGTGCATGAATTGATGTGAAATTTTGCACAGATATTAATGGTCTCCAGATAGTTGTGCCTGCTGACTGTGGTGATCCCCTGACTTCTCCTCAAGGGTCATCATGAGGTTGGGAACAAGGTGTCCAGAAGATGTACTCTAATGACTTTGATTATCCCCTGAGTTTTTTCCTAGCGCCACGATGAGGTCAAAATTTGGTCCAATTCTTTGGTCTATCATTATATACCTGCAAAACTAATAATGCTTTCGTCAGCCTCAGCTGTACTTTCTGTTTCGTGCTAATTAGTAACATAATTAGCTAAGTACTCACCCACATCAGATGTTTTCATACCTGGAATGATTGTCATGACATTGTGACTTATATTGCGCACAGCGCTGTTCGTTGATGCCTTTATACAGGGTGTTAGAGCTCAGAAAAATCTACTTCATTATAAAAAAGGATTACATCATTTTTTGCCCCTCGTAGTTTTCATATTTTGTGTGAAAGTACTCATTACAAAATAGCAGCTTGAAAAAAACTACAGTATTGACATGCTAATTACTCCTACAAAAACTTTAACAATAAAAAAAAATGCCCCAAATGTATAAAGGCCTTTTGTCTTGCAATATTGCAATATTAAAACTGATGTTACCTGAGTTTGGGTAACTAACATTAAGGAATATTCCTATGTAAAAACTTATTTTATTCCACAACAAAAACCAAAATTGTAAAAAATACATTACACTTAGTTGTACAAGAACTTTGGCATTTGAGATAATCTTAAGGGAACTACAGCCATTTTATAGTTTTTCCAATGGTCTAAGACAGTCCAAAATATAAGAAGACATAAACAACACTCTCCCTAATACAGTGCTGAAACACAATTCTCTGATGTCATCAAGTATAAAGTCTGAAACTGCTCCAAAGACCTATATAAATGCATTTTCAGATTCAGTACTGAGAATGCTCCAATAGGATACAGCTGATTTGGGTATATAAATGAGAACAAACATTCTGTGGGTCCACAAAATTAGGCCCTTTGAGAGAGAGTCACATATATAGATTCTTATTCAGTGAGCACTCTTCCTTGACCTCCCAAACAATTAAAAAGAACTTTTCTCATGAGAGAATATGCACTGAATCTCACTGCATGTGTGAGAGTATGTAAAGCTCAAACCAGCACATTGTCACGGTGTTGCTCAACAAGATGTGAAATTATGTGTGAGAAAGAAAATGATGAGTTTGGCTATGTGTGTGCACACGTGTGAGTTTGTGTGTGTATGTGTGTATGTGAGAGAGAGAGAGAGAGAAAGTGCAAGATTTCCCCTGTTAGCTGAGCATGTCAGCCCTGTCAGGAAATGAACTCATCTCCCAGCCTCACGCCACCGGCTGCTGCTGTTCGCTCCACTTCCAGCTCCTCTCTCACGCATCTTTACTCTTCCTCCACAGCTCCTATACGTCCGTCAAACAGAGAAAAGGGAGAAGAAACTCACACACATCCCATACAAAACGCACCCACCCACACATAAACACACGTCACATAATACTCAGCTCACACAATCCTTTTTATCCCGAAAATCAAACACAGAAACACTGCAAATCTGAGCAGGTTTGTGTGGCTGAGATGAAAAGTGGTTCTTGAATTCTCATCAGGAGATTTACAAAGTGGTTCAGGGGATTGAAGATTAACATTTCCCAGATTAGAGTGGTGCAGTGGGTTACTGTGACTTAAGAGCAAACCCCATCATGACTCGCTCCCAGGACAAACTGAGTAGACCCAGTGACCTAGTCCCCTGCTGGTGTCGCTCTTTGTTTCGCTCTCCATTTCTCTCTATCCACTGTATCTCTAGCTCCAACAGCAAGCGTTGCACTGCAGCCTGTAATCAGAAGACCACACATGTAATGTCACTGCTCAGGTTATACATTTTCAAGCTATGAATTTAAAAATAGACAACTACAATAGGCAATGGCATTTTGTTGTCTTTGACTGTTATCAATAAAGGTAAAGAAAAAAACCATCTAATGGCATTTCGTTGTCTGGCGTTGTGTTTGGTCTTCTGCTTGGCGGCAGCCGGCATGTACAAGCAAGGAGCAAGGCTGGAAAGTGGACAGTGGTGTGAGGTGTCTTGGGGCTCTGCGGGCACGAGTGCCAGCATCTAGCCACTGCTGGTGTAGGGGGTTATAAACAGAAAATTATAGAGCTGGCTGTGCGTGTTGGCCTTTAGAACTTCCTGTTGTGCATTAACTTTACAAAAAAAAATACAATCAAACAGTAACCTGAATAATCAAAAAGACTGAAACATTTCAAGTGTATTTTTATTTTAGCTATCTGACCTCAGTATTGCTAAAATCCTGCAGGGACGAAGAAAAAGTACTCACTTATAGTTAAGAGCAGTTCGCTATTTTTATATCATATTTAACAGAGAACTTTAACTTGTGTGTATTAAAGTACTTAAGAGGCCTGAAATTTTGGTCCATCTCAATCCAGATCATCCAGTTTGAGCAGCTTAAAAATGCATTAATCTGCATCATTGTCATTGTCACTGTAATTTTAATATTGGAAGTAATACTTCATAATATTATTGATTATTTAATTCTTTGTTGTGTCTGTGTTTGGTTGTTTTTTCAATCAGACCCACAGTATGCACATACACATGTGCTGGACTCTCCTTGCATTGTCAAGCTTTTTGGGGGGTTTATCAGGCTCCCTACAAGTTGCAGACCTGTCGGCACAGTGCCTTATAAATCACTGATAGTTTACTTGTACTCACTAACTCACTCACTCACATGGGGCAGCAACAAAGTCTGCTTTCTCCTGTCTTTGCCTAGTTTTTCTATGGTCCCTCAGCTCTGTTGGTGGTGTTAGAGTTCTTTCTCTATTGTCCTGCACCAAGTTATTTTGGGCCTCCCTTCCTTCTTTTGCCCTCTGGGGTTCAGTGTAATGTGACTCTTGGGATCGCTTTGATACCCATCCTGAGCACATGGCCAACTCAGGTCTACCTGTGTCTCTTGAGCATGAAGTGCATGTCATTGTGCTGGAGGATTTTGAGAATGTTATTACTACAATCTACATGCACACTAATATTCCACTATCACTCTGAATATGACAGTATTCTGAATTTCAAGCAGGTCACGCGAGCAGCATATTCTGTTCAGACATTCCTAATTATGCCTTTATACAAATTTAGTATTTTCTGATTAAGACATGTGGGATATGCCAATATTATTCAGGTTCTAATAGCATTGTTTGGACATGCTGGGATAAACATTATGAAAGATGAGGATATCAACAAGTTTTTGATATGTGCAAATATCGCAATGCCAACCTTTTCACAACATTTTAGGGCACAATGTAAGCTCCACTGCATGGAAACATGAATATTAGTGGAATATTCATTTTCATCAGCCATGTAAACAACTTAGTAGGAATATTATCTTTTTGGAAATGAGGCAAATACCAGACTATTCTACCTGCTCCTTCAATGCTATTTCTATCTGGTGTATTTATGTTGATGACCATGACTTTAATTTTACGCTGCTGATCACCAGTTCTTCTTGTTGTCCGTAGAAGTGGAGTCTGTCTTTTCTTGCAAATGTGTGTGTGTATGTGAGAAGAGGGGAGTTTTAGTTTTACTGGTTATTCTCAAGTTGTAAATTTTTGACAAAATGCCAATCACCCACCAGCAGTCAACATGGTGTGAAATTTAGAGTGGCATGCAACATGAACTTGATGTCTATTTATGAGGGGAACGTTCTCCCCAAAACCTGATGTGTTCCTTTAAGTGTCAGTCGGCATGTTGCCAGATGGCCAAGATCCAGACGCCGGTGTGTTCAGTCCTGTATTTTTTTTATGATTTGTGTGTCCATGTCTTTTTCTGTGTGATTAATTGTTATAAGTGATGGTGTGCTTCAGTGTTTCCAGTACCAGGCAAAAAAAAAAAAAAAACCCAAGTTGACTGAACCCAATGACCGTCCCAAAGTCCTCTTTCATTTAACGATTCCTCTACTGGATTTAGGGGCTGTCACTATCAATTAACTTCCCTCCCATCAGTCACAGCTGGAGAGGAGCAAAAGGTTGGCTGAGGGGAGAGTGCGGGACACATAGATCATGTGGTTGAGAATGAGGGAGAAAAACAAGAGGAGGAAAGTGAAGGAGAGGAAACGACAGTGATATATACACACATGCGCACACTTGAGGCTGACTGCCACAGTACCGTGGATGGATGGATGGTGGTGGTGGTGGCAGCGGGGAGCGGGTTGTATAATTTGATTTGGATTTAGTGTTGCTTGGAAGAATGACACAAATTCTACAGGGATTAATCCGGCTTTAATTCAATCTGGCCGCCGCAGCCTGAAATAGCCCCGCTCCGGTCCTGCTGTTCCTCTGTGAAAGCACAGCTGCACCTGGCATGGGGTCCAGAGGCTGCGCGTGTAGGTGTGTGTGTCTAACTGTAAGTGTGTGAGCCTGAGGAAAAATGTGATTTGTTTTAATTGTGTATGGATTTGTCTGTGAGAAGAAGGGTGTTAATGTGTGTGTTGTGGCTATGAGAATAGTGAGAAACAGACAATACAGCTGCTTGTGTTTGCATCAGGGTTGCACTTTAAAGCTACAGTGGTAAAGACTCAGGCCCAATCCCATTTCTTATTTTTTACTCCTCACTCCCGTTTTCGAGTGCCATCTTTCCCCTTTAAAAAAGGGTTACTAGACGTAGAGACTGACATCTTCCCCTATGACATGGGACAACCCTTCAACAGCTTGATATATCAAAGCTTGTCAGACATGACGACTGATGCTGGACATTGTGAATATGCCGTCTTCTGCTTCAGTGATTTCTCTAGTATGGGCTGTAGGCATCCTTTTGTGGTTGTCAGGATGCTTGTGATTCGTTCACAGCTATCCGTTGATCAAGCAAGTCATCAAATAAAGAAGATCCTTGCTTCATTACCAGGCCACTGGTACCGATCTAAGTAGTGATGTCACCTACCTTGACATCGACATATTAGTGATTTCTTTTGTTGTGCTTGTTAGACAGAAAAGGACCGTAATACATTGAAACACCATTAAACAAAGAAATATAAGTGTTATCACAAATTTTAAATCTTAATTAATTAAAAAGTGTACACATTTGTGGTCGTCTTTTGTTGCTTGTATAGCACCCATTCTTGAGAATTGGGACAAATCATCTCCCACCAAAATACTCTTAAAACGAAAACTTATTAACACGCTAATTCCATTTTCTAGGGTAAAATATTAATATGATATATGATTAATATATGTAATAAAAGCATCATTTATAAAATATTTTGATATGCTTTCGTTCTTTTTTTACTTCTAAACTTGCCCTGTGCTACACAAGAAATCACAACTTCAAACACGTAAAAAATGTGTTAAAAGCCTTCAAAATCTAAAACTAACAGTAAGTGGTGATATCATCAGCGTAAAAATGTACCGTTATAGTCGTTCTTGTTTTTAAATATATTTTTTTGTGAAATTTTTTTAAAGATGTGTACCAGGTTTTGTCATCTCTGTTATATTTCCGCAAAGTCATTATTTAATTCAGCTTAAAAGGGGTTGGCTGAATCCCAAGGATTCCTGTCTCACTTCCTGGTTTCCAAAAAGGTAGAAATGCTGCTCATATACTGGAAATATTTCTATTCTTTTAAATATATTTTTTAAAAATAATATTGCTACTGTGTATTCTGTAGCCCTTCTAAATCAAAACTAAATAGTAAAAAATGAGTATTTTGATAACCATTAAGAGAACTCTTAGCTGCTTTGAAAATAAAATAGCAACTCACTATGACTGATGTGAAATTTATGAATATCTTACTTTTCGTCAACGCCGTAAGATGTCACCTTTGTCGGATCTTACCTCTGACATCCATCATGTATGCTAATTTAAAAGAAATGTACTCACAGGAAGGTCAGCCTTCTAGAAGGTTTAACAGCCAAGAAATTGATCTTTTAAAATGTGTTTTCTCAGCCTAATTCAGGAGCAAAAATTACAAACCTAAAAAAAATAAGGATTTGACCCAGTTCTCAAGAATGAGTGATGGCCATCTTGTGGATGATCTCTCATAACCCTTGGTTTGAAGTCTTCCTCGGTTTGCGGGGCCATGTAGCATTTATACTTTCCCCTACTCCACTATCCCAACAACACTTGCAACACCCCTCCCCGAGGGGTTAAACACACAAAACAGAGGGGTATAAGCTAAGTGGTAGGGGCAAAGGTTTTATTGGGATTGGGCCTATGAGGCTCAGAGCTACTCTTCTGCTAACACTACAAGAAATTCTTTTGTCCCAGCATATTGTTTTGTTGACATGGGGTTTGCACAAACTACGGCTCAGCTCAGATGAGGCGTACTGATCACAAGGTTATTCCAGTTGGAAAGATCTGTAACTGTGGCAAATGATCTTGATATTCACAGAAAACATGCGACAAGTGACTGTCTGTGTATTCCCATTAACTTTCCTAGTTGACCTAGTTTCTCTGTTGGCTTCTAATTGGATGTTGTTCATCTTTATTTTAACAGACTGTCCTCCAAGGTGCTGCAACTACAACTACAAACTGTCACAGTGTCTGAGGCACGGGGCCTAATTGCAAAAGAAGGAATCATACGTGTATCCGTTATGAGTCTGCATATGTAAATTTAGGATTGGAGTGTGTTGTTGTACATTAGCCTGGTAGGCCTCTCTCTGGTGTCATGTTCAAAAGGGAACATATGACACTTTTTACACTTTTTATTCTTCTTCCTCTCTCTCTATCTCTCGCGGACATACACACACACACACACACAAACTGCTATATCCCAGCATCTGTCTCATCAGTATTGTTTGGCCCGCTGCCTACAAGCAATCTACAGTTCACAACAGTTTTCCTCCTAAAGGGCTGGTTGTCTGGTGATTTGGATCCAACATCTGATGTTAAAACATTCCTAATTACAGCTACCGTGGTCTCTTTACATCTGCACCAGTACACAAAAGGCCTATGAAAATCACAGGACTGAGAGTTTATGCTGGTGTATTCTGAGTCCAGACCAGTTAATGATCTGGTAAACTGTGTAAAAATACAGTTGCATTGGTCCTGAGGCTTATTAAACAAAACATTAAAAGCTAAAAGCAACAGTAATGGCCCAATGTGTTTCAGCAGCACTAGACAGGATAAATAACATTTGTACGGCCTCAAACACAAATCTCTGATGCACTCTGTTTAATGTTAAGGTTTATGAATCAATATTTCGACAGCTTGCTTTCTCTGGGATTACCTTGAAACATTGAATTCAGGATGATCCTGAGGATATTAAGATCCATAAAAATAAGCATTATGTTTGAGTTATGAATGTGCAGCTTTGCCCTCCTTATTTTGTCATCTATCTGCAACCAGACCTCACCAGAATAATACAGCCTTACCAGTAGTGGGATAAAAAAATGTAAAACTTATGCTGGAGGTACTTTTGCAAAAAAGTATATATGCCAAGCAAATTAAATGCCAATCTGCATGATACATTATTGAATATCTTCATGGCAAAGTTGGCATTTAAGCAAGAATTTAAAAAGTAATGCTGGAAAGATGGCCTCCTTACAAAAAAACTGGGCTGTCTGTGCAGAAGAAAGATGCAAATACTTTTAAAATTGGTGCTATATGACAAGGGAAAACAGAGGAAAAGAGCTGTGGCTTACTCGAGAGGTAGAAAACCTACAACTATAAACATTCTTGCTGGTGAGTGACATAACAGGAGATGTTTGTCCGAGTTGCTGGTAACAAACCATCTGGTCTTACAGATAAACTGTAAGCTCCAATATGTTTCTGAAAACATTTTATGCAAGAAACAGACAACTCAGTAACACAATCTTGGTTCATATTTAATCAGTATTGCCTAGTTTTACAGTTTGGCCTCTCATCTGATATGCTTCTATACTCTCTGAGTCTGTGGTGTGTGGGCATACAAAAATTAGGAAGTACAATTTGTTATCTGAGCAAGTATCCCTTTAAGTGTTGCCAGAGTAAAGTAAAGAGGAACTTTCTTGTGTCCTCTTTGAAATATAAAGCAAAAATACTGAAAAAAAAACAAGTAGGAATCAGAATCTTTTTATAGCCAAAGATGTCAGCACATACAAGACATTTGTCACTGTGTGCTCGATGATCAGCCAAGGAGAGGTGGCCTTTGAACAGCACACCAGATGACTCCCAGAAAACAAATCGGCAACAGATGCTTCCAGTACGATGACAGATGACAAGAAGAATATGATGTATAGTCTGGATAGTACAGCCACTGACTTGGTTAGAGATGGATGGATACAGACAGAAAGAGAGACAAAAGATGTGACTGGAAACAGATATGAGCAAAATAGAGTGTGTACAGATGTGAAATGCACATTTGAAATACATTGGAGCCAGAAAATCAGGGTATGGATATCGTGTGTAGTTTTAGGCCACTAGTGGTGCTATGGCAGTATGTTTTGACAAGTGCTTTTCAACAGCACACACATATACTGTGTACACACAAGAATGCAGGTGAAGCTCTACACATTCCAACTGACAGGTTAGTTAAGCAAATATTATGTGAATGTAAGCCATAAAGCACGAATAAGACAAACCAGTGAAACATTTCAGAAACAAAAACGGACAGACAAATGACAAGAAATATCTAATCAGCTGCTGACTAGGCCTAGGATTCAAATCAACCAGAGCAGGGTCCAACTGGAAACAAAAGTCAGCCTTGGCAGTTTTACTCTGGACCAGCCCCATTGTTACCATAGACTGTACACAAATATGGATGACATGACAGCTCCCCAAAAATGAGGGTTGCAGTATAGGTCATAAACCCTGCCCCCTCCATGTTAGCGGATGGGACTTGGGCCAAGCTAAAAAAGGTAATGACAACCAGCGCCATTGCACCTGTCTTACAATATACATAGGTTACTGACAATTTTGGTGCTGTGTAACCCCAAATCAGATGGACTGTTCTAACATCTAGTGGACCATAGCCAGCAGGTCTTTTTTTTTTTCACCCACAATTTTTTTTTCCATCATTGCTGGTGGTGGCCCTGTGGCCCTCAAGTCTGGCTGGCCCATCTGGTGTTTGCAAGAACTGCCTGATGGCCAGTCAGAACCTGGTCCAGAGGTAAACATAAGTGACATATGTCTAACTAACAATTAGTTTCCTCATGGAATAATCTGTTGTTAATTTTCATGATTATGCCATAAATTGTTTGGTCAGAAGAATATGCATTACAGTTTCCAACCCTCCAGAATAAAAATGTTATTCTTTGGATAATTTTGCTTTTATAAAATGACTTGCAGTTATTTGATTATCAAAATAATGGCTAATTAATTTACTTTTGATTGACTATACAGTAATGAGTGTTAGCTTTACATTTACCTGAAATATTTTTTATATTATATGACAATATTTATAATTCTGTTCTCACAATATGAGTCATAGCAATAAAGGAAAATAAGAAAAACACACCACAATACATCATTCAGCTTGAAAAAAAACATTCATATGTAGCATATCTTGACAGTGTTTTCTGAGCTTGGATGAGTGATGACGACAGGTGCACATGCTTCCAGCTGCCTCTCTGTCAGCTCTTCTAAATTTGTGCGAAATGTGTGCTCTTATGTCTATTTTGCAAGTCTTACTGGTGCTTTTTGTGGTTGGTGTTGGATGGTGGTGGTGTGTAGCTGCAGGTTTCCTCCTAACTCACCAATCTGTAAACTCCCCTTTTGCCAACTTTTACCTAGCTAGCCAGGTCGTTGTTTTCAAATGTAACCAAAAGTAAACACTGAGGAAAAGATGGAGGAGAATGGGCACCAGCTGAACTAGCATCCTGCTGGACATTGGACAGGTGTTGGAAATAACCTCCATGATCAAACAACCCCCATGCCGATCGGTTTCCAGCAGGATATTAGGAATTGTAATATATGGCTAAATCTTGGACAGCACCATTCAACCAGGTGACTCTCTTTTTATATGCTGATCTGACAGAGCACAGGACTCTGGTGAGAGACAGAGAGGAGGTGTGTGCTTTATATGAATAAGGACTGGCGTGTTGGTGGGAATGTGAGGTGCTCCCAGTCCTGCTGTGGATAACTGCTTTAACATTACACCATGCAGAGGTGGCTGCAGTGCACCGCTGCTGTTCAGGAAAAGCGACCCTGCGGCTGTCTTGTTAAGGTTAGGACATGTGCACAGTTAAATCATACCACAACCAGACACCATGGATTACCAGAACCATTCGGAAACATGGATGCTTATAAAGCAACAGCCAATAATGTAAGATGACCAAGAATAGAACTTAACATCTTAAAGGAGATGGAGCTGTACCTTGTATGATTCCATGTCACGATTAAATGATTTATTGATTTGTTCATCCTGCGCTTGTTCATGCCTCTGTGATGCTGTTCTAGTTATAACACTATCATGTCGATGTAAACAATGCAGTTTTCAGATTAAATAAACTGCATTTTGGGAAGAAACCCTTGATGTAAAAATAACTGTGTTTACAGGAAAGCTCCATAGGGAACCATTAATGCTAATGTTAGAGTTAGTATGAGGGTAAAGGTAAGGGCGCGCTGATGATTGGCTGAAAGGTTTTCCATGGAAACACTGTGAGAAAATAAATAATTTTAACACAGCAGGTTTAAAATAACAAAATTTACCTCATGTGCCACCATTAAGTGGTTCTAAATACTAACTACTGTTTCATTTTTTCTTCTTTCTCAGATCAAAAAGATTCACGTGAAAAACAAACATGGACCCACATTCTTAATGGTCCTCTTTAATTCCCACTGGGGCCACTCATGCTAAAAATATTTATACTCCCTGTAATGCAAGGTGCTTTGGATAAAAGCCTCCACTAAATAGCTGATATTATGTTGTGTTACTCACATTTGGATTCACTACTGCTGCCACAAATTAGGACACTCATTATGACTCATTAGGAATGAGTCTCACACTCAGGCGCCAGAGGCCTCATTTATAAAGATGAGCCTTATGATAAAATTTCATCATACCAATGTTTGTCTACAGACATTCATCGCAAAGAACTTATTTATGAATCTGGGCCTTGATGATTAATTTCACTCCTCCGTTTTAGAGCCAGACTCGAAATACTTTTCCTCACTTTCACTGTTACTGATGCTGTGGTGTTGCTGGCCCGGGAGAGAAGTGAGAAGAGTACAAATCAACGTTTTGCTCTTGCACAGTTTATCAGGCCGCTGAAGTTGAGCTGACTCTGAATTTAAAGTAACCTTACTGGTTATAGTTTAATGGTTTGCCAAGGCAACATTTCTCCAGGCAACCATGGATTCAAACAGCAACCTTTCATTTACATTCCTTCCTCTTTGTATAATTTTCCTTCATGCTAATTGAGTCTAACCAAAATTCCTGTATAACTGTGCTGTCTTTACAGAGATCCCTTCAGTGCAGTTCCACACCTTTACAAAAACTAGCCGTGCTAAGGACATGGCTCTAGGCATGACAAAGTACCCTACTTTGGGTCAGACTTCAATAAACCAACAGCTATTGTGAGGATTGTAAAGACATTCCTGTTCCTCATGCAATAAACCGTAACATCTTTCGTGACCTCATGACCATTCCTCTAACACCACCATTAGTTTGCCTTTTTTGTTTTTATGAAATGTCTAAACAATCATTGGATAGATTGTCACAGACGTTCATATCCCCCTTTGGATGAATTGTTAACTGTGATGATGCTCTAAATCTTCATCTTGTAGCATTATCAGGAGCAAGTTTTGATTTGTGAAAAACTTTGGTTCATGCATTTAATGTTAGCATGCTAGCATGTTAGCATTTAGCTCAAAGCACCACTGCCTAAATACAGCCTCGTAAAGCTGCTGCACCAGTAATACTCAACTTGCAGCTCACAGGCCAAATTTGGCCCACAGTAGGGTGCCAGGTTAGCCTAGCTACGGCCAGACCACGTCAGTCTCATTTGAGATTGGACTTTGGTCTGGTAAGCACACACTCATTTCCTCGTTCTTGAGGTGGGACAAATGGCCATCCATCCAAATGCTATGTACACTATTGGACAAACTTACATCCAATCAGACCAATGATCTCCGATGACACATGCAGAGCGATGGAAAGCCTCACAGGATGTGTCGTCAGTGTATTGTCTAGGAGTCAGATCGAGAGGCAGTAGTTGTTTTGAAATGCGTCTGGTGAAATGGCGTCCAGTGATTTTTGTCGGCTCTGCCAGGTAAATATGAGAGTGGCTGGCATATACAGCCATTCGACCAACATTTTTGATAAGAAGAAATCTGAGGGATTAAAAGTAATCAGAGTGACTGTTGACTGGGAGTCTGGTAAATCATGTCAGTGTTGCTAGCGTTGTGCCTCTACGCTCCAGCTGTTGTCATCTTCTCCCGTTTTTGATTGGAGCCCTACCTCAGGAGGAGAATCCATGCTGACCCACAGAGAGAAATCCAAATCGCTCGCAGGGCAGCATGGGTTTACCCAGGCTAGCACCAGGTGGCCCACTGACCATTTTCTAATTCACAATGAAAATAAATATATTCACATTAGGAATTTTTTTGCAATTTAAATGTAAATAATGTGCCAGAGTGCATGGAAAATCATCAAAGTAGAGCTTGTTAATCAAAAAAGGAGTCAGGGTGGTTCTCCAGTCTCCCCAACAGGTACTGGGCTAATCCAGGAATGTCCTCAAATCCTAAAACTGCCTCTAACTGGCCCCTAGTGTCCTGGCATTTTGTACATATGGCCCCCATTATAAGAAAGTTGAGTATTCTTGCACTAAACACTGTGGACTGTTATTCATATTTTCTATTTTGGAACTGTTTGTCATTGTAACATTTTACTCACCAACTCCATTATAACAAATCTGGCAACTACAACTCCAGTCAGAACAACATTGATCAAGGCAAGGAGCTTAAGCCCACAGCTTTTTAAAAATAACTTCATTTTATTAATAATCATTTTAAATACTCACAATTTAGAAGAAGCCTAAATGATGAGTATTCTCTAGCTGTTGTGCAAACCAGTATGTGGAGCACTTAGCCACATTTTTATTTCTTCACAATGAATGTAGTGAGTAAAACCTTATAATCATTAGTCATAATGGACAAAAGACCCAGGTTAAATGACTGCCCTTCAATGTCAGGTAAATTAACATGTAAATCATGTGATAATAATTAGTTGATTTATTGCTCAGGTATTCAGGTTGGGATACAATGATATTTAGATAAAGTAGTCACAGACTCAGACACACCCAGATTCACACTTCTCCTCCTCCTGCAGACTGCCCTGCTGCTGCCCTGTGCTCTCATATCCACTCACCTCAGTGAGGGTCTGTCCTCTGGCCTGAAGCCTGCTGGACTGTTAGAATTCATCACAACACACACATATGCACACACTGAGATACACGTGCACCAGCTCTGGCCTCCTTTCTAGGAGTTTATGATGTATTTTAATCTCTTGTGCTCTTGGTGTTGTATCCCTATAGGACACAGTTTCCCGAAATCTGTGTGTGCTTGTGTGTGTGTGTGTGTGTGTGTGTGTGTGTGTGTGTGTGTGTGTGTGTGTGTGAACTTTGCATTAAATCTTAATACCTGCACACGCAGTAAGTGTTTGAATGCCCTTTTGTTGTGGGTAGCGGTACGTCAGTACAGAGTGTTAGTTCTGCATGGTTAGCTAGGTGACTTGGCATTTAGACTGCTGCTGATAGCAGCACCCTGCGGTAAAGAGTGTGTGTGTGTGTCTGCGCGTGAAGGCATATGTGCGTGCTAATCATGTCCCATGGTAGCAAAAGAAAGACAGCTTGTAGAGGAGACTGAGGACGCCCATTAGCTGTATAGCCTAGGGATTGTATGGTTATATTGGAAGTGTGTGTGTGTTTGTGTGTCTTCTAATTTGTTTGTATCCATGTGCTTTTGAGCATGCACTTTTTTTCCTGGGTAAGTTGTTTGCCTCAATCAGTCAATATAAGACTTCTTAGCTCAGTTTTTATGACAAGATTTCATTCTAAAATAACAACAACTAAATTTCTAGAATTAGATCAGCACACACTTCATGATAATGTGACATGCTGCCACTACCAGACTTTGTTAGAAAACATCAAAACTATGTGTAGTTAGTATAAATGAAATCATGATTCTGCAACGTCAAGGCCCATTTTCTTGCTTGAAATTTATTCAGGGACTGATTTCGGTGAATAACTTTGGGAAAATTTGGTGTTTGAGAGCAGCTGCCATGCCTGTCCAAATTGAAAATCAGCAGCACAGTGTAATCACAGCCCAGCAAGTGGTGTGTTCATCCAATAATTTTACTTTATTCCATTTTATTTTACTTTTACATGGACTAAAATTGCTGGTTTTCAAGTTGTTTCTCCACCAGACATTGAATTAGCTATTACTTTAATCATAAAACAGACAGCATGAAAACAAGAGAAGGAGGAAAACATAAAGGCTGGTAAACCAAGAATTCAAGTCAACTACTATGCATAGCAGGAAATGCCAAGGCGATACCTTTATCATAATATCCTTTTATTGAGTTCATAATCTTTGCTTGTTTTGGTTTTTACCTGGAGGATGTAGCTGTAACTGTAACATCACCCATTACATTTTGAGCAGGGACCTTTGCTGCATGTCATACCCCTGTCTCTCTTCCTGTTTACTCTGTCTCACATACTGTCACATTTTAAAGATCCTCTTCAAATGTTTTAAAACATAAGAAATACTCTGCTTTGAATAATAATTTGTCTGATATTTTTCATAGAAACGTCAATTAATTAAGAATTCTTACAATGACCTCTCTCCCTTTAAAAAGTCCTGAAGCCATAAATATGCAAATATTGTTCATTTCAGTGGTTTAACTACTAGACACAAGATGTCTCCTACTTCAAAGAAAAGTCCATTTACAGTGTATGTGTACTGAGGATTCCATGTTTGCTACCCATCATAAACTTTTTTGATTTAAAGTGAACACAAAGAAACTTTCCTCCTTCAGCCAATTAACGTGAAAACAGCCTTCTAGTGTCAAACTCAGCACACACACATCATTCTACACAGGGAAAGTCAAACATCACAGTGAAGAAACGAGAGGGAAAGCACACTTTTGAGCTTAATGGGACTTTAAGGAACTGTATGCGACATTCAGAGCATATAGCTGGCAGCTAGCAGCTAATCATGCTAACAGCGCTAATAGTACTAACAACTGCAATAGTGCTGACAGAGCTAACGGTGCTAATGTGTGGCATGCAAAGGTTTATTTTTCAAGACATGCTCCCATTTGTTCCGCAACCTGTCCCAACCTGCTAACACGGGATCCGCAGCACTAAAAAACACAAATCCTACAATAATAATGCCCCACTGAAATAATTCGGTTAGGCAGAACGTTTAAACTGATCATTTTGCCTCACAGCTAGAGGGTTACTGGTTCGAACCCAGGGTGGGGGAGCCCTTTTGTGCGGAGTTTCTATGTTCCCACCATGTCCCGTGTTAGTGTGACTTTTCTCCAGGTACTCCGGCTTCCTCCCACAGTCCAAAGATATGCAGGTTAATTGATGACTCTAAATTGCCCGTAGGTGTGAATGTGAGTGTGAATGGTTGCCTGTCTCTACATGTTAGCCCTGCAATAGTCTGGCGACCTGTCCAGGGTGTACCCTGCCTCTCGCCAGTGTCAGCCGGGTTAGACTCCAAACCTCCCCGCGACCCCCAACAGGATAAGCGTTCACGGAAATGAATGAATAAATGATATGAAATGAACTTTTTTTTGCTTATTCTCATGGTATTAAGCAACATATCTCCTTGGTTAACATGCTGTTGGTAACGCACCTGATTGAAACAGCCCTCAGCAGCTGGCGCAGAACAAAGAGTTGACACAAAGCCAGCGGCCAGATGAATAAAACTTTCAATTAAGTATTATTATTATCAATGTCTTTAGTATATCTATCATCCAACACCTGCAATATAACCTGCATGTTCTTATTTTCCACACAGTACCAACCCAAAAATAAAACTGAGACAAAATATTACCCGCCAGTCACCTTTCTTTGCAGGTCACCTACTGGGTACCCAACATTTTGCAGGTCTCTGACATGGCATGGTACCTGAAGCTTGGCGTTCTGCTATAGTGACTGCGCTGTTCTGCCACCCAAGTTGGGCTAGCGTAGCACAGTGCAGATCTAGACAATGGGATACACACAGAGACTCACAAGCACTAACATGCATGCACGGCCAGACTGTCTACTATAACAAAGAACAGAAGATCTAAGAAGCTCAGATTACAACACACACAGAAGGAGTGTGTTGTCTCTGCTCAGGATGCCGTTACTCCACTATATCTTTATACAGCAAATTGTGGTTTGCTGCTGTATTAATGCCCTGAATGTTGCAAACAGCTCCTTTAAAAAGACAAAAAAAGGACAACTAAGGATACTAAGACCATGTAAATAAGATAGCCAGTGCACAGAGGTAAAGCATGACATTATACAGTATATCTAGTAGCAGCTGATAGGTGTACCAAATGTTCACATTAATGCCAAATTGCATTGTACAGCCAAACTAAAATACCATCTGTTTTAATTTAATCCCTACATTGCCATGCTAGACCACAACGTGTGAATTAAATCTTTAGTTTGGCTTTTCCAGGCTGGTCGCAGTGTCACATAGCAGAATCTATCTAACTGTTCACTTGTGGCCTGTGGGATATACTAATGTTTGGCCATGTGGGTGTGTGTGTGACTAAATGTGTGGCCCATGTGGGATGTGGTATCATGTCAATGTTTGGGTGTTTTGTTCCAGGAGGAGCCGGGCTCTTTCTATAATAGCTATTGACAGCTTTAATTGTAGCCGCGCTGACAAACAACCACAATTCATCCTCCTCTTCATTTACTCCAGTTAGCCTCCGCTCCCCTGCCGCCACAGTGTGTGTGTTAGTGGAGGAAAGCAGTTTGTCTCAAACCAGCTGTTGCTTGTCCGATATGGTTAGAGGTCAGGGAAGCAGTTGTGTGTGTTGTGCATGTATACAGGGAGCACGGAGTGTGTTTGATGTGTTTACTCGTCTTGAGTTGAGTCTTCGTTGCAGGTGTTTTGACAGGTTGGAGAAGAAGAAAGAAAGACAATAAACTAGTTTTGAGTGAAGGGAAGAAAAATCTTTTAAAATTCTTTTTGAACCCTGCGGTGCATGTCAAAAAAAGAACTGATCTAATCCCGCTTACCTGTGTCAACCTGCCTGTCTGTTTCATTTCTGTCTGTCTCTCTGTCGGAGGTTCACATAAAGGTCATGTAGTCATGTTCTGTCTTTCACCATGTGTGTCTGTGTGTGTTCCTGGCCTGCTCATGCACCAGCGAGACCTCGTTACAGGTGTTTGGATAAGATAGGAGGGAAAAGAGGAAGACAAAAATTAAAAGATGCAAAATAGTTTTAGGACGTGAGAAGAACTCTTTCTGAAATCTTGGTCCCAAGAGTGGATGCTTGAAAAGCCCCGACGCAGCCTCAATACTGTCAGGGTTCATGCAGAGTTCAGCAATATTCCTGTTGATTTCAACTAATCTTTGGCTCCTCTTCCTCAGCCAGAAGACATAAGCAGCTCTTTTTATCTTTATCTCCTTATAACTGGGGTTCCATCCAATTATTTTTGTGAAATTATTAAGCATATTAAAGAAGTTGAATGAAAATGGCAAAATAAAAACTTTTCACACTCGTTTGAAGGGATGTGTCGTGAAGAAATGTTTAAGAAATCATTAGAGATATGGATGAAAACAAATTTGTGTGATAATAAAAGATGATGCACCTGTAGAAATGGCGTGATAAATTGTTGAAGTGCATTTTAAAAACAGCTCAAAAGTGGTTTGGGTGTCCTTGAAATGTCTTTGAAACGGCTGTCCACCAGAGCCTCAAAGAAGTGTCTGACACACTGTCACTGCTTTTTAAGCCCAGTCTGGTTTTCCTGCCAAAGTTGTTGCAGTTAAAGAACCAATTGCAATTCTTTGTTGCTGTTTTTTGACAGCATGAAACATAAAAGACATTAGAAGACACAAAAGCACAGTGTGACAAATTCTAATAAATTCTTAAAATATTCTTTTTGTCATCCAAAAAAACGTTTTCACTCACCTAAACCTCAATCTAATTTTGTGGTTCTGCAAATTTCAAAGGTTTTCATGTAACTGTCTTGACAACTAAAATAAGATAATAGCTCATATCCCTCCCTCTTTATCCATGCTAACTTTTCCAGAGTGCCCGTTTCTCCCTGTCTTCTTGACCTCTCCCTCTCTTTCGCTTTCAGCGCCTAAATTCCTATGCACCTCGCATCACCAGCTGCCACAGTTTGATGCTCCTGTCCTCCCTCTGTTTGTCTTTATCCCACCTTCATCTCCCTCTCTGTCCTTCCATCTGTCCATCTATTCAGCTCCTCGGGGGGAAAGCTTTGAGGCTGTCCGTCCGCTCTCCTTTTCCCAACGCCGATCCTGTGTGAAGGAGAATCATATGGAGCCTTTGAACGGGATTCTGCACGGCTCTGGGTGCTATATGCTATCTCTTTCTTCTGTGTGTGTGTGTGTGTGTGTGTGTGTGTGTGTGTGTGTGTGTGTGTGTGTGTGTGACACCAAGCAATGCATTCCCACTGGAGCTCTCTAAAATTCCTCAGCCACAAGGCACCAGTGCGCCACACTGACGAGCGACAGAGAAAAAGTGGGACCCTTGGGAGAACTTGTGATAAAACACCTTCCTCTCCTTAACATGTCCACTCATTTTCATTCAAGTTCCTCCCTCTCTCCCTCTCTCCTCACCTCCTCTCTCTACTGATGCTTTGTTGCCGTCTGAAAGGAAATGAAACACTGTGACATGAAAAGGAGTTTCTCCTCCTGAAGTTGGACTCCATCGCTTTCAACTCAAGTCTGTTTACTGTTGCCTTTTTTTATTCCCACCATCCTATTCTCCATGTCTCCTTCACACGTCTTGCACTTATACTTGGACACACACACTTCACATTTTGCACATCCCTCTCATGTTGGGAGGAGGTTATTTAAACTTTTCATTTAGCTGAGCAGGGGGGAGAGGATTGTGAAAATGATGAAGCAGATTCTATTAGCGCCCAGGTTTCTATAGCCAACATTGCACCCAGGTGTATATATTCCTGGACGTCCTAGCAACGTCAATATCACCTCAACACAAACGGGTCTATTCAGCTGTTCTAGTAAAGTTTATGTACACAGTGTGCATCAGCAGCTCTTTATGTCCTAAAAACTGCAACAAATAAGTCAACTAAGTCTATAAATACCAAGCCAACATTGACTCACATGGGACTCAAATCTCAGTCTCCTGTGTGAAAGTCCTGTGCTTAACCCATTCATCCATCATGTCCTCCTCCCTCTGGGGAATGTGTCGCTCTTTATAGTACAGCACCTATCTTCCTAGCCATACATTAGTGAGTTTTTGCGCATACATTTACAACTTTAACCTCAGAGAATATCCGACATTGGCTAATACTAGCCCTAACCATGACCTTTTGCCATAATAATAACTGCTTCCAACCTTAACATGACAAGTACAATTACAGCATGCAGTGGGATCCATAATAACACCTGGATGGGTGTAAATAGGGCTGGAAAATATATCAATATAAGATCCATCTTGGTATGAGAGATATTGTCTTAGATTTTGGATGTTGTAATATCATAATAGCATGTTGTCTTTTCCTGGTTTTAAAGGCTGCATTACAGTAAAGTGATGTAATTTTGTAATCTGACACATAGAGACAGACAACCAATCACACTTACATTCACACCTATGGGCAATTTAGAGTCACCAATTAACCTGCATGTCTTTGGACTGTGGGAGGAAGCCGGAGTACCCAGAGGAAACCCACACTGACACGGGGAGAACACGCAAACTCCGCACAGAAGGGCTCCCACACTCGCGTTCCTGGTTTGAACCCAAGGTGGCTATGTGAGTTGCCAAATATCTGCAGTTTGACTATACTCAGCTGGGTGCAAATAGACACTGAAATTGTTATTCCATGTAAATATTGAGGTTTAATGTAGAGTACAGAACGTTATATTCTTTATGTTTTGCCTTTTTAGTTATTGATGCTGAAACAATTTGTACCACCATAACACATCACAGGGAAAAAGAATACCATGACTAATGTAACGGGGAGGGTGTGAAACACAAGGTTCAGCCTCTCCTCCCACTCCAGTAATTTTCATACAGTCCCTTACATAACACACAACTAAAGATTAAATATACAGTTTGCAACTAAATGTATTCTGTACCATCTTTTATCAATCCGCTAAATTCAGTCATCTAAACAGTATGTTACCATAATATTGTTTTAAGAAATGCAGGGGTATAAACTTACACAAAGTTGATAAATGTTAGTTACAATTGCATTTATTTTTAGGGCTGTCTACACATGATAAGAAGTCTGAGCTGTACTTGCTGCCGGGTTAGGCACAGTGTCAATGCTGAGAGCTCAGCTCAATGTTAATCTGTCTAGTAAGATATCAAAACAAACTTATTTTTTACTATTTTATGTAGATATTTAAAGATGCTGTTGCTTGTTTGATGTTTTGGTCACCTAAAATCTTGTGGCAAACTTTTAAAGCTCAGCAGAAAACAGGGTAAAGGTCATATAATAAGGATTTTGTGCACAGTAACAAGATGTGAACAACAGCCAACATCCCACAGCTGTGCAGTTTGATGTCACTGCTCTCTTCATAACACTCAGGTGCATTTGGTCCAGATGTGCCACAACTGGAAACAAAAACATAATAGCTGTAAATGAACATAATGAACCATCCTGCTTATCTTCTTTTCTGTTTGTTTGGCGGATAGCCACCACTGTGGAAATTTCAGGGACTTGAAACCACTCCAAACTCAGTGCTGATGATGATTGTTGTCACAGAAGTATTGCATGAGTCGTCTTTTATGACAGCTTGGCCTCTCAGCTGAGACTGGTGGGAACTTTCTCCCCATTGAATGTGCAAGTGGCTGTAGAGCTGTTGTCTCCTCTTTGACAAACACAATCTCACGAGGACATAATTCAGCTGTACCGAAACATGACCTAGTTAAGTCAAGCTGTGTTTGCTGGGAATAAAAGAAGTCAATGAAGATCCTCACAAAGATGCAGAGCCTCTGAAAGCCGAGGTCTTGGGACGTTTTGTAAAAGCGGCTTTATTTGGCGCTGTGTGTGGATGGCTGCCTCAGCCTGACCGTGGTCCTCTCCTCGAACTCACAGCCACCGACCGCAACAATACAACTCTCAGCGGGCAGAGGAGACAGAGATAGCAGGCAGGAAGGAGAGGAAAGCAGGGAGGGAGAGAGAGGAGGATAAAGAGAAGTGCAGAGGGAGGTTAAAGAAGTGAGGAAGATACAGTGGAAATAAAAGAAAAAGAGCAAAAGTAAGGAGCAGTATGGAACAGAGAAACAAAGAAAAAGAGAGAGCGACAGAGAGAAAACCAAGGTAACGGAAGCGTCAGAAATGAGCAGCTTAAGAGCTTAGCCGGCATTAGAGACGCCTAATTTTCCAGTGAAACCATCTCAGCCTCGGTTGTACAGCGACAGGAGGCGAGAGCCTTACGCCCAGAGAACAATAAAGCACTATTTCATCATTTGTTTCTCACTCCACTGACACTTATTTCTTTCTTTTTTTATTTATTAATCTTGGCCATCGTCATTACTCAAGTCTCTGAGGTATTGAGAGATAAACAATTAAAATATTCAGACTGTCCAGCAGCAACAACAGTAGCAATATTGTGCCGCTAATCAGCTGTAATTCTGTCAAGACTTGAAAGCGTTAAAGCATCAGAGCGATAACTCCTGAGAATCAAGGGAACAGATCTGCATGCACGCGTCAATGGAAAACTTGGCGTATTCACAATGAGGTGGATATAAAGAATTCCTTTTTTTCCCATCAGTTGTCTCGTCTGCTAGAGAAGCTGCAACAACAGAGACATTAACCAGGAAACATACTGTATCTCTCAGGTGATCAGCTCACTTTTCTCATCAGGTTTGTAGAAAGGAGCTGTAACAGATCTTTGAATACGTCGCACTGTTGGCTCAGGGGTATTTGGGGTATGTCTACAAAAGTTAACACACTGCCATTGTTCTTTTGAGCTTTTTACTTTTTTCTAATCCCAGTTCTACGAGGCTATGGATGTCTAGACTTAATAATAAAATACAGGAATCGCTGTTTGGCTCCAAGTCTGCTCTTGCAAAAGCGGAGGGTTTTCTTACATCATCTCATTTTCAGGCATATTTTCTGTGTGAGAAGGTGAGCGATGAGCGGAGGAAGTGAGTGAAAATGAGAGGAAATGAGCAAATGGAGAAGGAGGGAAGCAAAGGGAGATAAGAGGTGAAATGAGTATGGCGGGGAGAACAGGAGAGTGAGAATATCGTAGATTAGAGGGAGGAAGAGACAAGACCCCGTCCGCCGATGAGGGAAAGTGAGCTTTGCCAGGGAGACTCAGAGGGTGAGAAATGAATAAAAAGACCACTAGAGAGTCTGAAAAGCCTTATTTTCTTCTCTTTTCCCCGAAATACAGAGTCCGCCTGTGCTCTCACAAGACGGGAGGGAGCAGAGAGAGTTCACTAAAAAGTCAGGAGGAGAAGGGAAAAAAGTAGGGGGAGAAACTGCCAAGACAGATGAGAGGGAACCTTTATCTACATGTATGCTCTCTAAACTCATACTTCCCTCAGCAAAAAGCATTTATCTCATTTTTTTCCCCACCGAATAAACTTGTTTTGTAACCTCCTCTTTACCTCTTCCTTCTCATTTAGCCCCAGGCAACTCAGATACACAAACACGCAAATTTCATGCTTTTGTTTAGGACTCACCCCAACTCAAATTATGCTGTTGTCATTTCAAATTACTTTTAATACAAATGTCTTTCTTTTTCTGTCTTTCTTTTTTTCCCAGGGATGATTGTTAGTGGTTTTGCATGCTGTTGCTCTGTTACTTCAGGAATTCGTTTGGAAACCCTTGTTAGATGATATAGAAAGAAAAGTGTGGCAAGAAGTAGGTATTTCTTTCAGTCCATTTTAAATATTCATAGTCAGGAGAAACAGCTGGTTGTGACTTTCCAGAGTTTTGTCATGATAATGAGGTTGCCAGGCAACTAGCGGCATAGCCGGTAGATGTAGAAGTACTGGATAAACTGTTTTCATCAAGAAATAGTTGAAGAGAAACTTAGCTATTTTTCAACCTGGACCCTATTTCCCCATGTTTTTGTGTCTAAGTGACTAATGGAGACAACGATTTTTGAAATTGGTCCAGTATTGGGAGGGAGTGCTGCAGTCACAGCGTCCAAACAGGCTTCGATGAAATCCCCATGGGTTGGGGTGTAGCACTAAATAGTGGGCCCTATGCATAAGCAGTCTCTGTGGGTCCCAATGCCCTTCCCCTCTTGATCCATGTCTCTGTCACACACCTTTTAATTGCTTTTCCCAAAAACCATTTGCTGTCTTTCGCTTCACTGTCTCTGATTTTTCTTTCTCTCTTGCTTTGTTATATTTAGTATAAGGATGGACTAAACCATTTTGTGCCTTTAAGGGGTGAGAGGGGCCTTGGAGAGCTCCCACAATCTTTTTTTCATACAAAGTTGAATCATTTAGTTGATTGATTCAGCCAATTTTAATGTGGTTATGGTATTAATTACTAAATTTCAATGCCTAGGAATAAAAAATTGCAGGCTTTTCGAGGGCCCCCCTCCTACTGGGGCCCGTCCCACTTTTGACGCCCCTGCCTATGGACAATTGCGCACCGTCAATTTCATCCACTTGTTTTTGCCATTGACAGGCTCAGATTGCTATTACAAGTGTCTGACAAGATCATGGAGAGGACCCTACAGAAAGTGAAACGTGTTTTCCCCGGTCTGTTTGTTATTGTGACCATGTCTTGCTCAAGGAGGAGCACCGTACTGAAAATTTGGGAGAGGTGACTGTAGGAAAAAACAACAGTAAAAATGTTGATGTGAGAGGAGTGCCAGGGAGAGTTTGTTGCATTACAGAAAGTGTAGCTTAGTGTCATCTATGTGGAGTAGTCAGCATATTTTACAGACTCGGTTACACACACAACAAACCTTTGAAAGGCAAAGAAAATGTTTCATTTTTCTGTACAGTGTTTTTCCTAATGTTATCAGACACTTTTAAAAACAATGTGAGCCTTTTAGTTCCACTTTTAGTGTATGTAATTGACAATGCACAACTGTCCATAGGACTTGGGTGCAGCTGGGTCTCTCTCCATACTGGACCAGTTTTAAAAATGGTTGTCTCCATTAGTCAGTCAGACACAAACACATGGGAAATAGGGCCCAGTTTCAAAAATAAAGTAGTTTTCCTTTAACTTCCAACATTAAAACCACAAACTGTTGTTTTGATGTTGTTTGTTGTAAATAGATGAAAGAAACAGGTTGCTGATAGCTGTCTTTTGGAACTTTAGAGAAGCCTTGGTTAGCAGTTTCCCCCTGTTTCCTGTCTTTGTGCTAATTTAGGCCTCTTGCCTGCTGGCTACAGTTTCGCACTTAACACGCAGGCATGAGAGTGGTATCAATCTCATCTAATGGCTTGTATAGGCGTTTCAGCTGTGTTTTTCAGGGCGTCTGTATCACGCACATCTGAGAGAACAGATACACTACTATTTTACTTCATATAGCTGTCTTCACAGACAGTAGAGCAGCTCGCGTTTAACTTGTGTTACATGCACATAAACCAATAGTTCCCAACCTTTTTCTGTGTGTGTCATGGACCCTTAAGTTAATACACTTTAGGTCACGGACTTCCATCTGAAAAGATTTTGGTTGTTAGTTATGATTAAGTCCAGAATTTTATAGTTGACAATTACAGCTGAGGAGACCATGGAGAAAGTGAAAACTATGTTTAGAATAGACACTTCTTCGACTCTTACTCACATTGGGCTCACTTCTATGAATTAAATGGTGAAAATAAACTATTCTCCATTTTTCTGGGGCCCCTTTTGGAGCTCCGTCAAGGTCCCCTGGTTGTAAACACTGTCATAAACGTAACCCAAGAGCGCATGCAAGTCTATTTTCTTTGGTTTTAAGTGCTTAACTACAGTGATTGTTTGTTAAGAGCTGCTGTAACGCACGTGACCCACACTCTGTACCTAAACGCATCTCATGTGGACACACACAGAGGACTGAAGCTTGCTGCTCTTGCTTTGTGAGCTGTGCAGACATCGTGTCACTCTCTGAAAGAAAACCAGTAAATCTATTTCCTTAATGTCAAGCTCTTTCTTTAAACAAAGAGGTCAGATCACTGTTCAAATGCACAATTCATTAAGTGACCAAAACACCATTAATAATGCTGTGACATTACAGCAGCTCTGAACTGTCTGGAGTTCAGTGTGTTGCTGGTCTGTACAGTTCTATTTAAGCATTAATTATAAGGTTAATAGCAATGACCTATTGTAACTGCAACATCTGATGGTGGCTGAAGAGCCTGCACTGTGACCAGAGCAACAAATTACTATGTGGCAAGCATTTGTGCATCGTGGCTGATATCTCTGTCACACTGACACAGCATTTATGTGAATTTGGAACTCAAAGGTAACTGACACAGACAAACTGGTGAGGTGGGTTTTTGCACAAATGGATTGCAGGAGCAGAAGGGTGCAGTGGGAAAACCCGTGGGTGCAGCAGGGTGAAGTACTAAAACAAGTGGGAGGAGTGTGGTCTGAAAAATAACATAGTTGATGTACAGATGCAGGATGGAGGAATTTTAGTGCATCTGTATTATGTAACGTAGATATTTTGATGTTTTGTAGAGACTTTGGTAAAGACTGATGCAATAGTCAGCCAGTGGGTGGGTGTGTCTCTGTGCTCCACATCTGTTGAGTCAGACTGCATGTTCTGGCATCAACATGACAGACATGATGCAAACACACAGTGATAAGACCACATGCATCAACCATGTTTTGTCATTTCGCTGTCCCCCTATATCCACTTCTTTAGGCCCTGCACCTGACCTCAGTGTGTAACCCACCCACCCAGACAGACACAAATAACACACTCCTGCTCTTTAACTGAAAATCTTTTCAGTTATCTGCTCTGGGACATGCCTTTTAGGAGTTTTAGACTGTGCTACAGGTATGTCATTACTCAGCTGACATGTCTTTAGCTGGCATGTGTGTGTGTGTTTCGTTTGCCTGGCAGTGTGTTCCCGGGGCCCCTGCACTCGTTTCGCTGTTTCGTTCTGTCGCCCGCTGCAGTCCCAGCTCTGTTTTCATGGGGACCTGTCAGATTTGCACTAATCCTCGGGATGAGGATGCCATGTAGCCTGTGGCGCTCCCTTTCTTTTTGTTTCCCTCCTGCACTTTGTTTTTACTCCTCTCTCTCTGTCTTTCTCTGTTTCTCTTTTACTTTGTCTGCACTTCTCTGTAAGTCGGATCTCTGTCTCGCTCTATGTCCCTGTAATCGTGTTTTCCTGACTAATCGGAGCCGTTGTAGGGCTGTGTTGTGAGGCGTGTTCGCTAGCAGTGTGTGAGCCTGTATGTTTGCACACAGTGTATGTGTGTGTGAGTACACTTTGTGTTGGTTAAAAAGAGTGAGTGAGTGCAACTGTGATTATGTCAGTGTGTGTGACGGCTGAGGAAATTGTCAAAGCATGAATACGTGTTTGTGGATGTGAAACCTGCCACCAGGTTACCTCTGCTTTCAGGTGCTTTCAGGGCCAATTAACACTTCCCCTGTATAATGTTTTTCCTCACAGTTCAATTCATTAACAAATCCGCTGACTGTGCTGTTACATCTGTTTTAACAGATATTTTTTTGCTCCAAAATTAGACTTAACTCCAACCACAAAGTGACAGGTTACAAAACTGATTAGTTCCTTGAAAATTCATCATGGAGATAATGACGCTTTGTGGAAGACTATTTCCTGTTGTAATCCTTCAGATTTCTGATGTTTTAATAAAGAAATCAGTCAAAAATGATTGCGACTATGATCTGATTGTATGATGTGCATTGAGAGAGCTGTCCACACATCAGCAGTGCACAATAGAGTTGCAGCTCACTGTGGAGGCTCCCTCTTGTTCCATTACTCCCAACAGTATTTAAAAATGATCCACTGACAAAAACATGGAGGAAACGACTGTTGTCTTGTTTTGTAGATGCATTGTGTTTCCTGTGGCTGCTGCACAATAAAATTAATCCATGTTTTGCCACTTTTAATGTGAAGCAGTGGCAGTAAGATGCTATCAATTAGATAAAATTGCACTGGATTACAAGCATGTATTGTTTTCCTGTGAATCCCAAGTGCTTAGGTTGTCAATCTGAATGCGGAGCAGGAATGGCGAGCGCTACCACTGTCAATAAAAACTATTATGAGATAAAATTACAAAATGTAAATACATTTAATGGTTATTGAAGAAAATGGAGACTATAAATTGTATTAAAAAAACTTTACTAAGGATTGCAACTGTATTCATTTTCTTGTCTCTAGCTCATTCAGCTGACTGAGCGTGTTTAGAATTTTCTGTTCAGATTTACGACTGCCTGAACTAGCTAATCATATCATTCTCGTCAGACTTTGAAATCTGTTTCTTGCTCTGCTGCTGTGAGCTGCCATTTTTCTGTCTGATTGATGTGACCTTCTTCGACCCGTTCAGCTCCAGTTTTCATCAGAATCAGCTGTCCAGGTAGTCCTACTGGTGAACTATCTAGGACTCTGGCTCCAAATCACATCCATGCTGCACATCCATTAGCCTTCAATCTTCCACCACCACCAGTGTCTAGACACTTAGAGGAGCAGTGAGTAGGATTTAGTGGCATCTATGGGTGAGGACTGCAGATTGCAACCAGTGGAATCTTCTCCCATGTGCCAAGCATGAACTCCCAGTTAGAATTCCTTTAGCGTTCATTGTTCATGAGGTTTTTACTGGGAGCCGAATTATCAGCAGAGGTCTCCTCCTCTCCAAAACAAACAGATCAGGTGGCTAAAACCGGTAAAGTGTCACGTTACAAATCAATGTTTCTCCTGTGCTACTGGCTTGTTGCAGGTGGGCTGCTAGCCCAGCACCAGCTAATGTGTGCCCACTGTTTTTTCTCTGATAACTAATGACCCAGATGCTCAGGAGGTCTTTACCAGCAGCCGATTATCCGCAGAGGTCTGTTCCTCTCCAAAACAAACACATACAGTGATTTAAACCAGTAAAAACACTAAATGAAGCAGTTTCATGTTTAGAATCAGTGTTTTTAGATGCTTGTTAGACTCATTGTTGAGAAGCTACTTACTAGGACGGTCAATGCGAAATCAGGAACGTCTTTGTCTAGAACCAGTGTTTGGTTTGTTTATCCTGGGCTACTGCAGAAACATGGTGGAGCAACATGGACCCACTCTCTATACACAGCTCATTCTAAGATAACGAAAACACAAGTCTTATTTTCAGGTGATAATACCCTTAAGAGACATACTTATTATATTGTATTTTATTCCATTTCTGTCAATATATCCCCCTGAATTCTACACACTGGACCTTTAAGGATTGACGATAGACTAATTAGGGTACTCTGTACTTATTCTGCAAGACTGCCACAGCAAAATCCAATCTGTTTTCATTTTGATTTTCATCATGCAAAGAGCCTCCCCACCCCAAGAGGATCTACTTACATAAGAAAAAAAATCTGTAAAAGTTATATTGCAAACATCAAATCAACCTCCAGCTAAGATTTGATTAAAGTGCGACACCTCCTGTGAGTCTCTTTCTCAAAGCTCTCGCTCTCATCTTTCCATCTCTCTCTCTCTCTCTCACATGCATGTGTTTGTTTAGGTTTTCTTTTTTTTTTCAGTTGTTTACCCGTTTTTCAGCCTGTCATCTTGTCGCCAACAGAATCAAGGGGGGAAAAAAAGCACTATACCTGACCAAGAAAGGGGCGTGAAATCACAGGAAAAGTATTTACATAAGCCTCAAGAGGGGATGGATGGTGGGAGGAAGGGGGAAAAAAGGAGGGGGGGTGATAGTAGGATAAGGAGGATGTTCTATTTCTGTCGGATCTGGGCTAGGATCAGTAGCAGATCGAGGCTCAACGCATCACTCAGCCACTACAAAGATAAATATATAATTGAAAGAGGAAGAGAAACAGAGACGTGTGGGTTGACAGATATGTGATGCAGACTTGAGTCCAACCCTGTGAGGCGATGTGATGCGCATCATTAGTCGATGTTTTTTTTCTTCTTGGCCATGTGTACCTGCACATACAGTATGTGTGTAATGTGTAATCAGCGTGTGTGTGTATGTACAAAGGACTGTGTGGACAGAGTATTTGACGACTGCCGTGTGAGTGTGTTTTTCATCATCTATGCATGTTTGTCTTGGATTTTTGAGCAAACAGATTTGTGTACATTTGTACTGATATGTGATTTCAAGCGCCTTGGACGATTAAGTAGCGTTTCCTGTCAGCAGCTTTTATGTGTGTGTGTGTTTAGGATCTTTGTATTTAAGCATGCATGGATAGCAGCGTGCACAAAACAGCACTTATTTATGTGTAATCATGAAAAAGATCGCACACTCCCCAGCTGAAGGAAATAGAGGAAGAAGAAAGGGATATAAACAAGGCTAGATGGGAATTGTATGAGGAGAAGGGACTCCCCAGGGGCCAATAAACTTGCTTAATTACGGGAGGCCTTGTTAATTTAGTCTCTGGCAATGCAGAAGATCTCTGTCTTGCCAAGGAAACACAGCAGCAGCTGCAGCAGCTGACTCTTCTCTGAACTCTACATGGCCTCGTCCCAGTCAGCGGTGCAAGCAGGGAGAGATTTATGTACGGTACATGCTTTTTTGTTGTAATATTTTGGGAATGTTGCTGTTATGGCATGAGTGTGGCAAGTGTTTAAAGTTCTTGGAAAGCAGAGAGAAAGGCCTGCCATCATAGAGATAGGCACGATGTGACAATTGTTAGAATATGGGGATAATGGAGCTTTTTCACTTTTTCAGTTTTCACTCTCTATATTCATAGCATTGGCTTGGATGTTCAAACGAAAAGTGACAGAAATAGTTGTGTAAAGAGATGGACACAAAGAGCTAGAAAAAAGTTTAAACCTGGCTCCTCTCTGACCTTCACACAGCTGGCCGATCATGGCGTGAAGTGGGTGTGCATAGTAACATCCACTGTTAAAGCAGGGGACATTGTCTCCTCTTTTGCCACTTTGTCACTGTGTTTGTTATCTTTATCTCATATTTTGTATTTTAACGTTTAACCCAATCGCCAGTATAAATTTTGGCTTTGTATTTGTGTTTCTTCAAACTATGGATATGTTACATTTATAATTTCATATGTTATATGTAGCTGATATGATGTGTTGAAACGTTACATTTGTTTACATTTCAATTTTTCGGTCATGACAACTCTGTGGTTTGGTTTAAGCACAAAAACCACTTGATAAGGGTCAGGAAAAGATCATGTTTTGGTTTGAGATACCCAAATTTGTCATGCTGGAATTGTTTATACGTGTCATTGAGATAATACCTGCTTCTGTTGCAGCAGATTAGGCTGGAAATCTCCCTTTATGTCTTTAAATACATCTCAGATCATTTGTAACTAGGCTGAAAATGTCCTGATGTGTTGTCATGAATTACCAGGTTTTGTCGCAAAATTGTTAAAAATATACTCTGTTTTGTCTTACAACAGCAGCTGTCTCCCCTAGGTGTTACATCATTAACCATCCCCTCCTCTACGTATATGTAATATACAAATATAACATATTGGTGGTTTGCAGACCCGTATAATGCCAGCGTTGTATTGGGGCCACTGGGTTGAAAAGTTTTGTAACCATTTTCTTATTTGGTTGATTTACTACTCTTACTCATTTGACACTGCACTTGGCAGGGTGGTGAACTTTGTTCCTTTAAACTGATCCACCAGTTTTAACAAACACGAGCTAAACACTGTTGTTGGTCTTTCTGCTGCTTTCATTTTAATTTACAAGGGCAAGTATCCAGTGTTGCATGTGCTCGGGGATGAATTATTTTGCACAATTTTGGTAACACTGTCTTAACAAAGCAGAACCGCCACAAAGAAACAAGCAACCAAAGCGCTGATCAGCTGAAAAAAATTAAAACGGTCCTGTTTTAATAAGCAGTGTGGAAACAAGAGGGGAGGGATGTGTTTAAGATTTTGAAGGAACTCATATCTCAGATCTAAAAGTTGAGATGTTATTACCCCCTCCCCTTCTCTCTCAGAATGACTGTGAGTTTGTGTATACACTATCTGTATATGTGTGGAGGTATATTACAGCATATTGCTACACAAATGACCCCGCTGTGAAATGAAAACTGCCAAAGAGGGAGTAAGGGAGGGAGGAAAGGAGAGAGGGATTTAAAATATAGAGGGAGAGTCATTGATTAAATGCTGCAAAGTGAGAGTAATTCTGCGAGCACTGGGAATACACACACCACACTCCTTCCATTATTCATGCCTCTGCATTTCTCTCTTCACCTTCCTCTCCTTTCATTCTCTGTCTCTCTTTCCAGCCTCTCTCTCTTTCATCTGTGAGCTGGCTGTCGATGACCGATGATGAATTGTGGCCGGTGTAGAACCTGCATTTAGTTCTGTCATTATTCAATAACAGGTGCAGCAGAAATCAAGGCAGCCTGGCAGTTATTGTACTGCTGCTGGCGCCATGTGATTATTCGCCATAATTTACTTTACTGCCCTGTCCTATAGAACCAACGTTAACTTGAGTTGTTTGTCTAACTGGGAGAGGAGAGAACTGTGGGTGTCCACCCGTCTGAGTAAGTACTTCAGTTTAATAAGAAACAAAGTGTTCCACAGTCGTAGATAATGAGAAAGTTGGCAGCTCTTTATCGGGGAAGTGGTGCACGGTGGCATTTATCTTTGGCAGCTTGTGCAGACACAACATGGAAGCTGCGGAAAGTGTACTCGAGATATGGATTAAAGAATGGTTATAATCTAATGTAGATAAATATATGCTATATCAAACAGAAATACAGCTCTGTGCTATATACATGTCTTACTTAAAATTGTGAAAATGCCTGTCAGAATGTTTCCCAGAGTCAATAATGATGACATTGTCAAGTTTGTTTTGTCTGTTAAAGGTTAAAAAATACAAATGTTTCAAATTTTCAGTGATATTAAACATTAAAAATATGCAAAATCTAACACTTGTGAAGCTGGAAACCATATGCAGTTGAAGACTGAAAGAAAATTACACTTATTGTGGTTGGAAGGGGAAGTGGATGGATCCAAAAAGCACAGGACTATGACCCAGGAGACTGATTTTCGAGACTAGCAAGCAAAAAAATAATTTGTGCCACTCAAAGCCAGGTATTACTTAGCGATACACCGATGCCTTTCCAGCTGCGTTTGTGCCTCTGAATGCCAGATGTGTTTTTAATGACATCCGTGATCTTTTCCTAACATAACCAAGTAGTTACGGTTGCCTCAACCTGAGTGCCAAGCCCTTACGTAAGTAGACTTGTTGGGTGCTTTTTAGTGACATCTGCAATCTTTTCCTAACCATAACCAAGTATTATTGTTGCCTAAACATAGCCACCACATAACCATTGCCAATGCTGTCCCCTTCTGCATCAAGACACTATGCAAAAGGCTAGCCCAAGCGTCATGATAGTAACGCTAGCACTTCTGCACAAGTGGCGAAACATAACGCGACCAGGGATAAGATCACATTCTGATGGGATCATATTGGAAAAGCAGGCTTCTCATTTGAAATGACGACACTGCAAGATGATCTGATCAATGATAGCTACCTGGCTAATTAAGCTAACGTTAGCTCTGTGTGGCCTCTTCCTGACTTTTGAATGGCTCCAGCTGACTCCTTATGTCTTAAATATGCACTTGGTGGTTACATACATGTTATTATGCTAAAAAATAAAGGCCAAATCTACATGTTCCCGGCAAAAGGTCAACGTCCTCACCAACCGATGATTCATGGAGACATGAAAAATAAAGAAACAGTCTTGTTCTTGCATTGCAATGTAGAGCTATTTACTCCTAATATTACAGGTAAGACCAGGCTGTTATTTAATTCTAATGAAGCACTCTTTGGCTGCTTATCTTACACTAAGTATTTTCAAACTGTATATTTTTACTTTTCACAGCACACAAAATGGTATCCTGTTGCTGGAGTGTAAACATCCTCAAATCCAATAAAAAGCAGGACAGAGATGCTAACATCACCCTAAACTACTAATAGCATCTTGAACCACTTTCCACACAGTGAGGAAAAACTACTCCGTGGATGTGCTTGATGTAAACTGGTATTTTAAGAACTGTGTTCTCCCTTGGCTTTGGAAGAAACACTTGGTTACAACTGTAGGTAGTTATGTAGTATGCCTAGCCAGCTGTCTTCTAGAAATTATGTTAATATCCAGCTGTTTTGAAACAGCATTTATGTTTTGAGGGAAACATTAAATTAACATTAAATGTTGCAAATTAGCATACATGGCAAGTTGCAAAAATGTTGATCCTATTTCAGTTGTTTTCCACCCAAATAGGCAATCTTGTAATACAGTATCCACTCTTTGTGACTAGAGCATTGTATTTTTATTAACATTTAAACACAATCCTGACATTTGCCTAACCTTAAACAAAGTGCTTTTGTGCCTAAACCTCAGACAGGAGTCTGCATATGAACCATGGGTTCTGGTTTCAGGGTTCTACACGTTGTACTGTACATCCACCATCTTCTGCAATCACCTCCTTACAAAGCCTACATGGAACATGAATGTAGTGTTTCGTAACCTGAAAGAAACACAGTCTCTAAACATATTCCAGGCAGCTATTACAGTGTTGGGAAGGCTACTTTTAAAATATATAAGTAACAATTACTAGTTACCCTATTGTACCCTAATGTAATAATTGTAACTATTTTAATTACTTCATCAAAGTAATGTAACTTATTACATCTGACAACTTTTTGATTACTTTTCTAACAGATATTTTGATTTTAGGAATAAAGCTGAAAAATATCTGGAAACAGGCTCTCCCAAAAGAGGACATTCCTGCATGGTGAAAAGATGCAAAGCAACAGAAGTTGCTACCAAAATAATATATGCAGATATAACACCTCTGTAATCACAGATGTTTTGATTAGTAACTGTAATTTAATTACATATTTATTCTCAGTAACTGTAACAGATTACAATTAAATTCATTTTGTAATCTAATGACGACACTCTATTACATGCAGTTACTCCCCAACACTGGCGATTACACTGCCACAACAACGTGATTAAGAAAGCAGCTCAGTAACACACAAATGTAATTAATAGGAGACAGGGTTGGCCTGGCATGCCAATGATTCCAGCTTACGTTAGAGCAGATAAACACACTGTTTAATCCACTCTTTACAATAGAGACAGAGTGCACTGAAGTCGCACCCCCACTGGAGAGGAAAACAATTCATTGCTCTCCATTGACTTTGTATTGAGTGAAGGAGCCTCCTTGTCTTTTCAGCTAACAACAGAAAAACGTCTAAAAGCTGCTGTTTGATGGGATGCACCACCATCAGGTTGAAGAACCCAGATCTAAGTTTTAATAAGATGCTGACCCAAACAAAATGAGCTTTTAAGAGGACAAGCATAGATGTAGACTGTAGAGATTGAAGCTAACTAAGCTATGCAGGGTCTTGATCTTTGTTAGCAAATGATGATGTTACCTAGCGTGTCGATCAAATAGCTGTAAATATCAAAGTATGTCAGTACTGGCCATTCAGTTTGATCATTTCTCCAAGGTAAGTAATGTAAGGAGAGGGGACATTGGGATAGAGCAACAATATTACGCTTGTTAATATACCTTTTGCTCTCTAGTAGACATGGGGTTTAAAAATAATCCTTTGACATTCTGATATCCATTGTTTTTAGGGAGCTATAGGCATTATATTTGTGTCAGAGTATGATGCATTGCTCTCTGTCTCTATTGTTATGTTGTGTTTTTCTTTTTTTTTTCTTTTCTTTAGAAACACAGTTACACAGTGTCCAGCTACAGTTGCTAAGCTATGACTTGACAGCACACTCTTCATGGGAGAAGTTTAGCGTACTGACAATTGACTCTTTCAGCAGTACATTGAGTACTGTTGGTTATGAAATCATACACATTGCCTGAGAATGTTTCACGTGTATCATGACCTCTACATTAGTAGTTTTGATTCCCCCAGCTGGCATCATGCCAGCCCAGCCTGACCCCCTGCAGCTGTATATATCAGCAGATATATCAGCCTGCTCAGCTTAAACCACATTGATATGTGGGGGATTCATTCCACTGTATGTTAAGCCTGCGGGCTGCAGCTTGCTGACTTATATTGGAGCCGGCCACAGCGATGGCCTACAAGTGTTAATGGGTTGGCAGTGGGAGCTGAGGACACAGGAATTAGGCCTCTGCTACTAATTGCACAAGGGAAAGATTTATTTAAGTTGGGAGGGAATAAGCCTGCTGGGATGCAGTGGGGGGTACTCAGCCGAATATGTCGAGGCAGTAGAGAAGCAAGGCTGCATCTGGGGAGCTTCACTGGCAAAAGCAGAAACAGGGATAGCTGCTCACTTCATGGATATAACAGATTTTGTTCAACATATGTTCACTTTTTGGTGGCTGACACAAGATGAGGTCAGAGTCTTGTTTGAGTTCAGGTGAAGTACAGTAAGTTTAGAAAAAAAAAATCTGTTTTTATTTGCAGACTGGTGATATTAAAATAGAAAAGGGTATCAAAAGGATTTTATTGATACCAATGCCATTATTGATTCTGCTTATTGGCCTGGTTCTTTATCAATTCCCTTATTGATTCTTGATCAATTTTCTGTTTGGAAGAAAAATAGACCTACACAGGTTTTCAGCGTCAAAGCAACCGTTTTATTCATCATCTAAAATGGATGAAATGAGAGAATATTTTGCAGCATTCACATTTGGACATGATACTTGGGTAGGAAGTAGCTGCACTCATGCGTAGACTGTCAAATTCATGGCATTCCTGGAATTTAAGTCAATTTTGCGTAAAAAGATGTTCACATTAATGGCTTTACCCAAGTGGGCCCCATGTGGTTATACTAGGGCTACCTGGGTACCAAGTGGATATGGGCCCAAAATGGACATCTTGGGTAAATCCACACATGCAGGCAAATGGCATGGGGCCGATATGGAACCCATGGTGCATCCCACATGGGCCCCATATACAAATGCTGGCTGGGAAATGATCATTTTACAGACATTACAAGCAGAACTGTTGTCAACTTACTTTGTGAAATTAAGCCACGCTTTAGAACATTTAGTCCTCTCCACCGTGACTCTTTCTTGTGGCGAGCTTCCGGGGGGGGGTATTTATTTATTTTTATATATTTTTATTTTTATATATCTTTGAGGACTTTGAAAAGCACTATATAGATTCAGTGCATTATTTATTTATTTAATTCTTATTAGCTCTAAGGAGCTTTCTTTCTTTTTTTGTTTACGGAAAATGTCCTTGCAATTAAACTCCTTACAAACCTTCACACCCAAAATGTAAAACTTAGGGATGTCTTGAAGCGATGCCAAAGATTGGTATTCCAGCCAATCAAGGCATTTTTTAACTGATCAGGATCCGGGATATTTAGCTATCTTGTGCCTGATCCTGATCCTTTTTTTTTTTTTACGGTAGCTGTCACACAAGTGTTTTTACAGGTGAAGGTTTCGCACACAGCAACGTAACAAGTGCAGCAGTCGTACTTTACCAACTCTTTGCTGTCTGTCTCTACTCTATATGTGTGGAGCAGGGCTAACCCCGCCCACCACAAAACACCACATGCTATAATGTCAGCAAAACACAGTATGTTTTCTCTTTTAAGTTATGATCACTTGTTTCATTCAGCTCAGTTTGAGATTCTCTCGCATTTTGTTGTCTTCTACAGTGCATAGTGATTCACCGCCCTGCTCGGAGAGACCACACTCATCATGCTACTGCAAGTGCAAGAACTGGACTCGCTATTGGCAGATACTCATTATTAAATGACTCAGATCGGGAACAGGAGCAGGGGCAAAAAAGCCTTTACTGGGACATCCCTAATAAAAATCAAACCTGCCCTATTTGTTGTTTTGTAACTTTGACCCCAATCTCTGCTGTCACTTGTCTTTGTGCACCCACCCAACCATCCACCAGCCACTGGTTATCATCTTACCTCTTCTCTGATTTGAAAATGTGACCACCATGTAATCATGCCAGGTAGCTAATCCAGTTGTGCCTTCATTAATGGCATGAAAACATAGCCACTGATTGCTGTGGGATCCCAGAAGACTGGGAAGGACAAATGATTACGAATGACGTTACAATGAGTTCTTATTGATTGATTGAAGAATGGATGCAGAGTAATGACAGTCAAGTGGCTCATCTTATGTCTTGCATATGTGTTCAGGCTTCTCTCCTCAGCTTTTCTGCTGTAGCTCCAGTTCCCTGCTTAACCCACTACTCATAAAGTTTTTTGCTATTTGAGAGTTGCACCAACAATAAATATTGCATGTTATTCCCAAACTCCACATCCCCTTCTTCCCTCTTGGCTAACAGTCGCTAATCATGTTCATGTTTCTCCCAGCGGCGCTCACCGACATGGTGTTTGAAGTGGGAGGTTCCACTCTCGGCTGATACAAACTCCCAATAAAGGATGCAGCTGAGGATAAAAAGGCTCTTGAAGCATATTTTTATAAAGCAACAGATGCATTCACGTCCCTCTCTTTATAAGCTCTTTTGCTCTTTTTCACTCCCCTCTTTTAAATGTTCTCCTCCTCTCCACCCCTCCTTCTCTGACGCTCTGTTAAGCCTGCTATCTGATGTGTTAATGAGGCATTAATGAGACAAGGTCTGTCTTAATCTCAGGCAGAGAATCGGAGCGCCGGACGATTTTAAACAGTCTTCGGGATTAGCAGAGGGAAGGGCGTTTCTGTGAGGTAGGGCGTGAGAGAAAGAAAAGGAAAGAGAAAGAGAGACTGATGGAGACAAAGGTGAAAAGCAGAGGTATATATATGCATGTGTGTTGTAAATTAGTTGTAGATTTAGTGCACTGTTCTGTGCTGATGACTTTAGAACATGAGTGGGTGGATGGAGTCAGTATCTGTAGAAGAGTGTTGTGACCCTGATGGGAAACAAATAATGAGGCAGTTGTTGTGCACACTCAACACCCACACACTTGTTTTAAAAAGAAGAAGAGACAGAAAGTGCATTCCTTATCCCTCGTGAAGTCTCTTTACTGTCTTTATTGTCTAAGTGTCTTTCATCCTCTCTCTCAGGTCCAGCCCAGCTGTCCTGTGGCCGTCGCTTTGTCGTTCTCTTTCTCCACCCTGAAAGATGAAGGGATGTCCTTTATTTTTCTTGATAAAAATGGAGGAGCTCCGCTGCAGATGTTCTGACGCTCCCACCTCGTTCACCGCTGGGATCCCACTAATCAATCGAGTCAATTACCACTGAAGTCTCCTCATTTCCCCTCATCACACGTTGATTTGTGTTTGATTTACTTGAAAGTTCACCACAGTGACTTTATCTTGACTCATAAGAACTTATGCTGAGGAAAAGTTTTTGATTTTCTTTTGCCTAAACTTGGAGGCATAAATTATCTCAGGAGCAGTGCATTCCTTTCTCTCAGATTGTCACTGCTGGCTTTGCTATGAGTCAGAGGTTTGAGAACTTTTGACTTGCCACAGACTTTTAAAGCTGACAGCTGATTTCAGCTGTCCCAGTCTGAACTGCGTCTGTGAAGTTGCCCTCCTGCTTGCCTTCACACTCTTTTTGTCTGACGCCATATGTTGCTTTTTTGACCGAGATTCTGCCCGAGGGATTATCTCGGATTATCCAAAAGTCTCGTCTTCGAGCTCCAATCCCACTTCTGGCTTCTTCCACTGACTTCTGATTCCCCTCTGCAACCAGAAACTTTTCTCCTGATGATACTTGTAGAATTGTCCAACATCTACTTACCATTGTAATAAAATGCAAAATACTCTGAGCACAGAAGGATGGTTTCTCGCAATTACCTGAAGCCTGTCATAAAATTTGTCTCAGCTGAAAAGAAGTGGTTGTTTTACATAAAGAATAGGAAAAGTTCAATTCTGTCAAAACTTAATGCAAATTTTTAAAAACAATGCAAGATATGAAATATGGAACTACACAGTCAATTTACTTTATGCAAATATGTATAAAAAAAACAAAACCAAAATATTTTTATACCCATTAACTTTCTGATGAAGAAGCCGAGCATTGTGATTTTTTCTGTCGGTTAGTTTATTTAGGATGGTAACAAATGGCAAAAGAAAGTCAAATAATTACTGGCTTTAAACATAAAAACAAGGTATATGCACTTGATTCTTTTTTCTTTTTTTAACTCAAAGTCCACCTACAAGCTTTTGCTATTGACTGAACCACTTCTTGTTGTCTAGTTATCTCAGACAGAGCTTCACCCCTGCCTCTGGTTCCTCTCAGGAAACGTCAGGATTCTTGAGTTAAGTTTTTTTTTTTTTGTCAAACTATTGTTCAAGCTTTTACACTCAAATTATATATGTTTTTTTGCTTTTATACTGCACTTGGCTTTCAATGGTTCCTGATGCAGTGTACTGCTCTTCAATGATGCAATTTAAATTCTGTTTAAGTACTTAGGTAATAACTTATTTAAATTGATGTACCTATTGCAATTCATTACTTTTACTTGTGAATAAAAAACATAATTATGTTGGCTTTATGAGGCCAGCATCACAGACATATAGTAGCATACTACACGTAGAATATATAAAATATTTTAACATGGATTAAAAGGACATGATAGACTTTGTTTTCTAAATAACTAATTTGCATTAAAAGCCTTTCTGTTATGTGTAGATTACCACAACACAGCGAAAGCATTAAATCTTCTATTAAAGTTCAAAATTTAAAGATAATTATTGCCAAATGAACAACAATCACAAGAGCAGCCATTTCCATTGAAACACTTGGGTCACACACTCCTTCCAACAATGTAATTTAAATATGTATAAAAATTGTTAATATTAAAATCACACAAAAATTATAATTTGTGTGTCAGTTACCGACTGGTCACTGTGTTATAATGAGTTCAGGAAGAAAACTTTGTTTTCCTCACTTGCCTTTAGAGCAAACAAAGAATCCAAAAAGCGAGAAAATTGTGATTAATTGTTAAATAAATCATAAGGCGCCGCATTGACAGCAAAACTATATCGAAACATTTGTTTACAAACTGTCATACATCTTGTGCCATATAACCCAAGTCTCATTTATCTAGCTATATGCTCAGTACTTCCCAAACACCTACAACATGGAAAAGTAGTGTGCCTGTGCTGTTAATGCGGAGGTAGTAGTAGTGCATTCATACTTTTGCTGTTGTTAAACGTGGACCCCAATGACGTCAATTCATTAATGACGTTCGCCTTTTGTTAAGATTCTTCTATTACCTGTGAAGACATGTGAGAGAAGCTACATTTTCCTCCTGAATTCAACGTAACACAGGGTGAGAAATTGAAATGCAAATTGTCATCTGGGGGGTGAAGTAATTCTTTAAGGCTTTACTGCAACACATATACTTCAGCAGTATGACACAAACCATGGGAGATTCATGCAATATTGTGTTTACCACCCTTCATGTTTACAAATGTGAAAATTTTCCAACTCGATGGGAAATGATAAAACATGTTCACATTCACTTTATGGTTATTATGCATAAAGAAAATTGTAATAGAATGCACGTGAGGATACATTTGATACCATGCAGGACTTTTCTTGTATAACGGAAGTGACAGTGGGATTATGGGAAGCGGAGCAGCAGCAATCTGTCTCCCCGCTAACAGAACTGGGTCTCACGCCACATCATGCCACATGGGGGAAAGTGTCAGAGAAGTGATCTCTTTTTAAGGATTTGCTGCTGTAATATTTAGGACACACACACGCCACACATGGGCTGTGAGGTTTGTGCATGCAAGCAAGCAATGAGATACACACATGCACTGTGTTTGAATTATGTACATTATGCACAGATGCTTTCAGTACACACAAACACACACATACACACATGCACACAAACAAACACTGCAGATCTGCTTCAGGCAGGCGTCCTGTGCACTCACAGGCAACCAGAGGCAGCTCCTGTTTGCATGCCAACTGTAACATACTTGAATTGTGTGAACTCGAATCCACTCAAGTGATTTATGCAGGAAACGTACAAAACAGCGACCTGAGAGAGAGAGAGAATGGAGGAACGCTGCCCCACTTGAAAACTGAATATTTATGACACCATGACACAATGCACTTCCACTAAGGCCTCCTCTATCTTTCTCTCTCTCCTGTTTAAGTGATAAATCTATTTTCCAAGGTTGTTATTACATTACATTGTTTCATTCCTCACCTCTGTGTATCCCCGTGCAAATAAACTGAACTAAGCAAAAACTAAACAGAATTTAAATGAACAGAACCAAAGTCACAGTAAACTAAAATGAATATAAACTGAATTAATATTTCCTCCACCTCCCTTTTCTCTTCCTTGTCTTTTCATCTGTTATGGTCCAGAAACAACAAACTTTTCACGCTGTCCGGGTTTTCTATCTTTCAGCTAACTAATACATGTGCGTGCACCTGCTGCACATGGCCATTTTATTATTCCCTCCCGTAGGAGGAATGATGTATACGGGCCATACACACTGTATAAATATGTCAGCTACAGAGGCAGACAGCGTAACCTAATACACTAATGCATAACGATATGTGGAACTATAAGCAGACTGCCTACGCTCTGATACACACAGTAATGTGCCCTTATACATATGTATGCGCACAAATAACACCATTCACTTTTATACATAGCAGCTATCCAGCACAAACAATATAGTAATGAGTTAGGACAATAAATACTATGAATGCTAATTTGACACTTACACCATAATACTCTTAAAGACTTTAGTTTTTACTCTCCTTTATAACAGTAATTTTCAAATATCTTGATCACCCAAGTTGAAACATTGTGCCCATCCTTCAGGTCGCCCCATTCAGTAGTTGAGTCGCAAACCCCTTTAACAGTGTTAGCTACTGTTAGCTTTGTTAGTGCAGTTAGCACTGTCAGCAAGGCTAGTGATGCTAACATAGTTAACAGTGTTAACTGACTTTTTCATCGCAATTAAATTAGAAAAATCAAAAACTGGTTGTTTGACTGTTGTAATGTGAATGTTATTTTTAGTTTTCAGATTAAGGTTACTCAGTCAGGCCATGGGAGGACCACCATGGAGGGTCTGACGGGGTCCTAAGGTGAGAGCAGTTAGATATGTTAAGTTAATGTTAAGCAGACGTAATGCAGAGTTGACGGGTATTATTGTCGAGAAGCATCCCAATATTACATTGACCAACTCCCAACAGTTGTAATTGTGGCATGCACTGAACAAGGAACACACAACATGGCTCACATATAGAGTATAAATCCAGCATAACTAATCACATTCAACAATACACCAGACTCATTACAAGATTTGCTCTCCCACATGTAGACTGGGGTGTGACAGTCACCATCTGTACCCAAAGCAGTTTTATTGACAGCTGAATCCAAAGGTCACTTAACACATTATGTGGAATATATGATTTGATTTTACAGTATGTGCTGATTAAAATGTGTATGATGGGAATTTGAACGTGTATGAAGGTGAGGAAAAATACACATACGTTTGTACATATACACATACATAAAGCAAACACATTATGGTTAATGTACAGTATTTTTATGCAGTAAATGGACCAGAGACACAGATGGAAGATGTTTTGGACATCTCAGTTGTCAATTTGTGAGATACACCTTAAGCTAAAATGAACAGCTCTGCAGTAAATGCTACCTTCATGAACGTCATAATGTTAAGTTTTTTTGTTTAAATGGCTTCAGAGAGGTATTGCTTCAGTATCATTAGTGTGTTTCTGCATTGTGATTTGGTCGGTGGGAGTAGTTTGGCAGAAAGAAAATAGTTCCCCATGAAACTGCTCAAAACAAGGTCTATGGATTATCTGTAATCAGGTCATGATTTCTGAAAAGAGACCTTGCTGTCACGTTTTTCAAATGTTGTTTTTTTTGGGACTTTGAGCACCACAAGTCGAGTAACATCTAGTTCCATTATTTTGGAGAGATGGCAAACATCTTTACAACCGATATCTCGAACTCACACCAAAACAGTCTATTGATAGATAACAAACTATGGGGAAAAATATATATTTCTGATTTTTAGGTGAATTGGCCCTTGAATTTATAAACGGACCCTTGGGAAAGTAGACTTCATCTAAAAGAGATCCAAATAAACAAATTTAAAATGAAAAGAATCATTACTTGCAGCCCTAAGTTGAAGTCTCTAACATTTTCGCCGCACCTGGTCAACGTGTTGTGATGATTGATGGTTGTAAATGCCTCTGTGAAAATTACAACACAGTAATTGATTTCTTAAACCTTGCTTTCTCTGCTCAAGACTTTACCACTCTTCTTGCAAACCTGTCACCGAGAATAAAAACAGACACTTACAGCCAAAGGACCTTTGGATCGTCACTCTCTTTTATTGGACAACTTTTGAATTCGGTGGACCCTCAAAGCTTCAAAGCTTGTCAGAGCTGTACTTCCTAGAATTATGTTATTCAGCATCGCCGCATGTCAGATGAAAAACCGGCTCCCCACTTTTAAAAGCAGGCAGATTAAATGCAGTGGTAAATCTTTCACCAAGCAAACTGTAGACACTTGCCAGGCCCCTGTGTGTACTGATGTGTTTTTTAGTGTGGCTAATTAAATACCTGTCTTATGAGTCCTGATTATGGTAATCGACTGCCAAGCAGGCAAGTCTCTGTAGATCAGACAGTGGATGTCCTTGTGATTAGAAGAGTAGCAGAGCTGGAGAGGACCAGGGAGCAGATCATTAGTAGGTCTAAATGTGGTAGCACCACTCGGGGGGCCCTATGATCACTCCTGAGAGAGCAGCAGGCGCAGAGAGAGGACGGAGATTGAAGATTGTGTTTGTGTGAAGGCCTGTTTCCGCTCAATTTTGTTCCGTGGGCTACGGCGGAGAGTGAGGAAAGGTTTAGAGTAGATTAAACATCAAGAAGATAAGAGATGATGGATATCTTTACTTCAGCACCTGAGTCTTACCTGATCCGATTCCAAACTGAGTTACTTTGATGTGGCTGGGAGCTGAGTACTGCGTGAGCAGGACGGTTTTTAACTGAATATTTATCCACCATGGATTTAAACGACACAGAATATTAAGAGTTTGTTACTATGGTCAGATTAACCTGTTAAGGTATACCAAGGCAACAGTTTCCTGTTAATCCAACCAACCAGCTGCCCTCTTTGTAGAGTTCATGGACCAAGGGGTTATCTCTGGGTTGATCTGAATAATGAAGCCAATGTCTAAGTGCTGTAAATGTGTATTTCTTCTAGAGGCCAGCAGGGGGCAACTCTACTGGTAGCAAAAAGTAGTCAAATTTTATAGAAGTCTAAGAGAAAATGACTCTGCTTCTCATTTAATTTATTACCTCAATAAACATTTTCCTCATGACTTTATGGTCGCAATCGATACTTTTAAGTCTTCTTCAGTAAAGCAGGATTTTAATTTTGTAAATTATGTTCCTGTTTAGAGTAAAATAGACGATAAATCAGGGTTTATTTTAGGGCGTGGCTACCTTGCGTTTGACAAGTCGCTACAACAGTGGTGGCCACAGTTTGTCAGGCAGCTCCACCCTCTTGTCCAAATATGGTCACTTCTGGCTCCAAAAAAACCCAGATGGCAACGACCAATATGTAAAACCCTGAGGCCTCAAAATGGCAGTCCACAAACCACTGGGTGACATCACAGCAGGCTACATCCACTTCCTTTATACAGTCTATGTTTTACTTTGTTGCCTCCATGTTTTCATTAAGTTCAATGCGCATATAAAAGTCTACCTGGCAGCTTCATTATTCACCCAAACATCAAGTGTTACTACCATGCTGGAATAATATTACCTGTCAGTTAGTTTGACAGGGAATGGTTAGTTTGTTTTGATTTAATAACTTTAATTAAGAATGTACACCATGTCAGTAAAAAATAATTTTAAATACTGAAGGTGTTATGACTGGATTTTGACACAGGGCTCATTTGCAAGATAGATCAGCTAATAATGCTTTGTTGATATTGTGTTTTAGTAACCAGATGACACACAATGAACCTGGAGCCTTTGGGTCTGGGGTCCTTGGGCAGCTGCAGATTTTCCCAGGTAGCATTTCTAGCCTTACTCCTGGTGAATATTTATCTGCTTCTAGCACTGCTTTTATGTTGGCTTTTTCCCCAGGATTCTAAAGAAGAGAGATTATTATCTTAATGAGATATTAATTAAAGCAGGGGTGTCAATCTGGTTTTATTTTAGGGGCCACATACAGCCCAGTTTGTGTGCTGGACCAGTAGGACCAGTAAAATGTTTGCACGATAACCTATAAATGACAACACCTCCAAAATGTTCCCTTTTTTTCCACTAAAAAGTGTCAAGAAGTTTATTTGTTCACCTGTTTACAAAACAGATGATGAATAGCCTGAGGGGGAAAAATGCAGTTTCAGCAATATGTCTCAGTTTTTCCACATTCAGTCCAGTCTACTACTCACTGTCATTACATGAGAGTTTTACCATTCATTTCCACTCCTGTGCACCACTGCTGGCATCACCACACCAAACTGAGTGGAAGCTATTGAGGAAGCAATTTCGGTTATGCTCTGCTTCACAAACCATTTACAAATCTAGCTTTGGCAGTGCCTTAGTAATATGGTTCCATAATTACTGTTTTTAGATAGAAGTCTGATACAGATTCTTTGTACTGAAGCTCCTGATTGACAATATTTTGCACAATGCTGGATATTTTGAAATATGACCCTGGTAAGTATTCATTGTTTTTTAGAGAACTGTGTTGTGGCCAGGTTGGAAAAGCCTCTGAAACAAAGCATTTGTTGGCCATTTCCAGTTTAACCTGCTCCTGAAACCTGGCACAAGGGCTACCCCTTGAAAGTCGGAGAATCATCAGTTGGAGGACCCCTCAGTCGACTGAGATTGCTTCAAGTCGTTTATGTGTTTGTTTTTTTGCTAGTCAGAGTGCTGTACGGTGTACTTCTAAGGACTTTTGGTCCCCAGACTACATAGTAAGAGTTCTTTTTGGTACAGGCAGCTGCGGACAGGATGCAGACTTTGCTCCATAATGTTTTGAGATAACATTATCTTCTTTCTGCTGTTTTGAAGTGGTGAATTCACAGCTCACAGATACTTAATATGACACAGTATCTGGCCTTTGTTTGATATCTAAATGTTAGTGCATTTAGCTTGTTTACCATATTACGTGAATGCTGCTGTCGCTATGAACATCCTGTTGAGCCTGTCCAAACTTGTCCAAACTGTCCACACTATGAAAAAAAAAGCAAATATTCATATTGCATAGCCAAATCTGATTTGACTGACATAATTCTCGATTGGATACAGTCTTACCTGGCACCTCTTAGCCTTCACAAGTGTATCAGTATTAGGTGTGCAAAGTCATCCAGTGGGCCGATTGGACCCATTGCAGGCCGGTTCTGGCTCCTGGTTCGTGTGTTTGACTCCCCTGAATTAAAGGAAAACAATGATAGACAGAATATGGTTGAACTAACAGGCAGTAAAAGGCAGTAATGCGACACCTCATTACGAAATTATGGACTTTTTTTTACACCTAGTGCCGTATAAAAGACCTTTACAAGCCCAAATATTAAACATACGTATATGTGCTTAATCAATCTTCTTAACGTATGTGTGGGTAAAGAAAAATCAGCAACAATGTAGTGTGTCTATCTAACAGACAAAGCACTGAAACAAAAGTGTACATTTTATTAAAAGGTACTTTTAATATTTCAAATCTGTGGATCTGCTTTGAGTGGATGAACAGTTTTAAAGTAAAAGTAATCATATCAAAAATAGCCTTTGGAAATGTATTTGGTTCATGCAGAAGTCATAATGAGATGAACTTTCAGGAAACTAATCGGCATGACAGTGATTTATATTACGAATATTTGCATAAAAACTGTTAATCTGTGTTAGATATAGGAACAGAGATTACATGAGGTGAAAACTGTTCACAGCACTGATTGCGTCTGAGCTCCGGGATATGTGATGAGATTAGTTGTGCTGCCATGGCAACACTATCTTTGACCCTAATGTGTATGGAAAATATATGGCATAATACAGTAATACCGACATACTGACATACGTATGCGTGTGTGTGTGTGTGTGTGTGTGTGTGTGTGTGTGTTTCTCTGCATCACATTCACAATACACAGCTACTGTCTGTCTTGCTCTTTCGTTCGCTCCCCTCCCATCTGTCACACACACATACACACACACACACACATATGTGTACGCGCTTCTAGACCCACCACCAGCACTGTGCACGCACAGCAGAGCGCATGCTTTGTGTGTGCTCGGAGTCCGCTGTGCTCTATTTGACATCATATTGAATTTGGTGGGGTTGAAGACAGGGTGTTTGCTGAGCCTAATTTACCTGGGCTAGACCTCACAGAGGGCCTGGGAGGGGCTGATAATTAAAATGGCTTGCTGCTGCTGGGATGGAATATTCATGGGAGATTACTTCCACCCTCAAACATCCCTGCACTTCGCTGAGATGTGTGTATGTGTGCAGAAACATGCTTGTGTGTGTGTGGTGTTGCGTCTACACGTACGTGTGATAAGAGTGTGAATGTTGTCAATGACATTTGTGTGCGTGTGTACGAGTCAGTGTGATTGTGTGTGTGTGTGTGTGTGTGTGTGTGTTTGTGAGTTTTGTGCTTGTCTACACCCCTCTGTGACCTTTCTCTCTCCCCATAATGTAAAGTCATCAACACGCCGCACAAGATATTTAGGTCAGTGTGAGACACCCCACACAAGATGAGATGAAAGACAGGCGGAGTGAGAGACGGACAGAGAGAGAAATAATGAAATTGACGGGTCCCATGAGGTGATGACAGCAGGCTGTCCTCACTAGTTGATGGATGACAAATGCTCAGTGTCCATGTCTATCAGAGTCCCTGCACATCTCTGTCAATACAGCACAAGTTAAACAGGAAGTCTGGCCTTTTGGCTTTAATTAACTTTGTCAGTGACATTTTCTCCAACAGATAATGTTTGTGTGACATGTGGATCAGTGAGGACTTATAAAGTGACATAAACTCAACTTTGCTAGGGGAGTTTTTGGGCATGAATATGTGTGCAGAGCCCTGGTTACATCAAATCTTTGAATATTTATTATTTACCTTTTAACCTGGACACAGGAGGACAAACTTTGACTTTACTTTTCATATTTCCAAACCTAAGCCAACGATCTATTTTCTTTATGATGAGTCATTATGTGCCTGTGAATGACCCAACAGATACACAAGCTGGAAAACCTTGACCTTTCATCCCAGTGGCGAATGAGGCAGGATCCCCGTCTCAGCCTCTCTTTTTTCCCCCATCCTCTCCCTCTCCTCCTTCCTCGCCTCATTACGGTGAATTTGAATCTGAGGCCATTAAGGAGCGTGAGGCGAGAGTCTGAAATGAGATGAAAACAGTAGGAAGGCAATAAAAAAGCCTTGTTAGAGGAATTTTATTACCGTTTTCTCTGCTCATAGTCTGGAGAACAGCCTGCGTCACACCAGGCACTGGATCTATATCTGTCATAATGGGGCTGGGAAAAGACCTTTACTTTTTTAATTTTTCTCATGTTTAACACAGACAATTTAAGAAGACATTCTGGGCCATTTTCACTTACTCTAAAAACCAACAGCAGTGAATTTCTCCCCCTGCTGATATCTTAAAAAAAATATGCTCTACTGTTTCGTCCTTTGCTACAGTTTCTTTGAAATCAAGCAGCACATGACCTCACTGTGGTATTTTGTATGAGGATCTAGAGTGGAGCATCTTTTATATACCTGCGCAGATTCAGGCCCCTGCTCCGACCATTAATCATAATTCTGTGGCGTTGTGTGTGAGAGAGAGATAGAACAGCAGATGAAGACACAGAGCAGATTGAGCTATTTGTTATCACAGCTTATCCCAACACCGGGATGCCTGCTATTATCCTGCCAACACTGGGAATGGCAGGTGGAAAATGGGATTCCGCCCTCTGCTCTGTTATTTTATTGGATTTTTTTCCCTTTATTCTTTCTACTGCTTTTTCAGACAGATTGAGAATAATTTTCCTGCTTTCATTCATGGAGGTTGTGGAACCGAGGGCAAAAATCTGGGAAGAAGGTGGCGGAGGGCAAGACGGGAGAGAAGGAGGAGGGAGGGTGTCTGACACGCTGATAGTGAAAGATAAACATTTTTCTGCAGTTGTTATCCTAGGTGAGGCTATGACCTCTCTGGCTTGTTGATTGTAATGTTTGGCCAAGGCGTTATCTCTCTACCACAGAGAGCAGCAGATACTGTCTGGGATATTAGCCTCATGTTAGCCAGGCAAAGACACTGGGATGCTGGAGCTTTGTTCTCCTTAGGAGAGTGTGCGTGTGTGTATTTCTAGGCACGTTAGGTGAGCAAACACACCCAGTATTCTAGGTATGGCGCTGCATGTTATCCAGCTCATTTTGCGTGGGATCCTAAAGGTCTGTGTGCGAAAGAACACAAAGCTTCAGCGCCTCAGCATGAATGAGTGAGAGGAAAATATGAAGTATATTTTTAGCTTGGAGCGGCATGCGTGCCTTTACCTCCTGAGGTCAGCTCCCAGGGGGGTTGCGGGGATTAAAGATAGCGTTCAAGTAGATTCATTATTTATTCATCCACTTCCACCTGCCTACACCACACCACTTACATCCCCGTTGGGTGAGTGCAATGCAATTAGATCTTTGCAAATGAAGACTCACCTTATCTGAAGCAAACTGTGGACAAGCTGCGTGTAGGGTTGAAATATGGGCACGATGAGTTACTATGCAGTTTTGTGTAGTGAGAGGCGGACTGATTCTTCTCACAGTATCGGTTCATTTAAGTTGATGTGTGTAAATGTTTGCTAGTCTTTCGAGTTTTGATACTTTTTGCAAAGTATGGTGTCAGTTTCTCTAACACTCTGTTATAGTACTATCCGCATCTGACAGTTAGTGCGGCCCACCGCACAAAACGTCAATGCATTACCACTCATCATGTAAAAGTTATGAATAAAGATAAAACATTTATTTCAATGCATTGATTCAGCATCCCACATGTATGTAGGTAGGCTTTGAAAGCTCAATACCATGTTACAGAAATGTCACTGACTAACAACCTACCGTTTTTTGATGGGCAAGCATGGGATGTATAAAGAGAACTGGATACAGCTTTGGAGGCGGAGCCTCATTTTAATGAAAGTTGCTTAGTGGAACATGAAGCCAAAAAAGTTTGACTTCCCAGGTATAAATTTACCCGGATCTTCTGCATAATTTGGCCAATAAAGCAAGCAAGCAGAGCTCTATGGACTTTCGCAAGTTGACTAGCTAATGTCCAGTTTAGCCTTCCGCTAAGTTGAATGGGAGCAAATTAATAATAATAATTATACATTTTATTTAAAAGCGCCTTTCTCGACACTCAAGGACACTTTACAGAGCAATAAAAACACAATTAAAATCACAATCAAAATAAATAAAAACAACAGATAAGAGTGACACAAAGTAAAAATGGAAGTGGGAAATTAAATTATAAATTATAAATAAATTAATTAATTAAGTAGTTAAATTAATTAATTAAATAATTAAATTGGTTTAATCACGCAGCTCCTCTAGACCTTAAATGTTATTGAACCAAGTAGATTAAATCCCAATAGTAAAATGGTACATTTAACAGGGGTTGAGACACTCAAAAAATAATCCACTGATTTACATACATTTCTTTACCAGTGTAAGTCTAGGGGAAAAAAATTATGGGCTCACTGGATTCATGTAACAGATGCAGAAGATGTAATTCCACTGTTTGGCCACTACAAAAAATTGCCAGACACACTTCCTAGAGGCCTGTGGACAAGTAGAAGACGTCCCAATTGCCTCTGCTACCTACACAGCCTTATGCTGCATTTTTGTGGTGTTGGAATAGTCTAAAAAAATGAGATCTCACAACCACACCAAAGTCAGAAGAATGACCATGAATGCAACACTGACCTTAGCTGGCACAGATTCCACTCAAGTACAATTTAATAGCTTCTTTTTCACTCACTGTAGCAGGCAGCCCGAGCAGTTCCCTACGATAACAGCAGGTGGGCAAGTGGAAAAAGTCTGGGATTCATGAGTGTTCAGATGTTCAACAGGCTTTCCTGGTACATGCCACACAATTAAAGAGAAAGATTTGTTCATTTATTTTGCATATCGTGCGTGACAGTCATGAAAGATGCTTTACAGGTTGTTGCGTGAGTCACACTAAGTGGAAAAAAATGAAGCAGAGGATTAAGTTGTGATGAAGAGGAAGTTTCGCATTATGTGCGTGATGTAGCTGCATGTGAGAGAAGCAGAGTATGGGGTGGGAAGAAGATGGCATGAGTTCCTGTGGATTTGTGTCAGTGGGTGATTTCATGTGCGGGTGGACTGTAAGTATGTGGTGATGATTGTGTGTGGCAGAAAATGAGGGCATGTGTGCATTATTGCGTGCGGTGGTGGCGTGAGTGTGTGTATATGCATGCGTGTGACCGTCTCTATACCCTCCAGTCAGGTACGAGCACTTGAGATTGGGTCAGCTTACCCCTGCTGAACAGATGGGGGTCAATTGGATGCACCCATGCAGAGCCAGCCTAACCTTGAACACTGGCACTGGGTGCAGGTTACCTTTCCAATTTACCCCTGGCTCCCCCTGCCAAGTGGAAGAGCCATGCCAGCCATAACCAGCCCCCTCCTCCTCCTCCCATCCAATCTACAGTGCTCGCAGCTGCCAACTACCCCCTAAGCCACCAGTCAGAGAGAGAGATGAAGTGGGGGAGGGTGTGCTGGGCGTGTGAGAGAGACAACAAAAAAGAGGGATTGGCAATAATGAGGATTTACAGAGAAAATGAAAGGAGAGATGTAGAGATGGCACGGTGGAAATGGGAGAGGGGAGATTGAGACAAAAAGAGAGGATTGACAGAGAAAATAGGTTAAATCAGGGAGGATGTGTTTTAGTAAGAGGGGCCAAAGGGGAGGGAGAGGGAGAGGGAGAGGGAGAGGGAGAGCTTCAGCCCCAGTGGCTTTCTGGTAAGCATGCATGCGAGGCCTTCTGATTATTGTATCTCATTGGCAGCCGTTGCAGGGCTCCTTCATGTGTACTAATTGTCAGCTGAAAAAATGCAGACAATGGATTGTTTAAAATTTGACACTGGTCACGATCTGCTGCAGGCAGAAAACAGATGAAAAAGACAAAGAAGCCAAATGCCAAGTTTCCCCGAGGCCAATTACAATAAGCTGAGAAGACACTGTATAATGGTGACAACAGAAATTACTTCCACTGAGTTTTATTGTGTTGAAAATGTAAAAATGACAACTTAATAATAGTTTTCGGTATGCAAAACACCAAAGGAACTTATTTTGTTTGCAAAATTGATCCCATTTTCCACAGAAAACAGGAAATGAATTTTTGACAAATGCAGTTCAGCCCTCAAAGTCACTCAATCATTTCTACTACATCAGCTGTAATTGGATGTGTGCCTTATCACTATGAGTCTGACAAAATCACTTTTTAATGGCTGTCATTTACAAGTAATGTGTCTCCTACCTGTATTGGTCAGCTTTGTCGATGGGTTACATGAAATGTTATCCTGTTGTTGAGCAAAATCAAGTCCATTGCTGAGGGCAGCCATTAACACTGACACTCTCTCATTTGTGGTGGTGGTACTGTAATCTTTCTGGTTACAGGAACCTGATAACTCTGTTGTCATTGCAACAGAAGTTGTTAGGAGCCTTCCTTGGTGAACACAGAAAGGAAAATGTGGTCTATACATAAAATACCATAAAAGATAAGCTAAACACCTTAAAACACCCAAAGCTTTTAATTCAAACCTAATTGCTTCTGTGAATTTTCTTCTGTCAACTTAATCAGAATTTATGTTGGCATTGCACGTTATGGTACATTTGTACATTTCATATGTAGTGATATGTTGAAACTTCACAGTGATAATCCGACACGGATCTGCCTCATCGCAGAAGAACGTGAAATTCTAGATGCCTGCATTTGTTAATTTCTTTACGTTACCATTTTCAATTCTATGTCATGACAATTTTGTGATTAATTTGTGGTTAGGTTTAGCCCACAACCACTGCTGAAAATATCTCAATGTGTCCTAGAAATGTGTTGTTGTTGGCAAATATTTGCTCTTGTTGCTAAAATCTCTGCTGGAAATGTCCCAGTTTGTCCTTAAAAAGTACCTGCTTTTGTTGTTTGTTGGTCTCAAACAATGGTCTGCTGCTTGGTTGCTTGGCAGCCATCTCGCCAAGGTCTCACGCCATCCACCATCTCCTTCTCCTGGTAGGAAACTGAGCCCATATACATGTAATTTGGACCATGCACTTTAGAAATATTGATAAATTGTTGTGTAGTCGTGGCATGCAAAAAAATACAATGCTACAATTTTCCTCTGGCCACTTGGCTGCTTCTTTTGTACCCCTCAATCTAAAATAGAATTGCTTGAAAATCATTTCTAACCATGGTAAGAGCTTTTTGGTGAATCCAAACCTTATAAACTGAGGAAAGGATGTAAACTGTGATGGAGAATTGTAGCACACTTTACTGTTGAAAACACAACAAAACCAAAAAACAAACCTTGAACCCAAATTAAAGTATGTGGTGCTGCAGATGTAAAAGTAGGAGGCAGCATTCGAAGGCTCAGCAGGACGACTGTAAATTAGACACTACTTTCCAGAGGAGACGCACACCACATGAACACACTTAAAATGATAGATGTTGTGTGTGACGCTAAGATAGTACATAGGGTATCTGATGTAGACAGAATTATGTGTGTGTGTGTGTGTGTGTGTTCTTTGTGTGTAAGAAAGAGAAATGAGAGTATCTACAGCAAATGCTGTCAAGTCCATTTAATTCATTCAGACACGCACAAACATGGAGGTAAACACACACCCCCACAATCCCCTGACATCTCCACAGTCGGCATGTTCTCCAATCCGATGTTCCCAGGTCCGGTGACAGATTGCAGACGAGCCAAGCACTTCCTGGTTTCTGCTCTGCTTCTCCTATCAGAGGCCACCATCTCATCTGACACGGCCGGCCGAAAGCCCGTCCCGTAATCACATCAGAGAGAGAGCAGGGGGAGTGACAAATCACATTACAAGCACTGACTCACTGCAGTCATTGTGTAGCCTCGATCCCGTTCTCCGTCTTTGTCCGTATCTCTCCGAATGAAGATTCATGGTTTGGCCTGTGGGAGGAAGAGTAATGTGATAGAGAAGGCAGGCTGTGAGTGAGACTGGATGAGTGTGTTTGTGTCTTTGCAGGTGTATGCAGTCTATAAAGCTGACACTCGCCAGCCCATAGGCAGGTGGGACGTTTGGTGGGCTGGTCGTTCAGTTGGCCTGGTTTTGTTCAAGTAACTGTGCTGAGGTGACATCATTTCTTTTCTAAAGCTGCCATAACTTAACTTTTTATTCAGTCTGCAAAGCTAGAGGTGTGTGTGTGTGTGTGTGTGTGTGTGTGTGTGTTTCTTTTGATATTTGTATGTATGACAGCAGTGAGTGGGGGGTTGCAATGAAAGAGTTCATTTGGAGAGATATTTATAAATCGTATTCAAATGATGTACATCTATAGTTCCACCTGATGTATGGACCCACACAACAAATGCTGTTGATGCCTTGCTATTAAAAACAATAATGATACCACTGATAAATTGCTACAAAAATGTTTAAAACTTACTGGGGGTAAACATTGAGATTACCTGAAACATGTAAAGAAATATTTCAAAATATGGGAAATAGCACATTCCCTTGTTTTTCTAATGGGCAAATGAGCAGATAGATTATACTGAATGTATCACAGCTTGTTTGACGTGAGATATACATATGAATTATATCTATTGTGGACACTGAGTATAAATTTCCATCTTTTTTTAAGCCACTGGCTCGAACATGATACAACAAGCAACCATTTTTTCTAACAGTACTTTATTCAACTTTTTTATAGCAGTACTTTATTTAACTTTTAACAACAGTACTTTATTTAGTTTTATTCTAACAGTAATTTATTTAAGTTATTTACCACAGTACTTTACTTCACTTTTTATTACAGTATTTATTTAACTTTATTATATAAATAATTTGTTTAACTTTATCGTAACAGTACTTTGTTTAACTTTATTATAATAGTACTTTGTTTAACTTTATTAAAACAGTACATTATTTAACTTTATTGTAATAGCACTTTATTTAACTTTTTATAACAGTACTTTATTTACGTTTTTTCTAAAACAATTTAAAACAATACTTTAACTTAATCACAACAGTATTTTATTTAATTTTATTATAACGGCAATTTAACTTTTTCCATAGCAGTACTTTATTTAGCTTTATTAAAAAAGCATCCTTGTTTAAATGTATCAAAACAGTACTTTATTTAACTTGATTGTAATAGTACATTAACTTTTTATCACAGTACTTGATTTAACTTTATTGTAACTGTAGTTTATTTGGTCGTTTAGCTTTTTAGTAGTTTACAGTAGTAGAGGAGATTTCAAAATATTGACATATATATTGTGTGTCATGATACAGCCTGGTAATGAGTCTATATTATTCACAGGCCATATCCTCCAGCCTTGAGCAGGTCGCCACATTGGTAAACCATTCATTTGACTGGAAGTTTACACACAATGCTATTTAATATATTTTCACTGGTTTTTTTTTCTGGATATTGATTGAGTGGATGCTTCTTGTTTTCTTCTTTTGTGTTTTTCACTCCTAGGTTTAAAAAGCTGAAGGATGCCCTTTTTCTTGAGAGAATTACAATGCTGCAATAATTTGAGTGGCACTGGCAACGCACCATGAATGAAGCCAATCAAGTACAAATCGCTGTGTTTATAGATAACCCTATTAGTGCAGTGCCTTTGGAGCATAATTACAGGGATTTTTATGCTTATGAGGCTCCAAAGTGAGGGATAGCACCCTTCATGGAACAATCAGGCAGCTCAGAACAGGAGATTTTTTTTTCTGTGTAATTTACATAATTATGATGTAGACCAGCGGTAGATAGCAAGGTAAGTAGGTTGGTGGTACCGTATGAAAGTGACATTTAGAAAATGAGGCGAGTATTTCTCTGCGCCGTGTTAGGTCGGTTTTCATCCAGGTTTGCTAGTGCTTAACTTTGATCAGATACACTGCTGGTGTCACATACTTTGGCCCATCCTGAAGAGGGCCTGAATTGCAGGCTGCGGGGGATTTTTTTCTTCTCAAAAATGTGATGGTTTTACCCCAGGAACATCCTCTCCTCTCCTCTCCTCTCCTCTCCTCTCCTCTCCTCTCCTCTCCTCTCCTCTCCTCTCCTCTCCTCTCCTCTCCTCTCCTCTCCTCTCCTCCCTGTCTCTCTCTCTCCCCTCTCTCTCTCTCTCTCTCTCTCTCCTCTTCTCTTCTCTCCTCTCCATATTGATCTGTTACTAGTAGACCAGTGGGACACACATGAAGCCTTACCACCCTCCTGCCTTGGAATCCAATATCAGAACACACAAGCTACACTGCGGTGCTGTAATACAAAAGCACAACACAATGACAAGCACCTGGTTAAATCGATGACGACCAGGTACACACACACACACAACAGACACACTAACACCAGACCAACCCGAGGGGTGCCTTAGAAATGGGCTGACTAGTGTGTAACAGGAGTCTGAGGGGAATAGGGCTCTGGCTCAGGGCTTTAACAGCGTCACTACGAGTGGTTTAATTTTCTACTGATGTCCTAATAACAGCAAGCCAGAAAGAGGAGGGTTTACATGCTTGTGTGTGTGTGTGTGTGTGTCGTCTTGTCTGGATGTAAACATTAATAGGGAAATAATGACAATAACATTGATGTAGGAAATGTTACTGTACACCTCAAGACTAGGCTTAGGTCACTTAGTCCATTGGTTTTAAATGTTTTGGGGTTTTTTTTGTATTTTTTGCAGATTTCTTGTCAGTGGATCTTACTGTAACTTTTATTTTAACAAAATTAAAGACATGCACACCACAGATTGATGCATTCAATACCCCAGAATGCAGGAAATTAAATGTTTGACTCTCAAGATTTTCGGGCAGAGGACCCCAAATCTTCCAATGTTGAAACGAGACCTGTGTGTATTCACAAGTCTTCATGTGAGTGAGCATGCATACTGTACTTTTTTAGTGTGCATGTTTATGCATGTGACTGTGTATATTTGTGTGAATAATACACAGCATTTACGTCTTCCTGAAGGCATAACTAGAGACACTGATGTAAATGAAGTGTCAGCAGTGTGTCAAGCGATATTTTCATAAGCGTTTTCTCTATGATCACGTTGTTTAAATATGGACCATCACTCGGCACAGCTCGAGTTGTGTAATGTCAGCACTGTCAGGATAAAGTAGGAGAACAAAACACCTAAATGGTGTAGCCTTGCATTTTGTGTGTGATGTATAAAACATCTGATCCAGCATCATGGCAGTGCTCCAGAGCTGTGAGTACGACTGCTTTCTAGCACAAGCTTTCTTGGCTCACACAAGTTTTACGCTGCTGCAACTTGATGAAGTTACAAAGTGGACTGATGTTTTGGTCAAAGCAATAAGGGCATCCAGTTTCTGGGTCCAATTAATTTGCCACCATCTATCTCCACAGTGCTGTCTAATTCCCCAAGGCCTCCAGTGCCCATATTTAGCTTTTCATCTCGTCATTTTGGGCTGAGGAGGAGGGAATCGTTTACCTGATCTGCACACTAACTTCTTGTCACTCACTTTTCCCAATTTATGCCTCTAGAGGTGACTTTTACACAGCTTCTAAAGAAACTGTTAAAATGTCATTGCATTTCCCCGTGAATGCAAGTGGCACACACAAAGCAATTTGAAAACCAGATGTAATCTCAAAGCATATGCACGCACTGAAATGCATATATACACATAATCATGCACACACACATAACAAACAGATAGGATCTCGGAACCACATAAAAAGGAACACTGGCAGGTACAAGCACATGCCACACAAGCAAATAAACAAAAACAAAGTGTCAAAAGCAGACAGCTCACAAAAACTCCTGAGGAAGAAAAACTGCTGATTTTTCTTTGCCTACACAACCCAAATTAAGCTTTATGCAGCACAGTATTACATATTTAATGCCAATGGAGGGTAAAGAAAGTTCAGCCAAAGTTTGAGGAACAATTTTTCATTCACACGCCTCGAGAAATCCCGGAGAGAGGGACCGCAATCGGAACGCATGAATATTCTGCTGTGAATTTACATACGCTTAGCTCTTCATCCTTTGGCCCGCTCGTACCTGGCTCCATAGGCTGTAGGTGTAATCAATTATGCAAATAGCGCTGTTGTCCTAGCAAAATTGAGCACTGTCAGCGCACGTTGGAGGCATCAGGGAGAGGAGTTGAAGGATGTTTACACACCTTCTTATCTTGCACTTGTAAATAAGGCAAAGCCTCCAGTAGCCAATGCGTGTTTGGAAGTTGTCGGGTGATGTCAATACAGTAATGTAGTATGACTCAACAACTTCCTTTTAAGGATTGACAGACAGCTCAAAACATGATGTACAAGCAGTCGTTTGCTAAAGTGAAGAGGGGCCCCTTTGTCAGTTCTCCTATACAAGCAGTTTTTTAAGTTTTCTGTGGTGAAGACGTTACAGCAGTTGGATGTCACAATGCCCTGTTGGCATCGCCTCAAGCCTTTTCATTTTGGATTTCCCGAATTTACCATATAGAGATGCAACACATAGGCTAGGTGTGGCCTCCAAATCTTACCCCAGCATCAATTTTAAAGGAACTTTTTGCTGTTAATAATAGTGGTATCTGGTCTTATCTGGTGCTCTGTTAAAGCCATGACTGCAAAATAAAATTCACATTGACAGACTGATCAGTGCTGCACAAAGAACCTGTTCTCACCATGACAGCATGCACTAGTAATGTAGTAACGATTTCCCTTCCGCCCTTTTTTCCCAGTTAGAAATCTTTAGTTTCCTGTATCATTGCTACCTGCATGGCTATAGTATGTGTGCTACAATCATCACCAGACTTTACCAGACAGTAGCTAAAAGGCCATGATCCCCAACTGGCTTCCCACCTTCAACTGTGATTCCCTGAACAATGCAGAATTTTTCCAGTGGTAATTCACAGAAGCAAAAGAACCTCTCCTGGGACTCAAACCCCTGGTCTCTGAATATGATTCGTGGTCAAGATTTTTTCCCCTTGTCACACCTGAGATCCAGGCCTCTGAACCCACTCATTCCACCAGGCTGACTCATGATGTGAAATAGAGGATTCTCAGTTAAAATATAGTTGATAAAATGCTTGCTGCGGAGGGACTAATTATTAGCTAGTCAGTGCCACAGGTGGGACTAACACCTTTTTCAAGCTGCTATCAAGTGTTGTCAAGCTGTTTTAAATAAACAGAATGTCTTCTCAATATTGCCTGATATAGTAGTTTGTTTTGACTTCACTCTGCCTCACTCTTAAAACCCTGGCAACACTAGAATGTTGGCATGGCTACGCATCAGTATCGATTTGAAGTGACATTAGACTCAAGCACACATGGCGGTCTCTAGTGATTGGTTAGGGAAAATTGAATCCCTCTCCCCACGGAAGTTGGTTAGGATGGAGGCAATGTCAGACGGAAGATGCAAACAGAGTGTAACGAGTTGACAGTCATGTCTGATATCAGGCAAATGTGGGTCATACGCTCCTCTAATTACTTGTTAAAAACGCGTTAATATGTTTCTTTGTTTTCGACACATAATAGCATGCAGCATTACCATGCACAAACAACAAACAATGGCTACTTTCTATGTAATGGCCAAAAGGAAAAGGAAGGTTTTGAGTGTCTTGCTGCACTGAACATGGCTTGACAGTCTTGTTATGGTGGTGACATTAGGTCATGCAACCGTAGTGTAGTTTGTTTCTGGCCTAACATTAGCTTTTTACTACTGGCAATTGCATTTAGGCTTCAATAATCACAAAAGTGGTGTTCAAATGTGAAGATTATCTTGCTAAACAAACCATGTCATGAACATTTCTTTGCCACAGAGCTTATTTTCAGCAATAATCCAAAATCCAATGGAAAAATCCAGTAGGCTTTTTGACGAGGGAGCTACTGCGATGCTAACTTCTGCGTCGGCCTCCAGAAAAATGTCATCCCTGGGGCACTCTATTAATGAAGGCACAGCCTAATACCCATTGCAGCACTTAATGATATGTCAAAGCATCATTTAACATTAATACGGGGCTTTCATAGGAATACTCATATAACATTTGGCACATTTCACTGTGTGTATTAATAACTTCAGTATGTCAGATTTTGCATTTTCCCACAATCACTTGTTAAAAATAGTTCCAGTCCAATTTATAATTTCTGTGCACATATTGCAGGGTATCACTTGCAGAAAGACAATCCAAACTCTTTTTGTTGTAATCATACACAGCCCACACTCAGAGACTCTCTTCTGCACCGAGCTATCAACTGTAATCTACCTCTGGTGATTCTTTCTGTGAGAGTGGCCAGAAAAAGAGAGAGAGAGGAAGATCTGCCATCTGTTAAGCTTCAAGATAACGGCGATGAACGCCTCAGTTCTCACTGCAACCCAATCTATGGCAGTGTATTGATATGAGATTGGTTTATGCTGTAAGTGGACCGATGTTATTGCCAGCCTCCAACCATTATATTCATATTCATTTTTTGTAAGATCCAATCTTAGTGCAATTTGAAGTCCTCATCATCCAGCAGCAAGGAATAAACAGGGGTGATAAAAACAGTTTGACCCTGGTCATAGACCTCTATAACACCTCCCATCTATGCAGGAGTCTGGCTGTGTGCCTGTCTCTTTCTCTTCTCCAGGCCATGCATATTTCTCTCTCTTTATTGTCCTCTCAGTTGGCCCCACAGTAACCTAATGTCTGCCAACTATCCAGCCATTGCTGGACCCCTGAGGAGCCTTTCCAAGCCTTCCAGTCAAATCTCATTCCATAATTTTTTTCATTTTCTTGCTTTTAAATATTTTTGTCTAGTGTTTGTACATTTTAATATTTAAACTCTTCCAGTATTTGTACTTGCAATTACATCTCTCACTGTAAATACACACGGGCCAGCTGGGTACTTTAAGCACACAGACATTGCACAAATATTATTATATTTAATATTACTGTCATGGCTGTTCACAATACAGTGTCACACACACACTTGCACAGTATGCAGATATATTGTTGGCATTAAGACACGCTAAGAAAGAATACAGTGTGTTTTATTTGGTTAATCTTATGTATTTCGTTCCTTTGTGTTTCTTCAAATGAGCTTTATTATCCTTTCCTCTGATATGCGAGCAGCTCTCTTCTGTGTACGTGTCTTTGTGTGAATTATTTTCTACTGATGCTCATTATGAGGAGCAGTAGGAGGGTGAAGAGCCGATTTCTTGCATGTCTCTATGACTACAGCGAGCAGAAAGTTGGATGTCTTAATTGCTGCAGTGAAGATATTATTAAACTACCTTTGATTTGCGTAGCTGTAATCTAATTTACACACCCTGTGCCCTGTATTAGGTAGCTGCTTAATTACACAGTGTGCCACACATGCCACTGCACATTTTGTATTAGTGAAGTGAAGCTGAACCCTGCGACTCAAAGCTGTGATGAGATGACACTTGCAAAACAATTGTGGCTGCGACTTTGCAGTGACATTCTGTATCTCAATATATTAGAGGGCTACATCCAGCAAATATAAACACAGCTACTGTGTATGATGTATCACAGGGACAGTTTAACAGTTCATCCCAAAATTAGATATATTTATTTTTCCACTTATCTGTGGTGCTGTGTGTCAATCTGTTTTGGTGTGAGTTGGCAAGTGTTGGAGATATTGGCTGTAGAGATGTCTGCCTTCTCTCGATTATAAGAGAACTAGATAGCAGTCATCAGGGCTGGGTGTCAGTACTCCATACCTTTAATGTATCGACTGAGATAGCAGTACCAAGAAATTGAAACGTCACCAGTCAAAGGATGCTTGCACCTGAGCTTTTTAGTGCTGGGGGTCTGACCCTGGACCGTCCTGACTCCCTTCCAGGGTCAGCATGCTTTCTGTTGCTGACGTAGCTCACAGTCAGTTCGCTGTCTGCCTCGTTAGCATTAGCTTACAAAGGCAGCAGCGACTAACATCCAAATCTGAGCCGTTAAACGGTCCTAACAAACTCACACTGACACCGAAACTGCTTGACTCTGTTGTTACACACATTTATAACTGTTGAATATGTTAGCTGTGTGATGATAGCCCTGTCACTGTGTGTGTGTGTGTGTGTGTGTGTGTGTGTGTGTGTGTGTGTGTGTGGATGGACAGACTCTCACAACTGTCCCTGGCGCACTCATTTACATTTACATTTGAAAAACTCAACAGCAATGTCTCTTTCCAGAAACCATGACACAGTTACTCAAGATAATCCACAGACCTTGTTGTGAGCAGTTTCATGTGGGAACTATTTTCTTTCTACCAAACCACACCCAACAACCATATCAGTGTGCAGAAGGAACGATCACCTAGCACTCCAGCTCAGCTGAGGAGGACACCGTTAATGTTTATATCTTGGGCTGTCACAAGCACAGAGCCTCTCGTCCATTAATACATGTACGCTTCTTTCTGCGCGTTGATATGTGTGGCAGTTGTAGTTCAGTAGAAAGAAAGTATATCCCATATGAAACTGCTCACAACAAGATCTGTGGATACTTGTATCTGGGTCATTATTTGTGGAGAGAGATTTTGCTGTTGCTGTTTTTCAAAAGTATTTTTTTTGGCACTGGAGAAGGAAGACATCTCCACAGCCGATATCTCCATCACATCTCACAACAAGAATCTAAACCAATAAATACCACTAAATGTATGAGGGAAAATATGTGTTTTTGATTTTTAGGTGAACTGTGCCTTTAGGGTTAAGATAGAAAGTAACATAAAGATGTCTCCAGTAGAAGATATTTGGGTGTGTTTATTGGATTGAATATTGTTTATCACACTTAATGATACTAATAATAAAATTCAAATCTTGATGTCCAAAACCAAACAAATGTGAGAAACATTTATGTACACACACACTGTACGCATCCATCAATGCTGCCTATTATTATATCATAAAAAAGGTTAAGCTGTTTTTGATATGATTACTGTCATTGTGCAGAGCAGAACTGGAGGTAATCATGTATGACCGTATGCTAAAGAGAAATCATGAAATAACCTACGTTGCACATACATGGTCACATGTGTCGCCACACACACATATACACACTCGAAGAAAAGAGGGATACCACTGCAATATAATTTGTCTCTCGTGATGAATTCCCAACAGTGTCCCCTGAGACATCCAGCCCATGCTGACAAACCAACACATTTTTCACTCTCAGTCCTCCGCTTCTTCTTCTTTCTCTCTATTTCCCCTCATACTTGACTCAATTGATTTTTCATGCCCTTCTTTCTCTCACCTTGCCTCCACGAGGAGAAAAGAAATGTACATAGCCCTAAAATGTGGCTAACGGCTGCTGGGATCACTCTGGTTATTAAGAACAAAATTTGATGCCGTGGGTCTGACTGTTGCAGCACATACTGCGCTGTGCTTTATTTTCTCAGCTGGAGCCAGCAAAGTTGGTTTTGCATGTTTAGCTATGTTGATGGTTCACATTTTTTGGCACATTTCCTAACATGGCCCACCGCTGTTTTGCAGTAAAGATGAAACACTGCAGATTTTTTTCCCCCTCTAGAGGTTATCCTTAAAAATCTTTTTGCCTTTCCATTTTTAATGATAAAAATTTAGTTCAAGTTTCTAATGTTGCAGAACTCTGAAACTATTAGACATAAACTTTGCATCTCTTAATTTTCTCTTTGTAAAAAGCAGAAGGAGAGTCATCATTTTGCATTCAATGTCACTGCTATAGAATTGCGACTGCAAGAGATAGAGAGATTGAGACAACAGCAAAACAGAGAGCAGGCGGGTGGCAGGAGGAAAAGAAGAAGTGAGACGAAGACAAAAATGTGTCAGAGGAGAAAGGGTATGTAAAGGGAGAAGAGGAGGGACAGGAAGAAAAAAAAGATGGTTAAAGGAGTGAAATAGAGGTGAAGGAAAAGCAAAAGAAGTCACAGTTGTTCCATTTTCTTGGCTGTCTGATGTCGCCTCTAAAAATTGGAAACAGTGGCGTTCCCTAATCTCCCATCACCTGCACAGAGTGTATTCAGTGTCTGATAAACCGCCCTGCAACCCTGAACTTACACACACACACACACACACATGCACTGAGATTTAAATATAAAAGGATCATCCTGCTAAAGAGGAACAGACACACAGCTCCATACAAACCAAGGCCGGTCTGTGTAAACTGTATAATTGAACTTTATCTGAAGTCACGATAGGTTTGCACTATCTGTGTTGATATTTAAAAATACTGGCGCAGAAGCAGTGGTGGCTGGAATAACAGTCCTTTGGAAAAAACGATATGGGATTCAGTTCCTGCCGAGTGAGTCGCCTCAGAACCGGCCTGCTGTGGTTGAGAAATGAGGCCGCCGGGCAGATGTCATATCCGGGAATGTGTCGGCGAGCGGTAGATCACACTGTATATTCCTGATTACTTAGTCATGGGCCTTATCTGCAAACTGCCACATGGCTACTTGACAGTTGGCTTGGCCCTGATTTCACTGTGTCCTCCTTTCTACCTCAACATCCCTCTTTTTCTCCTGCCCTTTTTAAACATTTTCATTTTAGGTCCACACCTTTTCTTTCTTGGTGTCCATCTGCCCTCCTTTTGTTCCGTTTTAGTCTCTCTTTTCACCCTGCGGCAACAAAATTAAAAGATGAGTTTCACAGAGTAAAGATAAAAAGTTGGACGGTGACAACAGAGCAGGATTTATTTCTTATGTTTATCTTTTCTGCCAAAAGCTATCTAATACCTTTCAGGATAACTCAATGTGATCTAGTAGTTTTTCAAATGTTCTTGCGCCCTTAATTTCAGAAAATTGGAGGCAAGAATAGAGTGAGCAAGATGTTGTTTGTGACTGGCATTAAAAATTGAACCCCGCTGTGCTTCCTTGTTATCCCAATTGCCGGAGTGCTCAGCCAGAAATGTCAGGTCAGAAGCAAAAAAGCAAAAATACCCGTCTGGAAACAGTCCCACTTCAAAAGCAACATCACCTCAATTACACAAGATTTTTTATTTTTAGACACAGCGTCTGTGAGTAGTGTGACTGCGCTAATTGAGGGGTCTAATTCTAAAGTGAGATATGTGCCACCTACTCTTAGAGAATTAAATTCATCCAACCTTAACAAAGCCCAGAGAAAAGGACCACAAGTACTGAACAAAAAAGTGACTGCAAAAATTTTCTTTTCTTTTTTTATGAGTTGAAATAAAAGATCTAAGACTTCTTCTATGCACACTAAAGGCTAATTTCTCATGAATTTTGGACACAAATTTGACAAAAATCCTTGATGGTGAGTACTTCTACTTTGCCAAGACAATCCATCCAACCGATAGGTGTGGCAAATTAAGATGCTGATGTGTGCCTTGGGCTGGTCAAAATAAAAGGCCAAAATGTGCAGTCTTATCTTCACAAAAAGAGATTTAATAGGCACTTTGGACTATGGATTTCACATGACTATAGCAACAGATATGCATTTTCGGTCACACTGGATTCATACTTGAAGAAACCGCTTTTCCAAAGTGCCAGATGTCACTGAAGGTGAGCAAGTTGGTTACAATGACGGACAGTCCTCAGGTAAAGACCCCACTGAGGACGGCAAGCATGCAGATGAGCTTCTGATGAGCAGATGGTCAGATGGTCGTCCACTAATTGGAAGACCGGTGGTTCAATCCCCATCTACATGTCGAAGTATCCTTGAGCAAGATACTGAGCCCCAAATTGCTCCCAATGGCTGTTCCATCGGTGTCTGAATGTGTTAGCAGGTGGTACCTTGTATGGTAGGGTTAGGGGTTAGGCCACCAGTGTGTGAATGTGTAATGAATGGGTGAATGTGACTCATAGTGTAAGAAGCGCTTTGAGTGTTCAGATGACTAGAAAGGCGCTATTCAAGTGCAGGTCCATACACTGTCCAGGTCGACCTTAGAGGGCATTACAATTAAAGAATCTGGGTGTGGAGGTCCTGAGCTGGTGCTTTGTGATTGTGAGGCTGGTCAGACTTACTGCGAGATTCTCAAAAACAAAATAAGAGACAGCGTATATTAGTGAAATGAACATTTAGTTCACAGGCAACAGCTCTACTGGACCAGAAAAAAAACCTCAACAACAACAGTGTCCTGGGTGAAAGTCCTATGTTTGTTTGACCAATTGGTGTGTCCACTACCTTTACCACCCTCCTACCCTACTCGGACTTTCTTGCTCTTAATACTATGTCATTGCCGCGGATGAGTTTACACTGAGGTTATTTGAAAGCCCGGTGCATCTTATGCACATATTAATGGTGCCTTGTGTGTCAGAGTCACACACTAAGACCAACCTGCTGTATTTGATGTCCTGTTCATGAGAACAGGCTGTCGTTGTACACCATACCTCTGTACTTTTACTTAAGTAGCATTTTGAATGAAGGACTTTTACTAGTAACAGAGTACATTAGTAAATTTGAATTTTTACTGTAGTAAAGAATCCACGTCCTTCTTCCACCACTGAACCATGTCCCGATGTTCTCCAAAACTTTTGAATGACCTTGATGACACCACAAACTCTTGTACCCGGAACTAATTGCAACACGAGGACTCATTAGCCAATGACAGTCATCCTCCCATGGGCCGCTTTACCCATTTTTCCCAGGTCGCACCACTGGGACACCAGTGTGACCTGCTTGCCAAATGAGACTGATGTAAAGGTTTTAAAAGAGCAACTCCATGCCATAAAGTCTCAGATGTTACTAATCTGATGAACTACGACCTTTCCTCCCTCTATTCTTACTTGTGACTGTCTTACAATTATTTAAAGTCTGATTTACAGTCAAACCACACGTGAAGGTTATTATCTCATTTGCATTAATAAAAGAAAAGTATGATTGTAATAAATCTAACGAATCGCAAACAGGCTATTTTAGAAATACTAATGAAGGCGATGAAAACAATCTGTCTAGAGATATTGTTAGAATGTATCTGTAATCTAATTTCATTATGAGATGTTGGTGTGATTAACGCCTGGCAGCTAATCATGTCATAAAGGCAATGACGACTGTCTACTCACCCATCTGAATAAAGAAAAGAGCGACGCCTGCTCCCCTGTGCCCATTTAAAACACTCTGTATCTATTATAGTCACCACAGCTTTGTGTGTGGCATGATGTCTGTGTGTGGGTGTGTTATCGCAAGACATCCTTGTGTATGTGTGTGTGAGTGTGCTGTATATGTGTGTAGGCGTATATCTCTTTCAAAGACACATTAACACCTTTTCACTTGGCAGCGTTTGCAGGGTCCCGTCTTGGGAATAACACAGCTATGGTACAATACATCAGGGACTTGTAGCCTACTGTTATCAAACACCCGCTTTCTCCACCACCTCCTTCCATCGCCCCGTTTCCTCTCCTCTCCTCCTTTTTCATCCCTCCCTTTCTCACCTCCCACCACAACTACTCTTCACTCCTTCTGCGATTCTCTTAAATCCCAAAGGGTGTCAAAAAATTACTGTGACATTATGCAGAAAGAGGATAAAGAGGGGGGACAGCAGGGGTGTCAAACCTGAAACTGACTTACACCATGTCCACACTAATACCCCTCTCATACTGGAGACATACAGTACATATGAAATTGGTCTACATAACAAGCAGGAGACTGCAGTCTGACGTGTAGTTCCATAAACTTTTTTCCGATAAACCACTTACACTACATAAAAAATAATCACCAAATAAAAGTTAATGTCCGCCTCCACTCAAGAATTCTTCCGTTTATGTTCCCTAACATGTCTGACCTTGACTATACTGTCTAGTATCTGTGCAAAGTTTGTCACTAGAGAGGAGTTTTCACATTCCTCTACTGAAGAGGCTTTCCTAGAACCTGAGATTTAAACGTACACAAGGCCACATAGAATAGCTACCTTACTAATATGAAAAGCAATGGCTGTCTAATACAGGAAACACATACCAACAGGGGAACAGACTTTGACACAACACCAGCAAAGCAACCTGAAACCTCCAGCACAGAGTGGACTTATAGAGAGCAGAGTTAGCATTAGCATAGTGAAAAGTTAGCAAAAGTTTTGACAGCAAACATGGTAGAGTGTGAAGTTTATGGATGTAAACTGGACCCTAGAGCTTCCTTCCACTGTTTACCAGAAAAACTCTATCGCAGGAGATATTACTGTGTGTTTCACAACCACTAACTCTGTGTCAGTCACTGCCAGTTAGCCTATAAGGTAAAAAACAACATAAACAAATAGAAGATGCTCACTTTACTTACTATTCTAATACATCTAATAGTCTCCAATTTTGGTGGTCAATGCTAGTCACCTTAATGTGCACTGCTCTTTCATAAGTCAGCTTAAAGCGAGTAGCGGTGGTGGGCGGGGCAGAAGCCAGATTGAAGATTTCTCTGTGAGGGAGAAAAAGTAGTTCTGCTTCTGGATCCTTTTGCAAGATTTTTATTCAATTATTATGTGGGGAAACCGTGTTAAACAAAATACTTACTTACTTAAAACGTGTCTGGAGGGTGACTTTAAGCTTCAGTTTCACATGTCTCCATTATGCCCTCCCTCCCTCCTGTGACCCACACACAGAGGCCTTCTACTTCCGTCTCCTCCATCCTTTCCTTTCTCTCTCTCTGTCTCTTAAAGGAGTTGGTTAAATTACATTTAAACTGGGATTAAAATCTGTATATTAAATGACTTTTCATCCGTGATAAAAATGCCAGTTCACTAAAGCTGAGCAGCATCTGACCTGTGTCCACCCCTGGTCTTGAGGGAGCTTACACACATTGATTCAGATAGACCATAGGTGTGTGTGTTTAACCAGCGTCACTGTGCCAGCCTGAATGAAGTATGACTCAGCTTAATCTGAAAACACACATCTTTTTCTCTCTGTTTTGGCTCTCTGTTCAACACTAAGTTGGCATTTTTCATATATGAAAAGTGAGCTTTTGAAAAGTCAGATAGAGATCAGATACGTCTTAAAATGTCAGCATCATGTTTAAGTGTGGACGTTGAAAACCTGGAGCTCTCTGCAAACAATTATGTAAGCCTGTTCAGATACAGTCAGAGTGTGTGAGGCAGTAAAGTAAAGAAGTCGGCTTTCTAACTCTGTTGTGTCTAAATGACTCATTTCAAATACCAGCATTGCTACACACACAATACAGCTGTAGTTATTTATCTCTGTTAATGTTTGTTATGTTAGATGACTTTGTCTTCAGATTGTAATGTATACAGTGGGGATCATGAGGATAGAGAAGAATGTTGGGGTATTTTTACCTTTTGTTGACAGTGATGGGTAGAGAGGGGGTCAGGAAACAGGGAACCTTGGTAGACGTCTTAGGCCTTAGGCCCCCTTGACTCCTCAGAACAGAGGTCTACCCAGCTGACACTCCAGCAGAGTAACGCAGCTGTCTGTCCCACTCCTTACCAGATGATGGCTGTGGTGCACAGTTTTGTTGTTTGCTAACTGAAAGAGGAGGAACCAATTTAATTTTTTGTGAGATGTTTCATTCTGAATTGAGTTTTTTTTTTTTTTTTACAATAATGACCTCAATTTTAGTTTTTGAGGACAGCATTTTCAGATTTAAGCCAGCTTTGTGTGGATGTAGTCTTAAACAGTCACACGTGTATGACTGACAGTACGTACTGCACAGGGCCCGTATTCATGCATGCGCTCACACACCTCCTCTCCCATTATCTCTTTGTTCCCCCCTCGTTCTGCTTGGATGACTGGGGAAACGGCCGGGGAACAGAAAAGGTCAAGTGACTCTGCTCCCTCTACTCCTCCTCCTCAAATCCTCTCCTTCAAATGTGTATGTGAGAAGGAGCAGAGGGGGCGGGGCCAGCAGAGTGCATCAGCATAAAATTGTCACATAGTAATGAACCTACAAAAAGTGAGCTGCATGAACATGTATGTGTGTGAGGTATGTGCTGGAATTAACACCTATTTACTGCTTCAGCGCCCTCCCCTCTGCACACTATCAGGTTGTGATTCACATCTTTTTTTCCCCGGTCATTGTGTTCCTAATCAATAATGCAAACACATGGCTGGGGGGGGCGTTGCAGCAGATTTAGCCATCACGTGGGCATGTGTTGACACAGGGCAAAAGGGAAAAAAGTACTGTACTTGTGCAACGAGAAAGCAAGTAGCTCTGATTACATATGACCTGTGTGTCTTGGGGAGATGGAGGCAATGGCGGACTGCATGGCACCTAGGTATGACCTGTTCAAGACCAACAAACAGCAAAACCTGTTATTTTATTCTAAGTCATTGCTGGTTCCAGTGGATTTTTAGCCACCAAATGTGGGTGTTTTCTAGCAACAGATGACAGTGCATTGAAAAACAGTTGTTTTTAATGAGATAGCTGCATTTTCAGTCAGGATAGTGCCACCAAAAGTGTTTTTTTTAAGCCCAAACATGATCTTTTCCTGAGGATAACCAAGTGTTTGTTGTGCTTAAATCTAACCACACTTTAAGCAGCATGGTTCAAATGTAAAGGCGCATAAAGTTTCAACATATGTGTAACATTATAACACACAAATGTAATGAACCTGTGGTTTGCAGAAACATACAATGCCCACATTTATTCTGGTGATTGGGTTAAAAACACACACTATTACACCTGGTGATGTGTTCCTTTATTAACATAAATGTGGGCATTGTAGTGTTTTTTTCTTTCTTTTAAGTTTAGTTTTAGTAGTACTGCCCTGCTGCTGAAAAAACAGTCACTAGAGTGTATTAATGCACAGTTACAGTAAAAGTAGCCCCTGGCACATGCACTGTTTAGTCCTGACTGAGTGATGTTTATTAAAAACTACAGTACCCAGCTGTTTCAGAAAACTGCTGAGCCCTTTCAAAAAATAAAACTTTATATTTGCGACCCTTTGTTAAAGATTTACGTTTTCATAAGGAGCAGATGGGCTTGAGGCTGAGTGAGTTGGGAAATCAGGAAGTACTGAAATACGGATTGCTGGTTTTGATCTTTTCATGGCTTTGGTTAACAGTTAGAAAATTATAGCAAAACAACATCATTTCAATTCAACTGTAAGAATTCAAATGACAAAATGCACATCAGTGAGTTTTTAAGCTTGCTGTAAAAATGTAGTTTTGAAATTAAGCAGATGTGGTACTGGCAAAGTGATGTGAGACTGGGAGCATACAGCAGACTGTGTGTATGTAATGGACTGTGAGAGGAGAGGCACAGAGTGAGTGAGTGAGTGAGTGAGTGAGTGAACGGGGCTGTTGGCCTCTGTCCTTGGTGAGTAATGACCACAGAGGAGGACAGATGATCATGTTCATCAGCTCCCAGAACTGAGGCTACCAGCCCCCCTGCTGGGGAGGATCAGTCAGGCTGATGGCCCATAATCTGTGTGTGAGTGTGTGTTTTTGTGAGTGTGTGTGAGCCTGTGGTTGAGCAGAGAGAGCTGGGATGGAGAGGGGGCTGGGTGACGACAGTGATAATGAGTCTTACCCTTGATCACGGAGCATATAGGAAGGAGCGTGTGCAGCTTATATATATATATGTGTGCGTGCGTGTATGTGTGTGTACAATTGCACGCAGAGGGGTTTGTGTTTGAGTGTGTGCGGTATTAAAAGTACTTACTACATTTATTACAAAGCTATTTTATGTCCAACAGTTGCAGGGCTTGCTTAAGGGGAAAATTAGGTGTGCTGACTAGCCTTTTCATTAGCACGTCATTAAAGTTTGAAAATTAGCTAAATAGCAGAGGCTGGAGGTACATACTGAAGAGCTGCCAAGTGGAGGTTCAATATCATTAATGCAATTCTATGGCCAGTTTATGTTTTAAAGGAAGTCTCAGCTTTTAGCTTTGAACTCAACTCTTTGATCAAAAGCTGAAAAATAAATGAAACCCTAACTCTACGTTCAGGTTTCACTCAGGAAGCTGTAAATTTCATGGAAAGAAAGTAAATGTACTCAGACTTTTTTGTGGACATAATAACTAATATTGAGTAATTGTAATTTGCAGAGCTACATAGCCTGAATTGATCTTTAAAGGAGCAGTGTATAGATTTTGTGGCATCTAGCAGTGAGCACATTGCAACCAGCTGAAACTACTCCCAGTTACAATTCCTATGGTGTTCATTGTTCAGGAGGTTTTTACCAGGAGCTGAATTATCTGCAGAGGTCTCCTCCTCTACAAAACAAACAGACAAGGTCATTAAAATCAGCAGCTACACAGAATTAAGCATTTTTCGTGTTACAATTTAGTGGTTTTCTGACACTGTTTGGCATGCAGCAGATGGGCCCCCAGCTCAGCACCAGCTAATGTTTGCTCACCTTTTTTTCTCTAATAACTAAAGATCCAGACATTCAGGATGTTTTTACTGGTGCTGAATTATTCAAAGAGGTCTCCTTCTCTCCAAAATAAATGGACTTGGTGATTTAAACTGATAAAACACTGAATAAAGCAGTTTCACATAAAAAAAAAAAAACTGTGTTTTTTTTTAAGTTGCTCATCACAGAGGGGCTGCTAACTATGGTGGCCTACATGAAAATGTGAATGGCCCTATCTAGAGTGTGTTTGGTTTGTCCATTCTGGGCTACTAGAAACATGGTCGTGCAACATGGCGGACTCTGTGAACGAGGTCCCCCCTCCCTTTGTAGATATAATCGACTCATTCTTGAGTAACGAAAACACAATGATTCTTATTTTCAGGATTATACGCTAAAGAACGCATACATATTCCATTATATTCCATATCTTCTATCCCCCTAAGTCCTACATGCTGGACCTTTAAACGAAAGAATAAGAGCACATTTTTTAAATACAAGCAAATCAAATTAAAGGAACTGGTAGCATACTGATGAGTAGGTTTATGTTCTCAGTGAGCTTTGTCGACAGACCCACAATCTGTTTAAAATTAGAAATAAACCATGTGATGATTTTTAAAAATGCAGTGAAGAGAGCTCTGTGAATCTCCTGCAGCCTTCTCCTCTCAGCTCTCAGAAAAGACTGAATTGATCTGAGATTCAACCAATGTTCACATCACCAGTTTTCTCTCTGCACAAAACAGTATCTTGCTTGTCAATCAGCAATAAACTGTATTGCTTTCCAAGCTAAACTGTGAGAATGATCAATTCAGGGCGATGCTTGTGTACGTGTGCTGTACACTTTCTCTGTGTGTGTGTGTGTGTGTGTGTGTGTGAGAGAGAGAGAGTATGTGGCTATGACAATGAGAGATAGCGCAAGGGACATTTAAGTGTAGTCTCTGTGTTACAATGATGCAAACCCTTGAAACAGCACTTCCATGTTTCAATTCATCTCGCTCCCCTACTGTCTGGAGGAGCATAAACAAACCCGGTAGAAAAGCTTGATAATATTTGCTCAGTGCAGAATACTATGAACACGTCTCCTCACTTTAAGTCAAATCAATATCCCCTGAGAAGGGAAGTGATTTCCATTATAGAAATTGTCTCGAGTCAATTTGTGGAATAGGTGTGAAAAGAAAAGTGTTTAAAATGTTAAACTATGTCAATTATGCAGATTAAACTCGGCGGTGTTACTGTAGATGTTAAGTGGGATTTTTTGCCCAAGTGGGCTTGTCAATGTTTCTTTATATACACGTCAAAGAATCTGGGGACAATTTTGCCCAATTTTGTCCCTTTAAAAATGATCATTAATCAAATAAATGTTCCCAGGTCAGAAAACGGAGGAGTAGAGGTCTTTCACTGCATATTTTTTGATATTACAGAGTCACTGGAGGTTCCAATTTTAAAGACTTTCTATTTTAAAGGTGCTGTATGTGACATTCAGAGCATTAACATAGAAGCAAACCACTATTTACTATGTAAAGATATGATGGAGTAATGGTGCCCTGCCCAGAGAATAGTGTCACACTCCCTCTGTTTGTGTGTTAATTTGAGCTTTCTGTTCTTGTTGTGATAGACGGTTGGGCAGTGTGTGCATGTTGTGCATGTGAGTCCCTGTGTGTGTATTCCACTGGCTGGCTAATTGTCGCTACTCTGTAGCAGTTGCCACTGATAATGCTGTCCCAACTCACGTCATTGTTGGGGAAATGTAGTGCCCACCCTCTGGTCCCCACCCACCACAGGTTTACACTGTTAACTGTGTCAGCACAGTTGAATTGTTAGCAATGTTCACGCTCCATGTGAAGAACCGCAGACTGTTCTAATGCACTGTTTGTACGTATACCTACTAAAAGTAATGACTAGAATTTGGGTATAACCCATGTAATCAGGAGGACTGCAATATGTAACCAGTGCAGTGGTAGTATAAAGTAGTATAGAGTGAAAGTACGCATCACGAGGCAGCTTGTGGTGGTGGATTGGTCAAACAAACACAGGACTTTCTGCCAGGAGACCAGTGTGAAACCAAGTGATCTTGGTTACCATGTTCCTTTACTGAACCTAACCTTCCTGACTTTGCTGTCCTAAACCTAACCTGTCTAACTTTATGTTATGTACGTAATGTGACGATGCCCAGCAATGACTCTTTTCCTCAACCTAACTTAGGTAACTTTAGGACTCAACCTAACCAACTTAACTTTATGTTAAGTATGTAACATGAGGAGGCAGGTTACATTGAGAACCGTGTGCAGATGACCTGAATCAAGACTAGATCATAGACATGCTCTGAATGTCATATACAGCTCCTTTAGAGTCAAATTTTTTACATTTCTGTCCATATAAACAACAAAAAGGTGAGAATTATATTTACATATAGCCTATAAGTGAGGAGTTTGTCAGCTTATCAAAACTGAAAATGTGTTGGATCAAATTAAGAATTGGTCCTTAGCATTATTTCCTGTATTTCAGAGCTGTCAGCTTCTATTTAGAGTTGTTTGGGTCAGTATTTTGCTAAATTCATATCCAAATCATGCCTCAGTGCAAGCCACCTAATTGAAATGATAACACTAAATTGAGGAGCACCTGCGGCCCCTTCACGACCGCCATTTAATCCCGCACCCCACATGTGAACCAAGATTCTGAGATAATGAAATACACTCACAGGACTCTGTGAGCAAGGGAATGTAATCTTCACTAAACTCTCTAACAGAGCACCCAGGTCCTAATTTACCGAACTACCCCCACTTCCTATAAGATGACTCTAAAAAAAAGGCACTACTGCGGGCTGACTCTGTTGACTACAGTGGAAACACCTGGCGCGGAGATTTCAGGTTGCAGCTCCTTGATAGGTCGACCCTCCCGTACCCTCGTCTCCACATCCCACTTCATTGCGCTCGCCCGGTGTCAATCTCGTCTGTAAAACCCTCCCCCGAGATATCAAATAGGCCGTGTGGCTCTCTGGATCCTGCACTATTTGCCCAGACGGCATCCGCTCCATTCAAACACTGAGTGCGTCTCTGCTGCGGTGCGTTGCGCGCAGGCTGGAGAGAGATGACAAGAGCCCCGCGGAACTGGCCAGACAAACATGGATCTCCGTAAAACGCTGATTTCGGTGCTTTGGATATTATTGCTGAACCTAGAGGAAGACTGTCACGCAGAAGAAGGTATGTGAAAACGTGTGCTTTTTTTTTGTGTTTGTTGTCATACCCAAACCGGTCGCCGCAGCAGGCAGCGTTGATCGACAGACAGATGTCCGCGGCGGAGATAGTTTGGCGTTTGTCCTGTGATGAGAAGCAGGTGCGTTCATTCCACTGATGAGACGGCATGGACAGTAGTGAGAGTTAAAACACTCTTTAAATGGCTTTGAAACAAACCACACATGTGAAGGAGAAAATCTTTTTTCTGGTTGTGGAGAGACGCGTCTCAAAAAGCTGTACGGTGACAGATTTACGCATTTGTGCTCAGTGAACTCAAAGCGTTTTCTCCCGAATAACACAAACAAATCTAGTTTATTTAGACTGTCATGATTCATTTGCTTCTAAATAAAACTAAATAAACATGAAATTAGAGTATAATATTGTGTCAAAACCCAAAGAAATAGATTACTATGTACAGCATTCGTCGTTACAGATTGTGAACTGAAGGACTTATGTGGACAAGTTGACCAATGATTTTGTTCTAAAGACAAAAACTGAGCACATCTCTTACATCTCTGTTGCCACACAGTATAGCCACTGTTTCCTCCAATATCCAGTTTCTGATTTATTCAAAAGTCAGTTTCCTTCAGGCAGCCGTCTTCCTCATATGAAATAAATCCCCGGTCTGTTGTCACAGAGATTTAAATTGTGTGGTGGGCTTTTGTCACGGCATCTTTGTGCAACTGGTTTCTTTGTCTTTTCATACTCTGACAGTCACTGATGCTGTGGCACGGACGACAGGATGCATTATAAGCTGATGCCTCACTGCTTATCCCACTGCATGCAACTCTCCCGTTTTTTTCAGCTCAGTTCCTCTCTAACAAAACAGCAGTTTCATTGGTCTCAGTTACTTTCTTTGTCTTTCCATCAGCATTAAACAAAGAATCATTATTAAAAACAGTAATGCAGGGGAACATTGGGCGATTCACTTTGTCAAGATTTAATGCTGATGTGGGATCCGGATTTGGATTGCTGGCTTGCTTAATTGCCCCTGTGCATCTGCACTGGAGTGTGTGAGGGAGTAAGGGAGCTGGGGAGGTACTGCTGTGGTCCAACAATTTACCAGCAGCCTGGCTGATTGCCACGGATAAATACTTTGTTCACTTGTAAGTTAGCCAAGATATTGTAAATCTATGTAACTTATATCAGCTCAAACTATGGCACAGCGCTGATTGAATGCGTGTGTTTCTGAACGGCTTTCTCAGGTGAAGCCAGGAAAGTGTTCCTGATCAGTTCCGAGATTGTGAAGTGGAAAAGAACATAATGGCTTCAGACCCTCAGGCTCTTTCTAAAGAGGGGCTTTTATTGCCAAGGTATAGCTGAGTGGATTTTGGATACACATGCATTCGTGTGCATACAAACACACTCATCATTGCCCATACACAGACACTCGTATACAGTAACCCATATGCACTCAAGAAAAGTACATTTGGCACACTTCACAGCCATACATCATTGACACACATTACTGCACAAGTGGCACACACGCAACTCAGTATCAAATGCACACGCTCACTTGACATGTATATGTTGCGCTTGCATGCGAGCCCTCTCATGACACATACACACTTGTCCACACATACTTCAGGGCCCCATTTGTGCATGCACATGCAGATAGACTCGCACGTATGAGCGCTCTCGCACCCTCTTTCATTTACACATGCACACACACTTCCTCTGGAGCATTGGATGCAGCACACGCGGACTCATTGCCAGATTGATTTGGTTCCCTGGAATGCTGGGTAGCCGGATTTGGATGCTAGCTTTTGTTTAATTGATGTTGTGACAGCGATTAATTGCTGTGAAAGCAATGTGCTCCTGAAGGCTGGTATTGGCAGCAATTCTTCTTTCTGTTCCTAAGGATTTGGGAGATAGAGAAAACACTGGAGAGAATTTCTCCCCCTTTTAAATTCTCTGCCATTATATCCATATTAAATTAGGCAATTTACCTACCTGTCTATGTGTGTCCTGTTGGAGTGCAAAACGCCATGGGAGCTGTGTTTTAACAAAAGAAGTGTGTGCATAAGTCTTGCCTGTATTTGGGATTTTGAGAGTATCTCTTTAAACCTATTATATTATATTACAGTATTAATGTGTCTCTTTGATCACTATTCATGAAATTTCTCTTTTGCAGCCTGTGCTTGTTCGTATTTTAATCCTTTAGTAGCTTATATTCACAGTATTAAATGTCCCTTTGTGTTTGTCTTTGCTCTTATTTGATTTCCCCTCATGTGCCAACAGCGTTTTCCTGTGTTGCATCTATATGAAGCTGCATTCTTATGTTGTAGTTCTCCCTTCCTTTGCGCTCCTCTCTTCCTTCTGCCTTCCTGTTTTCCTTTGTTCTTTCCTCTCTCCTCTCATATGTCTTCCTGCTCATCTTCCTCTCCTCCACTCCCTCCTTTTCTCCCTCTCCTGTACATGCCTCCCGCATCCTGAGCTGACTTAGCAAACACTAATACGACCTGGGGGCTCCACAGGCAGAGCCGGCTGTCCACTATCCCATACCGGCACCTCACACACAGTCAATCTAGCCACTCCCCCCCTCCCTCCCTTCAGGCCGCTTTTCTCATTCCCCACGCCTCACCGCTAACACACCTTGGCATCTCATCGGGATCTCATTTACTTCCCCTCTCCTCCCCTCTCTCCCCTCCCTCCCTCTGCATCCATCCATTCTGCAGCAAGCCGAGAGAGCGAGAGAGGGCACGAGCTCGGTACAGAACAATAGAGGCAGAGTGATGGAGAGCGGCGGAGTGATTGAGAGCGAGAGAGTCTCAGCGTAACCTGTGGGATCATCCTGTTTGTGCGGCCGTAGCTTTGTTTGATGCCTTGTCGTGTCAGAATTGCCGGGGTGACTTGACTGCACTGTGTTCTTGGCAGGCATTCAGCCTATTGTTTACCTGGAGCCTTATTACGCTGCTCTGCCTCCGAAACCTCTCATGTCATGTGTAATTTCAAATTTAAAGCTGACATTTTCCACCAGGATGCTTTGTGATGCCAAAGTCACAATATTTATCTATACTAAATGTGTCAGAAAGCTGGAAAAATACCCACCCATAGCTGGAAGTCTCCACAAGTCACTCCTCTCTTGAAGCCACATCCTGATATAGTTTCACTTTACAATAAGTGTACCTTTAGGTTTCTGTCAGCATCTGTCTTATCTTAAAGGTTAAAAGTGCTGTGTGGACTCATAAAGCCTTTGTGAAACAGTTTCTTGAAGGAGTTCTTTTAAGATTGTAATCCAGCACCGTCTGAGTCTGTTGTGCAGCTTGAGTTAAGGTCCGGGAAGTCTTTTATGTAGCAAAAGTTTTCAGTTTTAGGTTGGTGGAAGGGCATGCAACTTTAACGCGAGAGACTGCAGCTTTAATTCCGTCTCAGCGTACCCATTGACCCTGTGTGTGTGTGTGTGTGCAAGTAGAGAGACTGGCTGTGTGTGTTTGCATAACAGCTCAGCGTATGACTGATCTCAGGACTTACTGGGAACTCTGATTCTTTTCTTCTTCTCCAGTTTCTCTCCTTTTCCTCACGTCTCTGCAGGTTCATGAAGAGGAGTCACGAGGTCTTGGCATAAGCTGAATTTTTTTTTTGGTTCAAGCTGAAACATTTTCAGCGTGCTCAGTCGCTTCTTCGCCTCAATTTGCACTGCCCTGGGTGATTTTGCCGCCACTCGAGTCTTTTCATTGACTTTATATGCAAGCCTTCGCCTCTAAATGTTGTTTGGTCAGAACGCTCATAGCTCCAAGTAATGTTGACCTTTCGTCTTTTTCTTTATCCCGTGGTTACTGTCATTCCGTAAGCATAACCAGAAGTTTGGGTTGTGGGACCCTAATCATATATTAACCACAGTTGCACTTTACATCAGAACTTGGTTAATTAATTTGAGGTTTTGCAGAACGTTCTGCCTGGGGAGTGAGTTGCTGCATTTTAAAAAATCCTGAAATGCCCTTTTTCGTTTTAAGGTGAGGCAGAGGCAGCCTGATTCGAAATTTAAAGGTTTAACTCATCAGGCCTGCCTTATATTATTTCTATAGCTGTTTCTATAACTTCAATGATATCAATTTTAAACACTCGCCCGAGATGAACAGCCTTGCTGTCTCTGTTTATAGTTAACTTGAACGCAACATAATTCAAGTGACTATTCATTATTAAACTCCACTCATATGTCATGTGATTACCGAATCTCATAATTAGCGCTTAGAAGCAATCTGACTAATATTGGGTTTACCAGCAATTGCCAGGCTGGCAGAGGAGAAGCACTCCACCCTCCACCCAGGCATCAATTGGGACTAATTGTCTGTGATTGATGCAGGCTTATTTCTGCTCTGCTGCTGCTGCTGGGCCCGATTCACTGGTCCATCTTTGGCTGGCAAGGACAGCCTTGGACCTGCGCGTGTTGGATCACACGACTGTGACCTCTGCGAATATGAAAGGTCAGAGTGATTTGTGAAGATGGCAGGCGTAGCGCCACGACATTCTCTTGTCGAGGCCTCAGGGACGCTGTCATTTTTAGGAGGCGGGTGAAGACGGGAGGAAGGGTAGAGGCACAGGTGCGGCGAAACGAATGAATGGAGGGACGGTGGGGTGGAAGAGGAGTCTCATCCAAAAAATGATGCATTACAAGCAGAAAAGGGAGAGGAGGTGTGTCAGGTTAAGGGGTGAGGAACGAGGGAGGCTGAATTAAAGCAAAAGCTAGCAGCGGCGGATGAGGGAGTGACAGAAATGAAATTGGAGGAGAGTAAAGGCATGTGGGAGGGAGCAAAAGCATGAGGGAATTGTAAGCTGCCACCACTGCTTTGTTCCACAGCCACTTGTATGTTACATGTAATCAAACAGACCGATGGTTCCTATAACAAGTCAATGCAGTAACTCAGCCAGGTCCTTATTTACCTCCCACTCCACTGGAACACATTGACTGAGGCTGATAGATGAATTGTGTGTAAGACAGTGTATGCGTGTCTATTGGATCTCAATAGGGTCACCTGATTTCTTTTGTTCAGGGTAAGGACATTACTACAGCACCGAAGCTATTCTGCTGGATCGGCAAGAATGAGCCATTGGAAAGGGTGGGAGGGATTTTGGAGAGGTGTGTGTGTGTGTGTGTGTGTGTGCACATGTGGCAGGAAAGATGGGGGGTTTAGCAGGTGTTTCAGCCATATTGGACAGTGAGGAAGGGGCTCTGTGCAGCTGCCTGTGATAGATGAAGGAACTGCGGATGGACTGCGCATTTGGGTAGTCATTTTATTGATGAATCTATGCTGAAACATCTTCAGCTGCCGTCCGTGTGTGTGTGTGAATGCGACAGCCGCTGTGTATGTGTTCTGCACATACTTGTGTACATTTGCTTGCATCAACATTTCAATCTAAGAGTGCAGAAGATATTTTCTGCGCCTTGTTTCTGAGAGGCATCCTCAGAATGCACAGCTCTGGGAAGAGTTAAGTCAGTGTAAACAAACTGCATTCTGCTCAATGCATCTTAACCAACTTGTTGTTGTTCTGGAGAATAATATGAAAATTAATGAAATGAATGAAACGTTATTAATTTGTGTGGGTGATAATTGAATCATCGCAGCAGCACAAGTAATTCAGCATGGAAGAGGACACAGAGAACAGGCTCGTATCAGCAATGGCAATAAGAGAGAGAGAGAGAGAGACAGAGAAAATACAATTTGGGATAATGCTCACAACACAAAATTAATGTTGTTTCATGCCATTCGTCAAGTAAAAACATCAACATTCACTTCTCAAATATGGAGATTTGCTGCTCTTTTCTATTTTGTTTTGTTTTCTAAAGCAACTCAGGTTAGAAATAAACCTTGGTTGCTGCTGTAAGGACATAACCTTAGTACATTGGACCCATGCTCTGCCAGGTAAGCTACTGAGGCATCCTCTCTTATCTCATATCAATTTAAATTGAATATCACATTCATGCACATTGATTATACTGGCAGGACGCTAGCTGATCTCGCTGGTCAAGCTCTTATGACTATGCTGACCAAATTTAAGGTTGATTTGGTTATCCCTGTGAGTATAAAACAGACTGCGTAATGTATGCTCAAGTTACAACAACTTCCTCTTTCATGGCGAAACTTGCAAAATGGCCACCATGCCACGGCAACACTGTTTCATCAGAAAGCATCATCGTGATCTTGAGACTTTTCCAAGCAAATTTGAGGAGGATCTGGTCAACCTGCCAGGCGAAGTAAATGAAAACAAAAACATTACATTTCCTGTTGACAGTAGGGGGCATTATAGCTTGAATTACAAACCACTTCCAGATTGGTGGAGAAACATGTTTGACACCTCGCCACAGTCACACAGTTCAATGAGAACTCAAACCTTGAGTAACTTTTGATGTCAAAGGTCTTAAGATGGTACAGACAAAATTTCAAGTCCGTCAGATCAAACCTTTAGGAGGAGCTCATTAAAGTATGACCCCTGGTAATGGCGAAAAAATGCACAAAAATGACCCATTTAATTCAAAGTGGATGACTCCTGATGGGCTTAGGGTATGGCTCCAAGAGACTTTTTTGTACATATTGGGATGTTACATATGTTTACCAATTTCCGTACATGTAGGTTAAACGTACCCCAGGGGGCTGCTTAGTTGAAAGTTTGTAGGGGAAGCTACTGAGACATTTTTAAAAAAAAATCAGAGTGAGAGACCCATAAAATATCAAATGTTCCACCACTTCGGATGAGTGTGCAAAGTTTCATGAGTTTTCGAGCATGTTAACCCCCTCCAAAGAGCTATTTATTCTAGTAAGAAGAAGAAAATTCCTTCAATTCCAAGAAGATCTTTGCACCCCATGATGCTCTGACCCTAATAATTTTTTCATATAAAGTACAGAGCAAAAATGATTATCTACCATTGCATACTGTTGTGGAAGAGTAGAGTAAAAAAGTCTCAAAGCCCAAAATAAAGCATCAACCAGAGCTGCTTTAGAAAATGCTCTTATGCTTTCATGCCAGAGCCTTATGTAAACATCTCAAGGGCCTGCTCTCTAAAGGTTCTTCAAAGGTTATATGCAAAAAAAAAAAAAACTCCAATAAATTAAACTGGAAAAAATTACATTAAAAATGTTTCCTACCACCCACGCCACCAGCATCCTGGAGTTAAGACATATTTTTTGCCTGATTTTTATACGGATGCCTCAAACACATTATTCATCTTTGCTGCTTTTGTTGGGATACTAATGGATTAGAGGAGTACTTGCTGGCAAGCTCTTCAGTCCTGAGGTGTCTAAAGTTGATAAATGTCATTGGTGTGTATTTGTGCGGAGCTGGAGCTGTGCTCTTGGCATAAATTTCTGCTCGGGGTGTTTTTGCATTGAGAGTAAACACTAACTGCATTAATGCGAGGCTTGATGTGGGTGGGCATGTTGGGAATTGAACTGACAACTCGGCGGAGCTCAGTCAGTCTACCACCCTCACACTCCCAGCATTTTATTTAATTTCCTTGTTTTCCGCTGGTGAAAACAAAATCTCCCACTCATTTAGACTTAAGTTTGTAAAACAGATTCACGAGGATAGATTTACTGAGGAAAGCAGGACTTTAAGCTCATAAAAGTTTGTTTATTCCATCTGTGGTTTGGACGAACGGGAGCTACTGGCCAAATACACTGGCAGCCTGCTAAACACACCTGACAACTCCAGTTCCTGTAGAGATACGGGTCTGTTGGAAAATTTGGCTTGCTGATCCCACTTAATTTGGCCAGTTTTTCTTCTTTCTTCGTTCATCTGATCCTGGATCTGTTATTGTAGGTTTCAAGCAATGAATGACCTTTTGTAATCCAGAGTGGACTCAGATTTGCTCGCCATTATGTCGTTTTGACTATGCGTGCTCTGACACATCAATTTCTTTTGAATCAAGAACCAGCTTTGAAGTTTTTGTGAGGAAAATGCTGGGAAAGGAATTGTAACCTTTGTGTGTATGTGTGTGTTTGAAGGTAGATGTAGTGCTCTACCAGAGGTTAAATGCATTGCCCTCCCTCTCAGATGTTGGCTTAGAGACCATCAGACTCAATTGGGCCTGGTTTAGGCAGTCCCATCACACTGTCATGGAGGTGACTGAGGTCCTGGATTGCACAAAAAGACAACCACTCTCCCAGAGTTTGAACATATGCAGTTACACATGCTTACTTAAAGGAATACTTTGCCCCATTAATGGACATTTGTACATCAATTAGTCTCTCTGTGTTGCATTGAATTTAGGAGGAAAACTTTGGTTTTCTCTCATGCCTCAATGGAGAGAAAAACAAAGTTTTCTTCCCAAATTCAAGGTAATATGGCATAATTAATTTATTTGCAAATGGTCATTTTATGGAGGGAAGTATTTCTTTGAAAAGTAAAAGACTTTGTAGATAGTCTTTTGGCTTGACTGCATTAATCCTAAATTTTGAAGAAGTGGAAATACAATGTGTTATCTGTGATTTTTTTGATGCTGAACACCTTTTTATCACATAATTGCAAACTGGGAAATGAACAGCTGATCCATCCCTCACAACCCCTTCCCTACACAGTTTGGATTTCCTCGTTGCCCTTGCTATCATAATAGCTACTGCCGGGGCTTTCTCACTCAGGGCCCTGACATACCAAGTCGACGGTCAGCTCTTACTCAGTGTTGGTCCGTCGGTGAGTGTCTGTCACCCTAGTTCTTGCAGTGTGTCCCACACTGTTGGCACTAGTTGGCCATTGTCTGCTTTTTTTTTTGACTGATTCAGGAGTTGAATCTGCATCAGAGATGGCGTCGGTGAATGAAATCACCCATCTTAAGTTTTTAACCATTGCGCTCTTTCTGTTTTTAAGTAGTGCATGCTAAGTATCCTTTGTTCTTTCAACATCAGGTTGTGTTGTTAATGTTCTAACTAGCAAAACTAGCGGCCTGTTGGTCTTCAGGTTTCCCTTCTTGATGAATCAATATAGACTACCGCTGTCTGCTGCTATGAGGAGTTACTTCCTCTCACCCGGGTGCAAACTATGTGCTAGTTGGCCATCGCCTCTAGTCTTTGCGATGTGTTCAGGTGCAACATTTTAGCCGAGACGCAGGCAATGGAAAGCAAAACAACAGGCAGCTGTTGTCACCACTGATTCTTTTAAGTCAGTTTGGTGTGTCTGGGTCTTTAAACATAAAATTAGTTTTTTTGGGCACTTGCTGAAAACTGCGGCCATCCTTTTTTTCTGCAAGGACAGTCTCATGTTGATATAATAATTCTCAAATTCAATATGTATACCACAGTCTGGGAGAAATGCTGTCTTGGGCACAAGGTCATCCAACATGTTTTCAACGTTTGGATTGGCTGCAGCTGAGGCAACGTTGTCCAGTCGTCCAGATCCAGTTATGTAACAATTATGTGAGCAGACAAGTGTGTTCTCATCTTGTTAAAACATGAGGCGCAGTCCTTTTCATGTGTTCATGTACCAAAGTGGCAATACACTGTGCATGCTCTAACAGCACATGAGAATCCACACTCACAGATTCATGAACATGCTCCCAACAGTCTTCCTCTCTTACCATCTCACACTCATGTGGTATACTTGGAAACCGCCAACACCTCCACAGCTGAACACAGTCCATTCCTCTGCCATTAGCCCCTTGTCTTCATCTGTGTTCTGCTGTGTCAGTGTCCGCCTCACTGGCTCTGGCTGAGGCTGGCCGACCTGCTGCCTCTTAATGTGTTTTTCATGTCCGCTCTGCCTCCTCTGCCATATCTGAACTGATGACACATGTTAGGAGAACTTACATTGTGTGTGTATGTGTGTATGTATGAGAGAGGAGAAGAAAGAGACTGCATATAACTGTTTGCACCTGATAGAATTCTTCCTGATGCTTCTCCAGTCCCTCACACATTTCTCTCTACCATCTCTGCCCTGTACAGCAGAGATTGTTAATAAAAGTTTCATTATTTTCTATACATTCTGCTAAAGCATTTTCTAAAGCTGGCTTATATAACTTTTGAGCATTTAGAATAGAAGTACATGCAAGTCCAAGTACGTGTGAAGAACAGCCCTTCACACTTACTTGGACACAATTGCATGCATTCACCACTATTCAGAAACACATCAGTTGTAAAGATAGAGATAGAGTCCTTCTCTAATGGCAGCCATTTGACAACTCTGGCAATTACTTACTTTGCTCAGGAATCAAGATTCCAACTTGTTAACACACTCAGACTCAAAGGAGAACAGAGAGACTGAATGCAGGCTGCTCTATGTATGCATGGTGCATTCAGGTGCGGGCTTTAAAACCTGTGGACATCTGAAAGTCAAGTGTTGGCTGCCAAACAGCATCACATTAAAATGGTACCCTAACAATTTATCACTGCACTATTGTAACATTGTTGGATTCCTGATAGGGCTGGGTATTGATAAAAAATGACCATCGCAGTACCAGTACTACTACCCTTAAAGTGATACCTTTTCTTTTCTACTTCATTCAAAACCCATCACATGAGTGGCAGCATTCAGTTGCACAGAATGCCACCAAACACTCCAGGCATGCAGTATTGCCGTAAGCAGTATTTGAATGTTTTGCTGACATCAGACTATAGTACTCCCAAGACCTGCACACACACACTTTGGTGTGTAAAATCAGTAGATTTTCCTTTTAACTAATCTTTGTCAACAGTTAGCTGCATACAAATGCAAAATCTGCGGGCAATGGGATAAGAGTTTGGTATCAGAAGTGTTCTGGTTTGCGTTTGTGTTTTGTCCAGTTTTGTAATCTGAGGGGTTTTGACCAATCATTTTTGAACGTAGTTTGGTTGCATGCAAGTAAAAAGTCCATGTGGAGATCAAAAGCAGAACAAATTGGCTGAAATGTAGTCTAGGAACCCGTTGGATATCTTTGTATGAACATTTAGCTTTTTATTAGCTTAAAAAATTGCATTCATGTGCACAGAAGGTAAAGTTTGGCGCGGATGTCTGTTATCCCGATATCAGGATATCTGCAAGCTACACTGGAACCCCTGAAATATTGGTCGTTGGCCCCAGAGGCTAAATTGTCGTCAGATCGATTGCCAATGAGTTCCGAGACTGCCCTTTAATAAGCTATGTATTTAAAAAAAAAAATCCAAATTTCAAAAAGACTGTCATTCAGGGTTCAGAATCAACACCCGCCAAGTGCAGGTAGATTTTCCATTTGGCGGGTAAATTTAATTTACCATCGCAGCAAGAGGGTTCCTGATTCAGTCCCAGGAGAAGGCCCTTCTGTGTGGAGTCTGCATGTTCTCCCAGTGTCAGCGTGGGTTTTCTCCGGGTACTCCAGCTTCCTCCCACAGTCCAAAGACATGCAGGTTAACTGGTGACTCTTAATTGTCCGTAGGTGTGAATGTGAGTGTGAATGGTTGTCTGCCTCTATGTGTCAGCCCTGTGATAGTCTGGCGACCTGTCCAGGGTGTACCCTGCCTCTCGCCCAATGTCAGCTGGGATAGGCTCCAGCCCCCCTGTGACCCTCAAGAGGATAAGCGGTTACGAAAATGGATGGATGGATGGATAGTGTCATTTAGGGGTGCACTTCTCGTGCAGCCCCTACTGCTGCTCCTCTGCTGTCTGTGTCACACACAGACATATGCAAATACACACGCGCACACATCCAACCATCTTGAGCGCTTCTAGTTTTGCGACATTGTTTACCCTACGAGACATCTGCCGATCCTCCAATCCATCACTTGCTGCCGGTCTGCTGCGTTGCTCCCAACCTACGAAGGTAATGAAATAATAACAAGGAAGCTCTGTAATCTGAACCAAGATGGCAGACTCTTAATTGCCCTTCTACATTGTCATTGACAGCGCATTAGCTTCACTTCTTCTGTTCTTGCCTTCACAACAAAAGCTCTAGACATATACAGTGCGTCACTGCTCACCATAGGGAACTATGGTGTGGTAAAGAGTCACTCAATATAATAAAATCATGCTGCTTCAGATTTTGCTCTGACCTCTTCTTTAAGTTCATATTAAACACAATACCTTATATTATCTCAATGACATGTACTGAAACAAACATAAACGTGACACATAAAGACAAAAACATATGCTTGGCTGTTGGATTTTTCATCTACCAGCTTCCTTAGCCAGTGAGTCAAAAATTGAATTTTGGACACTGCTGCCATTCCTTAGCTGACTGTCAAGTGATGTCAGTTGGAGACTCCTACAGTACCTGAAAGCACAAGTATCAGCTTTGCACACGGAGCAGCCTGAAGATGACTTTTCAAACTGCTCTTGATCACAGTCATTTTAGTAAATGAGAGGATTGGATATGTATGCATTTGAAGGATTTGTGGAGATTAAGGGTGCTATAACCTGCGGTTATATGTATTTTCACGACAAATAGCTTACTTGTATTTTTTGTTATATTTTGCAGCTTGTCAAAATTGTAGATTTGTAGTGGTAGAAAAAAAAGATATGTTTAGAGCCATAGTCTGCCGACAGCAATTCAAATGAGGAATAAAACAGTGGCAGTGGAATCTGTTATCCAAAGCGAAGAGTTGCATACACATCGCCAAACATGCACAAGAATGACTGACACATATACATCAGGTGATCACACACTGTTCTCTACCCAGTGTCTGCTTCCCAGCGGTTTTGTGTCGTCCTTGTATTTGCTTGTGATCCCTCCTTCCGTCTCCGCTCTGTGGTGGTAATGACCGTCATGTTGGAAATGTGTCCGGCTGGGCCTCGTAAACCATTACCCCCGTGCCTAGGAAACCCCATTAATCTTTCTGAGAGGCGTTTGACCTTTCAAACTCATTAACCACAGCCGGTGTGCAGACAGACGTGAACACGTACACAAAACCGCAGATGCACTCACTTTTTCTCTCGTGCACAAACAAACAGCACGTGCACACATGCAGGGGGTGCTTAGGCAAACTTGGCTTCACACATACACACACAAACACACACACAGGTGAGGTGTGAACGCAGCGATGTGTGTCCAACTGCCAATATCGCCTTTACCAGCTTGCCATCGTAGCCCCTCTCTCTCTCTTTATCTCTGTTGTCTCTCCTCTCTTGTCCTCTCCATCCCCTCGCTTCCTCACCGTGTGGGTTTGGTCAGTGACCTGGAAAATTGCCCGACCTTTTAATACGCAGCTTCCTCGGTGATGAATAAATACATAAATCGCGCGGCTCCGGCTCAGTCACTTTTATGATACCCCTCCCTGCCCCCTTTCTTCTCTCCCGCACACCTCATCGCACCCCGTCATCTGCACCCTCTCCACACAGACACAGGAGAGGAAAGCAGGGTGTCTTTGAAGTGATAGCCCCCTGCGGAGAAGACTATCCATAATGAAAGGGTGTTAGTGACTGGGCTGAGGGCGAGAGAGTGTGAGTGTGAGCTGCGTAGATGGCAAAGGATGTAATGGGGTGAGTGGGTGAGGCAGGTTAACACGCCAGCATGGGACCTGCTCTTCTCAGTTTATCAGAAGGCGAGGGCGGGAGTGTGAGTGCTTTGTAGGTGGCAGAGGATGTAATGTGGCGAGTGGCGAGGAAAGTTAACATAGCAGCATGGGACCTGCTCCGCTCAGTTTATCAGAGGTGCAAGGGAGAGCGGAACAGGCTGTAATAGGCTAAGTGGAGGGGCGGGAATGGATGAAACTTACTCTGCACAGTTTGCTGTAGGTCCGAATGAGGGAGGGAAAGAGGAAATGAAGCATGGAGAGAATATGGGGGGCAGCTGAGCGGAAAAAGGAGACAAAGAAAGAGAGAGGGATATGGTAAGAAAAATGAATTAAAGTGCGTGCAGAGGTGTTGAGGGAGGCAGTAGACCACTACACTGGCTTGAAATGTAAGCACAAACCCACTCCACAGTCCTAACCTGGCCTGAAGCACAAAGCCAATATTACAAAGTCAGGTTGCAGACCTTTTAAAAAGCAAAAACATCCTCAGAAGACGGAGCGATGTCTGGGAGTGAGAGGAGAAAAGAGACGGAGAGCAGAGGCAGATACTGGGAATAGCTGAAAAGCCAACAGAAAATACTTAGACTGTATGTTCTTTCAACATTAAAGGTACCCTGTGGAGTTTTCTTGTCAGGGAACAAAAAGTTGTGTTTACATTCAGTGCTTCTCACCCAAACACATATATGTTGAACAAAATGAGTTGAGTGCATTTTATTTATTTAAAAACAGTTGCGAGTGCGTGTGCATTCACATGATCGATACAAACAAAACATTACTTCGTAATGCTACTTAAAGTCAACAACTCCACAGGGTATCTTCTAACTTACTGATGTTTGTAGCATCTCGCATGATCTCAGTCAATCCATAAGTATAACCCCATTTTAGCTGTCCTATAGTCACCCATTAAGCACCAGAAGGCAGAAATAGTGTGCAAAACAATGTCAAAGCAGCAAGCCAAAGTAAAATATTCCTGTCTTTTGGGGATGCTGTTGAACCCTTCAAAAATGGACGTCCTGCGGACAGAAGCGGGTGATCACTATTTACATGATCCCCTTTTAAATCAGGCTAAAATAAGAACTGTAATAGCTAGAGCCTTCACTCTTTTTTGCAGCAGAAAGGTAAGGCTTCTGTCTTCGGAATCATCATGTCATTATCTTACCTTAAATAACCCTTACCTTACCTTACCCTACCTTACCTTAGCTTACGTATGGTGCAAACATGGAATTTCGTCATATTACACCAGTATTTCCCCATAATAGCTGTAGAAGATCGTTGTTTGCATAATCCTGTATTTATTGATCTAAAATAAAAACCATAATAGCTGGAACATCATCCTTTTTGAAGTAGAAAGCTAAGACCTCTGTCTTTCACGTCATCATCTTATACGCATTTGATGATGTCATTACGCCACGTTGCAAGAGGTGCAAATGTGGGTAAATGTGTAGTGGTGCCAGGGGAGTGAATGAAGGATCTATCAAAATGCCTTTGCACTCTGCTCAAAAACATGACCATATCTCAAAAACTTAATATTATATATAGTTTAAATAACTTGTGGAGTGTTTAGAAATATTTTGCTCATGTTTCTACATTTAGGAATCTCCAAGGTTAATATAGTTGTGTGTTTATTTTGTAAAATGTGGTAAAAAAACATGTGAAATCTTTCTTTTTTTTTTAATTTTGGAACGATTTCAATACTTTTTAGCAAATATTATGATTTATTGAATTACGTAACCTATTAGCTTAAGTTGTACAAATTTTAGGGATATGAAGCATTTGAAGATAATCCAAGAAATGACATCCCAGTAAGCAAAAGTACCAATCTAAGTGCTGGCGGATCATTTCCATTGCACAGTTCAATTAACGTTCATCATAAGTGACCTCTTCACTTCAGCTTTTTTGATTAAATGATAACAATATTGCTTATTGGAGCTGTGTATATCAGTGTGTGCTACTTGTTTTTGTCTATATGTAATGTTTTATATGTGGGTTCTGTCAGCTTTGTGAGTTTCCACTCTTAGCTACTTGTTATGATTCTAGCGACCATAAGTACATCTTGAACATATGTTTGTGTTTGTGTGTCTGTATGTGTGGGTTTGTATTTGTTTCTTTGTGCGCCTGGTCGTGATTGCAATCAGAGTGTCATCAGTGCAGGATAGTTGGGTGGAGCGTGCTCCTGTTGTTTCTCAGCTTCCTCCCAGCTATAAATGTTGCCTTCCTGTTTGCAAGTCAATTAGACTGCCAACCAATCAGTGCACCAACCAGCCAATCAGTTATAGAGTTAACCAGCTGGCTGGACAACCAGCCATTTAGTCAGGTACTCTGGCAACCAAGCGACCACTAGGACAGCTAGCAGGAAGCCCTTTAATCAGGCAGCCAGCAGTCAATCATAAAACTATTCAACTCATAATCAAGTTAGCCAGATGCCCATTGCCGTTTTGTCTTCTGCTCTGTCAGCCAGCCAGCCAATCAAAGAGCATGGCATTTGATTAATCCGTCATTTCGGGGAGCAGCCAGTGATTGTCTGTCAACAGTGTGAGCACCAAAGGCATTTGTTCCTGTGCTGTGACTGTAATAGATTAATACTGTGAGATCTCACTGAACTCTAATCTCGTCACTCTTAACCTTACATGATGCATAATCATCCTCAAAGCATCAGTCATTCCAGCTGATATATTAAAGGAAGATAATATTGTTCCTCAGGCAATATACAGATTCAGCAAAGTAAGTGAATCCTGCTTGTTTTGCACCACAGGTGCCAGAACCAGAACTACAGTAAGACTGCAGAGGCTTTATTTGCTAAGAAAATATGCAAATCAAGTTGTAGCACCGACAGCCATCAAAAGAGCACTGCACAAGCAAAACAAAAAAGTAAAAATAAATCTTCACCAACTGTTGCAAGTACAAATTGTGCACCTCAGCTGGAAGAATAATCCACATTCTGGCATCCAAGCATCCTAAAGCACCAAGTCTAACTCTAACTGGGGCATTCTCTGATCCGATTTAAGATTAAGGGATGGGAAACCCCCTCCTCTGCACACGTGACTCACTGGTCATGTCCTAGCAGAAAACATTGATCTGTATACATTATTGTAATTTCAGTGTCAATAACATGAAACTAAATTGCTTTTCTTACTCCCCAGTGCATTTACTGTAGTGCATACATGCAGCAGGCTTGCATTAATATTGGTTTAGCCATAATACCACTGACACACTTCATGAAATACAGTGTCATGTTTTGCTACCATAGGATATACACACATACATTGATACCTTAAGCACATACTCCATTTTGGGCTTGTAGTGTAAATATGACATGCAATAATAAGAAAAGTGAATGCTTGATATAAAATATTGAAAAGCTTTTCTTCTCCTCAGCAGCTTAAGCTCTGAAACTATTATACGGTTCTTCAGTATCTCTCCTTAGTCCAGCCTGTAGCTAAACACTAGCTATGGTTATTACAGCTCTGCAGAGAAGGACTGAGTGTTTGGTGATGTGTGTGTCTGTGTGTGTTTGCAAGAATTGGTATGTGCTGTAATTGGTTTGCCCCCCTATTTAACACATGTGCTGTGTGTGTTTAGTGCATCTTAGCTCTGTTTCTGTGTGTGTTGTGGGTACACCTTCCATGGATGAATTGATTGTAATGGGGTTACTGAGGATTATTACAGGAGTGATAGTGATGTAGGCAATATCCCCCATTTTCTGTGGTGTGGCTGTGCGCTGTTGTTGTTTGTGTACTCGCTGCTCAGCCTGAAACATCCAGTTTTTGCACTTGAATTTGCATTTGAGCACATCACAAGAAAAGCATTTAGTGGTGTTTGTTCTGTGAAGTTATTTACTGTGCTTTTGTGTGTGGGGTATTTTTCTCATCTATTCAGATGGGATTTTATGTGCATTAATTAATGGCTTTGCAAGCGAGTTATCTGCATGTGCATGTTGGGGTGATGTAATGCTGGAGCAGTCATGTGGTCTAGTTGTATGGGGCTGAGGTGACTGGGATACTCAGGGCAGATGGGAAGGGATGCTTTTGCTGAGGAAGTGACAGAATGAAGTCCCTTCCTCGCTCGCGTCCTTTTTCTCACTCACTCTGTCACTCTCCCTCAATCGCCTCTTTCCATCTGTCTCCCCCTCCCCTTTTTCTCTCATTCTCTTTCACATTCTCTTACTCCATCTAACTCGCTCACGCAATTGAACTTGGCAGTGTTTCAGGGATTGAGTGGCTTGAGTTAATGGCGAATTACCTGCCTCTCAGAAGTCTTGGGTGTGTATGTGTGTGGTTTGAGGGGGGTAAAGTAATGGACTTTGCTAGAAGGTCATTTGAAGGAGCCTGCCACTAAATCACTAAATGCCACTGAGGCACTCAATGAAGCCTATTCATTGGCCGGGATTGTGCGGATTTGCATGTGAATGTAAATTGGTTACCAGTTTGCGGAATGTAATTGTTTTCCGTGCTGAAGAATCTGTCTCCAGCACACACTGTAGCACTGGCACTCAACTCACAGTACTGAAGCCAAGAGCCACTTTTCCAGCAACCTTCAACCTCCAAACATGGTTTTTGTTTGTTTATATGGTGCAGTTGAGGTGTGTGCGCTTGTGTTTATTTGTGTCCTTGTGGGACGTTTGGGGGGATGTTGATAGTGACGCAGAGTGGCAGCACCACTCAGATGCCTGAATCAGACCGCAACACACAAGACTCGAGTTAATTAACCAAGTAGACGCCATTTACCGAGCCAAGATGACTGAGAGCACTTTTCTTCCGGCATCTCCTGAGTAGCTGTAGATAGGAACAGTTTCTTAGAGACGTGAATCTGGGAAGGTCAGCACAGATAAAAGATGGTAGTTGGCATGTGTTCAGGATTTTTTGCCTGCAAGAGTGATCTAGTGTACTTACTCAAACTTCTTTGTCCAAGTTGTCTCAGAATTCCAGCTTGTGACCACGCTGTAACAAAGTCTATTTCTTTAAAATGCTTATTTTCTGGTTCATATTTGTATTTGGAGTTTCTACTTGAACATATTTACATGCTTTAATGTTAAAAAAAAACACTTTCCCTCTGACTGTCTATGCTGGAACACCTGTGTTCACCCTCTGTCCAGTCCCTCCAGAATATTGCAGTCACAACCATTAACACTAATCCAGCCGATCCCTGTGCACTGAGTGCAACTTTGCAATTTTGTCCAATCATCACAACTTAAGTGCTAATTTGACTTTTTAAAACTGGTGAAATCTAATGTCTTTGTGGAACTATGTGCAGCATATAGTTTTTTTAGCCTCTTCTTGCACCTCTCTCTTACTGTCTCTTTCCCTGTTTATTGAAAGACTACTGCTGTGGGAGTGTGAGCTCTGTGGACACACACAGTGACAGGGCTAACTGTTAGCATCACATGGCTAACATTATTTACAAGTTTACAGACAAAGTCGAGCCATTCAGTGTCAGTGGGAGATTGTTGGGACCACTCTGTGTTGGATTTTAGCCGCTGCTGCTGCGTTAGCCTGTGCTAAGTGGGCAGAGAGAGAAGGAAAAGAGCAGCTTAAGTAGACATACAGTACCTCATTATTTGAAACTTTAGCCATGTTTGATAGGAATATCTGGAATTGTAATATTATATATAGAATATAAAGAAAATAAGGAAAAGCATAATAGGTCCCCTTGAATGTGGACAGTGTGCTCTCGATGTAAAACGATTGTAAAAAACTTAGTTATTTAATTAATATTTCCTGTTTAGTATAATAAAACAAGATTATCTTAACCTACCTCCCCAAACATTTTCCTGTGTTCCCCTTTTCTGTGTTTGGTCCTGAGGTATGTCTTAGATTTCCACATCCCCCATCTTTGTTGTATGCTCTCCTTTTTTATTTCCTGGCTTTTCTTTTTTCTCTCCGTTATTCTCTTTGTTTCTCACAAAGCCCTCTCTGGGACTGAAAAGTAGCCAAGAGCTCAGAAAATGCCCAACAGCAGCGAGTCAAAGTTAATAGTGAATATATTAGCATGTCCTTGTAAACGGAGTCCTCCTTTTCTTTCTTCTTTCCCCATATTTTGAAAGTCTATAAAGATGTATTTTTACAAAAGCCAAAAGACCCCCTCAGTAATAGTACATGTGGCATACCTGCAGATGCATACTTCTTTTTCCCACTCTTGCTACATATTCACACACATATACAGCATGAGGACACAGTGAGAGCTTGCTTTTAGCTGGTCACCCCCTGAGAATGGAGGCTGATGAAAAATTCAGCCGAGTTAGTCTAAGAGTGGCTCAAAGGAAATGTTGTATAGTTTGGTTGCTCCCTTTCCTATCTGCCTGTCATTTTATATTTCTGATTGTCATCCTCTCTGCTCTCATTTTCCTTTTGTTTTGCATTTCTTCTCTTAAATTTCCTCTCCATGTTTCCTCTCCCTCCATCATCCCTGCCTGTTTCTCTCTGTGCATGGTTAAAACCCGTTACTGTATCTGTCTGACAAATGGAAATGGCTTGTGATTCTGCCATGTCTCAAACAGTGTAACCATTGGTCACTGGGCAGTACTTTGTGGTTAACATTTGCCCTCCGCTTGGCTTGAACTACAAACCTTCTGCTCACTGGGACCATGTGACCGCAGTGGTTGAGTGTGTTTCTGACCCGTGACTTGGAAAGGTTTGAATTCATATGGTGAAGTGATGGCTTTGTAACAATTAACAGGCCAAAGCAGAATCTGTCAGTCATTAAACTCTAAACCAGCTCATAAAAGCTGATTCATGCCGGTTTGTGAAATTATAAAATGACTCATAATGCTCACAAATTTCCCATCTGGGATTAAAGTTTTGATCTAAGGTCCAGTAATGAAATTGTGCCTTTAAATCTTGTTGGTGAACTTGTGCCACAACTTGTCAAATGAACAACTTTAATCAGTTTTATGTTTTAAATTGTTTTCTAATGCCCTTTTGTGAAAAAAAGTTTTGTTATTGCTTTGTGGTGCTCATTAGGTTGAAGCCTTATTGAAGTTCTATTGAAATTGCGAGCAGACAAGGGCAGCAGGAAAGGCAGCGAGGATGACGATTGAAATGCAGCTCGGAGAGGACAATACTGAATCTAATCTGTTTATACAACCTCACCTCCAGTCTCCCTCCTGTCTCCTCTCATTTCAAACTTGACAAACAAACAAATATACACACTTGTGCATAAACACACACTAACACACACACACCCACACACACCTACACTTTATGAAAGAAACAGAGGTCCTTCGCTTATCTCGCAGGTGAAATCTGGAAAAATGGAAGTGTTGCATTTGCATTTTAATTTGCCCTCAATCAGGCATTGTGTTTGGTGTTGCAGCGAAATTGCCTGGTGTTTGCTCCTCGTCCCTATTTATAGGGGCTCCATGAGAGACGGGCCCTAAATTCAAATCTGCTTGCTATCACAAAGTATGGAGATGAGGCTTCCTCTCTCTTTTTTTTCTCATTGTCTTCTGCTCTCTTTTCGTCTGTCACTCATTCTGTGGATGTCTGTCCTCCTCCACCTTTCTTCATTTTTTAATCACTTCAGTCTTTTATTATTTCTCCTTACTTCTTTCCCCACACACACCTTATTTTTCACTGTTTTTTTTTTTTCTTCTTCCAACACTCTCTCTACCTTTCTCCCCCCCATCCCGCCCCACCTACTTCTCATTGCTAGGAGAGTGAATGCACAGATTTCATTAGCGATGCCATGTGCCGCGCTGCTCTGCTCCGAAGGGCTCCAGCAGTCATGGAATCACGACCCCGCTCTGCCCTCATCATCTCAACCCTCTGTCATCCCACCTCTCTCTCCCCCCCTTTCATATCTCCCGCCCTCCATCCGTTCTTTCCGCTCTAGCCGTCTATAACATGGCCATAAGCTGTCTGTGGCAGATGAAGGACCTCCTTCACACAACTAACAGCTCCCTGGAGTCCAGAGCAGAGGAAGTTTAACCCAATAGTGACTGTAAACGCTGATATGGACAGTAAATGGTGTGTGCAGGAGTGTGCAGTAAATGGTGCCACAGTGTGTTCCCACAGGTTATTATGCAGCAATTTGATAGAAAATACACACGTAAGTAATCAGATTGCATACAGTGTCTCCATCTGAACAAAGAATAGAAGAGACACACAGAACAACAGACTAAAGCTTGTTTGTAAAATTGCCACTGTGAACAAGTTTAAACCTCACGGCACTCCGGATTGTTGTCCTCGTCTGTTTTCCTTCAAAATCTCGTACATGAAGATCTGACTGCGCCCGAGGTTTTCTCCTCATATCAAAACCCTTTATGGCCATCTGTGTAGGGTGCTTAAAGCACCTCATGATCAAATGCCTCAGTCAATCTATCATCTATGATTTGCACATGAGGGAACAAAACGCCTGTGGGCTTGCTGGTTGTAAAATGAGGTATACATACATTTGATCAAATCCCCCCACAAGCTGCTCGGGGTGCTCTGATTGGTTCCTGTACCGCTCGGCCGTGTCGACACGACCTCTCACTCGATAGGCTGGGACCTCCGGGGACATGACCCTTGAGCTCTGCGCTGGCCGTTTTGATTGTTTGATACAAGATGTCAGAGAGGACTTTAGAGGTCAAGACAGATGACCTTTCCCCTTTAACCCTCAGGGGTTAGTAAGTCAACTGCAGGGCTATCGATGTGGATATGCGGCTTGTGTGTCTGCAGGGTCATTTATGGTGAGGAAAAGTGTGTGTGATTAAAATGTAGTGGTGCAGAAATATCCTGCAGCTTGTAGGGCTGTTTACTGCTGTCGTGCTGATCAGGGTTCATTGCCCTTTAAACATCTTGTTTATATGGATCAAAAAGACCAAAATTAGTTGTGAAATTCTGAGGGCTGAGAGTTTAACTGGTAAATTTTACCGACAAGTCACCAAAATTAAACAACAACTTATCTTGTAGGGCTGGGCAGTAAGGAGAAAATCAAATATCACAATATTTTTGACCAAAGACCTCGATATTGTGCCACAGTATTATAGGATTAAACAATGGTGCTTTAATGAAGCATTTACTTCATAAGATTTTTGTTTCGTAATCATAAGTAATGTGGATATAATGACTTGAGTCAATAAAAACAGATGATAGAAAAGCTAGAACAGTCTGGGGGGCTCAGAAAATTACATCACTTTTCTGTTACACAGCTTTTAAAACCAAGAAAAATCACTGTTTAATCAGTAAAACAATCACTGAAAGATAAATCCTTTTAATAATGTGACAAATTTATGCTAAAGATTGGGTAAGATTAAAGGAAAGATCACAACTTCTCTAAGGTTAGGGGAGCTTCGAAGGTTAAAAGACAGTCATGACCATGCTTATTTTCACTCACATCGCTCGGTGTTCTTCACTACATCAAAGCTCCATCTCATCTGCTAATGTTCTTATATAAAACGTTAGACAATAAAAAAGCTATAGGCATATAGCATTAAATAAGACCTGCAAAGGTAGGCTATGTGTTGCTATAACATTAATCCTTTTGAATATCTCATAACACTGTAGATGACAGAACTTCCAGAAAAACAAGCTTATTTTTCTTTTTTTTTTTAAATCCTGCCCCATTAGTCAGGCCTAATTATGAAAATGCTGTTATTGTGGTAATATTGTAAGTGTGTATGTGTGTATATTAATGGCATGATTAGTACGAGCTGAGTTGTCATATTGATGAACTATAATTAACTAAGGCCCCATCTGCAGATTTTATCACTCAACACGTTGCTTCTGTTGCTCGCTGCATGTCTGTCCTGAGGATATGGGATTGGCTCGATTACCACGCGTACACCCCTATGCATTTGTAAATGATCACATGCATAATGATGCGCAGTCAAAAAGACACACAGCTGTCCTCTGAATTACACGAGCATGTGTTTGTGTCACGTGCTTACACAGCGTTGGTTGAAGTGACTGTAAATTGTGGTTGCGTGTGAGTTATGCAGCAGAGGGAGAATGTGAATGTTTGTGTTAAGGATGTAAGTTTAATTTCGGCTAATTTTGCGTTCAATGGCCAGACACCCATTACCCAGTAAGCATTGACTCAGTGAGCTTTAATGCTGCATTTCAAAGCGCTGTCCATTTAGCGGCTGTGAGATGTTAATGTTTTGTGATGTAAATATCTTGCCTTTTATTTTCAGCTGGCTCATTCTGCGATCATCGCCGGGTTGCTTACCGTTACCATTACGTAGCATTAAGTAGCAGCTTGATTTTGAGCTGCAAAAGTCTCACACGATAACAAACAGTGACAGTGGAGGAGGTCATAAAATTGTACCTTTAAACAGAGGCAGTGTTGTAGCTGGCGGGGGTCTGAGGCCACTACATACATCCTGACATGTGGATTGCGAAATATTTTTGCTATATTACTGATTCGTTCAGTTCCGCCATTATTAAGATTTTAACTTTTTATCTCCAGTGGGACTACTGCGTTTTGTCTGTATCCTCAAGCTTTCTGGAAATGTGGACGAAATGAACAGCATAAATGAGCCCTTACATGGGTTTGCAGCCCAAAATTGAGCCACTCACTCACCGGGGCCACTTGGTGGGAGACCAGCGAGTGGTCACAATATTTCCATGGCAGCGCTGTTAAGTTGGAACGGTGTTACTAGCAGTAATCACCAGATGAGCGGCGCCACTAGCTAGCTCCCACCAGACCTGGTTGGTGCACAATGCAGTAAATTGAAGAGAACCAAAATCAACCCACAAGTTGACATGCAAATCCAAACATTTTCTGTGGTTAACCATGGACATCCCAACTCTGTGTAATTAGGTTGGTGTTGCAGATTTACCGGCATAATCAAGTATGTGCGAGTTTGTAATTTTTACAGCAAAATTAAAAGGAGCACTGCTACTACTGGCACTGCTGGATGGCCACTGATTCACAATTATTTAATCAGAGCAGTGGAAGAACTCCAAGGTCCATGTGTAAAAGTTCTTGTCATACACATTTCAAACTGCAGACACACACGGTTTTGTTGTAGCCAGACACAAATGAATACCTGCTCTCACAGCAAAGTCACCAGCCCCCACTCTGACAGACGACAAACTGATAATTTAAAATGTCATGCTGAGAAAAGACATCCTTGTTTCCTGGGGTGTTCTCTCACCGCCCGGTCTTTCCAGTGAAAGCGGTGGCAGCCTCAGGCATTAGCACCCAGGGAAGTATAGCAGCGGTGGCGGCCCTGTGGTTAACAGTTAGAGGAAAACAAGTAATTAGCCCTGATAATTAAATCCTCCAGTCAGCCAGTCAGCCCACGCTGTAGAACCAGTCCTGCTTTTCTGTCCATTTACACAAACAGTAGAATTGGTCGGTTCAAAAATGAGGAATTAGCAGATTAATTCTGTTCTATTATCTGCGCGGCGATAAGCAAATAAACAATTGGCCGTGGAGAAATAAAATGGGATAATGGCTGGTGGAAGGGCGAGGAAGGGGAGGGGGCGGAGGACAGGGTTGTGGTGCTTAATAGCCATTGGTACAAATGAGGAGCACAAGCTGGCTGTGGCCTCTCACAGGACTGAAAAGATTTTGTTAATTTGTGTGTGCGTTTGTAGCTAAGCTGTGCTCGTCTCTGCCCCTGTGTGTTCGCAACTTTATTGTTCACAGAGTGTGTTCGCTCATCTCTTGTGTGTGTGTGTGTGTGTGTGGGCATATTTAAGACCAAACTATCAGTGCGCACTTGACTGTTTCTGCAATCTGTCCTATTGGGTTCTTGTTTACCCGAGGGGGGAAGTCATCAGTAAGGGAAGTGCTCTTTGTCTCTCATTAGAGCAGCTCTTTGATTTCATTAATTACTGACCTACTGCTGCTGCTGCTGTGGTTTGGCTCAATCTGGCATTCTAACCACTCACAGTGTACTGCCGCTGCTCCACTCTGCATTATTTATTTATCGCCTTGGCTTGATAATTAATAACCATGATTTCCCAAGGAGTCCTCCTCAGTGTGTGTGTGCGCTCGTGTGCATTTGTGTGGTTATCATGAATGGATCACTTGCTGAGGAGCTTCTACATTTCTACAGATTCTAGCACTTCCTTCTCAGCTCTGTGTAGGACTCGAGATTTTTTTTGTGTGTGTGTGTGTGTGTCTTTGTATCAGAGTGACTGCAGCAGGTCTCTTGTGAAACAGCCGGCTCAATTTTGCTGATGAGCTCCCATCTGATATGAATCTAATATCACCAGCTGCACAACCAGATCATTAAAGCGTTGTCTGAAATGAGCTCAATGGCTCTGTTCTACCACAGAAAACTTGGGAACTTTTTTTTAAAGGATAAAAACTAGTTGTGGCACAGTCTGCACGGAGAGAACTCTCCTCACAGACGCCCTTTGACAGGTGAACTCAACATATGAATCACTTTTCTTTTTCGCTTTCATGTTTCTGATCCTGTTATCTCTATAATCCTCACGGTTGTTTGATCGGTATATACAGAAGCTTAGGTCGACAGACAGCGGAACAATCCACAAAGCCTTTCTTGTCTTAATGGTGCCTTCTTATGGGAATAAAACACAAATGAACTGCAAGTCCTCCAAATGCATTGCTTGTAAATGTCCTCCATGATTACACATGTGGTTACAGCCTTTTCTAATCCAACGTCATGTGTCCATGCCTTCTAAAACAGATTTCTGATCAGACACTGCTGTGGTTAAGGTTTGGGCACAAAACTGTTAAAGTGGGGGAGCAATTGAACAGTCGTGATCATGGTTTTAAGCAGTTATACTCGGCTTAGGCCGAGTGACCCGCCAGCTATTTCCCAATTCATCAAGAAAATAAATCAAACCATGCTGGGATTTTTTTTTTTTTTTTTGTCACTTAAAAATGTGACTAATGTGCCAGGGTGCATAAAAACCACCAAAATGGAGCTTGTTCATCCAAAAAATGGAAAAGGGAGGATCCCCTAGACCCTCTGACAGAGGTCTGGGCTAATTTTATGCCTCTGTGCTGAGGCATTATGTTTCTGGGTTGTCCATCTGTCCCATTCTCACGACGCAATATTTCAAGAACGACTTGAGGGAATTTCCTCAAATTAGCCACAAACGTCCACCTGGACCTGGGTGGTCAAAGGTCAAGGACACTGTGACCTTGCTTCCCTCTCATTCTCGTGAGCGCTGTATATCTCAACAAGGCCTTGGGGGGGATTTCCTCAAATTTACCACAAACATCCACTTGGACTCAAGGATAAACTGGTTAGAGTTTTGTGGTCAAAGGTCAAAGGTCACTGTGACCTAGCAAAACAGGTTTTTGGCCACACATTTAAAAACTTGTGTGGTAATTATGACAAAATTTCCCACAAATCATGGCCATTATTCAACATTATAACAGAAGGGGAGACATTTGGTCAGATACTGAACTGGTGAAACTAATCTTTGAAACTCTGCTTTAAACGCTGCTGTATAGATCTTCTGTGCTGTCAAGGAGAAGATGTGTTGGTAGTATCCACATTTTAGAATATGTAGTTTATTTGCAGTAACATCCATATTTAAAGCTTTGTAAACGGTCACAGCTACATATGAGTCTGGACGGACATGGATGTGAACTGTAACTGCAACTTGACTGGTTCTCAGAGGCATACAACTGTAAGTAACTCTAGTGTATACATATTAATTATTAATGTCTGTTTTTTAACTAGCCACTGGCCTCCTGTCATTTTGCAAAAGTGACTGGGGAAAAGCATACTGAGTATCCCTGGTTTACACAAACAAATTTATGTGTGGTTAGGAAATGGGAAGCAGCCAGTCACGTTGAAAAGCCCGTTGTTGTCATTTTTCTTGGTCGGTTTTCTCATACTTTTTACACATGACCACAACACTGGTTTCTTGTCATTTCTATTCATTCCTTGTTATCTCATCCCTCAACTGTCCATTTGATCTAATCCATGTTCTTTTCCATCCCTATTACCCTTCACCTCTTCGCCATTGTATTTTTGTGCCATTTATACTGGACTTGTGTCACAGCGGACAGGCGGTCTGTTTTTTTGGCCTATTGACTGCTAGGACCAGGCCGTCTTTTCTCCTCCCTCTCTGCTCTGTGTCCCTGCCTAGCAGAGCTAGTTATGGAGCCTATTGACTGATTGGCTGTCGGCCCCATCGATCCCCAAGGTCGCACTGCTGGCTATTGACGAATGGTCCCACAATGCCCTCCCTCCCTTCTTCAATCATCTTCTCCCTCCACTTTTTACCTCTCTTGTATTTTCCTACTTCTCTCTATCTGCCTTGCTCCTCTATCACTCACCTCATTTAATCTGCAGTCCCCTTCTTTTTCCTCCACTTTCTGCATTCATCTGTTTGTCCGTCTCTCCATTCTTCCCTCCCTCTATCTCTTCTGGGTCCATTGCTGCCATCGCTCATCGATGCAGCCAGAGATCGATGCTGAGGATAATGGGCGCGGGGCCCGCGGGGAGCCGGGCAAAGGCTGTACGGGTCCACAGACGCGGTGCTGACACGACTCGGATGATAGGAAGAGAGAGTAGAGATGAATAGATGGCAGGTGAAGTGAGGTGGTGGTGTCGCTCAAGGTAAAGCGGAGGAAGAGAGGGGAACGGGACAAGGAGAGACACAGAGAGAGAATCAAAGAGGAGAGGAGAGGGTGAGGAGTGTCTGCCTGAGGGCAGCTATGAGACACATGGGGTGGCTTTTGGGAAAAGACAAGACAGAAGGCGATGAGAGAGGAGAGAGCTGGAAGATGCCTGAAGCTGGCAGAGTGCTGACTTTATTTTGTGGGTTTTGTCACTGAACTACATGGAAGTGGTTAATGTACCTCCAGAGCTGGAGAGCTCTGCTCAGTGAAGAACAAGCTATCCTTACTGCCTGGATGTGGTGACATGGTCAGAGCTGGGTTATATATCAATATATGATTATAATATATTATGGATTTAGTAAGGATCATCTATAGCACTGTTATGAAGCTTAAAGGATTAGTTCACCGCAATCATAAAAAGCCAACATATCCCATATCACTGTGGGTATCTAGCCATTCTATAAGTGTTGTTTTTATCTGCTGAGATTCTGGTATGTATGTTTCTCTGAGATTTTTGTTGCCAATTGAACCCACAATAGGACTGAATGGAATGTTGTGTGTTTTGCATTGGTGCCATTTACACTGGGGACACTGGCCATATGTCCCCACCACTTTATTGGCAGATTTCATCCTCACAAAGAAAAGATGGGGACAGCACTCCATTTTAAATCCTTTAATATTGCTACATGGAGGTATTGGGCAAGACGCCCTTCTTCAGGGTATATTCTGTCAATGTCACAAACAATGTACACAAGTGGGGTCAATTATAGTATATAAGTATATATTCTGAAAAATAACTAACAAGTGAGAACACTTTGATGAAGTTTTTAAGTTTTCAATTCTTTATCTGTGAACATAACAACACATTTGATTCCTTAAAGTTTAAGGGCTTAAAAATTAATAAAAATGAATGAATGTGTTATTGTTGTGAAGTTACTTCCCCAAACAAAAGGACAAAGGAGTAAGGCTCCGATCACACAGAGAGCTTTTTGCAGGTTGCAAAATGTGAGGTGCGTCACACTGCCATTTTATTTATTTTTTTTATAAGTGAATGCCACTAGTAAAAAAACATTTGCTTCACCTATTAATTGCTGTCACACAACCACCCCCATCACCTCCTTACCCTAACCTTTACAGTAATTAGTAGCTAGTTCCTAAAATGGACAGGCAGAGGGTACTTGCTGTAGCTCTGGTTGAGGCTGAGAGGCTGTCATCAAATAGTTTATTAGAAAGGGAAACAGAGATCTGTGTGGGTTCATGAAACCCTAAAAAAGAGGGTTGATCATGGGGAGTATCACCAGTTGGTCCAGGAGCTTCGCCTCTGATGGCCATTTCAAGTCCTGCATGTATATGCCTCCACGTCTGCAGTTTCTCTATTGAAATTGTGCTAACTGCACTTTGTAAAGTCATATAGCTCTTGGTATCCAGCATCAGCTACAACCAGTTTCTCCTCCATTGTTTACCAACTGGTAACTTGCTGTCGTGATCACCATATAAGGCTCGCCTTTCAAATCATCCAATTGGACAATGTGGAAAAAACAGATGCCAGGTACCTAGAGTGCAGCATGCACAACGTTGAATTCTCATTAAAAACAGCCTCCAGCTACTAAAACACTTTATGTATGATCGGGGCCTAAGTTAGGCCCACATGTGTGCTGACTCAGCAGGGATAACATGTATTGAGAAGAGTTGATCTATGGGAGAATAAATATCTAAGGCAATGCAGAATGCCTGAGAGCCTTACTAAATTATATTCCAGTATATTTTTACATTTTGAATTGTCACCTGCCCGCCTGAATTTTGCACTCTCCTTTACATAAAAACATTTCAACTATAAATTGATGCATAAAAATACACCAGAATGCATGAAATGATGTGTTTGACACTCAAAATTGTAACCAGAAACATTGCATCAGCCGAGCACACTAACTAAAAAACAGCTTAAGCATAAAGTTAAGTGGGCTTAAAGATGAGGTCATCATCTCATTCTTGAATGTGAAATAATCCACTTTCACTGACATCCTCACCAGATGGCTAATGCATATGTATTAACCTAGTTTAACTGCAGCATTTTCAAAACATTATACTGCTGTCACCGCTGTAAGACAGAGGTTATTTGAAATGAGTTGATGTGAGACTATTAGAGGATGGGAGGCGGCCCAGCAGCCTGTCCATATAGCACCAAATGCCTTTACATTACTGCTCATGAAGGAAGGGGAGGGTAAGGGTGAGAAAAGATACTAGTTTGAGAGCGAGGTAATGATACATAGAGTCTACTGTACTATATTTATATATAATATATAGTATAAATATAGCAATAATGTACCATATATATTGCACATCATGGTGCTATGTGCTTCAGATTGAAGGAGGTGAGTAAAGGCACAAATAATCACACTCAAGGAGGCTTTCTGAAACAAGCAACACTGGGTGATTGGTGTGATTGCATATACTTTCACCCAGCAACACACCCAACACATGCATGTTGGTCACATGGGGATGGGGTGATATATTAGATACATGTGTATCTCTATGTGGCGGATATGAAACAAGTTTGGAGGCAGAGGAAATCTACGTCTTTTTACATAATTGCTGACTACACGTGAAAAGACAAATACCTTGACCAGAATAAGTGTTTCGAAACATTTGAACCTGATATAAAGTGCCAAGGCTCCTACCCACGTCTGGCAGTAAAGGCTGTCTGCCTATATTTAGTAAAGGGCACTTTGGCAAAGGCTCTGTAAAAGACGCCAAACATTACTATCAGCATGTCCACCTGACATATGCTAACTATATTCCCCCTTATAAACTATATATCACGGTTTCCAGTGGCGGTTTATAATGCAGGAATGCTGCCTAGCCTAAACTAAAGAGGGCCCTGCTTAAAAGAGGAATTTATTATGTTTATGAGGAATACAATACGCTTATTGAACTTTAGGGAGAGCAAGCAGTGGTGATATATCACTTATTTAGGAGGCACATTTGTAATGAGTGAGGTGATTGTATAAACCTAGCAGAGGTACTTCAGACTGTCTGAATCAGCTCAGCAGGTGACTGATTGATTGATCACATACGTTCATTGTGCAGTGATTAATCAGAGCAGCATGTCTTGATGTTCAGGGGAAAATAATGTTTTTTTAGTTTGGAAGAAAAGTGGAGACAAAAAGCCCAATCAGACACAATCAGGTACTGATTTACCAGAAAAAAAACACTACCTTACTGCAGGTCTGGTTTGGTAGGTGTCTGTATTTCAGAACAGTATAGTGATTATTGTGATAATAATATAATGATAGCATCACAATTTGATAGTGTCACATTCCCATTTGGAAGCAGGAGAAATTGCCTTTTTGTCTTTGAGTTTGAGTTGAGCGAAAGTTGCTTTATTTTTACATGTCGATGCTGTAGGATGCATTGTTAAGTAGCAGATATGGTATGTGGTTAAAAGTAAAACACAAGGGAGCAACAGTAGTTCACTCTTGTTGTCAGTCAGGATGAACATATATACGCTAGATAGACATATTTGTTGATCCTCTGCAGAGGATAAATGTCCAGCACATGTTCAGTGGTTTTGCAGTCCATTATTTCAGGAGCACAGCGCTAAAACATCAATTATAGGTACGGTTTGAGGCTCTGATTTCCTGGAAATTGAATTATGACAAAGCTGCAGACAATACAAACATCTATGATGTAATTGCAAAGTACAGCATAATGAGGTTGGTAGACTTGGATTGAAAGATGTATTTTTCTGGTATTAGATAAATATTGGATTATGAAAGTGTAGTTTGGATCTGCAGCCAGAACCTCTTTTAAAACGACTGGATGATATCCAGGCTCAGTACTGCTTTTACATTGAGGAGCTTTTCAAACTACCTGGGTGGCAGGCAGCTTCAAAGAAACACTGTGCCATATTTTACTAAAAACACACTGTATGTACTCATACAGAAGTAATTCCCTTTCAATCAGCACTTGTAACTCACTAGAAGTGTGTAGTGGTGTATTTGTCTGCAGGGACTCTGCCCTCTGCCTCTATTTTCTCCTTTTTTCTGTGCTCAGGACATTTCTGGGTACGTACCTCCACAGCGCTCAGGTGAGGTCAGGGCTTTATAAAAAGGTAGCGACAAGGTGCCAGACCGTAAGCAGCAGGCATCCATGAGACACGGTGCCAAAAAAGCTCAAATAGGGTGAGGTGAAACCCACTTAGTTATTTTATTTACACTATTGCTGATTATTTATCAAAAATCTAAAAAAAATTAAAAAAAAAAAAATTGTGATATTTAATTTTATTCATATCGCCCAGTCGATGTGTCTGCTTTTTTTAAGATGATGACTCTATTACTCACACTGAAAACAGGCTATAGTCGCTGAATCTGAGACCTATTGATGTTGCTGTGTGTTAGGTTGGTTAAACTCACACATTTCTAAAGTCCTGGGCTGAGACACACCACCTCTGCCATTCTGGGATCAATGTATATGTCCTGAATGACACAAGTGAGGTTTTCTGAAAAAGACTGACTGCTCTTGTTTCACCAGAAGTGCTCTGTAAGCAGCGGTGCTGAGCCACTGCAGACATTGTTTGGGGGATAGCTGGTTCACCCGTGGTTTCATACTGAAAACATGTTTTTATGGCATTCATCTCTCTATAAAGTTGTTTTTGAAGCCTAATTTTCAGCGAAACAGTGTTGTCGGTGTGTCTGCTTTTCGTGGACTGCACGGTGTGTTTGTTCACCTCTTCACAGCGGGATGTTTGCTTTGCGGTGCACTATGGAAAGGTAGAAGAGAGACAATGAATACTGTTATGTCTCCGTAAGTGTCTGTGCGGTGTGCGTTCATTTATTTCTTAGTTCTGCATGTGGACACTTCTGCGAGTGCAGCAAGAGAAAAATGACCTCGGAAGGAAAACAATAAAAATGTAAGATATGTCTGAGATGTAATATGGATCGTTCTGTATATGCATCGGATGATTTATGGTGCACAGTGCGGCGTGTGTATGCTTGTATGTGCATGTTGACCTCCAGTCAGCCCCTGTGTACATCAGCATTGCTGCAGGTGTTTCTCCTTCTTTCAGTTGTCAGTGAATAGAAGAAGAGGGGGTGGAAAAGAGCAGAGCAGGGATGGGGGGGATGAAAGAGACGAGGAGAGGTGAATGTAGAGGAAGACGACCTAATTTAATCCAAAGTGGTACTCAAATTGAACCAGAGGGAAAACAAAGTCAGCACAAAACCTTCTGCACTTATGTAACTGCTCTGCGCTCCCCTCTCCTCACTCGCTTATAGTGGGGGAGAGGGAGAAAGGGAGGGCAAATAGAAAAAGAGGAGGGCAGAAAGAATGAAAAGGTGAGAGCAGGTGAGTGGAAAAATGGAGGGGAAAAATTGGAGAACAGAAGGATAAAGAGTTTTGGACCTCTGGAGTCTGCGGAGGGGAGAGGGCAGAACAGACGAGAGTGTTGTAAAGGATGAACCTGACAAGAGAAGATGACAAAAACTTTTACTTCTTTTTGTCACACACACTATTATATTCTCTCTCTTCCCTCCCTGTCTTACCATGTTTTCTCTCTGTCGCACTGACATCAAACTGTGAGGCTGCAGGCTCTATTCCAGATACTGGCCTGAATGAGTGTCTAGTTAAATAATGCAGACTGCTGGCTGCCTGGCTGGCTGGACTGAGGATAGACTAAGGGAGAAGATGGAGGAAATAGTGGCACAGTGCAAAGATACAGACCTCTATTATTTAACAGTCCTCTGAAAGGCTTGCAAGTCATTCCCAGAATTAAAACCAGGGCTAGGTGTGCGTGGGAATTTAAACACACAGGCTGGGAGCTCTCTGTCTCTCTCTCACACTCACACACACACATTCACCTACATACATCCAATAAATGCTGGCATTCAAAGTTTCGAGCCCAATCATGCATGACATATGCTGATGCAGGTGCACTTATATTTTACATGCACACATTCGGCTTATTTTAACCTGTGAAGGTGCATGTAAAAACATAAGTGTGTGTGTGTTTGTGTGTGTGTGTGTAGACATGAATGCCACACATGCCACTTTTGCTTTATGCTCTGTGTTTTTATGACATTTGAAACAGTCTTCTGCACTCAAAAAGGTTAACGTTGGAGCTTGTCACGGCGACAGGGGAATATAATTATGTGTTTGTGTGTGAGTGTCATTGCAAGAGGGAAAGTTTGCCACTAAATCTGCCTTCAGTGACATTTTCAGTCTAGTTTTTTTCAGAACCTTTTGAGCTTTATGGGCAAACAAGCGTGATATTTTTAATTTGGCACGGGCTGTAATAAGCAACATTCTTTATTTGTTGTGCAAAATGATCTAACACTTGTGTATTCATGCTGTGCCAATGCAGCCATCCTAGTGTCTACACAATTCCACTTGAGTTTCTTCTACATGAATGACCTCTGATTCAACTTGTTTCCTTCTTCAGACATGTCTAACAATCTGTAAGATACAGCCTGTATGCACTTTTCCTCCAACATTTATAGCCATGAACTCTGTGAGCACTTATATTATGCAAGCACATTTGAACCTGGGTCACTGAGCTCCACACATATGCACACTCACTGTTGACTGCCTTAACATATGTAAATAGGGCAATGCATACCATAACATATGGATATATGGTTGCATAAGAGCCAGAGGTTTAAAGTCAAGCTTGTTACTTAATAAAAAGTTAACTGGAAATGGTTGCGTCTTTTGATAGCTCCAGTGTTAAATGGGTGTTATTTGGAATCAAAACAGCAGTAGCTCAACATCCTTTGTTTTAAGTTCAATTCAAGGCCTACTGTTTTTCAAAAGCCTCTTTTTATTGGCCTTGTCATAAAGTTGAATGAAGCATTTTTTGTTACTAAGATGCTTTTGATTAGATTTTAAATTGTTTACTTTAAGGTAGCAAGGTTGCACTTTGTGACAAGTAATCGATACACACAGTCTCGCTAATAGGACTTGGATAATGGGTTAAAGGAACAGTTAACGTCAGAATCAAAAATACATGTTTTTCCTCTTATCTGTGATGCTTAATATCAATCTAGATTTTTTTTAGTGAGAGCTGTCGAGTGCTGGATATATCGGCTGTTGAGATGTCTGTCCTCTCTCCAATATAATAGAACTAGATGGCACTTAAGCCCCTTTTACTCTGCAAAATTTTCGGTGAATGTTGGGCTGTTTTGCGGGCAAGCCTTTGGGGGCGAAGGCAAGTATTCTGGATTGATTTGGTGTAGCCACCTTTTTCTCATGCTAGTCGTTTTGGTTAATCCCTACAAACAGATACATTTGTATACAGATGAATTTAAAAAAGCTAACATAAAGCTAAATCAGTGCGTTCCACCTCTCCGCATGTACTGTTTACTTGCTGTTCAGACGTGATTGGTAAATAATGTTCTGACCACAAACGTCCTACAAAAGGAAACCAGAATTCCAAAATCTTGTCCGGTCACCTACAGGTATGTTGCATACAGGCAGAACCTATAGAGACTGCGAGGTCATGAAATCTAGAAAGAGACATTTCTTTTCTTTTCTTTTGCATTTTAAGCACCACAAGCCGCGTAACATGTAGTTCCATTATATTCAAGAGCAGGCAGACATCTCTACAGCCGATATCTCCAACACTTGGCAACTCACACCAAACAATTTACCAATCTGGATTGATAAATTGCACGACAGGTAAGAGGAAAAACATGTACTTTGATTTTGAGGTGAACTGTGCCTTTAAATTTTCCCTTTGGAGACTATCACACCTCCACGGGGAGGAGATATTTACTGTGTTGTAAACTGAGCATATATTGAAGTCATGTCTCTTAAAAATCAATTTGAGTGCTGCGGGCGAGTTGTTTCATGCTATGTAGGATGTCGTTCAGGGTCAGGCTGTCAGTGAATGAGGCCCCATTGGAGCACCATATTGCTGGCTCTGTTACAACTACTGATGCTGCACAAATTGTTCTTTTTTAAAAATAAATGATTTGTGTCATGTTAATGCCTTATATGATAAAAAGGAAAAGATATGAATGAACTGTCAGTTCCTCTTCCTCTTGGTTATTTAAATCAACCTAAAAAGGCTCACTGGTTATAGATTCGGTCTGTTAATTGTGTCAACCAGCCCCACAGATTATCGTGACCAATTTTGCACCCTTTGGGTCTATTGGCAACGAGGCCATGGCCCCAAAAAGAGAGAGCTGAGTCATTCCAGCACGGTGGAAACATCTCGTCTATATTTAAGCAACTCTTTCGTCATCTTTCATCCTCTCACTTTTGTCCATCTCTTCTATTTATGTCTATATCTGCAAGAGTCTCTTTCACCAGCATGTTTGCGTGGTTGATTTCTGCCATGGAATATTCCAGCGGTTTTATTTCCAGCACTTTGCTTTTAGTGCTGTGACTGTTCCTGAAGTGGTTTCTGCATTTGTCCCTTCGCTTACCACTCCGTCCGTCCTTTAAATAGGTTCTACTTGCATGCTCCACTCGTTCCTTTAAACGGCTCATTCCTTTTGCTAAAAACCAGGGTTAAAGTGGCTTTCCCGAACCTGAGCCAGCAGTCACGGAAAAGAGGAAGGTATTTTGGATTTCTGGGTCCTAAATGTAACCTGATACATTCTTTGATAAGTGCAGTTGCTTCAGAGTTAAATCTGACATTAATATATCAACCCATCTCTTAAAAATCTGTCTTAAATCTTTTATAAGTGAAATCTTTGCTGTGTATGCCGCCTTGTTCTGCTTTGCAGAAGTTTGACTTTCAGCCTAGTTGCCAGTAAAGCAGGCCTGTACCTAGGAGCCACTCTGTCGTAACAATAAGACCTGACAGCGCTCTCACCGCTCTCACTATATCAGTCCAGACAACCAATTACAACCTCTTACAAGATCCTACAAATGAAAATAAGTTCCTTTGGCCTCTGGTCTCTTTATCTCTCTCTGTCTTTTGCTCTGTCTCTCGCTGCATTCTGTCGGCTTGTTTCTTCCGCGAGTTCCCAATTTTTTTTATCATTCTGTTTCCTGTGTCTGTCTGAGAAATAAAAAAAAGGAAGGAATATCTCTGCCTTGGAGCTCCAGAACATATTGTAATAAAAACGCCCCGCAGCTGTGTATTTATTCAGTAGCAGCAGGTATAACTTTAATAGCATCTCTTCTTCTTCCTTAGGTGCCTGACTCAACCTGTCGCTCTATTTTTTTTCTCTTTTTACAGTCAGTCCTCACTCTTTGCTTGAATTTAGCCATTTCCTCCTCTACTATTTTTTTTGCCTTAAACACACACTTGCTTTCCCGTCCCTCTGACTCACTCAATGACTCTTTTCTTTCATTCCCTCGAGCGCACACAAACATGCATACACACACTCGCTTTATTCCCCCTGGAAGCGATTTGTCTTAACAGGTGGTCATTCAGATTCAAGGCCGGCACTGCAAGAGAGGTAGAGAGAAGGGGAGGGAAAATGGAGAATTACAGGAAGAGCAGATGAGGAGGAAAAGGTGGGAAAGTGATTAGAGAGAGAAATGATGTGCTGGGACATTATGTAGCCTGTGATGTACTGTACTTTGCCTCTGGGGTTGATTTCAAAAAGGTTGTGCTGTCATCAAGGTGCTACAATAACAGCACGGGTGATATCTGTACAGCACCTGTCGCTTCTGCTTCCATGCACATTATTCCTTGATAGCTGTAATTTCTTATTTTCTGTAAAAATTCATTCTATATTGTTTCTGATGTTGGAGCCTCGACTGCTTTGCTGCACTTTTCAGTTATTGTAGCCTTCCTTTTTTTTCTGGTCTGCCCAACAGGCCAGCCACAGAAAATCTTCATTTTGAAAGTAAAAAAGAGGAACTGTGACCATTAACCAGCTGTTCTCACATCTGTACACACTGTCTTCTACTGCAAGCGAGCGTGGATTTCAGGATTTTACCTTTCCATGTCAAGCTGTGAGAGGATAAGCACCTTCTCTACGCATCAGCCCACAATATATGCCTCTTGACACACAAAACCAAAGCCCCAAGCCCACTGCACTGGTTCGCTCAACAAGGCCTCTCATGCACACAGGATTGTATTTTATTATATTCCTTTTTTTCCAATGGAATTAGTGTTTCATGCAAACTGAACTGACCATTAGCTATACCTGAATTTGGCTGTTCAGTACGAATATTCAACTACACTTCCCTCTTGTTCCATATAGAGTTTGAGAGTTTGAACAGGCTTCTGCATTAGCGGCTACTTAACAACTCCTGCTCCTAACTTCCACACACACACATACATTAGCAGGAATACAACCCTCTGTTTCAAGCCTCTGCCAATTACAGGTGGGTGTCTCACATAGATCACTGTCATAGGTGCTAGTATTGACTGACAGGCTTCCCAGCATCTGAAACACACAATTCAGTAAGTGCCATAACGACCCTTTTGCTGTAGCTGAACACATTCTTAACAGTGACAGAATCCACACAGTTAACATCACATCACCCTGTCTGTTACAGTAGCAAACAAAAACTAGAAACTTTTTACATTGCTGTGAGCTGTAATTTCACAGTTTCTAAGCAGACGAGAACATTTCCCTGAACCTGTGAGGGCGAAGCCTCTTTTTCCTTGGCAGCTGCTTCTGTGTCACTCAGACTCATGCTGGTTTGGGTCTGCAGCTGCCTGGATCGGAGAGCAGGGTCAAAGGAAGTAGCATTCACTCTGCAGCTAAGTGTGGGCGCTGAAATGTCTTCAGAAGTACACTGCACACTGACTGACACACAAAAAAAACCCTGCTTGACTTGAAGACTCTCAGTTGACTGAGGGGTCTCGGATTAGTGATTAGAATCTGACTTTTTTGAGCATAGCAAAGTAATGGCAAAGACAAGAACTGCTCATTTCTAGCTTTAAATGGTTTAAAATCAACCAAAATATCCACATTATTAGACACTCTCCAGTGCCTGCATGTACAATGCTGTAAAATGCTGCTAAAAAAAAAAAAACATTCCTGCGTGCATGGTTCCAATTACTTAAATGTCAAGATTATTATTTTTTTCATTATGTTTATATCATTGTAAACTGAATATTTTGGGGGGTTTGACAGTAGGTAGCACAAAATAGGCAATTTAAATGAATTCCCTTCAGCTGTAGGAACTTATGATGGGCATTTTTTTTATTACTTTCTCAAACGTAATAGACTCTAGACTATCTAACAATCAATACAACAAAAAATCAACAAATTAAGCCATACTGAAAGTTATCATGAGTAGAGGTTGTAGTTTATATACTGCACACTGCTTGACAGCTAATTTGAAGACACTGTGTGAATAAGGGACACATGCTCTGTAACATGATAGCATTTAACCGTTAACCCCTTTGTCATGCATCATGTAAGTAATTGCATGGTGGGCATGAGAGAGAGCTGACAGCCCAGTCTCTTTACAGTATGTCACATTACCTAAGTTGAAAGTTTAATGACTCTGTTAAAAGGAGAGCCCTGTTTGAAGTTAATGTGCTCTGCTGTTAGAACTGCTATTATGGTACCACTGGCTCTGTGTGTGTGTGTGTGTGTGTGTGTGTGTGTGTGTGGGTGTGTGTATATATCAGGGACAAAGAGTTCCCCGACACCATTTGTCTCAGATGGTGGCATGTGTGTCTTTGTGCGTTTGTTCCTGATTTGTGTGTGTGTCCATTTATACACAGCATTTATCTTTTATGTGCCTGTTTGTGTTTTTATGTGACACTTCATATCCCCGTCCATTTATCCTTTTTTATCTGTCCTACAGAAGCATTACTGTATTGCTTCTGTTGGAGTATATATTATCTTCCCTCCCACGTTCTTTGAGCAGCAGGGTGGTGCGGCAAACAGGAAGATCATTTTTCATATGAAGTGCTGCGATTCAGGCCCTCCAAGTCCCATGTTCCCACCCTGCTCTAGTGTCCTCGAGCAAGACCGTATATCCCAGCCAGCCTCAAGAGTGCTTCTGCTTCGATATTTCAGTTCAGTGAGGGAAGTGAAGAAGCAGTCTCCCTCCTTGGGGATCAACAAACTACCCCCTGCAAAAACTCTCTGCTACAGGTGTACATACCTGTGTATTTTCCATTTTCCATTTGCTGCGTATGGTTTAAAACAGTTCTCAATAGTTCTTGTGTAGCTCTTGGACACCTACCTACATTTCCCTTCACCATCTGTCTCTCAGGGTGATTGACTTTTTGTAGAGACTGGATACTTTTTCCTACCTCATTCAATGCATTTGCTTAACATGCCACCAGACACCACAGGTGTGGTGTAAAACCATACTTTTGAATGTTTCAGTGGCATCTCAGCATGCTGAACTGCCAGCTCTCTACAGTAAATACACCGTGCTCGATTCCACCACAGCACAGATTGTATTGGCTTGCAGCTGCTGCAGTTGTTGGCTAATCACACGTCGCATTAAATGGAAGACTGCTTGTGATGATTGGCTGCAGGCAAAACCATACAAATAGTCATTTTTTTCTAGATCTGGGTACAAAAAGGATCAGATGCAGGTATCGTTTGACGGGAAAAGTTTCAATACTACTCGGCACTGGGTTATTTCAGTCAATACCTTTAAAGGAATGAAGCACCTAGCTCCAGTCATTTAGCCAAGTCTGGTACTCAAGTCAAACTCTGTTGATGCATATGAAAGTCAATTCTAAAATTTGTCAGAAAGTCTCAAGTCAAGGCTTAGGTCCCTGAGGGTAAATCTGTTTAAAGGCATGCTCAAGTCATTGGAACAAGTCAAAATCAAGTCTCTAGTTTGTAAAAGCAAGCCTCAGATGCAAGCCCCTCTGGTATCTATTACACGCTCTCTTATCAAAGCTGTAATAAAAGTGTTTTCCCTGTAGGTGAGATAACATTCCTTTAATACATAGGTTATTCTAGGTGTATGGCTTTGCAAATTGGGCAGTCATTGTCCTTAATGTTGTTGCTTTCAAGTCTTTCCTCCAAGTCTTTAGGGAGTCAAATCTCATCATGATCAAGTTATACAGAAGTCAAGTCTCCATTCTCTAATTTTTGTGACTTAGCCTGGCTTGTGTCCAGCCCTCAAAGCTACAGCTCTGTCACATTTTCTATTTCCTGTCTCGTTCCTTCCACCTTATCTTCAGAGCGTTTAAAGTCTCAGTTTCTCCTCCGTTCTCCTGTTGTATAAGAAGGATAATGACTGGACAATAGCTGTCCCAGTGGAACATCACTGGCTTGCGTTTATCCCCGTCTCGGTGCTCTCTCTTCGGGCAGGTTGAGCTTCCTGGGCCCCGTGGTCTGCCTTGGTGTTGGCTGGCTGATAAGTAGCCTGCAGGTCGCAGTGAGGACAGCCAAAGCCAGAGCTAATCCTACCATGAAGCTATAGAATATTACCGAGACGAATTATGAAATGGGCCTCTTTCACTGGGAGGGATTTAAATCATCTATAAGAACATACTTGTGTGCGAGACTGTATTATTGAGCTGTGTTCCAGCAGAGGTGGATTTCTTTGTCTGTGAAAGAATGTTGTAAAGTATTTATACATACCTTTGTTTATTAGGCATGTAGAGCATTGTGCGGCACTTGTTTTTGTTCTCTGCTCTTTTTTCTCCCCTTTCAGATCACATACTTGGCCTTGGAAGTCTGCCTTTGCTCTCAGTTCAAGAGTTGCAAACACATTTAGTTCTAGCAGAAAGAATGAGAACCCTTAACATTGGAAGCCCTTGAAATTGGCCTCTGTGAAAGAACTGTCTTCATGTTGCCGTCCACCACTATACAGGCAAAAATAACTGTGTAAGAGCTGGCTACACACTTGACAAAGGCCAGTTTTTAGTGTTAGCTCTTTCTGAGAGCTATTGCTGCACCAAAATCCCCTTTCCTCTCTTTCTTTTGTATACTTGACCTGAGTGCTGTAGTGTACGTCTCTCTACAGCTGTCTCTTCCCTCAGTGCTCGCTTTGTATCCGCCACCATGTCTCATCCTTGTGTGTCAGCAAGGCAGAACAGCTCAATTAATACATCACACAAAAACCAGAGAAAGATGAAAGAGTGGGTGAGGCAAGGGAGGTAGAAATGGAGGCTCACACACTTTAGATACACTTTAATGAAAGTCAATGATTACTTACTTGATGATCCCACTTTTAATGAAATTGCAAAACACAAAAGAATGCAACTAAACTGTCAGACACACTCAAGCACACACACGAAGGCAGTCAGACGCATTAAGCAAAAACACACATGATATTAAAATCTGCAATTTTAAGTGAAAGACTCCTCTTACTAATGCATTCCACACTCTGGAAACCTTCATAAAGTTCATAAGGGTCTCATTTCTAAGAGGAAAACACGGATGTTTTCCATGTTAAAGTGCACAAATTTCTTTCAGTATTTTTGTTGTGTATCAGCTTTTGCATGCCTCTCATCCAAACGAGTGGTTGCGGGAACTTGAGAGTTTGTTTAAGTGAAAGGGTTGAATTTCATAACAGGCAGAGAGGTAGCCTTTGCTCCATTAGCAGGGCAGTTTTTGTGTCTTCTCGTGGTAATTGAAGAAGTTATTTTACAACTTTTCTAAAGGTTTCTGCAGTCTACTATTTCAGACTTTCTGATAAAAGCTCTTTGATACTTCTGTCTCTCATGTCTTCTCATTTTTAAACGGCGGGTCCATCTGAGTTCTTTTTCATGTATTTCAAATAGAAACTAACACTCAGTCGTTACCAAAAAGTAGTGACGTAGTTTACAGTGCGAATCCTCCCACACACCCCCACCCCTCACAAAAGCTGTGCGCTTATGGTGTAAGCATTGAGAGTGAGAAAAGTGTTATCTGGAAGAGTTTGGAGGTGGAACATGGTGCTGTTAAACCTCCTACTTAAACAGGTGAAGACACATTGATTCAATATAATACTGCATTTGTACTGTAGAAACACATTAATGGAGCTAGAGTCAGCGTTATTACCTACAGTTAGATTGCAGTCAGCACGCTCCCAGTGTGGAGAGGCACAGTCTGTTTAGCTTCTTTGCCCCAATACTCCTGTCTGCTTCTCCATACACTCCAGACAGACAACCATTCACACCTACGGACAATTTCGAGTCACCAGTTAACCTAACCTGCATGTCTTTGGACTGTGGGAGGAAGCTGGAGTACCCAGAGAAAACCCACGCTGACATGGGGATAACATGTAAACCCTGCACAGAAGAGCTCCCCACCCTGGGTTCAAACCAGGAACCGTCTTGCTGTGAGGCAACAGTGGTAACCACCAAAACATATTTTAGCCTCTTTAAATAAAGAACACCTAAAAAAAAAAGCCTTTCCCAACGGAAACTGAAGCTATCTATGCACTCTTCAAAGCCAACAGACTCTGTTGACAGAACAGCAATTGTAACTCACAACACACGGGAGTTGCAGGTCCACAACCTACTCGATCATGTGATTTGTTTTATTGTGGGACTTTCAGAACCCAATGAATGTGGCGTCAACATTGTGCAAAAACCTGGATGGATTACTGAACGGGCCTACAGGGCTAGGGGCCAAAAGAGTAAAGGAGCCCCCTGTCCTTCACTTACAAAATGTCATGACACGCACCAACCAGGAAGAGACTCAAAATGACCATAAAGAGACAAAATGGCTACAAAAAGACAAACAAAAAAGAGAAAACCACCACAAAGTCTGTGTGTTATGTTCTTGTGTGGGAGAGCTGATGGGGCCCTTTGCATATCTGTGCCCAGGGGCCCCTTGTTTCATAATCCACCGAAGCCTACGCCATGTCACATGGGAATTTTTTTTTTTTTTTTTTTTTTTTTTACAAGGGCTTGGGGAAATAGCATTTTGGCTAAAAAATACATACTTTGAGCAAAATTAGAATTTTTGGATTTGCATACATCAGGAATAATACTGGGAAGCTTATAAATTATATAAAAGTCTTTAAAAAAAGCCAAAAAAAAATTGAGTCACGCTTTAATTTGACATCAAAACACAAGCAATTAGATGTCCAATTCTTACATAAGGTTTGCTCTCTTTATTTAAGCTCTCTGTGTAATGTGGCTAAAGCAGATGAGGCTCTGTTAACCTTAATGCATCGTCTGCCGCCTGGCTTGGACTGTGTTTATCTATTGGCAGGCCTCGTCTTGTGTCCTCTAAATAGGGCTGAGGCCAAATGGACAAAAACACCTAAAATTGGCCCACAGATTCACAATGTCCCTGTAATGATGGGCAATTATTTATGAAACAACCTTTGAAATTGGTGTTTAGTAGCTAATGTGTCACAGCTATTAGTCAGAGCCATGGGTTGCAAAGAGGGAGAGCTTTTGTTTCTTTGTCACATGTTCTTCCTCTAACTTTTTTCCCTCTCCCCCTCTTAAAGTGACCCTTCTCTACCCTGCTTTGGGTTTCTTTTCTCAACTTTTTTGTCTGTGTTATCTGTCTTTCTGTATTTCTCTCTCCCCCTCCTGCCCCCAAAGGCCCATTAGTCTGTCTAACTAGGCTGTGATTACAGGACTTATGTGTTCAGTGTGTGATCATAGTGCCAACTTTGTCCTCTGAGTCCCTCTCTGACTGACTGACTGCTCACTAAGGCACACTGATCCCTCTGTGTATTGCCCGGAGTATTCATTTATTTGCACTTCATGTGCTCCTTTCTCTCTTCCTATCCTTTTTTTTCTAGTCTCTCTTGCCGACTTCACTTTTTTTTGTCTTTCCCTCTTTCATGTTGGCTCCCTTTCTTGCTTCTCTTCTCCTTCCTTCGCTGATTATTTTTTCTCGTTGTCTCTCTTCGTCTCCCGCCTCAGCCTTTCTCAGTGTCTCTCCACCACCCTTGGCCTCTTCCACTCTAATCTTCTCCAAATGCCTCTATGTTATCAGCTAACCACAGAACCATGCTTTGGGCACCCGGCAGTGTTAACCCAAAAAATAATAAAGTTAAGTGTTTAGTAAAGGATCTCCCGTGGTCTACGGAGGCTTCCCTGCGCTCTAGCCAAAGCGCCAGTGTTTCATTTTCAAGCAAAGAAGAAGAAAAAAACGTTCACTCTCATTGGCCTCTCAGGGTTTTGGCTATCCAAACTGTGGTGACACTGAAGAGCAAGTCTTTTTTTTTTTTATGAATCTCAAATAGCATTTATGTAACCTTGTATTTATGTTCCACCCCTGAGTCATGACTGTGGGATACAAAAAATGTGAAAGAACACATCTGAGAAAATGGTCTTCTGCAAGGGATGTGATTGTTTGAAAAGTTCAGCCAGTGTATCAACGGGTTTGTTTCGACACTTGCTTCTCTGTGCAACCGCAAAACATCAGATATGTTTCTTCCCTTTTGGTACATCAGCACATCTTCGTGTCAGAGTCCATCGCCTCCCAGTCAACACATTAGTCAGCAAGATTACAGGTCTCGAGTCACCACATCTGACAAGGCCCACATCGTGAGTCAGAATGCGTAGGTTCTTACTCTTTGCTCACCAGTACATCCATGTGCCCAGTTGTTAATGTCAATATGGCCAAATATTTGTCATGTAGCAGTGGGTATGAGATCAAAGTCAGCACTGCTTTAGATGAGGAGAAATGGTCACTCGAGGAGTCTGCTGCCTACTCAAGACTGTGCCACGCAGGTTGTTTTCAATGGCCCTTACTAGGCTCTTGAAATGGTAGAAAGTCCAAGCAGAAAACAAAAGTTAAAGCCAAGTTACACACTGAAGTGTAAGAGTGAAGGTAATACTTTTCGAGGGTGAAAAATAGCAGCCTTTGCAGAGGGTGCTCTTCAAAGTGCTGAAAAAATGGTTTTGTTTGGTTGTCAGACTCATATTGCCTCAAGGCTGTAGGTGTAAGACTGCAGAGAGCCTGAAAGTCCTTTGTGTGTGTGTGTGTGTGTGTGTGTGTGTGTGTGTGTGTGTGTGTGTGTGTGGGCAGGCAGGCGGGGGGTACGGGAGAGGGTCTTTTTAAGCAGACGAGCTTAAAGCATGGGTAACTTTAATGTCAGCAAAATCCCTTAAAAATGAGGCGGTAATGCAGCTCACCATATGCTGCTACAGATGTTGATATTACATTATAGATTAAGATAAATGTGCTGATGATGGCTTTCATGCGTGCCTGCTGCATACTACTGAGTATGAAACAACGGCCATTCTCAGTCTGACTGCTCAAAGACATCATGAGGAGTGAACTGTGGTGTTTTGGTTGCCATGCCAACTTTGGTTTAAACAGGGTGCCTAAGTACTTGGCAACGCCTCTTATTGTAAGTACAGATATTTCCAGTGATCTTGTACTTAAGTAAAAGTGGTAGCATCAGTGATGTAGTGGGGGCGTATATGCAGGTATGACGCATACCAACCTCCCTTTGTTGCCATTTACAGTATGTACAGAATATATAGGAGAGCGTGCCCACTTTCTTGTCAGTAACCTCCCCATTTACCTAGTAGTACACCCACCACATCAAAGACCAGTACACCACACAGTCACAGTACTGGAATTTCTTACTTCCATACAGTGTCGTAGAAAATATTGACAATCGTTGCCACGGGGAAAAATGGACATCTAAGGTACAGCATTGAAAATCACCTGAGATGCATGATATATCAGGTATAAACAGCTTACAGTGTATATAGTGTAAGTAACGGTATAGACCAGAGTTCTTCAACATTTTTCAGGCTAAGGACCCCTTGACTCAAAGAGAGACAGAGCAGGGACCCCCTACTACATATACTGTATAAAACTACACTTGGGTCTTCCCTTGTTTGCCTGTAGCTGCTAAGTCAGCAGCAGTTGTAGCATGGCTAGGTGCGTTAGCCTCCCCTCTGCACTTTCAACAGTGGCTTCCAAGGTGGACGGTGTGTCAGAGGCTGGTAGAAAGTTAGAAAACAATCCATTGAGGCTCACAAGAATGTCTGTAACCTCACAATAGTGATACAGCTAATTTACTAATATGTCAAAAAAAAGAGAAAAACAGGCACCGCACAGTGATGTAGCGCTAACTAGCTCATATGATTGCACAAGGATTCATGGGTAACAGTCAACCTTTCATTAATGCTGTGCACTATTGAATAGGCTGATTTATCTTTGCTTATGATATATATTAGATTTACATTAATGTGGATTTTCAGGCACATTTTACTTAAACTTTAATTAATTAAATTATTTAGAGGTCATTTTGTGGCCCCCCGCAGTGACTCTGAGGACCCCCTAGGGGTCATGGACCCCCTGTTGAAGACCCAGGTTATAGACGTTTTAGCAATAAAATCAAAAGCGAAATCAAAACTATAGAAATAAGATGATTTTTCAGAGAAAAAATAACTAGTCAGATAAATGCAGGAGAGTAAAATGTACAATACTTCTCTCTAAACATAGTAAAGTACAAGTTGCATAACAAAGAAATACTCAAGTACTGTATCCCAAAATTTTACCTTGAATTCAAGTGTAGATATGTTCTTTCACTCACATTGTGGTAAAATCACTTCTAATATAAACAAAGATACTAAAAGATGTTAGGTCAACTCAACTCTCAGATGTTCCTTTTAGGAAACTTCACCGTCCAGCAGCTCATGCTAAAAGCAGTAATGCACTGAGCTTTCTCTGGCTTCACACCACTGTATTTCTTGTGTAGCTGTCCATGGTCCTGATCACAGACTCAAAGCTTGCTCCTGCTCTCTGTCCATGGTTCTGAAAGGAAAACACACTGAGCGCAGACCTTTAAGTACAGTGTTCCCTCTGCTGCGCCATTGAAAGCTAACTGAGGGTTCTCTTTGTCTCTGGGCTTGTTTTGAAAGCCCCGTGGTCGTGTTTTGTGTTCGGCCTTTGCTGTGTTTTTTTTGCTGCTGAAGCCAGAGGATGATGGAAAGCTCTTTGTCCAGTTTAAGTCCTCAACAGATGGTATTAACGCACTTATCAAAGGATACGCTCACCCTCGCCAGATTTTGACAGGCCTGCCTCGGTGTTAATGGCCCTCTTTCATTATTCCAAATTTAACATGTCATGTTGTTGTCTTACATTGTTAGACTTGTAAATTTAGGATCACTCTTTTTTTTTACGAGTTGGCCTTTAACGTGTTTTGTTGACATGCACTTGTGGCACGCTGTTGACAAACTTATTTATATGGACAAGAGAAAATAAATGCAAACAGGCTCTGTAATCCCTCCTAAATTGACCTCTGTGCTTCTGTTTGTTTTTTCTCCTTTATTTCCTGCAGTGGTGCTGCTGAATTCTAAAGAGACTCAGGCAGAGCTGGGCTGGACGTCCTATCCCCCCAACGGAGTAAGTGTGCTTACTTGCATTTTTCATCGTCTTTATGTTTGTTTGTACACATGCTTGCGCACTCGCTCGGCTCCACAACACAGCTGCTTGTTTAACAGCTGGCACACACCACCCCTTTTCATCCCTCTGTGTTCATGCTGTTTCTACTTTCCCCTTCTTCTACTCATTGTTCCCTTCCTTCCTCACACCTTGCCTCTCTTCTCTCCGAGTCCACAGCTCATCATTATCATTAATCGATGGTGCTTATGCAGGCTAGGATACTGCGGTGTCCAAACCAGCCACACAAATATGCTGCCACAGATAAATGGTCCCCCTCTGTATCGATCGCTTTGGCTTGTAAAAACCTGAACGCTAAGTTATGACTGCAAGACAAAGGCTGGAGCTCTTTTTAAAGAATCTGCCACTGAAGCAGTTTGTCACCCACTTCCCACCTGGACTTTGGCCTTTCTTTGCGCAACACACTCAAAATGTCTATTATATAAGCAGCAGTGTGCACGCATGTACTGTTTAGTGTAGATTGTGTTGAGTCACTGTCATCTTGAGGTGACCACATGCGAAGCTAAATCTGAGATTAATGGACTTCCAAGACTCTCCTACCATCCCCGATAGAACTGAGAGAGAACACACTGCATCCACTTTGATTTAGTCACCTCAGCATTAGTGCAGTTTATCACGTAACCATTACAGATAATCTATTTTCACTGTCTGCTTCGCTTTGTGTGATTATGCTTTTGTATGCGAGAGCCACATTTTGTGCTCCGTTTACTTTCAGGTCTGTCAAGTCAGAGTAATTCTCAGTAATTCAAATAGTGACACGGACAACAATATGTCAGATAAAAAGTTTTAAAGTTGCAAAAGTTTGCTATATACAGCAAAATGCTCACAGTCAAAGTACATCTAAGATACTGACTCTACCATTGTTGTATATTCTTAGGGACACTGTGAGAGTTATTTGAGTGGTGAAGGGTTGGCGAGCTTAACTGGGAATGTTACTAAAGACCAGTGTCACTGGCGTTTAAACAGAAGTTGAAGTTTAGCCCAGTCAACTGGTCTAAATGTAAGAAAACAACAAATCAACAAGGTTAAACATTGTCTGAAAAAATATTGTGTATGTATGGAGCCATTTTTAATCATTAATTACATTTTTCAACAACTAAATAGTATTTTAAAAGGAGCTGAAATGTGTTGCACTTTGCACTGTGCATCATGAACATCCATTATCCTGCAAAACATGACGACAGATCACTAAATTTAAGTAAACAAATATTTATTTACTGTGTATTTAAAGTCCCAACTCATTGATATTAAAAAACACACGCACTCATGCTGTAACTCTCTCAAGCAAATTGACACCAACACGCGCACACACACACACACACACACACGTGCGTCCAGGCTTGTTGGGACCTTTGTGCGTCCAAAAGCACCTCTCTTGTTCAGCCTATCAAGAATGTCTGCTGACAGCTGCGGAATTGGACCTGCTCTGTGCACATGGTTCCATCCATTTCGTCTGAGAGGCCATGTGTGTGTTTGTGCACGTAAAAGAGAGTGAGAGGGTGAGAGGGAAAGCCGTTGATGGTCGGAACCGCTGGTTAGTCTTTCATTTTGATCTAACCTCCTCCTTTTTGGTATTTTAAGTAAGTAAGTTATAAGTTTAACGTAATTCTGGAACCAACTAGCTATGGTAGTAACGTTTGATCATCTAGTCGACTAATGCCACACATCATTAAGCCTAATCTCTCTTTCATTTTATTAAACCTTTTTCATCATCTATACAGGGACTCAGTTTAATCCACTTACCATTAATGACTTAAAGTGCATATAAACTAGCTTAAATTTTCATACAGCTACTAATTGTTAACATTACAATAGGATTGTTGTCCTGTGCACATAGCCAAACACACTTTGATGACCTGAAGCACACACGAGAGCCACGCTTTTGATGTAAACTATGAAAAAATGACATCAAAATTCACAGACAAGACATGAAACAAAACCTAAATCTGGGATGACAAATGGTCTTACCAAAAAAAAAAGTCTAGTCTCCCCACTGTTCAGTTCAGCAAAAAGAAAAACATAAAAACATCCACTTCTGAACCCCCCACCTTCTAATAACGTCTGTACAGTCCCTTAACTGGTGGTTATTTTGCATTTAAATAGAGACTTCAGTTGCTTTGATTCTGTTAGTCATTGACAAAACCCCCTTTTAACACCATTTTCAAAATAGTATGAACAAAAATCAGTTCCTTTCAGTATTTCTAGACATCAGTGCCATGTTGAGACTAAATGTGAACCTAATAAATTGATTTGAAATGTCATGTTTACACTTACCTCCTTTCATTTTTCAGATCTTAGATTCATCTTACTGTATAACCTTTCTACCGTACTGTTTCTTGGGAGCGTAGCAGCAGAGCGTAGGCAGAAATATTTAACAAACACTCCTCTCAAATGCCATTACTTTTAGTGACAAAAGCGCCCGAGATGAAAAGAAACCAGCTGAAATAGCGGCTGAGGTCTGACCCGCAGTTTCAGAAACACCACTCAAGGCTGATGTAATGACTGAGGTTGTGCAGTTTGTCATTTTCTCTGTGACGTTATTAAAGAATGTGAGTGCCGATGCTTTTTCAGACGCCCACACACCCACTCATCAGATTATGTCATTAGACTGTTAACCTGTACTGACTGTATTCTTTCTTTCTCTGACTTTTGACTTTCTTTTTCATTATCTTCATTGCCTCACTTTACTTTGGTTCTGTCCTTTCACTCCCTGATAACTCCCCACTGTTTTTCCTCTGTTGTTTTAACAATATCATCGACTCCCTTCCCTTCTTTTTTGTCCTCCTTTCCTCCCCTACTTTTTCCTCATCCTCTTTATTACACCTTCACCTTTAATTCTCTGCTTTGTCTCTCTCCACCTGCTTTTGTCTCTACAGTGGGAGGAGATCAGCGGTGTAGATGAGAAGTACAAGCCTATCCGGACGTACCAGGTGTGCAACGTGATGGAACCCACGCAGCAGAACAACTGGCTGCAGACCGGCTGGGTGGCGCGCAGAGGTGGCCAGCGCATTTTCGTGGAGCTCCAGTTCACGCTGCGCGACTGCAACAGCATCCCCGGTGTGGCGGGCACATGTAAGGAGACCTTCAACCTCCTTTATGTCGAGTCAGACAGGGACCTCGGGGGTGTGACCCGAGAAGACCGCTACACCAAGATCGACACCATCGCTGCCGATGAGAGCTTCACGCAGGGCGACCTGGGTGAGAGGAAGATGAAGCTGAACACAGAGGTGCGTGAGATCGGCCACCTCAACCGCAAGGGCTTCCACCTGGCTTTCCAGGACGTCGGTGCCTGCGTGGCCCTGGTAGCCGTGCGTGTTTACTACAAACGCTGCCTTGCCACCGTCCAGAACCTGGCAGTGTTCCCGGACACGGTGGCTGAGGCAGCCTTCGCCACGCTGGTGGAGGTGCGCGGCACCTGCGTCAACAACTCTGAGGTTGATGCTGACAGCCCTCCCAGGATGCATTGCAGCGCCGAGGGTGAATGGCTGGTGCCCATTGGGAAGTGCAGCTGCAGCGCTGGCTACGAGGAAGGACACAGCAGCTGTGAAGGTAGGAAATAAATAAATAAACAGTGGGATACATTGGATAGATGAAAGCGGCCAGAAAACAAAGACAGAACAAAAAAGGGATGTGAGGAGAGGAGAACTAAACAAACAAGAACAAGGCAAAGAAATGTTTGCAACGCAGATGTGAAGGTAGGAGAAGGAGGGAGGGTTGTTGGTTTGACTGCTTTAAGTACTGTTAATGTTTTTAATTTCTTTGCCAAAATAAAAAAAAAAATTGTGAAATATTTCTCTGGTATGAGAAAAAAACAGAAAGTGAGAAAGCTGTAAAACAAAATCTAACTTTAAAATGAAGATTTGTGTATTTTTGAGCCCTAAAAGTTGCATTTTCTTAAACATTTACAAAAACCTGCCAGCACAGTATGATAAATCTACTTGTTCCCAGTATAATTCAACTTGGTTTATGGATTTTGTTGATGAGTGGTCTCGTTCGCTCACTTTGTTCTAACTTTACCTCCCCACATTAGAATGTCTCCATGTTGGCAAAAGCCGTGGCCGTAGCATTATGTTTTCGGGTTGTCCCTCCATCCCATTCTCGTGTACACTATGTCTCAAGAACGCCTTGAGGAAATTACTTCAAATTTGGCACAAACATCCACTTAGACTCTGCGGTTAACTTTTTACATTTTGGTGGTCAACGTCTCAAAAAAACACGTGTGATTATGACAAAATTTCACCAACAGGTTAAAATGATTACATGATGACATTTTATATCCAAAAGGTCAAAGGTCAGCTTCACTGTGACATCATAACATTCTGCAAAAACACTTTTCTGACCATTATTCAACACCGTAACTCAGGATCAGAAGGGGAGACATTTGATTGGATACTGAACTGGTGACACTAATCTTGAAACTGTGCTGATTGTATAGGTCTGTGCTGCCGGGTTAAATGTGTGTGAAGCATCTGTGTTTCAGAATATATTTATTCTTTGCAGCAACATCTATATTGGAAGCATATAAGGCTGGACAGACATGGATGTAAACTGTAACTTGAATTTGACTGGTTGGCGGAGGCTTACAACCATGAGGTGGTTGTTCTAGTTTTTCAAATTTTCAAATAATAGAGAGAAATTACTTGATACAATGAAGACCTATACAGTGAAACAGAGGAGACGCTGACAGGTGAGGTGAGAAGGGGAAAGCAGAGGAAGGAGGGAAGCTGGAAATGAAAAATTAGGCTGTTCATGTAGGAGAGAGTAGAGGAACAGATGAAAAGAACAGAAAGAAGGCGAGAGTGGAAAAGGTTCGATCCATGTATAAAGAGACACTTGAGCTGTTAAGATACGTCAGATACTGTAAGAGTGAAGGAGAACAGTAGGAGTAAATTCATGTGAGCAAGGAACGAGAGGAGACGTGAAGAAGAAAGGACTGTTAACAGGTGTTGAGACAAGAAGGATACAGAGTGGACAATAGAAGTACAGGGAAGCCTTTCTCGCTCCATTTCAATCCATGCCTGCTTTTGTTCAACACTGACAATGACATCAACGTGGAGGGCCTCAATCCATCCACGATTTTACCTTGTCTCATGCGTACACCCAGTGTGTTGTCACACATATCGACATGTGAGGCGTGGTGAAGCATAAGGCTGAACGGTGTGAGCGCCTTGGTTTGTGTATGTGCGAGTGTGAACACAGTGACTAATGTAATATTTCTTCAGATGGCTGTGCCCTATTGAGTTTAACACCACGGCCTCTCCTCTAACATTTGCATGCAGCCTAACTGTCTTACACACACACACACACACATACACAGACTTACTGTACACAAAGTATTGTCAGTATAAAGCTGGTGGGTGGCGTGGGGTGTTGCACTCTGACGTAAACACAGAGAGACAGTATTGGAATCCTTTGTCACAACCCATTGCTCATACAGCAGCAGCAGTTTGATCGCCTGACTGTTGCTGTTAGCTTTCACACCCCATCTTGCATTGTTGTGCAATGCAACGTGGGTGTTGTAGTCACCGGACAGCAGACTGTGCAGACTGGGTAATTTAGTAGGAGTGCTGCACTCTTGAGTTGTTGTTCTGTCTGATGGTTGCAATTGATTGCTATTATTGGAAATTAACTTCTTCCGTTTTATTTCCTTCTGCCAACAGTGTGTTTTTATGTGTGTGATTTACAGTTTCAACTCACAGCTGTTTTTTTTTTTTTTTCAATCCAATCCAAGTTGAGACCTTGATACTGTTTTACACTTGGAGCTCATTACTAGTAATGTTAAGACACTAATAAACTGCATAAAGACAGACAAGGAAGTGATCCTGTTGAGTTCTCCTGCAGATACAGTAATTAACAAAAAGGGTGGAAGCAAAAAGAAACAGAAGACAGTAAAGGACAGAGATGAAAAAAAGCAGAGGATCAAATTGTATAGAGGCAAATGTATATGAGTACCAACAAGTGTTAAAGGAGGACAGAGGTGATAATGGAGTAAGCGAGGGCTTATGGAAGATTAAAATGGATGAAAAATGGATGCAGAGCAGTAGAGACAAAGGGCCAGATGAATAAAGGATGCGTGGACATAAAATACATGCACACTCCATTTCTTATGTATTAATTGGTTTTTAAAGAAGAAGAACCTGCACTGGATCTCAGGTGTTACATTAATCACACAGAATAATTTGATTTAGTTTGATTTCGTTGTTTACATTGACGGCATCATAGTATTTCTTTGTGCTAATATTTCCTTTCTTCTTTTTTTGTCCTTTGTTGTGAAGCACTTTGTAAAGCCTGCTTCAGAAATGGTGCTATAAATTAAATCATCGACTATCTCTCTGATATTTTGATGATGTCTGAGATATCACCGCTGATGATTAGCTGCAGATAAATGTGATGAAATAATGATAGGGATGCGGATTGACAGCTTCCGTGGCTTTGTTAGAGGACATCAAACGATGTGGCACAATTTGTAAAATTGCGCCTCGTCTTTGTGCGAGTTAATGACTGTATATAAACATAGACGGCGCATCTCCACTTCCTCCTACTGTGGAAAAATACAGCCAGAATATCCTGGATACGACTGTTGTCATCCTGCGCCCGTGATGTCATTTGAAACCAGAACCTGCGCTGTAGCGATCTACATCTGACCATTCATGAGCAGCGCCATTGATAATGAGCACACTGATTGGCATACACAGCTGTCAATTATCTCTTCAAACCCCATTTTTATAGCATCAAATATCTTGAGCATTCATCAGCATGATAAGAACTGTCTTAAATGACAGAAACTGTCTTTGGGAAAACTTTATTTGACGTGTACTTTCTTAGTTTGGCCTGTGTCCCCTCTGCTAACACAGAGGGGGCGGGGTTTGTCACCTGTACTGCAGCCAGCTGATGTTAATGTTTTGGCTCTGCTTTCTTGGAGCGGTCATGTTGTCAATCTTCATATACAGTCTATGCCTGAGCACTGATGAAAACACATTATTTAAGGAGACTCATTCTTCTGTTACCAGTTGCATGCGTTCTCGTAAAGACTGAGATTTAACAAACGGCACATCGCGTATGCAAAACTTCCAGTCTAACACATAAAATATGTATGCAAACTTCTCGGGGCAGAGTTGTATTCATCTTTCCCCAGAAGTTTGGGTGGTTTGCGATTGCATGATTATGGTGTTTTTACAAGTAGAACAAAAGCAAAAGAAAAAGTGGGTAGGAGGGAGACAACTTGGAAAAGATCAGACAAAAGTAGCAACACTCAGCTTTTTAGAGGAACCAGTAGTGGAGTGAAAATGGAGAAAGTATTAGTAGAGAAGTTGGTGGAATCAACTCTGCCTATCATAAGTCATGCAGAACTTTGGCTGTGTTGCAGAATTTCTGGTCCTACAGTAAGTGTTTGACAGTTGGAGATAAGTACTGCCCACTGATATTGGCAGTCAGTCTGTGTGCAAACAAAGTATGTGTTGCTTGACCTGCTTTTTGTAATTACCAACAATGCTTTGTCTACAATAAAAGCTGAGCTGAGGACAATAAAATCTGACCAACAGACACCGAGAGCAGGGCAGTGATGAGCTATGAGCCCAGTCAGGAAACACGGGAAAGAGGGGAGAGGAAAATACATGATTTCTGACAGTGACAGGAGAATAAAAAGTTTTAAAGAAAAGGCAGGACTAAAGGGAAAACAGGACAGGCTAGGCTTGTTGCCAATGGAGCAGGGTAGGATGGTGAAGTCCAGACGTGACAGCACCAATGAAGACAGGAAGCTCAGACAGGGAGAGAAAGAGACATTTGAAGCTGGACCTCTGGTAGTGGATCTTCCCTGGGTACATTTTAGCATGTTACAGTGTGGTGTACTAGGTGACAGGGCCTGTCATCCCCCCTTAAAGAATCTACCCATACACACACACAAATGCACACACACATAACTTGCCCTGTAGTGCCTCATTTCTCAGTTCAGCCGTAATGGCATGAATATGCAGCCCCAACCCCGACATCTCCCACTGCACCAGAGCTATTGATCAGCCGTAATGCTCCACTAAACTGAGGAATTGCGCTGGGACTGCTCACACACACATAGAGTAAGGACACACATTCAGTAGGATGCTGTGGTAAGTGCAACTACACAGCAGACACACACACTTGGGTTGATTTCATTCTGTGTGCGGACAAGAAAGAGTCTTTGTGTGTGCCTGGTAGAAATGGAACGTGCGATTTTGTGCATGTGTCACAATTATTTTGTGTTTCTTGTGCACATGCATGACCGACCGCTGAGAAACATGATATGATGAATGCAAAGCAGGCAATCACAACATAACCGTATTGTTCAATTAATTTCTCTCTGTGTTTGTAAACAGGTTCTGTAACTACGTCTTATTTACTCCAGGGTCCTAATTGTGTTACGGAGTGAGAGCAAATGCACTAAGCGTCTCTGTGCTGGTCAATAATATTGAATAGCCAGTGAGAAGCTACTGATAATGGTGTGAGCAGATAGTGCTGTGCAGCAGAGAAGAGGATTATTACCACATGCAGTGTAACAGTCCCGCCAGACCCAGGCAACACTGGATTACCTCAGATTATAGCATCCGTTTTTGTGACATGTATTCTCTCTCCTTTTCTGCCAATGCTGTAGTAACTTTGTTTAAAGGGATAGCTCGCCCACAAAATGATCATTTGAATATCAGTTACTAACCTGATGTTACATTTAATTAAGGAAGAGAACTGTGTTTTTCTTGCATGGCTCCACAGTGAATGAAGAATCCCAAAATGAAGAAAGTTCTCGATCAAATGGAGTAAAAGGGGGCCATGTTTTACAACAGCAAAACTGCATATAAATGTCAATTTATAAACTCATACACAACTCATACACTATAATTTAAGTCTAGTTTATCCAGTTGTATACTCAGTAGTTCAAAACACATGTATTTTGCTAAAACCTTGGTATCTAGTTCCGCAAATAAGTAGCACGCCTGGGCAAGTGCGTGCGTTTGAACTCTGCCCATGCTTTCCATTGAGCAGCTCAAATACACTTTGCCAGGCGTGCTACTTGTCCTTGTCCAAGATTGTTTGTTTTTTAAATGGTAAGGTTTTAGTGAAAATGCATGTGTTTGGGAAGTACTGAGCATACAACTGGATAAATGAGACTTAGATCATAATGCACAGGTAGTGTGAGAGTGTGTGGGAGTGTGTAAATGGATGTTTTGATATTGCCTGGTTGTGGTTAAAAGCAGGCACCTGTGACTTCAATTTATCAAGATTTTTTTTCGCTTTTGGATTCTTTGAAAACCGTGTGAGAAATAAAAAGTTTTGTCACAAATCTGACATGCCACAGAGTAAGTAATTAATATACAAATGATCATTTGGTGGTTGAAGTCCTCCTTTGATGAGAAAATAAAGCAAATAATCCAGCTGTGTTTACTTGTAACATTTTTCCATACGATCTAGCTGTGAATATGAGAGGGCGTTTGTTCTTCTTTATGTTGTTTTTACACTTCCTCCAAATAGCGTGGTGAGCTAGGATTCACAGGCAGGAATTATTATGCTAAACAAAGATTTCAACTTCAGTTCAGGTCTTGTTTTTGCAGATGATAAAATAAGACAAATGAGACAAAAGAACACAATAAAATATAATGCACAGGTGGTATAAAAAAACCCTGAGGGCTTTTAAAATGAACCCACCTAACATTTAAATTAAAGCAGCTGTATGTGTTTACCACCAATTTACAAACAGACATATTGATTTTTAAAATATATATAAAAAACAAAGTAATAGAGAACAGCGTGTTTTATCAGCAGCAACAGGTGTGATGGGGAGGGCTTCACGTGTACAAAAATTCACCTGCATTTTAACCACATTTCACTCTGAATCATTTATTTTATAACAATACAGATGAAATCCCCTTTAATATGCTGGGAGGCTTGAAAACATGCCTTGTTGTGTTTATTTTCTTAATAAAAAAGCAAAATAGACCCAAACACAGTTGTAGTGTTTGTATGTTTGTATTTAAATCTGTGAGAAATATGAGATTTTCAGCTCTCCTGCTTTGTGCATAATAACTGAATGAATGTGTAATTGTGGAAAGCCGGAGCAAGAAAATTCTTGCAGCGTTAAAATGCTATTATTTTCTGTTTCCCTTGCTTTGTCTCTTCAAATTGAGTTACCACAAATAAACTATAGAAACAATGAATGAATGGGGGAAAAAAAAAATCCTGGCATCTAAAATGAATGAGACACACTTTAATCCCCAGTTGCTTGGAGGACTGGAAAACAGTGGTGGCACTTGACCAGCTTCTAATTGTGAATGTGAAGAGGAGTGTAAATGTGAAGGAGGATGTTATTGAAAATTAACATATGTGCCCAGTCAGCTTCATCTTGTGCAATAAAGGTGTAGAAGCAAAAAAAAAGAAGAGGGAATTAAATAAACGGAGCAGTTAGAAGTGATATACTGTAGTGCGGTAGCATCCTTTAGCTTAAGCTCTCTGTCAGCATTGTTACCGTATATCTTGACCCTGCATGCATTCACAAATTTGCGCTGCATGTACTCACGGTGATGAGCACTCTCACATGTTCTCCAATCTCATTATGAAATGCCACCAGCAGGAGCAGACCGAGGGAAAAATAAATTATGTAATAATTCACCTCGCAAATGCTATGTTTCATGTGTATTTGTGTGTGTTTCTGTCACACTCATGAGCTCCATCCTGTTCTAATTAAGGCAGGCTGCTCTTTCTATATAATTACTGAGTGTAGCGTGTGCCTTCAGCAGATTCTCTTATTATCTCCGTTGTTTGCTGCTCCACAATCCAGCTCCAGGCACATTCGCCACCCTGCTATTCCTTCCTATTGCTCTCCTTCCCTCTGTAATTTACTACACGCCTCCCTTCTCCTCCCCTTTCCCCCCCTTCTCGCTTCTTTATTTCCCTCACCCATTTACCCCCCATGCACTCCCAACGCTGCCAAAGAAGTGTGCACTTAATTTCTATCCCACTGATCTCAGCAGTGCTTCTTGACTTCCTCTAAAACCTGTTAGTTTGCTTTCTTTCCCCAATCCTCTACCTACTCATTTCTCTTTTTCCCTCTTTATTTCTCTCCTTCTCTTTGCTTTTCTGTCACTGTATTCCCTCTTTCTTTTCGATTTTCGCTCTAACTTGCTGTTTCTGTCTCTCCACCCCTCTCTGCCTCCCCCCTGTGGGGACCATGTGGCTGGGTGAGATGGGGTGAGGAGGGGTGAGTCAGGTTAACAGGCTGAAATCTGCTGGAGAAGCTTGGAGATTCATCTGATGTGTGTGTAGAGGGGGGAGGGAGAGAGAGTGTGTGTTTGTGTGCATTCGTGTGTGCTCGAAATTTGGCACCAGTGGCCAATCATATGTTTCTAAAGTCGCTCCCTCTGTTGCACTCATCTTCCCCTCTGCCTTTTGTCACTTCTTGTCATGTCCTCCTGAACTCTGTTTGTCTCAGACAGACGTCGCCTCGTATTTTCCTCTTTGACTTTTATTTTCTTAAACCGTCCTTTCCTCGCTTCCCTCCAACTGATTTGTGCCTTTATACAAAAGCCTCTCAAAGCCGCTATCACTTACCACCCCCACTTTCCCTCTCGAGCTTCTGACTCCTCTTTCATGCTCCTTCTCTCTTTTATCACACTCTTTTTTTTTTTTACCCCTTTACTTTATACCAGCTCTCCCTGGCTCAGTGCCACCCCTGCCCATCTGCTCCTTCCCCCTCCCTCCATCGTTCTCCATCCCTCTCCTCTCCAGCCACGTCACCCGCTACTGTTAGTCATCTCTCTCCCTAGCTTTCATTTTAAATAATTCACATTCTCCTGAGAGAAAGACAAATGTGTTCTTTTGAGCCCAGCATCTGATGTATTTATTTAGCTGGCCAGCCATACAACAAGTGGGCAGACAGCACAAACACACACTCAGGCTCGGAACATTTGAACACACTGTTATAAATGTGGAAACACTCCCACATAGACATACATGCACCTGTATGCGCACGCTCACTTGCAGAAGGACCATTAAAATGTCCTTTGGTTATTGAAAATGTGAGCTGGAGGGAGGCCAAGCATTCACTATTCATCCTTCTTCTGCCTTCCTTCACCTAGGCAAGGAAAGAAAGGAAGGAAGTAAGGGGGAAAAAAGAAGGCAGAGGACATTATGGGTATGGAAGGAAATGAAATTGTAACAGGGGAAGGCGAGGAGGAAGGAGTACATAGCGATGCAGAAAAGAGAAGTCAGAGAATTCTAGTGGTTGCTGTTTGTTAGTTGCTATGCATAAGAGCTGAATGCATAAAATATGAGTTGTAAAAGCGGAGGATGATTTGAAACGCACACAATAGTGGTGTGGAGAGATGCCTGTGAGAGATGGGAATGAGGGAGAAGAAAGAGGGGAGGATGGGTCATGTAAATGAAATGAGGGAGGACAATGCGGGGGAAGAAGCAGGAAGAAATGAGTGTTGGATGAGAGTAAAGATGAGAATCAAAAAAACTGGAAGAAGATGTGGAAGAGAGAGGAAAAAGTGCCAATCATAGGGAGTGATGATAAGTAGAATGGAGAAAAAGGAAGTAAAACCAGAAGCAGAAAAAGACGAGGGGCTGCTTGGCCACGGGCAGAGTCAGTACAAGGTGGGATAAACCAGTGAATTACAACATATTACCTCCATCTTTCCCTCTCTTCTCCTCCTCTCCTTACCACTTTCAATCTTCAACACCAGACTCATGAATTAAATACAGCCGACATGAATGCATCAAAGTTAGAAAAGGTTGGCATCCAGCTTAATCATGTTGCTAACTCAACCGACATGACAGCCTCATTTCTCTCGGCCTCAGTCATGACCACTGAGCTGAATCAAACATTCGGTTAAGGAGGGAAATATCCTGAAAGAGAAACTCTTGTACATTAGGAAATGACAGGTATGATGTTAGTAAGGCATAGAAGGAGACTACTAAGACAGCTTTGTTCCTTGTCATGCCAGTGCCTTCTTTTCTCTATTCTCCTTAGCTTTCTTATTTTTTCAAGGATTTCATAATCATTCTAGGACCACTACGAAATTGCCGCAATGAACCACAATACATGTGGCTGATTATAATATTTCTCACTGTAGGAGCTGAAATTAGTTGCTCTTATTTGAGGTGTGTTTAATTAAATCAGCAGGTAAAACCTAAAATGTAACCTAGGATATGAAGTAATCTGGATATATCGCTGTGGGGAAATTGTGTTCTTCAACAGGAAATGGAAATTATATACAGAAGGGACAATAGTATATAAATCAAATTGGAACATTGAGGGAAGATTAACGCAGCGCCGTTTTTTGTCCTCCTGTGAGACATATTTACCTGAATGATAGTGTGAAGAGCATGTTATTTTCACTTATTTTCCCCAAAAACTATCAAAAGAAAACAGTGTACATGGGTGGAGGAAGGCCTGTAAATAGCTGGCTATTATTCCATAACCAATGGGCTATCTGAGCATTTGTTTTATATTTTGCACAGCATACAAGGTGCCTGTCAGAAAATATATTCAGTGAGATGCAATTTAATTAATTCCACCAGATCTGATGTGACAGCAACATCATGTCAAGGCAAGGCGCAAGGTTTGGGGTCAGGGTCAGCTAATCTTGGGAAGAGATTTGCCCTAGCGGGAGTTAATCAATAGCGCGGACAAAATAACCAGGCTGAGCAGGATCATAAAACTGCCAGGACAGTTTTGGAGCTGCTTTTAAGGTACATAAAATTAACCTAGTTTTAAGTCCTTTAAAACTTATGGAGTGGACGACAAGTAGTGTATGATTTGCCTATGTGAGTGACTTTAATGATGAGAAAACTGGATGTCTGACGCCACTAAAAATGAAATATTTAAAACTTTAAAACCATTAAAAGATGCAAAGCAACATAAAAACAATAACAAAGCTTAAAAACATGTTCAAGATATAAAGTAGTATAAAAAGAAGTTGTTTATTTCATAACTAAAAAGTCGAAATACGTGGTTTTTACAGGACAAGGATGCAAATCTTTGGAGACAATATTAATATCCATCTCAATATGACAACATAATAAAATGTGCACATTAGTTAAAGGTTGTGTAAAAATGAATAGTGTCTTGATAAGGCCTATGTGTGATCATACATTTATAAAGACAGGAAACAAACAGCAGAAAGATGTAGTGTCGAGTCAAATCACTGTTGCCCCTGAGAGTCGATGACACTCGTGACTTAAGGTCACGGTTGCTAATAAGGCACAGATTGTGAATCCTGTGTGAAACAAATAAAAGGTTGGCTGAGGACAAGCTGCCTCTAGGTCTGCTTATGTCAGAAAATGTAGTTCTTTGTGTCCTGAAGTGACACAACAGAGGGACGCTGGTGCCCTAGACGGCTTACGAGTATTTCCGCATTGTTGTGCACATGCAGCCATGTCATGGAGGCAGAGACTTTAGAAGCTGTCAAAGAGTTATTTTTGTCTGGCTCCAGGGAGTAGAGTAGGAAGGCTGGAAATTCCACACAAGATACATGCACATATACACACATGTACGTGCTACCTGGCTGCCACTCATGTGCATCAGTCCTCTTCTGTTAAAAATAATATATTGTAGGTGACAAGGCACTGTCGAGCAATTGCCCTGCTGTCCCACAATCACCTCTTTCCATCCCCATTCAACCTCCAGTAATAACTTTCCATCTGTTCAAAATTGATGTGGGATCAGTCTATAGATCTGTCTGCCCCCACTTAACCTCGCAGAAACGTACTTATTCTGTCGAAATGGTCAAAAGACGAGAGGCGTAGCGGTGCACACGCACATGCTCTTATTCAAAAGTAAGTCTTAACAGGAATGGCATTAAAGCAGTAATTATTTTTAGCATGCAGGTGTCACCATGGTCACAGGAGTGAAATGAAAAAATAATATCTTTAATGTATCTAGAAGTGTGAAGTCAGAGGTGACTGGATTTGCAGAATTAGTCTTGGAAAATGTGGAACAGCTCAACCAGTACTACTGCGCAGTGAGGCAATTTCCAGCATTTAGAATTTTTGGATTGGATTGTCTGCATGTTAAAGTCACATGAGTCATTAGGTCACATGGCATTAGGGTTGGGTACCATTAGATCTGAACCAGCTCTGGTGCAGATACCTGAAATTTGAATTTGATACCCAACAGTACCTTACTCTGCTCTTCTCAATTGTTCCCTGTTTAGACACAACTGACAAATATCTGGCATAGATACGGAATTAAAAAAAACACACTCACAAACAGCAGTGATACTAGGCTTATTCTAAAATAAAAAAGAAAAGAAAAGAGGCCAGACACTGCTTCAGGGTGCTTGTGGTGCTTCTGCCTGAACCTGTTTTTTTTTCCACCAAGACGTGCTCTTACAAACCAAAATTTGGCACCAATTGATTTAATGTGAGTTGGTACTCGGTTGAACAGATGTAATTCAGTCGGTACCCTCAAAACTACTGAGTTTGACACCCAACTCTACGTGGCATGTGAGAATTGCCTGAATAAAATGAATAAAAATATGCTCAAAGTGGAACTGCTAAGTGCTGATGCTGCAAACCTGACATCCCATGTGTTAAAGAGACCTTGACACCTTGGGTCCATTCATTTCAATTAAGTCTCTCAGGTGCAGACTTTGAAAAAGTTCATCAAACTTTAATGTTTCTAAGCCTATAGAGCATGTGCATTAGTCTCCATCTACCCCTCACCACTTTATGTATCTTAGGCATTTACACTTGGATCTTTAAATACTGAATAATCACCAAATATTCAAAGAGCCTTGTATAAACGCAAGCATTAGACAGAGATTTGATCCAAACAACTCAGGGGGTGACTTTGTAACTTTCTTCTATGATGAGTAACTACCACTTTGTTAAAATCTTCCCAGCCTGGCACTGTTCCCAGGGGCTTCAATCCCACAAATGATCTGAACAGTTACCTTGTGACATCTATGTGTGATCAATCCAGAAAGGTTTAAAGATGCCTGGGAACACTCCATCAGACGCTTAAACTAATCAAGTCTCTGGTAGGTGGCACAGCATATTCTTCAATTTCTTGTCTTTCTTTGCTATGTTTAAACTGCAGGCAAATCAGATATGTTTCTCAAATCAGATCAGTCAGACTGTCTGTGCTGTTATTTGCAAGTAATCAGATCGGATTTATGTCTCCAGACATCATCAACCTATCTGCATGGGTTGCTGTGGTAATGATGTAGGCGTTAATGGGTACGTAGCAATGTTAGTGACATGGCCCTCTATCATGGAAGCATTAGAAATGGAAGTCCATCATTTCGCTATCAAAAGAGTTCACTTTGGCATCTGTTCACAGACTGTTGTTCCTCATGTTGTCATCTTTAGCGCAGCATGGATCTGTTCAGCACTTCCGTCACTCTGGCTTTGACGTCATCATTGTGTGTTGTGTTCAAAGACACTTTGAAATCTGATATGAGCGGCTTGAGCGGCCGGACTGAGATGCATCCGTAGAAATCCAATCTGAATCGCATTTCAGAACCCCTTCAAATGTGGTTCGGATCAGATTTGCAAAAATCACATTTAATGTGTTTTTTTGAATGTCCACTCTGTTGAAAGTGCCAAACAATGATTTGGGCTGGCAGTCTGAGCATTGCCTTTGATACTTCAAGATATCCTATCACTGTACTGAGTAATAACCTGAATCGCTCATCATTACAAACCAAAGAGGGTTTAGGTAATTTGACCGAGCAGTTGTCATTTATTAGAAATAAACTGTGGATATCACAAACCTGCGTACTGTTTTTGTGCATTTGTACAAAGGTTTACGTTTGGGTGTGATTGCATGTGACAGGCTGCAATGCCATCACTGTTTGCTGCCACTCTGCGTATGGGACTGTGTGTGTGTGTGTGTGGGGGTGTGTGTGTGTGTCAGTGAATGCGCCGGCTGTTGTCTCTGTATTCACAGCTCGGCTGAGGGGCCTGCCGTGAGGACAGAGTGCCCGCCCCCCCTGGCTGCACAGCGAGCCTGGCATGCCAGCCTGTGCCAGCTTGGCTTTCCATCCCCCTGCCTTCCTCATTTTGTTGTCATTTGTCATCACCCTCCCTATCACGCGCCCTCCCTCGTACACACTGATACACGTTCAGAACAGAATCCAAATCCCGATGAAAATGGATGGCATTTCCAGGGACACCTGCGCCTCTGTGCTCCAAATCCTCCCCCCCTACATGCACGCACTCAAATCCACACGCCCTCACATATGCATGTAGATGTACGCCGGGATTTCTTGGACACGTGCATTTGCATATCCACACACTCGTGTGCATAACACGCATGCCCACATGCACACACAGAAGCAAACAACACCACATATGCGTGCTCAGACATGGGCTTACTCCCACTCTCTCACAGGCTCATGTGCGTTATTTGTCCATAACCCTCTCCATCTGTTTCTGTCTTCTGCCTACCAGTCAGCACACTCACACTCAGACACATGCACACACACACACACACACACACACACACCCACACACTCATTGTTTTGATGTATAATCATGCACAGTTCCACAAACACCTGTAGTCCTCATATTGACGAGACAACCCATAATCCCCTTGGATGGACAGGCTCATTAGCACTCAGACGCTCCCACATCACTGAGCACAAACATAAAAACATAAATCTAGACATACACTTTGACTAAATCTTACTTTATATTCTGGTAGAGATTCGGGGGATTTTGTGCGCACACTATATCAATAATTGTTGCATGCTCTCTTTATACACATGGACGTGTCCCTTGGTCTTTCTCCTCCTCACACACACACACACACACGTATACGCACAAACACATTCACGGTCGGGAGCAATGTGAAGTGATTGGCATCCTGAGGCGAGTGTTATGGGTGACATTTCCACTGTGCTGTGGTATTGAGGTTTCCTGCAGAGCCTCTGGTCCACTAGTGCACCGAGAGATTGGGGACATTAGTTGGGTGGGGGTCACAAAAACTCCTTTTCTGTAATCATTGCTTTTTTCACTTGAAATACTGAATAGTTTTAACCCTTCAGGTTTTAAAAAATATTCACATTAATGCCAAATTAGGTTAAACTCACTTCTTATGACAAGAGGTCACAGGTGCACATGGTTTTGCTTTTAAAAGGACACAAGTCATTTTTCTCATTTTTAAAATACCCCTTTCTTTACCTTTCTGTTGCCACAGTTCTTAACACTGCACGAGACTTCTCGAGATTACCTTGAAACTTAAACTTGTTCTCTCAAGACTAGCAAACACAGAGAAATTTCGATGACAGCATGAAAGACGCAGAGCTTTCGTGTCTTTTCCTTATGCCATTTAATTCCCTGTGATGTCCTTACACCACTGAGCAACAAAGAGCAAAACTGGCCTTCTGAATAGTAGATCAAATCTTTTCAGAAGTGTCTCTAAAGAATAGAAAACAAAAACTCCCAGCACCTGAATCTCTCTTAATTTTCTCTGTTTCTCGCTTGCTGTCTTCATCTGTATTCTACATGACAATCTTATTAGAAGACGTGACAAACTGCTCATACGCTATACTGTAACAGCCCACACAGATAACACACCATCCTTGTCTCCTAGTGGCCTTTATAACACACTGTGACGTTCGCCAGTCTGTTTTGAGAGGGTGCAAATATGTCTGCGATGTTGTTCAGATTGTGTATACAGGCAGTCTCTGTGAATGCTGAGACTAATGCCAAAATGCCTTAAAAAGGACCTTTTCTGTTTTTCTTTATTTTTCTAACATATATATAATGTTACAATGCCAGATGTTCATATTAAACATTTTTAGATAATGGGGTAAACATATGTAATATGTATGTATGTATGTAATAAAGTACTCCCTGTGAGCAAAACCTCAAGCTTTAGACTGCTCTGCATACTCTGTTTCAAATGCTTTTTGTCTCCTCTCAAGGCAAGCTGACATCAGCTTGTGACAGATTTCTTTATTTGGTCATCTGCTCCAGGCACGCTACTGCAAGTGTTTACATTACATCGCCTACAGTGCTACATGTAGCTGCATGCTAACATGAGGGAAAAATGTAGTCTTGGTTGTTGATGTTGTTAATTTCTCCCGAATTCTGGTTCATATTCCTGGTGGAACATGGTCCAAAGCTTGTTTCATGGTAATAAGTGCCACTACACTCTGAGACAGTCATTCCCCACCTGCACTGACAGTGCAAACACACACCAAGGACTGGAAACACTGACCAATCAGAGCAGACTGGGCTTTTTTGGAGGGGGGGCAGGTGTTCCAGCTCAGACAGTATGAGTATAATAAAGTGTTTTTTGAACATTAAAGCATGTAAACATGTTCCAGTATGAACCTGAAAATGAGCACTAGGTCCTTTTAAGCTGCCGTTCCCTTAAGGCCCGCAATAATCACATAGATCCTAAAAATAAGCAGTGATCACCACATTTTTATTTGAACCAAAATTCACCAAAGTGTAAAGGTAGCACAAGTTAAGAGGAGGCTATCCAAAGTTTTGTGACATTAGACAAATTAAGCTACTGGTCTAACCAGACCAAGTCAGACTGTAACTTTAAAACCCCTAAATGATTTGAGTGGAGAAAGAATATGTTTAACTGCATATGAATTCAACTTTTCATTTGTTAGAGGAAGATTTTGGAACTCTTTTTTTTTTTTTCAAAAGTTGCATAGTGCCACTCACACTCGTTTGCCAATCACAACTCCACTCCACCAAATTTGAATCCTCTGGATCCAGTAAATCAAGGCTTTAAAACATCCCCTCTGACATCTATGTGTAATGTGAGGGATAGTTGGTCCATAGTCTGCAGTCCACCTCTTTTAATCAGTTCCTAATGAAGCAATGCAAACACCACAAATAAACACCAATGTGTAACCACTGCATGAGCTTGACTTTCCCTCCTCCCTTATTCTCTCTCCCACTGTGGTGTTGTGTTGCTCGCCATCCAGAACAATGTAAATCTACTGTTGAATTAGTTATTTTCCCTCCCTATCATCCATCACACAGGACACACTGAGAGGGCGGAGTGCGGAACAGTGAGGGTCTGTGCGGTGCAGTGAACCGTCGCCCTGTTTGCACAGATTGAAAAATCGGACACGGGAAAACACAAGTTCACACATGCCCGCCCATGTACACTTTTGCCAGGCAGTGCACACAGATACACACAATGCACACACTTACATGCACCGTGCAAAGAAAAGCTTGCACAGGGAATAAATGGTTGACCTGCTCATGCACAACATACATGTGTACGCACAAGCTTTACATTCCACAGTTTGGTCTCTCTGCTGTGTAAATGTGCTTGAGTCTGAATGCCTGTAGTGCAGTGGACTGTGTCTTCGTGTGCACGCATGTTTAATACCTGGATGGAAACACACAAACTGTACACACACACACACGTACCTGCTTGTCAACACAGACGCTCAGTGTTTCTTCTCATTACACATGGAAACTCACTCAAGTGACGTGTGTACATAAGCACAGGCGAATGCTCATATTTACCTTTTTTTTTTTTGTTTGGCTCTACTGTATTGTGTCTCTGAGAGGACACATGACACACACACACACACACACACCAAATCAATGGTGTGCATGTCATGTGGTTTTAACTGGCCCTGCCGGCAGTGATGGATGGTGTATTTATGAAGCCCCTTTCCGTGCTCTGGATCAAGGACTGCAAGCGTCATCCAGTCAGACATAGAGAGAGGGATGGGTGGATCAAGGGATGACGGAGGCAAGGATGGAGGGAAGGAGGAAGGGTGGATGGCTGAGGGGAAGGAGGAGACAGCAGAGCACAGGGATTTAGGGATGGAGAGAGAGAGTCTGGGGGGTGGGGAATGAGAGAAACAGGACCACCTGCTTGGAGGGAAGGTCACAGTCAGCGGGGAGGCTTGGAGTCCTGCTGAGCCGGGGACACGTAACATGAACACACACACACACACAGTTAAAAAAAAATCCAAACACATCTTTTGTCAATCACCGACAAGCATTAGTTACCTTTTTTAAAACATGAAACACACATAAAATAAAACTAAGAAGACATGATGTGTCACCTTGTTACAAAGGTATTTGATGGATAGTTATTGTTCTCCCAATGAGCTTGACAACTCACGCCTCCAGTCTTTACCGCCGTTACCTAATGCAGTGCACATGTATGCACACAGACATACAGCCTCGCCCCCTCACTGTTTTTATTTGTCCTTCCTCCTGTGCTATCTCATCTATCCAGCCTCATCTATTTCCGCGTCGTTATTCTCATTTGGCACAAGGATAAATCTGCTCCCAGTTTATGAGGCAGCGCTTGTAAGGCAGATAGAGTTAGAGATAGACCAGCTAGTGAACGATTAGATGGAAAGACAGATGGGCAGAGGAGGGACAGACAGCAGAACAAGCAGACTGGCTGCTGAAAAGGAAGATGAATAAGCAGGCAGGAGAAATGTAAGACAGACGCACTCATATGTGCTTGCTGTTTTATAAAAAGACAACATGGTTGATTGGAGCTTTAGTTGCATGGCCATCTCTTTGAGTAGAGCCACTCTGGACGGTGAAATAATGTCAATGGTCTCATATTTTTGTCTTCGTTAAAACAGATATAGCTCACAAGAAATGAGGGAGGAGAGGAGGGTGACATGCAACAAGGATGGACTTGGATGTTGCGGTTACATGGTCAGCATTGTAAACCCCTCAATCACCAGGACACCCAGCAACTACTTTATTTAGAATGTTAAGCTTAGGGTTGGGCTGATCCAGCCGTCGATCGCTAAGCCCATCACTGTGATTTAACAGCCCCTGCCCCCATCCATCTGCCCATCCAAACCAACACCCGGGGAACGTGGTGCTAATAGTAACAATTCAGATTTTTCTACCAGGTGAACGGTAGGCTGTCAGGTGGGCGAAGCGGTACCTTTTTTAGCAACCAAGTTTGTTGCGGCCATCATGAAGATTTGCCACTGTCACTGACCAATATGTGCTCACATCTGCTTAATCTTTTCAAATTCACAGGTGTATAAATATCATGAGTTGCAGCAGACGGGTCAAAAAGTGACAAAGCAGTGTTCAGAGTAGCCTTAGTTATTAATAACTTTCAGAAACGTTTACTCTCAAACACACACATTCACACACATGCGCAGCAGTGCTCAGTCCTGACAACTGTGCTACTGTAATGTATAAAGCTGGCAGTTTGCAGCACGCGTTCAGGTGGTTGATATTGTGGTTGTTATTCATGGGGATGGAATTTAAGATTTTAACTCACTGTATTAACAAGCCAACTGTAGCTTACCTAAATATCTGTGGGTTATGACTATAACATTTTGATTTTGGACATACTGCTCTTGCCGGTTCTTTGGCCAGACTAAGTCAAATTAATTTACAAAATGAACTCTCCAGCTATTTTTTAACTAAAGCTCAAATTTACAGCTTGGAAGGCCATGACTGAAACCTGCATTGTCTATGGAATACATGATAATGTGCAACAGGATCTAGTCCCTGGCCACCAGTACAAGCGTTTCCAAGCCAAAGAGCTGTTTGTGTGGGAGTCCAGCTCAAATCCTGTTATAGCAGGCAGAGACCAAACAGAGTTTCCTTTCTGCTAGCTGTAGAGTTGCAGTTTTTACTATAAAAGGCTGCTGCTCTGTATGTGGTATCTATAAGTGCACTGGTGAGGGACGCCTGTAGAAGGCTGTGTCAGGGCTGTAAATGGCAATAAATGAACTGAGGTCTCTCACTCTCTGTTCTTTATATTTTTTTATCCTCTGCGCACCCATATCTTCAGGGATCAAATTGACCTGGGACTTGATATACCAGCGGGATCAACTGTACAACTAGTTGCTCTTTCAGTTGTTACAGATAGGTTAAAAATGTACCATTTTCCCAAAGACAAACGTCCTCTTTTGTAAGCTCTCACAATAAAATTGCCATTGCTGAGCTTGCTGAAATAATTGTGCCTTTATAGCTTTTACATTTTTGGTATTTTAAGTGATTATCCTGTATACCCTGAGGGACTGGTGATTTTCAAAAAGAAAGGCCGGGTTGATTTCAGCGGAATTAAATACCTCTTAGTAATGAAATTAATTTGAAGCATGCCTCGTATTTACTCAATATTTGATAGTGCTATTAAAGAAAAGTGCTCTCTATCCCCTCAATCCGACTTGTTAATTTTAAAGAAATTGCCCACTGCTGCAGGAATCAGTCTGCACTGGTGCAGCAGATGTCTCTCTCTCTGTCTGCCAACCTGCCCGGCTGTCATGGAGGTGATGTCCTCTATCAGGATAGCACAAATTGACCTGGCCCCCGGGGCTGCCTGCGGGGACACTGCTGACTGTTCCTATACCGTCTTCAGTGGCTGTCAACTGCAGAAAAAGCTCTGCCAGCACATCTTACTTAAGGGAGGACAGAGTCAAGCATAGTTCACACTGAAATGTCAGGGCAGGGTGTTCAGCGTGTGGCTTATTTCCATAGAAATCATGAAGCAGGTAACTTATTTATGGCTCTTAATTTCTTAAAAGTAAAATGATTTATGGCAAAGAACTATGTCATTTTGTTCTCATGGGGGAAAATGGAGACAAATTTCTGAGACAATGCACATCGTAAGTAGCAACTTCTTTAAAATTTAAGGCCCAATTTCATTTTATATTTTTACTCCTACCCCTGGTTTTTGAATGCTACCTTGCCCCTTGGATCAGAGTTACGACAGGTAATGGTTAAAAATTTGTCATCAGTATGATGGCGTTAACAAACATGAGTGCTGATGGACATTGCCAGCATGGAGTCTCCTGCTATGGTCATTCACTAGGGCTACAGGCATCCTTTTGCGGTTGTCAGGACACTCACAATTTGTTCTCAACTTAAGTTTCACACTGTCAATCAGTCAAACAAGTCATCACATGAAAAAAGGACACTGCTTCATTACTGGGCCACTAACAGGGCTCTGTGGGCAAACGTTAGCAACCCGTGCTTCTGCCCTGCCAGTCTGCACTGATATTAGCGTGCTAATAAGTGCAGCAGTGTAACTGCTGGACTCAAAGTGTGGGACTGTCATGCACAAATTAGCAATAACAATGTAACAGTAGCCCGCTATCCTGTTACTGAGACTGAGACATCGGCATACTAGTGATTTCTTTTGTTATGCTTCTTATAGAGAGAAGGAGCATAATACACTGACACAACATCAACTAAGATAATTAGATGATAATCATAATTTTTAAATCTTAGATATGTGGGTTTCTGTTGTTGTTGCACAGCCATTTTGTTCTTGATTTGACGTAACACTCTGTTTAGTGTGTGCCTCTGAAAAACCTCAGTTTGGAGTGCCGTGCAGCACTTACACTCACCCAAATTCTCTGTGAGAACAGGAATCAGGACACCCTGCACCTAGATGTCAACGTGCAAAACGGAGCGCAAAGGGCTAAGGGGCAGGGGCAAGGAGTGTATTGGGATTGGGCCCAAGAAACAATATCTTTGCAGTTACATTTAGTGATATGTCCGGTGGCATTTTGTTGAAAGATCAGCCAAGTTCTTAATTACTGAGAAAAGGGACAATGTTCCAGTTTAAACTCTAGTAAAGGTAAATTTCTTTCAACTTTATTCTCTATTTTTGTTGAATTGTGGGCCTGTGTCTGATTGGTGTAATGCTTAAACACATTTTTAGCTGCTGTGTGCAGAATAAAAGGCTCTCAGGGTATAATTAGTACCACACGACATAGTTATACCACATGAACCTTCCTAATACAGTTAAGCAATCTGTTCTTGTCTTTGTAATTATTGGGAAACCATGGGACCTCTGTGAAGTAAAGTGTTACCAAATTATTTTTTGTATTCTACAAGAAGTGCAGTCAAATTGTATCCCTGGTCGTCGCTGAACTTTGACTAGTGGCTCTGGTAAATCTGGTTAAAGCATGTTGTAGTATTTAGCAAATATGCGTCTCAAAGCGCAGACAGTTTTAGTGTCATGGTTATATGTGTATTTGTGCGTGTGTCTTGAGGGAGTCGTGTTAGTGGCAGGCCTGCTTTGGCGTCCCCTCCATCTGTGTGCTTTGTGCTATGGTTCCCCAGAGGCCCTTACACACTCTCTGATGGCACATCAGAAGCCTCCACCTGTAAACACCCGCATCAATAACCTCTCTCTCTCTCTGTCTCTCTCACTCTCTCCCACTCTCTCTCTCTCCGCTGGCTGACTGTTGTTTATATGGCTGTAAAATTCAATTAGGCTGCAGGGGAGCGGGCCGGCCTGCATTACTGCCTGCCAGGGTGACATTTCATTTGCAATGAATCATGGGCCAGAGGAGGACTGGGCCGGCGAGCAAAACAACACTTCTCCTCCTATCTGTTCCCCTCTCCTCTTTTCTTTTTTTTTTTCTCTCTGCTTCTCCGTGCCTCTTCACTTACTTTACATCCTCTCCCTGTTCCTCCGGTGCATAAACCCTTCTCCCCCTTTATTTCCCGCCCAGAGTCGTGACGCTCCAAGAAAACCTCCAGGGCTCACTCTTGTTTACTGCCTGCTGTCCATGAGAAAGTAGTTGCGTATTCACCACTGCTTTGATTTTCTCAATCTTTGCCTGCTTCTCTTTCTGCTTCTCAAATCTTCCCGTCGTCTGACTTTAATCAAGATGGTCACCTGATGCTTTTTTACCGTCATACTCGCACTTTCTCTTCTTTTCTACCATCTTTACCAAACTACAGTTTTAAAGCACTACATTATCTTTCTTCCTCTCGTCTTCACTGCTTTCCATCTTTAACGCTTCTCCAACCCCTGTCAAGATTAGGATTTTAAGCTCCGGTGAGCCTCTGTTCTCCCCTTACCTGCCTCATTTTGATTGAGGCCAGGACCTCCACATTTCAGGTCTACTTCAGCTCCGACCAAAACCCCACAGACGAAGAAAATGTTTTCATCAAATTTTAACATGCATCACTTTGCCCGGCAAAAACGGTGTCAGGCCACTGCCACCGCCGAAAGGGTTGGGACAAGGCCGGTTTTGCCTGGGGACATGAAAAAGAATTAGATAAAAGATTGTCCAGGAGCTTGGAAGTCAGAAAATGATGGATTTAGGGAGTTTCCCGCTCGTACCATGCGAGTGTGCTGACTGCATTATTCTAGAATAGATAAAAAAAATTCTGCTTAAGACCACAGAGAGAACTGTAGGATGAGAAATTGCCTCTTGTGCTCATTAAGTCGATGTAAACAGAGAAGAATGAATAGGGTGGCATTGAGAAAAGCGTGCAATAACGCTCTAAATTAATGCATAAACTGCCGCTCTGATTACACAGCGTAGGGATTCTACTTAAATCGAGGATAAACTGTGAATAATCTTATGCAACGGCATCCACTCTGAGGAGGTATTAGTGTCGCCCTTGGAAGCGTGCTTATGAAAACATACCAGTACTCTTGTAGTTTTGAATTCAATCTACCAGAAACAGGCCTGGGACTCATTTTGGGGTCTGGCCTGTAATTCAGGGAAACCCAGTGTACACTATTAATAATGCATGTTAAGTGCTCTGATTTTAGCTCTGGTTTGTTCTTTTGTTCTTTTCCTGAGTATAAAGTTTGGGTGTTTTTAGTTTTGTTTGTTTGTGTGAGTCAGGATCGGAGTGTTTTCTGGTATTTGAATGAAGTTTGTGTTTCTTTGCATGTTTGTATTTGTGCATGTGTGTGTGTTTAAGTGCATCTGCATACACGTCAAAGTCACCCTGTACCCAAAAATGTGTTTTGCTTCTTCTAACTTTAGTGTACAGATTGATGTGTGTGTGCGCAGTGTGACATGGAGTGTTTCTGTGTGCATGCCTTAAATCTGAGTTTCATGCTGTGTGGCAGACAACTCTTGAAAGCTCTAAAATTTCTGACTACCCACTAGAAAAAGTTAAATTCCTCTTCCTACCTGTTAACTGGTTGCAAATCTATCTACCCGGATTTTACAAAGAAGTAGTTGTCTGACATCACACAACAATGGCAGCACCTGCAAAAGAGCAAATTATAAATGGTAAACCATCAAGTAAAAAGCAACTAAGTGCATTTGCCTATATTAAATTAAAATAATGAAAACCATCATATAGCTATTTAAATATAATCAAGTATAAAAGTGCTGTAAAATAAAATATTTTTGGTCACGCTTGGAGATCAGAAGTTGGAAATTTCACCTTGGAATTTTCGCTTTCTGACTGGACTGGAATGCTGCATTAGACGTGTGGAAAGGATAATAATTTTGTGGCATCACAACTAGTTTGGAAGCCAACCTACACATCTGTGACCTTGAACCTACAGTGCACTGATACACTGAGGATAGACTTTTCTAGAGGTAGGAGACAGCTTGTGTCCAGTAGTTTAACTTAAATAAAGAGTGTTTGTATATTCATGGATTTCAAATAAGTGGGGAATATTTTGAAGTGTTTAATTATTTGTACATTAATTTTTAACTAGTTAATTGGATTTTTTTCTGTGTGTGTGGAAACATCATATCAGACACAGATTATAATTCAAAGCTGAGTTTTTTTATGTCTTAAAATATGCCTGGAAGGGATCTCTAAACAGGCCATGGCCCTGTATGTACACTAAGTAGCTTGTTGATGAACTGCTCTTTGCTGTGCTCAAAGCCAGTGTACACACACAATTACTCTCAGTATTGATTAATCTGTCGACTATTTTTTTTTTCCCAATTAAGAAAGTTGTGAAAAATGCTCACCGCAATTCCCTAGAGCCCAAGGTGACATTCAATTCTTCCAAAACCCCAGTGATATTCAGTTTCCAATAATACAAAAATCAGAAAGCAGCAAAATCTCACAGTTGGGAACGCAAAGTCAACAAACATTTGGCTAATCGTTTCAGCGCTGTTGTCTGGTGTGCGTCTGTCATAGCGAATGCTGAGGGTCTTTTGTCCACACAGTGCTATCTGACAATCTCAGCGCTATTTACTGGATGAGTGACAGAGATAACATGTCCTCTCAATTATCCGATACTGTACCAGATACAGTGATTGCTATGATGGTGTGTTTGCATGCAGATTGGAAGAATTGTGGATGCATGCATTGTATTGTTAGCTCTCATAGGATACTACGTTTCCTCCTTAACACTGCTATTTTCATATAAAACTGTCCAGTATTCAGTTTACCAGCCATGTGATAGTCATGTGACACATAGCTGGGATAGCTGGTCGGTGGGGGGCACGATGTAGGCGGTTCATTTACAGCAGCCGCAGATAGAGAAGCGGTAGTGGGATAGGTGTGGGAGGGGTTCACTCCATGTGACACCTCCGATAAGGCCAGCTCAGGGAACAAACGCTAAATTCTCCGCCTCCTCCCACAATGCATTACAGTTCAGCAGGAGGGAGCTGCAGCTGACCTTCAGGTGTCAGTATTTGCATGTTATCAGGCAGGTGTATGTGTGTGCTTGTGTTTGTGCATGTATGATTGTTCTCTGAACTTTGCCAGCTTAAAAAAAAAATCTCATTTTATATTCTGGTAGAGATGCTGAGTGCAGATTGCTTTTATAATGCAGTTATCACCATGACACGCACACAGACACACACACACATGCATACACAGATAGACACACTTGTACACATGCAGGCAATTTTGCACTCTAGATTATTCTCTCTTCACCTCTCTCTTACTATTCCTCCATCACACACACAAATACACACACACTGAATGTCCACAGTGGGTCCATCCTCGCTCCCAGTTTAGCGATGAGCCCCGTAGGGAAGGTGATCTTTATTTAAATCCAGTTGTCTGTGCTCACTCCTAATCTCCTCCCTCAGAAAGAAGGGATTTCTCTGCTCTGCTCTGCTCACTGATGTGATTTACACCAGGAGGGGGAGGGAAGGGATGGAGGGATGAAGGGCTGGTGGTAAAAGTGAGTGATGGAAGATGGATAGGATGCGGGAAAATGTTATCCGTCTATGAAAAGGCTGTGAACATAAAGGAATAGGACTGTAAATAAGAGATCGGGGGGTTGCTGAAATCCACTGAGAGAGAATTCATATTGTGTATTCATGGTGCGGTTTAACTTCTGGGGTGAATGTATATGACTGCCATTAAAGGAATACTTCACCTCCCAAATGACCATTTGTGTATCTATTACTCACCCAATGTTATGTTGAATGTATGAAGAAAACTTGTTTTTTTTCACATGACTGCACAGAGAACAAATTATCCTAAAATTGAGAAAATTGATGATGAATTGAAATCATAGGGGTCCATGTTTAACAATAGCAGTATCAAAACATCTGTTTACAAACTCTCACACAACTTGTACAGTGTAATTCTAGCCTCATTTATCTAGTCAAATGCTCAGTACTTCCCAGACAAACAGCCCTTTCCATCTGGAGCTAAACTAAAAGTGAAACTTATTTATGTTGTCTTCAAAGCCAGACTCAGTTAGAAATAACAGTAATTTTTCCTGGCTTGTGGAAGCTGTTAGTCTGCCACTGCCTTGATCACTTAGTTTTTTTGTGGTGTTGTGTGATTTTGGTGTTTTAAAGGGTAAGTAAGGATCAGAGTTATTATAGTTTTATATTTTTCAATTGTTTTTATTTTCCCATATTTAAGTTTTCAGGTCAGTTTAGTTTCACTTCCTGAGTAGGTATGCTTGTTTCAGTTTAGTTTTTATGTTAAAATGTTTAGTACTACTTTTGTTTTCATTAGTTTCAATAGCAGTTTTAGTTTATTATTATTATTATTATTATTATTATTATTATCATTATTATTATTAGTAGTAGTAGTAGTAGTAGTAGTAGTAGTAGTAGTAGTAGTAGTAGTAGTAGTAGTATATGAGGGTTTTAAGGGAAGGGAAGATTTAGGAAACATTTACTTTATATTTTTATTGTATTTTGGTTAGTTTTGTAAGTACACACTTGCATTCTTTTTTTCTTAAGTCTAGTTTTTATCATCATTTTTTCTTTGTTTTTTAATACTTAGTTATAGTCTTTAGTTCACTTCTAGTTTGTGATAATAATTGTCTCAAATTCATCAAAGTCAAACAATTACATACAATTTTTTTGTTTGTTTTTTTATGAATTAAGTGTAACTTTACTTTATTTGTGCTGTGGGGACAGCATTTCATTGATGCATTGTGTGGAAGATATCATCCCCTTTCTTGTTAGAGCCATAACTCAAACAAAGTGGAATGCATTTTGGTATTAATACAACTAGGTTTCAAGGGGTTAAAAGATACAGAAATTTGCTCTGTTAGAATGCAGCTGTGAAAAAGGGACATATAAGAGTTAAAAGAAGAGCATGAAACCAAAGTTCTTAGGTCACAAGTTATTCATGAGTTTTTGTAAACTCTTGTTCCAGTTTCTTTCTGTTTTCTTTGTGAGCATGAGCAGTGCGGTATGGATTTGATCATCTCAAGGGTTCCTCTGCACGCATGTGCTCCGCAGCTCTAATTAAAGTTTGACTGGCACTCTGGGTGACACACTCAGCGTGTTCCCCACTCTGCATCGCCGAGGCATTCTGCATGGTCAAACAGCATTACAGAGCTAATTCCTATTACTCCTCCCGCCCTAACTGTTCACCTCCAGTCTCCTTTCAACTTCTTTCTCTCTCTTTCATTCACTGGCTTGCTTGCTCACCCTTACTCCAACTTTCTCCCTGTCTCCACCACCCTCCTCCACCCTTCAGCCGTTCTTTCTCAAAGACGAAAAGTTTTCCACCCCTGTCTGAGGGATTGGATCGATCCATCCTCAGACCTCCCGCCAGCGCCCTCGACCGCTGGGCCGAACCATTAAACACGGCATGGGGGGATTACGCCTCGTTCCTCTCTGTATTCCCCTTGACTTGTCTTCTCCCGCTTCCCCATCGCTCCCCCATCCCTCTAACTGACACTGTGATACCGCCTGAATCTCTCCGTCTTGCTCGCCTTCGTTTACACTTGCTCTTTCTCTTTGATCGATACCTTTGCTTCCTCTCCACTTTTCTTCCCGCTTGTCTGGGCATCTCTCGTGCCCCCGCGTCCTTCAGCTGTGGCGTGTGCTCTTATGTGTGCGTGTGTTTGTCCGAGGCCCTCCCTGCATCTCGCAGGAGGGAGGTGCCAATTAGTGCATGGGCACGGGATACTTCAGCTGCCAGCTGCTGTGTCTTTGTGCTCCATATGACTTTTGTTTCTGTTTGATCAGTTCCTCATTGTAAACTGCAACAAACATAAAACCACAAAAGTTGGGGAAGATCAGTGTGTGAGTGTGTGTGTGTGTGTGGGTGTGGGTGTGTGGTGTGTGTTCGACACTGCGACCCAGAAAGGCGCACCCCCTTGATAGGGTGAGTCAATACACAGTGTGAGAAAGGCAATAACCCCTGGTGGCAAACCTCTTATCTCTCATCTCTTCCTCCTTTCTTTCCTTCTCTCCATCTGTATGCCTCTCTCTCTGTGTCGCGCTACCTCTTTCTGCCTCTTGCTACCCACTTCCACTCGTGTGTGTCTTTGACCTAGAGGACGCCATATAAACACCCCTGGTAAGAGGAACCAAACAAAACACACAAAGTGAGAGGAGAAAAAAAGAACAAATCAATAAAAGAGAGAACACAGTAGGTTGACATGGTCGAGCTCTCGGGAGGGTTTGGGCGTGTGTGTGTATGTGTGTATGTGTGTGCGTGTGTGTGAGAGAGAATGAAAGCAGCTTGTCAAATGCTGTTTGAGTCTATGGTGATATCTGCTGTCACTGTTCGATCACAGGCATTGACACGTCTGACAAATGGAGATCATGCACAAATGCAAACTCACACACGCTACAGATAACGGGATATTCGCACAGCATGCGTGACCAGTCACTCAGCCCTTACATCACTCTCTTCACGTCTTGACACACTCTGTCGACTCTCCTTGTCTATTTGTGTTGGTGTGGTGTGGCAGTGTGGGGTTTGTGTTTTCCTCTAACCCTGCAGAACTCTCAATTCCTGCTGCCCTGCTCCCTAAAGACACATTTGTCACTTTGTCATTTGTCATTCTGGAGTCCCCACGGCCGGCTGGCTTCAGTGTGGGTGTGTGCGTGTCTTTGTGTGCTTGTGTGTGTTCTGCTGGACACGACACAGCTGCAGCCCTCATTCTGGCCTCATTACTTCACACTTCACCCCTCTCCTCTCCTCCCAACTCCACATAATCGCCATCTCCCCAGCCTCCCCTCCTCACTCTTCTCCGGCTCCCTGGGCTGCCGTCCTTTTCTCTGGCTGTACCTTTCTCCGTCTCCCTCTTGATGTGTTCTCTACTGCAGTGTTCCCCTCCTGTCATGCTCACAGTCATACGAAATGTTCTGTATTCTAACGCATAACTGGCCCGTTTTCAGTTGCTTAAAGAGCCCCATGGGTTTTCAGCAGGGAGTTAAATGCAAAGACTTCTCAAGGAGGGAAGAGAAAATAGTTGAAATCTATCAGTTCAGTTCACCTGTCAGTCAGTTCAGTGAGTTCACTTCACCCAAATTAAGAAAACATTTATTGATTTTCTCACTTACTTTGTTTTGTCTAGCCATGCAGATCGTTTGGGTTTTATTTGTTCACATTTTAAGATTACCTCTGAGATTTCTGCCTCCACACAAATACAATAGAAGTAAATGTAATTATCTGTGGCGCATACAATGATTAAAGGTATACTTAACAGGATTTTCCTGAGAAACAATCTATAGACTTATTCAAAAGTAATCCCTCTCAATCATCACCTAAGACCCACAAAAGTGTCTGGTGGTTTATTTATCAGCAGAGAGTCTGCCCTCTGCCTGTATTTTCTTTTTATTTTGCTGTGTTCAGGATGTTCCTTGGCACAGCACACAGGTGAAGACGGGAACTTTATAAAAAAGTAACTATCAGTTGCTAGGCTGTGAGCAGCACACGTCCAAGAGGAAGCTATGAAAACTATGGACACAGTGCCGAAAAATGCAAACATAGCGAGGCAAAACACAGAGTGGGATGAATCTGTTACTTTCACTTTAGCTGGCAAGCATGTTTACAGACACCAACAATTCCCTTAAAAACATATTTGAAAAATTCAACACTAACATATCTTGCCAGAGGCAGTGTCACTGTTTCACGTGCATAGGCTCCACAGTTTTCCCTGGAACTACAAAAGAAACAGTCCCCATGAAAACCATCTCTATAAAACATGGGCAGACAAGGTCATGGTCATAAACAAGAAAAAGATAAGATACCATAAACAAGGGGTAGACCAAAGGTATTGTAAACATGAATTGCTACATTAATAAAGAAACTGGATTCACATAATTATGAAGTAGCTGTCAGTCACAGTTTCACCAGATACAACCTACCGTATATACCTTTTCCACCAAAACTAGCGTGTGCACAGAGTTTTTTAAACATAGGTAACTCCCAAAAATCGGCTATAGACTCTTTTGCATTGCCAGTAGACCAGAGCTGTGTTCACGTCCAGTATGGTGTGTCATATTTGACGTCATGGACAGGCCAGAATGTTACGGGGGTCACTTCTTTTTATATATCTTTTATTTATTCAGTCTCTCTTTCAAAGTTTGGGCAGACTATTTTTGTTTTGTGGTGTTTAAGTGCTGCTTTGATAGAGACAGGCAGTATTTTGTGCTGGTGCATCTTGCATATCGCTGGTAAAGGAGCTACAATTAGCGCTGTCATCCGGTTGTTGTGTTTCCATCAATGCCAATCAGTGGTGATAAATACCTGTGACTACTGCAGAGTCATCTGACTTGAGTGAGTATGCTGATTAAAACTTTTCCCATTGCATTTAAAAGTCAGCTGTTAGTGATATTTGTGCAGCAGGAGAGGGGCTATAGTAAGAACAAAACGATAATGACTCTTGTAAAGAAGCCTCAAGAGTAAAATTAAAGAGAGTAAAATGCATCAGTTAGCCCAACACTAAATTAAAGCCCACTACAGTGTATTTAAATAACTTGATTTTGTGCTCAAAGTTAAAAAAAGAACATTGTTGCTAAAACAGGAAGAGGTCGTATGACTGTAGTAGAAGCTGCAGGACATACAGTACCTCATGCTTCAAGCTTGTGCAGGGTGACTGTCATGCCTCTACGTCGTCAGAGTGGTAAAAAGATAAACATCATTGTGAGCTAGCTACTCGTCATCATGAGCACAAAGCCGTGAGTCTTGAAGCTTACACCCTGAATTAAAAACGAGTAAGAGCTGCTGCTCAGCGACTAAGTAGCACTACTAGCGCTAATATCACCACAGCAAAGTAAAAAAAAAGGCATTCTTTTTTATAATTTGGGTGAAGCGACCCTTTTAATTCCCCTCTTATTAACCTCCTCTATTTGTGTAATTTTTCTCTCACTATGTTTCATTGTCTTGCTCACTTTCTCTCTCAGGACTCTGGGCATTGCTAATTCATTCCACCCATTACCTCCTGTGCCCCCACCAGAGTAGATGACATATTTAATTCATCACCGTGTGTTTGCGTGTGTGAGTGTATGTAGCATTTAATGCATTGGCATTATGATGAGATAGATGTGTGTGTGTGTGTGTGTGTGTGTGTGTGTGTGTGTGTGTGTGTGTGTGTGTGTGTGTGTGTGTGTGTGTGTGTGTGTGTGTGTGTGTGTGTGCGCGGCTTAAGGCTACCTGTAGTGAAAAGGGAATCTGGGAATTGTAAAATAGGAAGAACGGGAGAGGCCTTGGCAATCCTATGTCCCAAGTGGACACACACACCCAACAACACAATCGCGTGAAAACATCTAACGTTCCCCTAGATCTCCTCCTATAGCTTAAAACTACCCTGAGGCGCCGAGTAAAGGCGAAATTACACATACACACAACAGGCATGTTCCTCACGGTACAGAAAAGCTTCCTACACACGCACACAAATTGGCATATGGCGTATATGTTCCGCATGGTACAAATTAGCATGCACCGGAAATCGCTCCACCTTCTCCACATATAACCTATATATTCCAATTAACCAGCCATACACACTCAGCACTCATCTATATTTTGAAAACAGACACAGATCTCAGTTGTGCACATGGAGTCCCGTGCCAATCATTGTGTATTCACAGTGTTGTCATTCTGTCTTTATCTCAGCTGAAGGCTCCTCAGAGCAGCGCGTCGTGCCTGTCGCGATCCCTTCACCTAGGCATCAGTGATATCTTCCCAGGAAAAACACCATCATTAGCTCCTCCTCAAGGGAGCTCTCTGCGGGGGAGAATGAGCGGGCTTTTACATTTGCTAGACAGTGGACGAGCTGGAATTCCTGTTCACTCAATTTGAGGAATAATACCACCATCAAAGCGAAACAACCATCAAAGCTTATCACTGGGCTCGGGCTGTGGCTGGAGGGCTCCATTCTATGCTTGTAACTCTCGCTGATCTTCTCTCAATTGATTAAAGCAGCAGCATTATCATCATTTTTCCTCCGAGCTCCCATTCTCAAACTATGAGACAACAAAAGAAATGCCATCTTCTTTGTGATTTATTTAACACCCGTGACTGGCCGTGCATTTTATCAGCAACTGAGAAACGGCTAGGCCGATTGCATCGAGCTGTCATAATGACAGCGGCGCCATTAGCACCGGCTCCGTACATGAATAAGCTCGGCTGTGTGTGTGTGTGTGTGTGTGTGTGTGTGAGTGTGAGCGCAAGGTTTATAGACCATGCTAAATGTCCCTGGGATGTGAGCCATGTCGTATGGCCGCTGTCTGTCTGTCTGCTCTCTGCAGCACAGATCAGCACAGCACTGATAAAGCGTGAAGATAACAGTGGCACTAGTCAAGGACACACTCATCTCTCTCTTTCTCTGTCTTCCTCCTCCTGTATAGATTTCTCTGTCTTCCTCTCTTGCCCTCGCTTCATCTCTCATCTCTGTCTCCCTCCACACCCATCTATCTCTCTTTATGCTCACATTGTCATCTTTTGATCCCTCTCTCTCTGTTTTTATTGGCTCTGTCCTTCTCTCTTTAGCCCTAATCTTTCCTCCCTCTGGATTCACAGTGCTCTTCCTTTTTTACTCAGCTCATTCACTGTCTTTCCTTTACTTTTTATCTTCCTTTAGGCGTGTCACATACAAGCATTTCACTGTTTGTTCACAAAAGAAAAACAAGACATAAACATATTGTACGGGGAAGGCCCTTTTCTGTTTCAACTTGGCAGTTCCTGTGTGCCCAAAGCCCTCATCTCAACCCCTTCCAACACCTTTGGGATGAGCCAGAGTTTATTGCCCAACATCAGTGGGGCAATAAACTCAGAAATGATCCTTCCACAGGCTTTTCTCCAGAAACCTTGTTACAACTTTTACTTTCTGTAGATAGTCAAGTTTGATCATGTGGAGTATGGAGCATGTGGAATGGCAACACATCACTGCAGCCAGTTCAAAATATCTTGTGGGAAGAGTTCCCTGAGTGGAGACAAATGCCTGTGTTTATGGGGTGTCTTTGTTTGGATGTCCAGATGCTTTTGGCCATAGCTGTGTATTAGGATTGGGTACCAAACTTTGTTACTTTTAAAGATACTGACCAAATTACTACAGAGTACTGATACACAATTAATCTATTTGTGCTGAATGTTGTTACTTGAGAATGCCAGGTTTAGACAAGAGCTGGAAGTGCCGCAAAGCCTGGAAGCCAACAACAGAGCTCTGTGGAGTTGCCGGGTTCAACTTCAGAAAAGAAAGCACAAGTGCCCCGAAGTCAGGAAGCCAGCCACGGAGCTCTGTTGGCTTCCCAGCAAGCCAAAACTATCACTGCAGCTAAGTTTTGGTGTCAGGTCTATTTTCTTTTCTGCATTATTGTAGTAATAGCCCAGTATCACTGCCAGACAAGCCGACACACATACACAAATTGCTTTGATAGTCTATTACGTCACCCCTGCAGCTTCTTTAAATATTACAATTCTGTTATTGCAGAAAAAGTAAAGTACTGAAACAACATATAGTTGGGAACTAGTACCAGTATCAGTGTATGCATCAGGACGCCTCATATAAGCAGTTATTGATTGTATGATGGTGGCAGTTTAGCACTGGTTGTATAATATTAATCCTAATGTGATAGCTTATCGATCCCTAAAGGGGAAGTTCTATTTCCGTTTGCACCCAGACCTCCACAGTGAGGTCAAAGGTCAGGGTCAGCCTCACACCAACAGAAGGGCACGTGTGGGTGTGTGTGGTGTGCAATCCACTTCCATCTACTTTGGGTTTGGGTGGAGTATCGACAGATTGATTGATTTTTGCATGTGTGTGATTCCAGCTTTTCCCTGCGAGTGCTGTCAGTTAGATTGAAGTGCATTTTCTCCCACAGAGCGAGACAAGCTCCCTGCTGCTCCTGACTAGAACCGCCTCTTTAATTGCATGCTCTTTCCCCCTCTTTCTTCATCTAACACACATACACCTGTTTGTGCACAGGCTGCACTTGGAATGAACCCTTTATTATCTGTTTGTTATTAGAAAACTGGGGTAGACAGATGAAAGGAGAGGAACATGAGTGCCCATGTAGCACTCCGAGATGAAGGGCGTAAGGAGGGAGAACCAGGGAGGGGTCGATGCTTTGGAAGTGTCGTCCGACTGTTAAGTAGCTGTCAGGCTATGAAATATCTGTCCAAGCAGATCTGAGAGAGCATCTGACCGAGCCAGGGTCGCTCGCTGTCATGCAGACCGAAGGAAGATGAAAGATTTTTTTTGCATTCCAGCTCTCCGTATTACCATAATACCAGATTTACTGGCGGTTAGAGATGGACAACACAACTTCAGTGAAACACTCACATCCTCAGCGACTGATGTTCAGCTCCTAACATGTTCCTTACAAGTACTACCCTCAAGTTCAGACAAAAGCCTGTTGTGCACCATCAAGACAGTCACACACACTCTCTTTTCCTCTGCATCTTTCCTTTTAAAGTTAGAAAGAAAACCACTCGACATCAGAGCGAGATTTAGAGGGCAAGGAAGCCGCGAATCAACACCCTTAGACTGAGAAAGGAGACAAAGAGAGGAAAAAACCGAATGACGAATGGAGATGATGATGAGAGATGTAACGCCCACAGCTGCCAAACCACTTGCCCTCCTATCCTCCTTTCCTTCCCTTCTCTCTCTTTCACCTCCTTTTTCATCGTTCTGCCTCCTTTGCTCTGCCTGAGGCGCTTCCACTGGATCAGATCTGACTTGTCACGAGAACGCAGTAATCCCTCCATTACAAGTGACCTGCCCAGAGTGTGTGTGTGTACGTGTGTGTGTGTGTGTGTTAAAGTCAATGTCTCTAGGGCTATGGCCTAGATTGAATTATTCATGAAGCATGTTTATTCCCTCTCCTTTACTCCCGTTCTCTCTCATTTGTGGCTTTCCATCCCTGCACCCCACCACTCCGCATGCGTTCACCCTCTGTCTCCTTGTCTGACCCTGCTGCTGGGTGCTAACCAACAATTCCTCTCACGCCATGTCAGCATGTTTCATACACACATCATATGCCATACACAGCATCTATACATTACAGTGTAGACTGGCATGTATGCATGGTTGGATATGTGTGGTGGGGGAGGTTGAGGACACTGTGAGGGGAAGTCTAACAGACAGATATGTCAGTGGGGTGGCTCGCTAAGTACGACTCTGACTAAACTCACAGAATGACTTGCGTCTTGCGCATGTACAGAACACACACACAAAGTCAGGGATGAACTTAGCTGACCTGAGGGTTCACTCAAGTTCTCTGTTGGGTTTTTCTTTCATGTCACATTTTGTCTCTTGGTTGTGTTCAGGGTCTTTTAGTATTCTAAGGCCGGTTGTATGTTATTAATTTAAAGGAACAGTGTGTAAGATTTAGGAGGATTTAGTGCCCTCGAGCAACAAGCCCAGCACCTGCTAATGTGTACTCAACTTATTTCTGATCCAGACGTTCAGCAGGTTTTTACCGAGTCTCTTCCTTTCTAAAACAAATGGACCCGGTGATTTACACCAATAAAAACACTTAATAAAGCAGTTTCTCATTAAAAATATAGTGTTTCTCCGAATTCCACATCGTGGAGGGGTCGCTAGCTACAGTGGACAATGCAGAAATGCTAATGGCCCTATCCAAAGCCACTGTTTGATTTGTATGCTCTGGGCTTTTACATAAACATGGCCATGTAACATGGCAAACACTTCCTGTATAGATATAAACGGCTTATTCTAAGGTAACAAGCACAACGATTCTTATTTTCAGGTGATGAAACACTAAGGAAAACATACTTATTATATCATATTCCATTTCTGCCAATACATCTTTCAAAATCCTTCATGTTGGACCTTTAAAGGCCATTTCCTTAATGTTGAGTCATCATCTCACCTTGTCTAGTGTCTCAGTTGATTGATAGAAAATGTAAATTTTGCTACGCAATGAATCGTTTGTTGTCATTTTTTAAGCCAAAAAGCCGAACATTTGCTGATTACAGCCTCTTAAAGGTGTGTTTGCTGATTTTTTTTAATTGAATAACTTAAGATTCTGACGGTTGGTTAAACAAAGAAAGCTATCTGAGGACATCAACTTTGGCTGTGGTAAATTGTGATGGATTATTTCTGACATTTTATTGACCACTTGGTTAACAGATTAATCCAAAAAGCTCAGATCTCTTATCTCATCTCAATAATGGGTGTCATCTTATGCCTGCCTCCGCTTTACGTGTGTATACACGTGTGGCTGGCGTCTGCTGTTATTGATCTGCAGCGACCCGCGATCAAACACAATTAGGTGTGAATTCTCCAGATTGTATATCGACATGTCTCCTTCTGCCGCTGCTGTTGCTGCTGCTACGCGTTTGTGTGTTCGTACTGAATCAATAGGTACGCAGACACTTCACACACACGTTAGAGGTGTTATCACACTGAGCTGAAGCTCTAGTAGTAAGAGCTGATAAATTAAATGCAGGGGCTTGGTGTTGTAATGGGCTGGTTTGCCCATTTGTAACATGAAAAGTGCAGACATATCCACATGTCCATCCAAGCTCTTTTCTGTCCCCTTGCACTTCATATCTCCAAATCTGACCTCTTCGCTTTGTGTGTGGGAGCTTTGGGGCTGCACTTGTCTCTGCATTGATCAGAATAGTCTGCATCTCAATCCGTTATTGATTCAGCGGTCACTGTACGTGTGTGTGTGTGTAGTGCGTACCTCCACTGCAGGCTGGCTTTATACCTCAAGCCAGAGTGAAAAAGACAGCATAGATTCCTTAGTGCCCCCCTTTCCTGGTATTTTTGTCCAACCCCCTGCCAACTGTTGTCTTGACAACCTTTGTTTACCCCGTCATTCCAAGATCAATCTAATTGGCGAGCTCTGTCTGCCTCAGAGTCCCCCACCCCACCCCACCCCCCCTACCTTGCTCTCTCCCACCACCAGCAACAAATCACATTGACTCAATGAAAGACAGGTATAAATAAAAGGAAGGATGGATGGAGGAATGAATGGCTTTTGTCATTTATTGACCACTGTGTGTTATATCCCAGCATGTTGTGGTCTTTTGTCTTACTGCATTCGTGTTGATGTATTTTTTGTGTAAGTGTGTGTGGGGTGGGGGGTGGTGGTTATGAAATGTGGTTTTGCAGCTCAGCAAAGGTCATGCATTATTTGGCTGTGCTGGTGAATGAATGCAATATGATGTATTTCCCTTTCTCTCCATTGTGGATTTTTCTTTTTGCGTTTGGCACTCACACGTTAATGTGTGTGTTTGTGTATTCTATGTGTGTGAGCAAGGAGCAATATAAAGGGCTTGGCTCTGTGTCAGCTGAAAAACAAGCAGACTAATTCAGACAAAGGTACTCAGCTCGTTGTATCCAATCACGGAGAAGCATGCCTTCTCTTTGTTTGAATGCTACCCAGCAGGTTTTGTGGCCATTTAGCTCAGTAACTATGAGTGCGGGGCCCATTTAGAGTCATCAGATCCCATTCTAGTCCAATTATACCGGCTCTCAGTGGTAGATATCATAGTAGCACAACAAGTGTCTTGAGGAAATACTAATGAGGACTCTTCATAGACACAGTGGGACACACGCACTCGGAACACATGCCCAAATGCAAACCAACCAAGCAGAAAGAAATATTTTTGTACACAGAGTAGCATAGCTGGGCCGGCCTGGCAAAGCTAATGCATTAAATTGAATTAGCAACTCCAGTTAACAACTCATTACATAGCGACGGCAGTTATGGAATTTATTCATCCAATAAAAGAACAATGAGGCTTCAACAAACAATATTAACTCTTAAAAGCTGTTTAATCATGTATAAGCAATGATTGTGTACATTTTTACGGTTTACGGGCCCCTCTGTGGGTGTTACTGTAGAGTTGGACCATAATCAGAATGTGCCGCCTGTAATCAGCCCACATCAGTTGTGTTGTCTAAAGTAATTTGCCGTAACATGTTCTGCTAGCAACACTGCTCATGTTAATTGTTTGTGTTTGTTGCCAGATCCATTTACGGCCACAACTGTGATATAATTATGCCGAAGCTGGAGGAAAACATTTTTCCTGTGTCACTCACTTTCTTCAGTCCCTCTGCTGGCAGCCTGTAGTTGCCCTGAGTGGATTCAAAACACTGCTGCTGGTGTTCAAGGCAGCTCTGTACTACCCAGGCCCGGGGTCCAGACCTGAACACCAGCCTTTGATCTCTGCTCTGCCCCAACCAGCTGCTTGGCTGCCCCTACTCCTTCCCATGCACGCTGACACATAGCTCTGATCCTCATGCCTTCCCAGTAATAGAATGACCCTCCTTACACCCTCTGAGAACTACAGAGTCACCCCCACTTCCCATCATGGTTTGAGAACTCATCTCTCATCCATCTCTTAGAGAGTAACTTTCTTTTACTTTGCCATGTTGTCTCTGTGGCTCAGTGGCCTTTGCTGTTGCACTGCAATGTTTCTGTGCTGCACCAAGGGCCTTTTCACACTTGAAAGTCTGAACCAGGGTTTGTTTGTGACATTATATACATTCGATTTAGTAGTTTTGGTTTTACATTGCAATTATGCGGACACAATAATGCACTATACATGAAATACCTATGTACTGTTGTGAGCTGCATCTCCTTATACTTGACATTGAATGGTTTGTAGACAGGCTTGTCCTCTTGTATCCCCTCATCCTCTTAGGAAATAACTGAAAATGGTCTGAGTTTTTGTGAGTTTTTCCAGCTGATTCTGTCCCCATGAGCTACCAGGGCTCATTTTTTTATGTTGTGTTGTTTATGGACAAACTGTGCAGTGTACTTTTACTATAACTTAACAATTTTCCTGCTAATTTCTCCTCTGCTCTGATCGCCAACACCTGCCTACTCTGAGTACAGCCACTGTCCGTCACTCTCTGTTGCTAAACTACACATACACATTTGGACTGAGGCACTATTCTTATCACATGATGATAACCTGCCAAAACTTCCTGCAATTGTTCCGAAAGTCCAAACCATCCAAAAAATGTTTTCACACCAGAAATGAACCAAACCATGGTTCAGTGTGAACTGGACCAACACCTCCTCTTACTGTTGGATCAAGGTTCGGCTTTTTAGTCTGGACTGTGGTTCGGAGAGATTTCACACCTGTGATTATGGTTTGGCTCAAACTGAAAAGTCCAAAAGTCCAAACTAAACAAGGTAGGTATTAAAGGGTGTTAGATACATCTCCTTTATGGCGGTGGAGCTGGGCAGGTAGTGAACAGTGGGTATATCAGAGCTTTTCCCCTGAAATAGCTTACTGTTATGTCTGGTAACGGCTATGACAAGAGCACTGAGACTGAACCAAAACTGTGAAGTTGCAGGCTGCAAAACCAAAAACCAGTAAAACCAAAACAATGTGCTGAAAGAGGCTAAAACACTCCATACATGGAGCCGAGAGAAACTGCAGAGTTAAGTGATAATATTCTGTTGGTTCATCACTACGAGAGACTCTTTCACATCACACACACTTTACTTATTGTTCATATAAAAAGTATTTGTAAGTACAGCTTTAAAGAAGCTGTATACATCATTCAGAGCATGTCTATGATTCATAGTCTGATTTAGGCGTTCTGCACATGGTTCTCAACATGGAGGTGGCTGAGCCAGTGGCTAGCAGCTAATGGTACTAACAGCAGAAACAGTGGTGACAATGGCAACAGTACTGACAGAGCTGAAGGTCTAACCTGGATCGAAACTGGGAAATAGGTGCTATACTTTCAGAACGATGCCATCCTGCTGATATGGGATGGGACAGTGTTATCAGTGGCAACTGTGGTATGAGGGCCGTGCAGAGCGGCAGCTATAAGCCAGCAATTGGTATACACACACTAGGACATGCATGCACGTGCCACTGGACTGGTTACCACAACAAAGAACCAAGAGGCGACTTCATTGTCTGCTCAGGATGCCATTGCTCCACCATATCTTTAGATAGAAAATGGTGGTTTGCTGCTATGTTAATGCTCTGAATGTTAAATATTTTAGCCTTTGAAGCACAGCAACATATGAAACTGTTGTTAATTAATACTGAGCAGTAAGATAGGGAAGCAATTGACGTGGAATGACTTGTAGAAAAGATGAGATGGAGAAACAGGTTTCAAATACCTCAGAAGTTTAAATGTTCCATAAACTGTAAAACCGACATACGGACACATTCTGCATCTTTGTGGGATACACATATTGCAGGAATCTCTGAAGTCCATCTCTGTGTGTCTGTGTGTTAGTGGTGTAACAGAGCTGACATCTGCATCTTTTGATGGGTTGTGTGTGTGTGTGTGTGTGTGTGTGTGTTCTGCATTGAACAGAAGTGGACTTGGCTGTGTATGTGATGCCTGCGCTGTTTCCTGTCTTGCTCATGTCATTTCCTCTCTAATAAACTGTCATATCCTCTAATCTGCCCAGCTGGCACTGTCAGATCATGTGTCTGGAAACGTAGGATAGAGATGGTGTGTGTATATGTATATATGTATGTATATTTGCATGTGAGAATACTTTGAATTTTTTTTTTTTCTGTAACGTTTTTCCTTTAGAAATAGGGCTGTGTTTATGTCCAGTGCTTTGCCGGTGTTTAGTGTTGAATTATATACATTAACTTACAACCTTCTGTAAATGTAAGGCAAATGTGACACTGAAAGCACCAGCTCAGCATTGTAAGCATTCTACCTTGCAATTACTGCTACCTATTGATTCTTAAGAGCAATGCTAAAAGAAATGCTGAATGCTAATAAGCTCCTTGGTTAAGCTTCCTTAGCACTTGATGCTGAAATGATCCTGTGATGCTGGTCTGTTATCAAAAGCTCAAATGGGAGTCCAATATTTGCTGGCAGCTTGTTCTTCCACTTATCAAAGCCCACACAGGCTATTGAGCTCAATTACAGTCTGTCTTTGTGAGTACTTTGTCATTCATCATCATCATCATCCTGATCCAAGGTTTAAAAATGTACTGGGAATGAAACCAACTCTTCACCAGTCAGGCATCTTGACAGAAACTCCAGAAACTAATCTAAAATTGCAATCCAACTTTGTGACCCCTTGTTCATGGATCAAATATGAAGTTTTTGTTTTGTTTGTTGAATGACTTAGCAGCTGACTTTGACCAGTAATAGCACACTGACTCCAGAGTCTTTATTTCACTCTTTCTTACGTGTCTTTACATTTCAACAACACTGGTTAACATGTGGTTATGTTTAGAAACAAAAACAGCTTGGTTATGGTCAGGGTCAGGCTAATTTTCTTCCTGACCGGCCCCATATCTACCAGCCACAGGCTTTACAGTGCAGATACACTCAATTAAAGCTTAGTAAGAAACAGGTTAAAGCCACCTGAGTAGTACAGTATTGGCATGGTAGTTCTGCTGCAAACTGGCGAGCTCTGTTAACTGTCTACTACATGAGCTAGCCTCGCACTTGCAGTATCACCTGCTGAAAAGCTGTCATGTCACTCTTCCTCAGCAGCTGAGAGCAACCTCCTACAACCCCGCTGGTGGTGTCCTTGCAGCCCACAAGGACTGGCCCATCTGGCATTTGCCAAAATTGCCCGACGGCCAGTCCGACCCTATTTACAGATGGTGTTTTAGCTTAAAAATCTCTGTTTTGGTGGCACAACTGCCACTGAAAATGCAGCAATGTCTCACTAAAAACATCAGGTTTTGCTGTAGGTTGGTCCCAAATAGTGGTCTGAAGCTTGGCAGCCTCATCAAAGAGCACAAACCCACTTGATTAGGGTTTGAAAAATGTCATGTTTTGGCTTAAAATACTTGGTTTTGGTGCCACAATCACAGCTGGACATGTAACAATGTCTCGCTATCACACCATCCGCAACCTCTTCCACCTCTCAGTGACACAGTCAGCTAATATACATGTAACTAGTTACTTTAAAAATGTTCATATGATACCTAAACATACAAATGTAACAGATTTGTGGTTTGTAGGAATGTACAATGCCAATATTTCCTCATGGCGACTGGGCTGTTTATTGGTAATCTGTCTTTTAATTCACTGTCTATGTGTAAATCAGCTTATTAGTAAGTGACAAAAATTAAAACTGTTTTCAGAAGTCAGGCAGTCAGGCAGAAATGACCAGTTCTTCAGCCCAATCAAAGCACATATGCACGTTTTATTTAGTTTTTGTATGTGACTTGGCTAGTGATGTAATTGTCACAGATTATGCTTCACTGCATTAATTGGTTTACGTGTCAACAGCAAAAAAGCAAAACAAAAACAAGTTGATGGAAGTATGTGTGGGTGGGTGAATGTTATGCAAATGGACAACGGTTAAGGTCAGATTTTCATCAGCTACAACTCCTAAAACAGAATGTATTTTAAATGTGTTATTATTTTAATTGAATCTCTCCCTTATTCGGAGTTATACCAGTTTTTACAGGAGTTCCACTTTGCTGAATCCTTTTTCATCACAGTGTTTGAGCAATTGTATTTCTCATATACATCTTTCTTTTGTAGCTGTAATTATTGCCTGCAGGGAGTAGTAAACAAGTGTGTGTAACAGCCATCATTCACAATCTTTCTACTGCTGCTTTGGCTTTTCCAGTGGGAGAAATTCATGTACATCAGGGAGAAGGGAGGAAGACATGGCGAGAAAAGAAAAAGCAGAGAGAACGCTGGGAGACATTGAGTTTGTGTTCATGTCAGTTTTGAGTGTCTCCTCAACTTTCCCGCTGGCTACCACACAATTCTTTCCCTCTGCTCTCACATCGCTGCTGTAGGTTTCACTTTGTCCTCTGACACGCGGCAGGATGTCTGCAAAAACATCAGTATGCCTACAACCCACCTGAACGCTGCATCAAGCAATGTGTGCTTTTGTGTGTGTGTGCCTGTCATGTGCCCGCAAATCCACACTTTGTGACAAAACTGCTATCTTACACTTGGCAGGGAAGAAACTAGACCTTCATATAAAAGTTGGCACTGTCCTTGTAGGAGGTACACTTGTCTCTGTGCTTCCGCTTTCAGTGCAAGAGAAAAAACTTAAAGGGGCAAGACTGATGGAGAGAGACAGGGAACATTAAATGCCATAAACCCTGTAGATAAACAATAAAACTGTCCAGAGGGACTCATATTGTGTATTCTTACATCTCTGACACTTCCTCCCTCAGTCAACCTCTTTATTCCTCCTTCGTCCTGTTCCATACTCCTCTCCAGCCACCCACCTTCCTCCCTCCCTGTGCCCACCACCTCATCTCTACAAGCAGCTAAACTCCGCAGGGGATTCGGTCCAGACAGGCTCAATTCCCTTTGGTCATGTTGCGGTCATGTCGCATCAGGCTCCAACAATTTGTGTATCTGTCTCCCTCAGCATCCCTCTTTGAGTTGTTTACAACATTCAGCCCTGCAGTCCACATACCACTGCCTCCATTACAACTTTTTATTTGCTTGCTGTGGATATCTGTGTGGGCCAGTGTGCCGGAGCTTGTATTTTCGTTACAACAGCATGTCCTTGAGGCTCCAGACGATTTGTCCCTAAATGGTGCTGGTACACTTTGTTCCAGTGCAAAGTCAGGAGCTAAAAACTTGAGCATGACTCGAGCTTCAGTGTTGTAGAGAAAAGCTATGTTTTATTGAGGTATATATCAAAAGTGGCAAACTGCATCATGCTTATATTTATATAATGCTTTAACCATGACTCATTGAATTCCACAATACTCTTGTCAACATCAAAAATCATCTGTTTCAGAATATAGCAGCTAAATGGTATCAAATAAAAAGACCAAATGAACTTATTTTATTATCTATCCAGTGGTTTTCAGCTAGATATAGACTTAATGTCAAGGCATGTTAAAAACTCATCCTTCATGCTTACCCATTAGCACCCTTTTGACCTCAAGGTAAGGCTCTTTGATTTGATCTGGATCAAATCTTGTCTGCCTGTGCTTGACAGTGGTCCAGAGGCAGCATCTGATTTTCTGCATTAAGCTTGTGGTCACTCTCATATCTGTGGTTAAACTAACCACCACAGAGTGCCCCTGTATTCTGACCCATAAATGCACTGAAACAGCTCAGGATACACGTGACTATGTCCGCTTTTCAAAATAAGATGTTAACACAATGTAAATGCATATATGGAAATAAGGTTACATAGGTTATATTTACAGGAAGTATAAAACAAGCCTGGACTCACTCTGAAGTCACCAAAATCGCTTGGGCAGTGATTGCAGTGTCAGAACCAACAAAAAAAGGTATCCTTTAACATCAGCATGATACACAGCTGGTTGCCGTTATAGTTTAATTGTGCCTGGTGGCGTCAGGGGGAAACGCGGCAGGACAAGGACAAAAGTTAAGGTGGCGAAAGTCTGAGAAGGGCAGGCAGAAGGGGTGATGGGTCCACCGATGATACACTAACGTTCACCCGAGAGAGCAGTGTTCGCATCCCATAAGATTCAAAAGCCAAACCCCGGTTCTTCTTTTTTCTTAAACCTAACCACGTGTTTTTGTTGCCTAAAGAATGTGTTGTATAAAACGTGTTATGTGCAACCCATATAAATGAAGAAATCCCACTAAACTGTGGGGGAAATTATTTTTTATGTTGGGTTGTTGGAGGAAAAATCCTGACATGAAGTTATTTTTGGACCCTGAAACCATTCCACACTTTATTCATGCATATTCAAACGTTTGATGTGTTTTAAAAACTTCTGGACTTAGAGGCAAACAAACAAAACAAACTTCCAATTCTGTAAATATCATTTTCATAGCCTGTATGTATGCATAGCCCCACTAACATGGTAATTTAAGGCGTCTCTTAGTAGTCCACCTTCTCCTGTAAATAACACTACTTGACATACATAGCTGATACTTGTAGCGATTTAGGTGTAAACCTGTAAGTTAGTGAAAACCAAAGAATAATTTAGATCAAAGGGTTAATGTCAAGTGATGTTACTCACTGGTGGTTAAGGTAAGTCATTGCTTGTTCTAAGTTGTTCTTGAGGCACTTAAAATGATCTCAGCTCAGGGCTTGTATTCATTTTATTGCAGTTTTAGCCATAGCAGTGCAATTGATTCCCTCATTACCATGGTAACTGCTCACTGCACTCTGTATACAATCCCCAAAGGCTCAACAGGGATCATTATTATTTTTGCAACATGTGTAAAACTCACAACTTCTATTGCAATTTTGTCAAAGTGCATATTATTTGTGATACCAAACCGTGCATACTTATTTCATCTAAACTATAGAAATGGATGGCGTGCAAGCCAGCGAAAGGGAAATTACATTAAGCAAACTGCCAGCTCTGAGTTTTCAGAGTTGCCAACAAGAAAGCTAGAAGCATATTTGGAGAAAGCCTGCAGATTATTAAGTAGTAGAAGGAATAGTGGTGGGTGTTTCTGCTGCTGGGTTTCTGGATGATTGTGTGCATGTGTGTGTGTTAGTTCCCAACTTGGTATGTGTGTGTGTGTGTGTGTGTGTGTGTGCGCGCGGATGTTTTCATTTTCAACTTGGAACGCGGCCGCTTCTCACAGAGTCGGAGTGATCCCACTCACTCGCTGCTCTTTCCTCGGGGCACGGAGATAGTGAGAGGTATTAATGGTGAGAGTGGTGGGAGGGAACAGAGTTAGTGAGTGGGAGAAAACATGTTAGAATGAGAGAAGAGATGGATGGGCAGAGGTGATGGAGGGGTGAAAGAGCGAGATGGATGGATGGATAGAGGAGAGTGGGCGGACGAGGTCAGCTTAGAGAGCGATGCAGATCAACAGCGGGCAAGAGGAGGTGGAGGGGTGGAGGGGCTCCGATCCAGATGGGAAGGTGTTTTGGCAAGCAACCCCCCGACTGGCCCGCTGCAGAAACTGCCAGTAATGACCCATCCGGCCCCGCCAGAAAGCAATCATACAGCAGTTTCATCTCTCTAATAAAATCGCTCTCACTCACTGTCTCTACAGCCTCTTTGTTTTCTTCCTCCTTCCTGACCTCTCTCAAGTAGTTTCAAATATTTCTCTCTCTTACTCTCTGATGTACTCATCTTTTGTTCTTTTTCTTTTTTAATCAGGGCGATCTGACTAACCGTTTAGGCCATACATGACCCCTACAAAGTAAAAGCGAAAAAGAAGTAACTACATGTAAGATAGATGAGCTAGAAGCAAGAAATCCTGCAAAAATCACACTCTGTCCTGTCCCACTCTGCTCTTGGTATTTGCCGCCTCTGCATAAGCTAGAGTTGTCGCGTACCCGAGTCGACCCTTGTGCGAGGACAACTGGCTGATGTGCCAAAGGCAGGATTGTAACAAGGACACGGCACAGCAGAGGGCAGGGAGCAGGACTCTGCACGTGTGAAGTGGGGGTAAGAGGAAGAGAGAAAGAAGTGCTAGAGACAGAATAAGTGTGTGCTAGCGACAGAGGTGGAGAAAGGGATGGAGGACGTGTGTGTGTGTGTGAGTGTGTGTGTGTTTGGATGGGGTAGCTAAAACAGTGAAGTTACAGGGTTTCTAAATAAGCTCAGTCAACCATACAGAGGCATCTGCTATGCAGAACCAAGACCCCGGGAGCTTTTTTGCAGACAAAGGGACAGACACTCGAAATGATGCAGAGGGTCAAGAAGTGCAGCTTACAGATGACTTGAATCTGTAATGGTTGGGAAAGTAATGTCTGTATCCGTTTACTGAAGCTGGGGACAGATTTTAAGATTATTGAATCCCACAAAGACCAAATACCCCACACATGCTGACTGTGACTAACAGTATACATATGTTTTAGTCTTAATAGTCAGAAAAGAGCAGATATTGAAGGATATATTAGGCGTCTGGTGAATAAGGTAGCAAAAGTGATACAGTCATCTTCAGTTTTTCATAGAACGTAGGGGTGTGGAGTACACCTAAGATGGCTATGGATGGGCATTGGTTGATAGTTTTGTTTGGGCATTCTGAGATTGTTTTAGAGATGAGAGACCAAAATTCTTTAAACTCAGCACAGGATTAGAACATGTAGGCACAAGTAGTGGGAGATCAATTGCAACGATTACATGAGGCACTAACATCCAGGAAGTTTTTAGACTTTTTTTGTTTTGTCCAGTGGGTGTGTTCACACTGCATTATGTTATACATGACAGATTGCAGAGGTATAGACTCTTTTTAAAAGCAACTGCCATAACTCCTCTGTAATATTAAGCATTGAGTATTATGAAACACTACACACTGTATGATTTTTTTCTCACAACTGTCAACACAAATTGGCCTGAGATTGGACTCATCTGAACCTCTTCTGATCAATCAGGACGCACAAATCACAACTATAATTGCCTCGAAATTGCAATATGCGTTTCGCCTTATGAGAGTGAAAAGCAAAACTCTTTGTGAAGTTACAAAGTAGCGTGTAACAGAGCAGCATTTACATCAAAACACTTGCACATTTTGAAGAACTCTTAAAAGGTTTTCCCTGCCTGAATTATTGAATAGTTGAGCCTTTTCATTATTACGACAATGTAGAAAAACTCAATAATGAGTTTGTGTACTGCATTTATGATCCAGTTCTTTTGTACTGAGTACAGAAATATCCCAAAGTAAATCATTGGGAAGCATGGTGTTGGATCGATACTGCATACAGTTTTGGCTGTATGGAGAACAAGGACTTGAACTGTATAGTAATCACTGTAGCCTTTTCTTACAGCAGTGCCCCCACAGTGAGGCTTAGTTGGAAATACAGAGAGAGAGTTATATTGAACCACTCTGCTTTCACACACACACACACACACACTCACACACACACAGACACACCTACACTCAGTCCACTTCGGCTCGCCTCCCAGCAATAGAGAGCTCCAAGTGTGGAGGGTGTGAGCCAACAGGAAAGCAAGGATTGAGGGAGGGAAAAGAAAGCACAACAAATGCAAAGGGAGGGATGGTGCTACAGCGCTTCAGGGGAAGGACAAATCGATACACTCGCACACATAACACTCCCACGCAACCGCTAAATAATGCTGGTAGTTTGTCTTGCCTTCTCCCTCTGTGACCTCTGTCATCTTTACACACTGTGTGGAAGAGTTTATTCTTGTTTTGTGGAATTACAGAGTTTTAAACAATAGTTTCTGTAAATGTGTTTACAAAACTTTGTCTGTCTGCTTCCTCGCTATTAAAAAGCTTTTTTATTAGCCCACAAGTCTCTTGAAGGACTCATTTGATATTTTCTTGAGCTCCAAAGCTTCTGTTGTCCCAATTTGACACTTTAAATCTGTTCTGTGTGCGTGTGATTTGCTTGGAGAAAAAGATCATTGACCACAACGTGACTGGAAATTTTTGCTCATTAAGTCAATGTCATGGGTGTGGCATCATTTCCATACAACCATCAGTGGTGCCCCAGCACGTACTGGTATGAGTATGATAGAGCCAGTTGTGCAAGTTAGAAGTATTGTACAGTTTTAGCTCCAGCTGTGGCCAATGGCTGTTGCTAAGTAACTTGACTGTACGCCAGCATTTATTTCAATAATTGGCCTTTTTCCTCACATTGCTATTAACAAGGCAGCTAGAAAAGAAATTGGAATTTTTCACCAAGTTTGCCGTTAAAAACTGAATACATCAAAATGCTGCTGTTTACATGCTTTCCCAATCCAGAGGCCTCTCCAAATGTGGTCAAAAATGTAGCCTCGTTTTGGCCAATTTGGGGAACAAAACTGGTTTATCTTCCCCTTTTTTACTGGTCAGTGCTTTAATGGGACATTTGCACAGCCCTCATCAGGTTGTAAGGCGAGGAAATGTGCATAATTTTCCAGGCATTTGCCTTCAGTCATTTATTCATAAATGAATACCTTACTTACACGAGTCAATGGCAATAATTATTTACCTCACTACAGGCTGTTAACAATGCAAGACAGCATACACTTTGCTGCTTGTTCTTGTTAGCGGTCTAGACATTCTAATCATACATTTACAGAGTGATGGAAATTAAATGGAAAATTGACCATCAACCTGGCATTTTTCTAGTCAACAACTCAGATATCATTATAGTTTTCTGATTGTGATTTATAATGTTCTCTATGAATATTATTTGGAGTGTTGCTGTTATCACAGTAGGGGAAAATGTGTGTGTGGGGAAGACTTTGCTCCCCAGTAAAGATCAGGCCAGCTGGCAGAAATGGCGTACCCTGAAAAGGTCTAGTAAATGGGCTACTACTAAAGCAGCAATAAATACAGTGTTATTATCTTTGCTGTTTTAATAATTAGTGAATCATCTTTTGATTCAGAATTGAATGTAGCTATCATTGCTTATATTTATGATGAACCAACACATTCTTACTTCCAGCACATCACATACTGAATGCTTGGTCAGTGGCCCTTAAGTCAAACTATGATGCTTTAGGTACCCTCTGGCGTCAGTTTTGGATGCTCAGGGACAGCATGTGCGGTCATTACATGTGTTTTTGGTTGTACAGCTTCTGCTTGGAAAATGTACGCAGTCTTTTTTCAAAATAATCTCAAAATTTTGGTTAAAAAAATAGCTGGTTAGGTTAGAAAAACATCAGGGTGTGGCTTAAAATTAGTTTGTTTGTTAATGTCACTTGAGGTGTGTCACATCCATCACTAGCGTAGCATGCTACACATACTAGCACACTATGTTATTATTAAAATAAGTCAATTGACTTTTGGTTTCACATGGGAAACAAACAGTGGGCTCCCAGATGAAAGTCCGGAGTTTGTTTGACCCCTCCACCCTATGTTGACACTCTCGCTCTTTATATAATGATAGTGCTCAGAGCTTCCAAAAATGCCGTCACCCGGGGGGCTCATTTTACAGCTAAAGGGTGCCTCGGTGCGTTGATGGTGCATAGGGCTACTAACCAAGCATCAGTATTTGATGAATTTAGATTGAGACCAGCTTGGATGAACATGATTTTTGCTGTTCTCCATAGCCCCCTCATGGAGCTGAACCCCAGAAAGCTTTCCCCTTGTCCCCCCTTATGGACAGCCCTGGCTGTGATAGACAGCATCTCTTTATAATGAAGTGAAGCGAGGATAGCGGAGAAACACTTGACCGGCTAAGCAGTAGCAGCAGTAATGTGGATGTGCAGCAGGAACGAGCGTGAAACAGGACAGTTTAACTGGACCGCCTAGTGTCAGCGTTTGATTGTAAGCGGTGCTGATGGCTTCTGTGGTGTGGATGTCTGCCTGTTCTGCCCAAATTATGGAGAGTACTGTGGCTGTCTGGTCAGTAGATTTTAACATCAGCCAGTGCCATTTTGCCTCTAAATGACTGGTTTGTCAGCAGGCTGTCTGACAAGTCTTATTTACCAGCAATTTATGTTTGACTCCGTTTAATAGTAGGATATCAGCATGTAACTGCAGTCTCTGAGATGCCTTGAGTGGGGTTTTAAGGATTTGTGGCCCTTAATTAGAAGAAGCTAATGAGTCAGATAGTGTTTATTATGCATCACCCTTAGGTTCTACACTGGCACAGTGACTGAATTGATATAGAGAAAAGCAAAATTTGGGGATTTGGCTCAACATATATCTTTTATAGACCACAAAAGACAGGATGCTTGATGCGTTCTTACTGCACTCTTGGCTGCTGTATCCAAACTTTACAGTCTTACTGCTTACCTTTTGACTGTTCACACACCATTTTTAAGTACAATCTGACTGTGCAGTGAGTCTCCAGCCACCTGTTTGTCTACCTCTCCTACCTGTTTCAAGCTGAGACTCACCACAGCTCTCTGCCTGTATTAGGCGATGGTTGTTGACAGCACTAAGTGAGGCAGTAAATAGCACAGTAAAGTGGGTCTCGGAACGTCTGTCGCGTCTGCTTGTGCAGCACGATTCTTTTTAGTTGCTCTGTGCGCTGTTTGAACAGTTGGTTTTAGGCAGCGAGGCCTCTTTTAAGCACAGATTGTAAGTATAGCTCTCCTCTACGAATAGCTTGCTGTGTCGGATGCACCCCGACTGCCTGAGACCCTCACATACGTAAAGAGACACACACAGCAAGCAGGAAGTGAGCACACTCAATTGCAGACGCACAGAAATGCACACATGCAACGCAATGCTTCTTGAGTCACTTTGGTCGATGACTCACTGTCTAGTTCAGTCTGTCTCCACATGCTACAGCGTCTGGACCATAATTCCCAGCAAAGACCTTGGTAGAGTATTCTGAGAGCTGTGTGTGTATGTGTGTGCTTGCTTACATGCCCGGAGGGAGATTGCACTGAGAGTATAGTGGAAACCCTTCTAAGCAGCAACAAACAAACAGTCATTCATGGATTTATATTCTAGATGACTTTTCTCTGTAAACTTTTTGAGGAATACTCGGAGGGTTCAGAACAGGAGGATGTTGTGACAGATTGGTTCAGAAAATGGTTGCAGTCAGGGGAAATGAACAAGATGCAAAGAGCATTTTTGAGGTATAAAAACACAAACAGAAACAAAAGTGAACGTGGTAGACCGAGACTATTGTAAAACAGACAAAAAGTTCTAGGAACAAGGATTTTGCTTTCTGTTCATCTCTTGTCATGTCTTCTGTTTCCCCACGTCTTTTTTTTTTTTTTACTTGCGTCCCTCCCTTCATCCCGTCTTTTCTGCGTTCCTTAATTGCTTGACTTCTTTCCCCTGACTTCTTGTGACGCCATCTTGCATGTCTTAATTAAACGGCTGCTTAGAAGGAGGAAGGCACTAAGTGAACGAAGGGATGTGGGGGGGTAGGATTGGGTGAGGGAAGGGATGGGTGGCGGGGATTAATGAAAGAAGAGTCCGTTAATTACACAACAAGGTCAAGGCCGCTTTACCTTCACAGCTTAATTGCGGCCCCTGATTGTGTTGCAAGGCCTCATTTTTAATTCAAACAGCGGGCAGACTAAACTATGTTAATTGTCCGTGTAGTGTGTGTGTGTGTGTGTGTGTGTGTGTGTGTGTGTGTGTATGAATGTGCATTTATGTTTGTGTGTGTAATTTATTCAACAATACATCAACTCACTCCTTGAGTTCAGGAAGGGGTTAAATTTTTTGAAGAACTTGTTTTTAGGAAGGTTTTGGCGCATAAGTGTGTATGCTATATTTTGTCACTGTTGGGCAGGAACCTTGTGTGTCCAAAACTGCCACTTTACAGGAAAAAAAAAAAAGTTTTTAAATTGATTGACCAATCCGCCGTCGACACTGGTTATGTGGGTTTATATATGGTCATATATTCATATAAGTCATTATATAGTTAATATTCTTCCAAGCAGGCTAAATAATTAAGCCAACACTGGAGTGCCAAAAAACTGCAGTTCCCTGAATGGCCACTTGAGGCTGGCTTCAGAAGTCAGTCAATCCCCATAGACCCCCATGATAAAGCCTGGAACAAAAACTGTTTTGGTCTCTGTAGCTATCTGCCTCACTCCCCGTTGTCAGAGCCAGCAGGAGCTCTGTGAAGGGCCATCAGTAACGGCTATAGCAACTCGAATTCAGCCAGAGCAAACCCCAGCATTGGGTGTCACATTGGGGTGGTGGCAATGAGTTACTTTAGCCATCATAGGGTGTTTCTTGAGTAAAGGAAATCCTGTACTTATTCAAACAATCAGTTTATATTTTAAGTCAGACAAAATCACCCTGCTCCCTCTTAGATTTAGTTCCGCAGATAATCTATTACAGGACTTCATTAAGTGGAGGCAGGGTGGAGCTATGTCACAAGCTTTTAATACTTTATACTTTTTATTGGTGAAATATTTTGTAAAACCTACATAGAGAAGTAAAGAGTGACCAAAAGCATTGAAAAAAAAAAGTATAATGACAAAATATGGAGGTACGAGGTTCCCGTCAAACAGCGACAGTTTGTATTTTGTGTTTATGCACAAGCAGTGTCATCAGTCTGGGTATTTTTCGGAATTTGGAAACGTGAGAATTTAACTGTGTTTATTTTTGTTTATTAAAATGTTGCTGAAAATTGCACACAAACACAGATAATAAGAAAATTTGGGCAAAAATCACATTTCAGCAGCAATTTGTAGAAAAAACACTCTGAGATTTCACAGTTTTTTCTTTTTTAACTTTCTCACAGGGACTGTGGTGGATAATCAGCAGCTCATTTGCATGTCCTCCTCTCACTTTTTATTACAGGAAGCATTTTCTGAGCTGTGATTGTCACAGGAAGACCCTGTTGACTGTAAACTGCAGTGATCACTGTGTTTTTGCAGCAAGAAGCGCAGTCATTTTTGGATTCCTGGTGACAATCAGCTGAAATTGATTTTTTTTTAAAATGTATCATTTTCCTCTAAATGTCAGTAAGAGCAGAAAATGATGAGTCTAACACTTAATGTGTGTTTACCATTTATATTTGTGCTCGTTTTGATTCCTGTTATGAAGCTCAGCCATTAAAACCAGTGGGGGGGTGGGAGGAGTTGGAGGATCAGCCCGCCTCATCCATCTCCTTGATAGACCAACTGCTCCTCGTCACATGGGGTCTTGTGCACACACATATATACACACACCCTCCAAAAACATTTTAACTGTCGTATGCTCCGACCATGACTCCCCCCGCCAGTGAAAACACTTAATCAGCCTTATGGTCCAAGTGACCCCCTACCACCATCGCCATCCATCTCTGCAGCCGTTCAGCTTTTTAATAACTTTGGATCAGGACATTGGATCTCAAATGTCGCAGGGAAAGAGCGATGAGCAGGGATTAAGTTTGTCTTCAATGGTCAGCTGAGCACAGGATGTTATAGTGAAGAAATCATAGAAACCTATGTTGGACATTAATATTTCACAGGAGGAAAGATGTGTGTCTGTAACATCTAAAATTAATAGTATCATGTATTTAGAGAGCTGATCAGTTATTCAGAGTTCTGCTTTTCTTAGCATTTTTTAGACAGTTTGGGGAAAAGTGGGATCCCTGTTGCTACTGGGACAAGCCTCCACAAACACCAACACATATCAAGATGAAAACAACTTCTCATTTCGTTCCCCAAACCCCTGGCTTTCTTTGTAATTTCTATATTTAAAAGATGAACAGCTCTTTATAATGCTTTTTTTCTCATAAGGATGTAACACTGCCTGACACTCATAGAACAATACCTGTAATTTGGGAAACCAAGCACAGTGCCTGCTAGTATTAGTTGTTTGTGTTTGCATAAAAAGGAAACACAATTGATTTCAAGTTTTCTCTGGAGACTACTGTATGACTTCTGAGATTTGACCTCATGGCCTTGGTTAATACATACAGGTGAGATGTTAAATGAGGGTCAGGCAGGTGAATCACTGAGGCATTCATTTTGTATTCCAATTTGTGCATGACAGAACAGAGAAGAGCAAACAAAGCACAACAAAAACAGACAGTGACTATGTTTACATGCACAAAATATTCCAGTTTGTGCCCTTGTTCTGAAAAAGAAAAGATTCCTACTAAGCTGTTAACATGATTAATTAGTATTGCACTAATACTAACACTAACACTAACATGTTGTTTATCACATCAAAATATGGCAAAGTCAAATGGCTGGAACTGCTGGTCCCATTTTGCGTCTTTGCATTAAAATAGGGTTTTGACATAGTTTTCCACCTGTGGCGGATTTGTCCAACCATGCGAACACAGCCTTCCTCTTCGTTCCTTCAACCACCTTGAAAATTTCAGTGTTGCTATATTTGCTCATATTCAAAAACCTGTTGATATCTAAGTCTTTCATGGTGATTAAAAGCAGGTGTTTCTCCTTCTGACCAATTTGCTTTTGGGTATACATCTCTACCCCAGAGCCTTAAAAACTGTGGACGAGTTGGTTTGTGCACAACACATCTAAAATATCACATCACATCTCTAAGGCACAGAGTGGACCATAAACAGGAAAAAGGCCATGTGTCACAAACTGCGGTAGAAACCAGTAATTAAGATGCATGTTCTGAAGACACTGTGTACAATGAATGAATGAATATATGAATTCTTTAAGATATAAAATCAAAATACGCCAGGACCAGAGTCCAGTGTATATATTTTCAGACGATATTGAAAGGATAGAAAATGGCACAAAGCAACAAAAGCATCCTATATGATCAGATCATTGTTGTGTGAGATTGAGTTTATGGATCACTCTCAAAGGCATTGCTGTAGCTCTGAAAAAAAATGAAAAAAAATTCTCCTAAAACCCCAATAATACCAGCATATCCAGCGTCTTCATCCGGAGATGCCACAGTCGGAATAAGGACTTATTAGAATATCCAAACAGAATATGCTGTTTACATGACCCGTATCAAATTCAGAATAAAGTTGTATTTGTTGAATATTGGTGTGCATGTAAATATAGTGTCAAGCAAACTTAAACTACGTGATGAGAAATATAAACACCTGTATGATGTAACACAATGCAACACAATTTATCGTCAATAAATACTGCCCCTAGTTGTTTGTCTTGACAGGTGCATTTTTATGATGTACTTTGTGGATGTGGTATCATGGACTGCATCATATTGAAAGGTGTTTCTTACATTTTCTTTGCTTTATTTACACACTTGCAAGATGTGCAAAAACCATAGAAACACCTTATAAAATAATGCAAACCTGTAGAGCAGCATCATGTGCAAAAAATATCCCCACAGACTCCCTTGGACAGTGTCAAAAAATACAATTTGTAAGTTTCAAAAGGTTGTATTTATTGCAGGGCCGCTGTATCGAAATGCATTACAATGTGCAATGGTTTCTATCATAAGCAGATGGTTGTTCCCACACAATAGTGTGTCAGGAGACTAATGTCTGCAACTGGAATTTGCACCTCTAATCCCCCTTGCTACTGTGTATGCATGCATGTGCAAGCATACACTTTTTTCATTCACACACATTAGGCACTAATATGCTGTAAAAGATACATACTCACATAGGTCCTCATATACATAATAACACTGCATAAGCACACAGCCTTTCCCTGTCCTGGTCCCCTCTAAGTGACTCTAATAGGTGAGTCATCCAAGGTTGAGGAGCTATCTGATTACCCTTGACCTTCTCTCGTTTAACAATTCGACAAGACAGACACTAGATTGAATGAACTGCTCTACAGCTTCTTTTTCCCCCCCCCCTCCGTCCTCCTCTCCTCCATCGTACTTAAGGATCTGCAGCAGCGCTCATCTATCTGCACTCATGGGAATCAAATTTATCAGGCCGTTTTGTCTATATCTGGGTCACAGTCTTTATGAAAATGGCTGATTCGGATGAGGCGAGTGAAAATGGAATGTCATTAGTAGTCGAGAATCATTCAAGTTCACATCCCAGATTTGAATAGCTGATTTAAAAGAATCAAATGAAATCGGCGTGTCACAACAGACTGCAGGCGCAAGATTATGCTTGTTAATTTCCATAACCAGGCCATATCCAACACACACAAACACGGGTCGGCAAGAAAACAAAAACTCTTCTTCTACTCTCCATATCCTCCCTAATGCCTCCACCAGTGAATGTGATTAGATTCCAGTTGCATATATTATTAAATGTTTAGGAAATGTAAGATCTAGGCGTACGTGTCACAGCGAATTATGATCTGAATCGACTGCGCCAAACAAATTTTTCCAGGATTACTCACTGTTTTCTTTGTCTTAGGGTTTTAGTTTTTATTTCAGCCTCCTACAAAAACACATAAATTGACAGTATTTTCATTCAATACTTTTTCATGACTCTGTGGTTATTATATACAGCATACTTACAGCTCAGACATACTGTCGACAATGCACTTGATGCATTTTTATACATGAAAAATTGGAAGTAGTGAAGAATGACATTACATATTGCCGTTGCAAATGGGGAGAGATGTAAGTGTCTAAAAGGCTGCTGTGTGTATAACCTTCAGCAGCATTACAAATCAATATTGCTTCTCTTACCTGGGCTTATCTTCGCTCTCAGTTTGAGGGAGGAATTGTATTTTAGTGAAGTATGACAGGCAGCAGAGACGGTGTGCGCACATGCACAAACTCACACTCTCAGACACACATGGAGCACAACAGCATGACTGTTCAAAAAGAGCAGAACATTGAATCTCATTTTGCGAGCGCTCGACCTGAAATTGCCTGACATTCACATGCAAACATGTTTGCTGACTTGCGGCTGATATGGTTATAATGTAAATGACTGGGACGCTCCCCGCTTTTGCTCAAATGCACACACCCAAACATACACACATACACAATATATTGCCTTAACATTAACATTAACTGAACCCGTCTTCTGCTGCAAGCTGTTTTCCATGCAGGCTGGGCATGTGCAGTAAGGAGTGGGACTGTGTGACTGTCCATCTGGATGTGATGGTGGTAGTGATGATGATAATGGGTATCAGTGGGACGTGAAGGCTCAGAGCCTGCAGGCCACCAGGCTTGACCGATAAGCACTACATTTTGTTTTTACAGTGTTTTACTGTCCCCCTTTCTCCCAAATCTCTTCTCATTTGTTCTTCTTTTGTGTCCCTCAGTCAGAAGAGTCATTTCCTGTCAATCCACTTTGGATTTGATTTTGGATTCTTAGACAGCAATGCTGCTTTGTAGTCTACAGGGTGTTTTGTGTCTGTATATGCACATTAGCATTTTGAGACGTCCTGTGTATGCTGTGTGCTGGCGGCTGCCTGCAACCTAAATGTGTCTGTTTGCTTTTTCCACACACGTGTGCTTGTATGCCGGCGCCATGTGACTAGGATCGGCACGGACGTAAAGAAATGCCTGTGTGGTTGAGCTAAATGGAATCCATCAATCACACACATGGGGAAACAAAAACAGCGCACACTTCAACACAGTTAGGACAAGGCTGCCAATCCCACAGTCAGGGTCTCATGGTTTAGGTGAGGTTTGATAATGTCACAGTTAGACTGCGAGGCTTGAAGCCTAAGCTGATGAAAATGCTGTTTAGAATTTAGTATGTGACAGAGACAGTCAGAGAGCATGATAAGAGAGAGTGAGGGGCAGGCAATGCAGGAAGGGCCTCTAGCCAGAGTCAAACCAGGGGCATCGTGATTAGATGGTTTGCACCTCAAAACCAGGAGGCTGCAGAAACGTCACCAATCCTGATAACATTTATCACATTATATTAAAGGAGCACTTCACCCTCAAAAGGATCTTTTGCATATCAATTACTCACTTCATGTTATGCTGAAATACTGAAGAAAACTTTCTTTTTCTTGCATGCCTCCCCAGTGAACGGAGAATCCAAAAATGAGAAAATTTGTGATGACTTGAAATGAAGGGGGCCACATTAGAAACATCCGTTTACATGCTCATTTATCTAGTTGTACACTTAGTACTTTCCAAATACATGCATTTTTGCTAAAACCTTACTATTTACTTTTGCACACTAGTGTTGTGCCTGGGCAATTGTGTGCATTTGAACCCTGCACCTGCATTCCCTGGACCAGAGTTCAAACACAAGCACTCGTTCAGGTGCGCTACTTGTCCGTGTGCGAGACTGTTTATGTGCAAGTGTTTTAAATAATAAGGTTGTAGTGAAAATGCATGTGTTTGGGAAGTACTGTGCACACCACATGATAAATTAGATTTGAATCATACTGCATGAGTTGTGTGAGAGTTTGTAAACAGATGTGTTGATATAGTTTTGCTGCTGTTAAATGCGACACCCCATTCATTCCACTTCAAGATTCTTTTCAGTTTTTGGATCCCTCGTTGACTGTGGAGGCATGCAAGAAAAACAAAGTCTTCTTACAAATTCAACATTACACATAATTAGTAGTAAGCCAGGGGTAGACAACCTGAGGCTCCTGAGCTGCATGCGGCTCTTTAGCACCTCTCCAGTGGCTCCCTGTGGCTTTGAATAAAAAAACCTTAAGAAAATGAGGACTAGTTATTTTTTAACATTATTATTTTTGTTGATAACTGTTGTAGTCCTAACATGATTCTTACATTTTCCAACTGTAAAATGTGTAGCCTATACAGAGAATTTGAAAACAGTTTTAACATTTCAGGAACTAAAATATGCATCTACTGCCTGGCGCCTTTTACTCTAAATCTTTCAAACCTCATAGCAGGGCCTAGCTAGGCTTGCTATGGATTCCATATCAAAAGAAGGAAATGTTTTTGAGGACAATAGAGACGTTATTAGTGCATGGACAGATTTGTTTGCTTACACTGCCAACGCTGCGAAGTTCAAGTAACAAAATAATCAAAAATAGCCCACTGCAGAGTAACCACCTTTTGGTATAACATATTAATGACTAGGCTGTGTTACCTTCATTATCAGGCTTAATATGTTTGTGGCTCTAGACAGAGTTTTTGTATTATTACTATTGGTCATAACAGCTCTTCTGCAAAGGTGGATGACCCCTGCTTTAAGCTAATGACTGCTTCTACCAGGGTCAGTGGTTGTGTCTGAAATCACTTTATCGTGTAGTGCATTGTATTTACAATCTGCCATTTTATTTGAGAGTCTGAATTCTGTGTGTATTATGTGCAACACTAGCCAGTCACAAGTGTCTTTAGTGAATAAGTGAACCAGACAGTGATTTTGGACACAGACGGTGACGACTTTGGCCAATGTCTGAATGAGGCTAAGAAACTTCATGCTGTGACATCATGGTTAAGATGTGAAGCATGAGCTTTAGTTGATGATGTTCGAGTGAGGCAAAGATTAAATTAAAGTGTCAGTACACCCAGATTACAAAACACCTATCTTTACACTTACTGCCTTGTGGTATCTACACATGAAGATATCTGTCTCTTAAAGTTCTGCCTCAATACAGTGGGGGTGAATGCAATTTCATTTGCACTGCTGAAAGTATTTAACAGTCATATTCATTTTGATTTACCCTGAGTGTAAAGGTTGTTCCAAGAGTCTCAAATGCATGCATCTTATGCAGCTCACTCTGGATAAGAATAACTGCTAAATACCTGAAATTTAAATGAACAGTGTGTCTGTGAGATGAGTAGGGGATAGGAGGAGGCGATAATATCCTGAAATTGTTCCCTCTCAGTCTTTTGTTCCACAGCCTCTGATAAATCTGGCAAAAAAATGATAGCCGGAGCAAAAGTAGGGATGGCGGATAATAGACTAAAAGGGAGGGAGGCTGGGAGAGAGCAAACATGATAGAGGGAGGGCAGGGAGGCACACACGGGGGAGTGGGCAGCATTTGGCAGGGAGCAGAGCTGATAGCAGTCAAGAGCTATTTGAGAAGATGAGATGGGAGAAAGGTAAACGCCAGAGTGACACGGATATTAGATAGAACGGCAAAAACATAGGAAAAGAAGAAAAAGAGGCTCTGTCAACAGTCAGTGATTGACTTCAGTGTGTATTTGCTTGTGTATGTTGCATCTTGTGTAATCGGCGGCTCAGCCTTGTGAGTGAGTCCGTGCGTTCATAAAATACAGATATGCATCCCCCCTGGTTTGTCTGTTCTAATCATGTGTATGCGTGAGAGAAACATATTTTTCATTCATATATGTAAATGTATAAATGTACACTCACTGGCCACTTTAGTAGGTACACCAGTTTAACTGCTTGTTAACAGAAATAGCTAATCAGCCAATCACAGGGCAGCAACTCCGACCTGCTAAAGTTCATACCGAGCATCAGAATGGCGAAGAAAGGTGATTTAAGTGACTTTGTATGTGGTGTTGGTCCCTGACGGGTTGGTCTGAGTATTTCTACTGGGATTTTCACACACAACCATCTCTAGGTTTTAAAGAGGATGGTCCAAAAAAAGAGAAAATATCCAGTGAGCAGCAGTTCTCTGGGTGAAAATGCCTTGTTGATGCCAGAGGTCAGAGGAGAATAGCCAGACTGGGTCAAGATGATAGAAAGGCAACAGTAACTCCAAGGTATGCAGAACCAAGGTATACAGAAGACCATCTCTGAATGAACAACATGTCGGACCTTGAAGCAGATGGGCTACAGCAATGGTAATGGTGTGGGGGATATTTTCCTGGCACACTTTGGGCCCCTTAGTACCAACTGAGCATGGTTTAAACACCACAGCCTGTTGTTGCTGACCATGTCCATCCCTTTATGACCACAGTGTACCCATCTTCTGATGGCTACTTCCAGCAGGATAACGCACCATGTCACAAAGCTCACATCATCTCAAACTGGTTTCTTGAACATGACAATGAGTTTACTGTACTCCAGTCGCCCCCACAGTCACCAGATCTCAATCCAATAGAGCCAATACTTTTGGAATGTGGTGGAATGCGAGATTTACATCATAGATGTGCAGCCGACTCCATGATGCTTTTTCATGTCAATATGGACCAAAATCTTTGAGGAATATTTCCAGCACCTTGTTGAATATATGCCATGAAGAATTAAGGCAGTTCAGATGGCAAAAGGGGTCCAACCTGGTACTATGAAGGTGTAATTGTTTCAGGTTGTGCATGTGTCAATCACCAACTCTGATTTGGTCAAAATAAACCCTTAATTCACCAAGTTAGGTTATCCCCACCACTCACAGTCGCCATGTCCATTCGCTCAGCTGCCCGTCCCACCAATAAGACTGACCTTTGATGGCGCATGATGTGCACTACACACAATACATCCGACCAGCATCTGTATTTTTTACGTTATTGATAATCGTACTGTGAGGATTTTTAAATACCCTGGCATTCCATATTACTGTGATACCACTTAAGCCTAATATACATGAAACTTCAAGCAGTTGACATTCACATTGAAAAGAAAAACACCTTTTTCAAACCCTATGCTACAATATAGATATTCATAAATAAAATGAAATAATCTTTACACATAAACAGAGTAGAAGCCTACAATAAAAAGCTACCTGCACAGCATGTTATTAGCCATACTAGTGGCAAAGAAATATCTCAATAACTATTAGATGGATGGCCATCAGATCTTGTATAGATATTCATGGTCCCCAGAGGATGAATTGCCCCTGACTCATGTGGTCCCCTGACTTTTCCTCCAGCGCCGCCATGAGGTTGACATTTGAGGTTTTGACATTTGAAACATCTCGATGCAAGTATTGGATGGATTGCGGTGGCATTTGGTTCAGACATTATTATTCCGATCAGGATCAATTGTGATCTTCTTGGTGACCCCCTGACTTTCTCTCTAGTGTCATCATTAGGTCAAAATTCAAATTCGTCCAACACTGTGCTTTATGACCAAATACTCCCACAAACCTAATGATGTGTTGTGCTGTATTTTGATCTCCTCTGTCCTCAGTTGTTTACCTGTTTTTGTGTGTGGATTTATTTGATGTATGCCTATATGTCTGGCTGAGTGTGAGTACATTTGTGTTTGATCCTCTCCTGGTTCAGGTGTATTTGTGTTTGTTTATCTGTCTGGGTTGCTGCCTGTCTGTTCCTGCTGCACCCTCTGTCTGATACAAACAGTACAGAACTGGCACTTCGGTGCTGTGATGTAACACAGCAGCTCTCTGTTGTGTCCGTTTTGTGATGTAACCACTCTGGTATTGTTAAATGTTCTGTGTCTAAGTGCACGCCTGTGTTAGAAAGCCAGTGAATGAATCTTTGGCTGTTTTCATTTGTACAAGAGTGTGTAATTGTGTGCTTTTGGTGTGTGTGTGCGCATCTGTTGCTGTGCATACGTGCTACACTCGGCGTTGGCAGAATTAGACTGGTCTCTGGCACAGCTGACATTAATACCTCTGGCGGCATTGTTCACTAGTTATCCTCCTGTGTTCCCTGTGTGATGTCAGTCTGTGGTAACCAGGGCAGAACAGAGAATAAAATGATAAAGTAAAGCGTTGACCTGAATGGCATGGCTCAGAGCTTTCTCCCCGATTACACTGTGAGGCAGCAGCCAGTCAGTGGGTAGACTTGAATGAGGTCTTTACTTTGAGCTGATAACAGGGATTTCTGCTGTAATTCAGGGCTTGGTCATATCTTCAAAGCCGCTAGACGCACAGACGGGTTATGACACTGCATGTAGCGCGAGAGAAAATTGTTGTCTTCAAAAAGCAGACCATGGAAAGTGTCACAAAATTGCTTTTTCTCATCAGTCACTTTGTGTCAGCCTTGAGCACTAGAAAACCAAAGCCTGATGGCGAAACTTTTTTAATCTGAAGTGCACTGTTTGAAAGGAGCCTGGGAGATGTCATTGAGAAAAAAAGATTTGTAGTTTTGATTTAATAATCAATGCTTTGAAATTAGTAATAACTACAGACAGCCCAACCCATTCTTATGGCCAGGTCGTCACTCTGGTATATTCCTGGGATGGAACGCTGTCTCTTTGATGAAACACGTAACACATTTTTAACATTGTGAAACAGTCGTTGGTCAGTTTAGGCAACAAAACTACTTTTTATGAAGAAAGAAAAGTCATGGTTTTGGTTAAAATCTGTGAATTTGTTACTGATCTAGGGTTATACCTAACGTAACGTTACATAAGGTAAATACATCACAAGATGTGACGTAACTACTTGACATATGTACACAACCTACTTAATGTTATGTTAATAACAAAAAGTTGACTTTTGGTGTCATATGGGACACGAACAGCAGTCTCCAGGGTCAAAGTCCTGTGTTTCACTGACACATCCACCACCACTCCACCTGGGCTCCCAAGAGGTGTGCCAGGGTTTAAAGCCAATGTTCATAGTGGCAAAAAGTGGAATTACACATTAGGAGTCTGTCACGTGATGCAAATGGGCCTAAAAAGACATTTTCTGATAGACTTACATTGTGAAAGAGATATCTGAAAACCAGTGGATACATTTTTTGAGCATCAACATTTTGTGTTTTAGTGACATTTCCCACAGGATGAATTGGAAAAAACTTTTGTGTTCCCTAACATTTGTCACCATCATCAGGTCGAATTTTTAATCTGTCAAACACTTATTATATTATGATATTCCCATCAGCCTCAGCTGCTTAGAAGCCTACGAATCAGCAAATGTTAGCATGCTAACCAGCTAAACCAAGATGGTGACAATGGTAAACATCATAACAGCTTAACATCAGTATGTTAATATTTACATTTGAATTTAACTAAAAAAAGCCTCAAGCCTCAAAGAGCCACCAGCATGGCTCGAGACTCTTTGCCTTATTATCTTAACAACCCAAACATGAAGTTTTCTAAGTGTTTTCAGTATGGAAATGGAATGAGCATATGAGCAATGCAAATCAGCGTAGCAGGATGGTCAGAGCTGTACCCACGTTTAAGTGTACTGTTGCCATTTCAAAGAACTGTATAAACGTTTGTACAAATTTACGGCAGGTTACAAACTCACTGAGGTGAGGTTTTTACAGTAACGGCAAAAGGAGTAGAGTAGTACAAATCATGGAGAGACATATTTTGTGCATTATCTCCATTGCCTTGCTGCTAGAGGGGAATACATGATTTGCCTTATATTTCTATTGCTAAATCATCCAATTCTATTGATTAGTATCGTAAAATAGCGAGTGCCAACGACTAACAAAAATCACAATTTTCTTTTGAACAAGTCAAATGACCACAGCAAACACTTTAATGCCTTTTATACATTCATTGTATTTCTGTGGTTTTAAAGCTTTTCAGAAAATCAGAAATCTGAAAACAAGATGTATATTACACCTAATACACACATTCTGCTACTTTTTGCCGCCGCCACTTGGCTTGATCAATAGAGGGGCCAGTAAATGTGCCTTGACCCGAGTGCTTTAATAGGTGATTTTGGGGAAAGAGAGAGCTTTTTCCATTCATTGTTCGCACTTCTACTGCAAGTCTGGGGATTCACACTGGCAACCCTCCAAGCCCATTTCCCTAAGCTCCAGGATATTTTAAATCTACTCTATATTTGTGCTGGAGTTAATATGTCTAGTAAGTACTGGGTTTTTGGAGTGGTCTAGTTCGCTCCAGTTCAGTCCATTTGTAACTGGTCCAATATAGTAAGACTCATCTGAGCACAATGACCTCATCATTTCACAATTGTATAATTTGACCCAACCTGAAACACTACCAACATACCAATCAGTCTTTTCTCTCCAACACGCCTACCTGTCTGACCTGGAGTTTATTACCTGTGTGTGTGTGTGTGTGTGTGTGTGTGTGTGTGTGTGTGTGTGTGTGTGTGTGTGTGTGTGTGTGTGTGTAAAAGAGACCTTCAAAACAGTTTGATGGTAATGAGAATTCATTTTGCGGATGTTAAAGCTGCCTACCAGCTGAAAGAATTAGCATCAGAATCAGCATCAGCCACACAGAGGGCACTGATCTGAATTAAAGCTCTCTGAATTATTGATTTCCACCTGCTGGGATCACATCCTGTCTCCTTTGTATCTCTCCTTCATGCCTTCACCTCTTTTCCCCCCTTTTTTCCCCCTCTGCAAAAAGAAAATTACTAAAAATGAGAAGTGTCAAACCAGTGCAGAGTAAAACTGCAGCCAGGAACCAATGACGGTGTCATTTGATGTCTGTGTGTTATGGTCTGTGCAAAGTTAGTTTTTCGGTTTTGCGTGCATATTTGTGTTTATTTTGCAGCAAACGTGCACATCAGTGGAGGTTAAGATTTGTATGTGTGCAAATGTCTAAAGCAAACCTCTCTTAGTGTTATTAATATTAATTAATGTGTGCTGTCAGGGTGGCAAAGAAACAATTCATTGCTCACATTTATTGTATTAAGTGCTTCATGATTTATTAATGGGCATGTTTAAGGTTAGAGAAAAGAAAAGGAAAGGAAAATAAAAGAGAAGGGCAAACTGTAAATTGATTCCTCCCACAAATACAAAAGTCTATTAAAGTAATTTGCGAGCGCATTGAAATGTGGATTCTTGGCCTTTTTAGTTTTCATTCATTAGATGATGAAACTGTTGACATATCTCAAAGTGTAATTTTGATCCTGAATATTTTACTTTAATATATCTGATTAGAGCGATGCTGAGCTTCACATTTCTCTCCTTGTTCTACCACCCACAGACTCCCAGCAAGAATACACACTGAATAATGCTGCTGTTGCATATATTCCCACTATAGATGACCTTAGACTCACTCGCTGTCACTGCTTCTTTCATTGTTCCTCATCTGCATGCGTCACACGTCTGTGCTTATCTGTTTTCCGCCTCTGTCTATCTGTCAAGCTGAAGGAGTCCATTCTCCCTCCCTGTTTAATGTCCCTTCTTTGTACAGTACGTGGCCTACCGTCTTTCTGTCTCTCACACACCATCTGTCTGTCTTTTCTCTTCTAACTAACACCAGTTGGTCTCCTGCCTCATCCCCCCTCCCCAACCTCCCAGACCCCCTTCTTATAGGACTTGGCATGTAGCTGCATATCTATATTATTACACCTTGAAGAAATATGTCTGTATATGTGTGTCTGTGTGTACATGTGCCGCCGTGTTCCGTTTAATCGAGGCTCCCTGTTGGCGCATAGGACAAATTGATCAGTTGGTTTGCCAGCTGTCCTGGCAGATCTCTCCTTCTGTCTCTCTATTTCTCTAACAACCCCCTCTCCCTTTCTCTCCCTGATGCTCTCATTTCCAGTTTAACTTGTATACCTTGGCAATGAAAAGGCAAAGACAGGATGAAAAAAAAACATGTCTTCTAATGATTTGAGTGGTCTTCCTTACAAGTATCTTCTTTTTTTCACTGTTGGATGCATTTAAGGGATTCCACGTTCTCCCACTGGCAGGTGGCTGCTGGCCCGTTTTGACTGACGTGACCTTTGCTGGCACTGGCTGTTGGCGTGCCTTCGAATGATCCCTTGCTGTGGAAAATGATGGGCAGCGTGCAAAGCCAGCTCCTTTTGTTATCTGAGCTGCACATATTGTCTTGATACACCCCTATCATTAGACACACGTTTCCAAGGTGGGCCGGCTAAATGTGTATCCACGCTGAATTGAAGAGATAAGTCAGAATTGCAGCCAGCCGCGAATGTGGCTAGCCTGCTTTTAAGCATGATAGGTAGAAAATGCAAAACCCATTTCTGTTCTCATAGATCTATGCATAATTTTGCCTTGATTCGGGTGCTATTCACGCTTGATGTCCTTGGCGTGGCGAGGGAAGGATAGTGGCAGCACGGGCAGGAACAAAGAGAGTCTACTCCACTGCCGCTTGACAGGGTGTGTGTGTGTGTGTGTGTTTCTGTTATGTCCCCATGCTTGGCTGTGCTGTGAGCTGAAAGCGAGAGGCTTTTCTCTGTGTAATGACAGACATTAGAAAGTCGATTACAAGGTTCTTACAGCCTCGGATACGCAACTCGCAGGCATACACACATGTACACAGGCGCAAAGACACACTGGCGTGCACACATCACTCTGGTCTGAGCCAGGAGAGGCTGACGAGGCCTGCTAATCGATGTGTGATGGCAGGCCTTTTGTGCATGTGTGTGTTTTGTAAAAGTGGCTGAGTAAAAGGGGTGGGATAACAGAGGCCCCCTTCATTATTGTGCTTGTTCCTTGGTGAACGTCCATAAGCCAAAAGCATTTTGGGACAGCAGCTTTGTGTGTCTGTGCACCTGCTGTGTGTACCTTGACTTGCCTGTCTCACACACGAGCCTGTCGTCTCCTCTCTGCATAATTGACTGTATTCTAGTGTGACACAGTGCCAGAGGAGTGAGAGGTGCTCTGGTGTCTTTCTCCACAAAACTTCACTTACCGTTTAGCCTGGTTAGACCTCTAAATCTCTGCTCATACCTCTAATTCTGTCACACTATTTAGATAGGTCTGGTGACAAGGACACTGACTTACATTGCTCTGCTAACATTGGCTAATAATTTATTTAACTAAGTTGGCTAGCTTGCTGATATTAGAGAATCAGTAGGGACAACCTTGAATAAATCTTCTTAATTGCTTTAATTATTTGTCCTGACTTCATTAAACAGTCCTCTCGATGTTTTTGGTAAGTGTCCAATAGTGAGATTGCTCTCTGAGGTGTCCTCACACAGAAAAATTATTGATTTTGTGTTTTTTGCTCATCTATTATATTGTTACTCAAGGGCCCTTCATTGTGTGTTCTCACTTATTTAATCAGCAGTCTTTAAGGAAACAACATGTATTCTTATTAACAACTACCATTCTTTTTAAACTTGCTTATATAATACACTGACTGGGCTAACTGGCTGGGCACTATATATAATTATAACATTGATATCATGATATTAGATTAGATATTGTCTCAGATTTTGGATATCATAATATCGTAAGTTTCATTTTCTGGTTTTAAAGGCTGCATCACAGTAAGGTATTCTAGCTGTTCTATTATTTGCCTTTAGCCACTTAGCCATCATATCCCTGCAAGTTCTCATTACCAGGGCTTGAAATACTGCCACACTGTCACACCCCTCAGCATGTGATATTGATACCAACAGCAGCCTTTAGCACGTTAATGACATGCACAGGTTTTGAGGTAATGTCAGTCCATTCATGGCAACACTTGATGTTGAGAGCAACTGGTGTCATATAAAGAGTGGGAGGGTCCACACATGGGGGACGGAAGGTGGATGGGTAAAACCGTGCAAGACTCTCATCCAGGAGACTGTTCAAGACAGTTTGTCTTTTGTGTGAAATCAAAAGTCAGTGTTGTTTCAACAAAACATTAGGTCACTTACATACCTATATCCCCTGTCAACTAAATGTCAATGTTTTAACATAATGTTACACAATTTACATAGAGTCCACGCCCACTGACATCACACATGTTATGTATTTCTGTCATGCTACATTATGTAACAAATGCACTTATTTTACCCAAAACATTATCTTTTTTTCCAAACCTAATGAAGTAGTTTTGTTGCCTTAACCTAGCCGCGATAGTTTGAAAACATTTACCACAATGTTAAAATGTGTTTCAGCTGTGCGTCACATAGACACACTAAAGGGTGGCTTCTGCATCGCTATGAAACCCTGACACCCTGGGCCACCATGCCTGTGTGGGCAGTGCTTGACAGCTCCCTTGCTGAACTGTTACAGCTCACATGCGAGTGGTGTTCACATAGGCAGCGATGCTGCTGCAGAGCTGCCTGCTGCTGTAACTACTGTATTTCCACAAATACAAGCTGGTACCTCACTTATTTATGGAGCTGTGCAAGCTGCTGCATCATCAACACAATCATGACAATATTTCACAATAAAAAGCCTTGTGCTGACACGTGAAGGGAATCTGCTGACAGCCACGTTCGTCAGAGGGCTTTCATTTCGAAACTCAAACAGAAAGGTTTAGTTCAAAAGATTAATTTATATTTTTTCATGTCTGTGACATAAAAAATGTTCATGTCTGTTTTTGCTGAAACGTCCTGTATCATGCGGACAAAATCGAAATCAGATTATTATTCTCTAATGTTGAGCTGCAGCACTGCTCATGTGGGCAGTGTGGCTGCTCTAATCTGTTGATACAGGCGCTGAAATAAAAAACAAGAGGTTCCATAATGCACATGCACTGCTCACACAAGCAGCATGGCCTGGGCGTTAGGGGCGTGACAGAGTGTCATTATTTGACAACCTGGGAATGAGAACTGGTTGTACATCCACATTACTGATGATTATTTATCAAAAATCTCATTAAGTAAATATTTTGTGAAAGCACAGATAGTCAACACCGTAATATTGTTGCGATTTCAGTGCCAAGGCATTTGGTCAAAAATATTGTGATATTTAATTTTGTTATATCACCCAGCCCAACGCTAACTGCACACTGGCTAAGATAGTCTTAGTGTTGAGTAGCAGGCACTTGTGATCCACTTGTGATGCCAAAAATCAGCTGTTCCACCTTTAGAAAATACCTACAAGAAGCCATAACTGAATAATGAAATGGTAACAACTTGCTCAGTCATTTCAATATCAGCTTCTCCCTCTTGCCACTCAAACTGTGGGAGTTAATGCATGGAAACTGAAGCCTGTTGGAGGTAATGCGTTTTTAATTGGAGGAGGGAGAGAGAGAGTTATACTGAGGGAATAAGACAAGAGAGACGAGGAGGGGAGAAAGGGAGAATACAAAACAGAGACGAAAAGAAAACCATGAAGAGTGGGAAAGGGATAAGAGAGCCAGATATATTAGGAGAATCGAAGGAGCGCAGAGGAGAGAGAGGAAAAGAGGGAGCGAGCGTCCCAGAGCTGTTAATGTAGACCCGCTGTTTAGAATACAGTCTCAGAAGAGAGGGGAGCAGAGCATCGAGCGGTAGCTGGCTGCCTGATTTCACACCCATTATCACCTGCTACAAAGGCACAGCAAGTGGAAAATGAAACTGCATACAGGGAGAGTGTAAAATAACCTGTTTTATTCTCTGAGTGTTTGTGAGTGCCTGTTTACGCACCGCCCATTGTCACACATGCATTGATAAGCTTCTGTTACATGGTTTGTATTCTTGTGTGCTGCACATGTAAGGTCATGAGTGCTTATCACCCTCGCCCACATTCTCACCTTTCATAGTCTCTGTCTCATGAGGAGTTGTTGGATATCACTGACTGCAGAGGGAGATATGTGAAAAGAAAACTAGCAGATAAAGTTTGAAATGTGGATGACAACAACAAAATTAAGTTTGGGGTTTTGCAGTTGCGTGCCGGCACATTGCCTTGGCTTGTTTTCGTTTGCTTAGCTGGTTCAATCCAGTAGCAGCCTTTGATGCCATTTGCCAAGGCCACTGATCACACGTAATGTGAGAATTGTGTTTGTCAGATGGATTTAGCCAAAGTCTCCTCTACTTTTCTTTCCTAATCATATCTTTTATCTCGTCTGTACTTCCCTCTGGATCCACTTCCTTTTTGTTTTTCTCTGCATTCATTCCTAATTTTCTCTCTCATAAATTGAAAGGGAGATTAGAGCTTTTTTTTTCCTTTGGCTTTCAAATGCTGCTGTGCTTAGTGGAGTACTGGAGCTTCTGTGCAAAGAAGTGAAAGTGCAAAAGTTATATAAAAAAGCTTAAAATATTTTTCTAAAGAGCTGAAGTTTTTTTTTATTAGCCTCTCTGCTGAAATATCTAATGGTTTTAAATGTTTTTTCTGCACCATGTTTGTATTCATCCCCTGTGTAGAAAAAAAATGACTTTCAATGGGATGTATCTTGTTAAAGACAAAGAAAGCAGAAATCAGATTTCTCATGTAGTTTATTTCTGTGTGTTCTTCTCCAGCATGTCCCCGTGGCTCCTACAAGATGTCCTCCAGGCAGCAGGAGTGTTTTCCCTGCCCAGCCAACAGTGTCGCAGAGGAGGAAGGATCGGTGGTGTGTGTGTGTGAGGAGGATCACTTCAGAACCCCGCTGGACACACCCTCAGCACCATGCACAAGTAATATGATTATAAATCTTTGTATGTCTGTGTGTGTCCTCCCTAACTGCACCTTTTCCTTTACCAGTGACTATTGCATAGTGTCACTTTTGCACTATGTTCTTTTCATCTAGTCATTTTAGCACCAGTGCAGCGCTTGTTTAAAACATGCCTAATTATATCAGGCCAAAGTTTGACCTGTGGTGTTGCTGCTGGCAGCTTTCTTGAAAACCGCTGATAAAAACTTCACACTCAAAACTATGCTTCATGGGTTTTGAGCAAGTTGTTAGCCCAAACAGCTATGGACTTATTATGATGTTTAGGTATGAAAAACATTGAATTATGTTTCTATTGTACCTAAAAATAACTTACACTTGAAAACCATGCAACCTAATGCTATATATTTACTGTGATCTTCTAATTCTACTTTAGAGGAAAACATACTGCTGCTGTACTGCTACAGTTACCTGACAGAGACATGTTACTGGCTATGTTGCGGATTCAGATTTTACTCACAAAATACAACAATTAAAATATGATGCACTGCTATTAATTGAATTAAAGTATATTGTGCTGACATTGCCTTTCTTTCATTCTAAGTAAATTTAAATGCAAGATATTTACTGTGTGGTTTTAAAAGTTTTACTATGGTTAGTTATAGTGTAGTAGTTTAATAGTTTAACTCCAGAAAAAAATGGTGTACTTCTGCTACCCCTGCAAAGAGCCTTACGACATTCCCACTTAGAGAAAGTGTCAAAAGTAAAGCAAGACTCCCAATGCAATGAATCCACCCTTGAAAAACACATCCGTCATGGCCACTCACAGTCAGAAACACGTGTGAAATACACTAAGCACATGTATTAATTTCTAAATATGCATACTAGTTTCTTGGTTTGACATAACCTCGGCATATTGGAACGTTATTAGTGTTAGAAGCTAGTAATTAAATGGCAAACTTACACATTGGATGAAGGTAAAGATAGGCAACTCAGTCCACACCAGTGTGGTTCTAAAATTGAGCATAGATTTAATTAGTGGGTGTATTTTGCGGGTGGTAATGTTATTAGTTTTGTTAGCATGGCAAAGAATACAACCCAAGTCGTGGCTATATATGGTCAGAAACACAGTGAAACACACGTAGCAAGACTTTCTGCAGAGCCCTGAAGCCCCGCTCATGCTGCTGCATAGAGCCACAGGCCGCTGTTTGCTTGTTATTCAAAGTTTATTAATATTGAACTTTTTACGTAACCAAATTGCACCAAATTCAATAATGCACCTCCTTGGGTCCTCAGCAATACGCCCGCCAAGTGTGAAAGAGATCAGATGAACAAGTCTCAAGATATGCAGAGGGCAGATAGGCAGAGATTCCTTGCTTTTTAGTTAGCTGAAGGGAGTAATTTCATGTTTTTGAGCTAATCATTATCACTCCGCCTTTCATATGTCTGCCCTCGCCTCTTTGTCCTTAAAGACCACTTTCACCCGTCCTTCACCCTGCATCCTTTCATCCACCTCCCCTTTTTTTCAGCTCATCTCCTCTTTGTCTGACCTGCGCACACCTCTCCAGTCTCTGTCTCGCCATCTATCCTCATTCTCCCATCTCCATCTCCTCCTCATCACCCTATTTCCATGTCTCATCTCACCCAACCTTCACCTCTCCTTCACCTCACACCCCCCCCACCCCTCAAATATTGCATTCCTTTCATGTAGAAAAATCCACCCGAAAACACATCAGATGTTTCTTTTAATCATCCCTGGAGCGAGAGAAAGGATATGTGCCTTGTGTTGCTCTGCTGATTATAAAGTTGTGAGTTGGTCAAAGAGTTTTTTACAGCTAAAAGCTCAAAGAATGTGCACGCTCAAACAAATGTCACTTTTTCTTATTTCCCTCTGATAGCGTCAGTAAACACTGAACATTTGCTGTCTTGTTTGAGATAGAGTTAAAAAGTAAGGATTTATTTTAAATTATGTTTCAGATGTAGTAGAATTTAAGGATATCAGATAAATCCAGTCCTTGTTTGACAAAATTATTTGAGTTAATCTTCCATAGAGAAAACATCCCCATGATCGTACGTTATTTTTTAAGGAGGACTTTTCCCCTTCGTGACCTCTAGTTACACCCCCTTCTATTTCATCTAATAGTATACACACATTATGATCCATCCACTGCAGCAATTTTCTCTGCCTCTTAACCTTTATCCCTTTTATCACTCACCCATCCTTCATCCCTCCTACCATCTCTCCGAACATTAGGCCCACATTATGAATTCGTCCAAAAAGCCTGTCGCCCCATTTTCTCCATCTTTTTGCTTAACCTTGGACATTTTCCATATTCCTCCACTTTTTATCCTGACATTACAGATCCATTTCCTGCTATACATCCATTATCCAACCCTTCACCGGACCTCCCCATCTTTTTCTACCCCCACCACTTTTCCTTTTTGACCCCTAAACACACATGTCCCTCCTTTCTCTCTCTGTCGTCTTAACTCGGCCACTCATCGCTCTTCTTTCTACCAACTGCCTCTTCACATTTTCCCTTCTCTTCATCCTTTTATCCACGGGTGTTATCACCCCATTTTTCTTCCCTCTGTCAAACTAAAATCTCATGCTTCTATCCTCAAGCGACAAACTCTATGATCTCATCCTCACTGTCCATGCATTATCCGTTCATCCCTCACCTCTTACCTTTTCTCGCCCTTTCCCACATACTGAATTCTTCTCCAATAAAGATGCACCACAAGGCCAATAAGACAAAGACCATACAGGGTAGCCTATTGATTTCTGCATGGGGGAGCAGCCTATTGATATAGCTTAGTAATTAGATGGAGGAATAATGGGCTCTATATCCTGTGAGTACTCAGGGCGGTAAAACAGTAGGGTCACAAGGTCTGCGCGTTTGTGTTTGTATACATTCACATTCACTTGTGTGTACATATATGTGTGTAAGTGTGTGATCATATAGCTTTTATGGTGACCGTGATGGAGGGGTGTAATTACAATATTGATCGCGGAGCTCTCTGATCCCAGTGTGATAACATTTATAGCAGCCTAATGACCACATTAATTATACTATTGATTCGGTAATTATGATCATCCCCAGATTTGGCTAATCCACTGCATGGTGCAGATGGAGAAAGAGAGAGCCTGATGAATCTAGAGTTATAAGAGTAATAAAAGAAAAAGGGAGATTTCGCCCGATTGATGAGGTTTGATATGTGCACCTTATTATCTCAGCAATTAAAGAATAATACCAGTGTAATTTGATCCTTTTCCCTTTCCCTTAATGTCTTTGAAGTAGCTATAGCCTACTGTGTTCACCACGAGTAGAAGTCACTGCTGTTTCTTTCATAAACGTTTCGTTGTTTGAATAATTCTTTCGAAACAGGTGAAAGAACGTAGCTAAATTGTTTCAAATGAGATTCATCTTGTAATACTTCCTGACATGACCAATTGACCATTGTTAATGATGACTATTAAATATTTCTAGTGGCAGTGAAGACGCAGAGTAAAACTTTGGAAACAGTTAAAGGAAATCTCTTGCTGGGGACACAAATATGTCTTTGTAGTCAGTTTTGGCTGAGTGGAACTACCGCTGACAGGACTGCAATGGTAATACCAAGAAAGAAAATATCTTAAAGTAATGCATAATGTTTGTCAATGTGTGTCTCAGCAAATGGATTTCTGAAAACAGTGGGAGCTGATGGCTTCCAGGAGGAAGGATAAAGTTGCAGCATAACAGTTTTAACTACTGACTTAGAGAAATATATAAATGCAGACTTTTCATAGGCCTTAATGGCATTAGTCTAAAAAAAGCATCAAGAGCAGGTTTGGCTTTTCTTTAATACATCTTTAATCTTTGTATAATATCAGTTACTCAACCCGTGTTATGTTGGATCCTGCATGCCTCCAGTGATTGAAGAATACAAATATGGTAAATTCTCAATGTATCGAAGTAAAAGGGCTGAATCTGAACAAATCTTTACAACACCAAGTCACAAACTAACTGATTGAGGCAGTGGTAGTCCAGCAGCTCTTGTGTTAAGCGAGGTAAAATTACTGTTTTTGTCAATGGAGTTTGGTTTTAAGAGAGCACAGATGAGTTTCACTTTTAGTGTAGCTTCTCATCAGAAAGGGCTGCCTGTTTGAGAAGTACTGCATATATAACATTCAGTGCCTATATCCCTTACCCCCCCAGTGTACCCTTTGTAGGCTCTGTTGTGTGTCCTTGTCTGTCTTGTTGCAAAATCAGTTGCCCTTTGGGGACAAATAAAGTTGAAGCTGAAGTTGAACTTCCTCTGTTTCGCAAACCATGCTACATCCACGTTACAGTAACATAAGCGCTTGTGCAACAGAACCAACCATCAATATGTACAGTTGTACTGGATTTAATTATTAATCCAGTACAACAATAATTCAGACTAACTCAAATAATTCAAGTTACTTAATGAATTGTTTCATCTTGAATAACATCAGTAAAGATTTAGGTTTGGTAGATATTTGGAGACTTTTGAATCCCACCAGTAGGGACCACACTTTTTATTCATCCTACCATCATGTCTTTACTAGAATAGATTATTTCTTGATTATTTTTCTCCTTTCATATGCTGTCTCATGTGACATAGGGTCCATCTTAGTATCAGATCATGCAGAGGTGACTCTTGATGTGCTGCCACCTGGCAATATTAGTAAATCACAAGGATGGTGGTTAAATTCCAGTTTATTACAGAGCAGAAATTCTAAACTATTACTAAAACAACAGATTATTATATTTAAGAAAATCAATATTACTTCATCCCCATCCCCAAGTATAACCTGGGAAGCACTAAAAGCTTTTCTTGGGGGATTTATAATTCAATATGCTTTCCACAAAAAAAGTGAAGGCAGTAGAGCTCCTTAAACTTGGAAATAAGGTGAAGATAGCTGAGAACAATTTTAAAGTTAGAATGTCTGATGATAACCTGCGTGAACTTTCCCAGCTTAAATACAAATACAACATGTTTCTGTCTCAGAGAGTTGACTTTCCCTTGTTCAGGGCTTGACAGTGCTTTTTCGAAGAAGGTGATAAGGCTGGGTGCATGCTAGCTCATTACATCAAGCTGCAGGATCACTGCAGTACGGGACCAACAGGGAGTATTACATACGAGTCACTGAAATCGTCAACTTTGTCTTCTGGCTCAGGGTAATGCATAAATGCAGACTCCTCTTAGGCTTTAATGGCAGTATTAGGGTTAGGGTTAGGTGTTAGGGTTAGGGTTAAGGGGTACAACTGCGTCATACCATTGCAACCCTATTGTAAATACAACATCAAGAGCAAGTTCTGATTTGCTGTGATGCAGTATGTTTGAGCAGCAGCACAGAGGGAGTCAAAGACTCATTTAGATGGACAGGGGGAGAAGGAGTTGGAAGACAGAGACAGATGGAGAGTGAAAGAAGGTGAAAGATGAGAAAGAAAGGGGCAAGAGAGTTGGAGAGGTCAGGTTCTAATAACTCAGATTTGAAGATGATACAAGAAAAAAGGAAAACTTCAAGAGAAAGAGGGAGCGAAAGGCAGAGAAAGCACGAAAGCAGAGAGAGACGAGAAATAAAAGGCCCAGCTGTGTCTGCATCAAATGTGTGTGTACGTGTGTTCACACTCTGAGTGCTCTCTGGGCTTATGTAACTCAGTGCTCCACGTGTGTCTGGGAGCGGGACGCAGCTGCGGTATGTGACGTGTTTGACAGCACGCACAGAGCAGCACACCTTCACTTATTCATTACACAGCACATGCACACACACACAGGGACACATATAAAATTCATGGCCTTTAATGGACCTTAGCTCTATTCAGCCTGAGTGTGCGAGGACCTGCAGGAAAAGGCACAGGTCATTCAGGACACTGGCTTCGTGATGAGATACAGTCCTCCAGCCTGACATTTTACAGCCCTTTAAAGGAGCAGTGCATAAGATTTAGGGTGATGTAGCGGCATCTAGCTGTGAGGATTGCAGATTGCAACCAGCTGAAACTTTGCCTGGTTGGATTTTTTTAGCGTTTATTTTCAGGGGGTTCTTTCTGGGAACTTAAGTATCTGCAGAGGTCTCCTCCTCTCCAAAACCAACGGACCAGGTGGTAAAAACAAAGAACAAATCAGTCGCTAACCCAGCGTCTGCAGTGTGTGCTTACCTTTTTTCTGATCCAGTTGTACAGGGCGTTTTTACCTGGCAACTTAATTATCCTCAGTGGTCTCATCTCCACATGAAGTGGACCCAGTGATTTAAACTTGTAAAAATGCAGAATAAAGCAGTATTTTGTAAAAGAAAAATCAGTGTTTTTCTGACCCTGTCATCGCACAGGGGCTGCTAACTATGGTGGCTGACACAAAAAAGCAAATGGCCCTATCTGGAGCCAGTGTTTAGTTTGTCTGTTCTAGGCTACTGTAGAAACGTAGCAGAGCAACATGGCGAGCTTTGTGAACAAGAACCTGCTCCCTATGCAGATACAAATGGCTCATTTTGAGATAAAGAAAATGATTCTCATTTTCAGGTGATTATACTCTAAAGAAACATATTTAATATGGTATATTCCATTTCTGCCATTAAATCCCCCTAAATCCTACACACTCAACTTTAAATACTGTACTGTGTATTTTATATTTAGCTTTTGTAACACATATACTGGTTGATTTTAAAAAACACTTGAGGTTTTAAATTTCATGAAAAGCCCTGTGTATCAGACAGTGATCCAAAGACAGATGATTTCATTGGTTTTGACAGCTCAAATATAATCCAGACACACACTAGAATTGTCCCGTGTTTTACCTCGAGCGTCCCACCACACATTTTGACATACACACCCTTATAGTAGGCAGTTTAGACTCTCGTGATGCTTCTGGCACATCACAACCCTTGTACCAAATCGGACTGATGTTCCAGAAGAGTTAAAAGCCTTCTCCATGGCAACGCACCTTTATTTACTGATAGTAAGTGGAGGATTTGTTCCACGCAGCGCTGTTGACATCAGTGCATAATGGACAAATTTGTTATCCATGCTCGAGCCCGCAATGTGCAGACAAAAGGTAATGTCACTTCAAGCCATCGAAACACACAACCACTGCTTTTAGCTCGAGTCTTATTCCCGAGTGTTTTTCCCATCTGTCTGCATCATCAATAATCCCTCCTCCATCCCAATTCAATAAATGTTTTTCTGACTCCCACTGCCAAAACAAAAGTATTGCCACATGTACTCATGTACCTCAGGCAACCACCTCACATTTTCAAATGCCTGTTTCCATTAGGCTTAAATGGTTCTCATCAGACCAATTGTTACTTATCACCAAATCTTGAAAAAGAAGGATTATCATAGCATGATGTGCAAATGATGTCTTTTCCAGAAATGCTCACATTTACACTTACAGAGATGACAATCGGTGGATAACAGACAGTAGCCTTTGAGTGCAACATTTGCAAGTAAAGAATGTTGCTGCTATGATCGTTCCAGTGTGTGTAATAGGCATGGCTTGTAATGACGTGATTAGACAAAGTGTAAAATCCTTTTGTCAATTTCCATTGCTGCATAACAATCACAGAAGCAAGGATGTGTTTGATTTAGTATTGATGTTTACAAAAAAGGAAACACATGTTCTTTAGTTCTCTCTCTATTTCTGTGTCTTTCTTTGTTCTCAAAAAAGACTAATAAATTCTCCAGGGCTTCTAACAATAAACCAAAATGCAATTTCTTACCTCTGTCTCTCCAGGGCCCCCCTCCCCGCCTAGAGACTTGGTCTACACCCTGAAGCAGTCCACGCTGATCTTGGAATGGGCCGCACCATCCGACACAGGAGGCAGGGTGGATCTGACTTACAGCGTAGGGTGCCGGAGGTGCGTCCTGAGGCAGTGCGAGCCGTGCGGGGCGAGCGTTGGCTTTGTGCCTCAGCAGGTCGGCCTGACGGAAAGAACGGTCACTGTGGTCAATCTTCTCCCCAACACCAACTACACGTTCACCTGTCGAAGCCTTGAACGGTGTGTCAGAGCTGCTGCCCAACAAGAGGTTCTACACCCAGGTCAACGTGTCTACAAGCCTGCCCGGTGAGTCCCAGTTTGACCTTTAAAGATAACCACACACATTACACAAATTGACACACATGACTGCAAGCATGAGGAAAGGGCATTTTACATTTTAAATAACACTGCAAGTCTGCACAGTCAGGAAACAAACAACAGCTGAGCAAGAATGAGGTCACACTGCATTTACAAAAAGAAGATGTAGCAAATTGACTCAAATGAGACAAAGCAGCACACTTGGATGTCTCAGCTGAAAATGAATTTTTGATCAGCTTGCACCGCATGTGTTTCTCAATTTGAATCTCTTGTATCAGGCTGTACTTTTAAGGAAGTCCACAAGGATCTTGCTGATTTGACTGATTTACCTTTTTTTCAGGAAGGTTAAGATACCATATCTGTGCTGATTTGCTATAGCTTGTGCTAACGTTTAAAACCTTGCTGTAGGGAAGAGATTATCTTCACAACTGGGTCTGATTCTGGATGTAAGAATTGGTTGTGATCTGTCTGCTTCAAGACAGTCTAAAAACTAACCTTACACAAGCAATATATGGACTTAGCTATGTTAAATAGCACCTTTGACCTCAAAGATTTTGTTTTTAAAAAAGCACATTAATTTCTGTTAATGTAGAAAGTTATAGAATCACATACTGGTATTGTATTGGTTTCTTATTTTATAGTTAATATTAGAAATTATCTAATGTGCACAGATGCCTCACCAAAATGTAGCTTATTTTGCAGCAGTATTGGGTTGTCAAGTTTCACGAGATGCCATATCTTTGTCCTGGCTTACACAATGAGCATGCGACTATGTTGCCCTCCAATCATTTTCACCAGTGAGGGGGGCAGCACTTGTGTCACAGTGGCCATGATCCCCTCTCAGCCTCCCCTTGGGGACGCCACTGATTATTGGAAGCAGTTGTCAATTCAGCAAATACGTTGCTCATGCCTGCACACACACCTACAAAGTATATACATTCCCCATGTGGATACATGTGCACACTTGCAGGTGCTGTGCATGTCTCTGTTCATAAATAGATTTATGCGCACTTCGCAGATGCACAGTGACCTTTGAATACGCTTTACTTTATGTAGATTCTCAGCATGCATACATCAACAACATACAGTACTGTACACACATATGCAGACGCATTCAAAACCAAATATGCATCCGGTAGACTGATTTTCATTTGTATGTATGCTTATGGCCACACAGACTTCTTCCCCATACTGTGCCCGTCATTGCAGACAGAGCAGAATGTCTCACCCGGTGGAGGTGATCTCATTCTCATCAGCAGAAGTCTTCAGCAGGCCATTAGCCGGGGGCTTGAAAAGCACTTTGCCAAGTAGCCCTGTCAACCAGCTCTGCAACAGCACTATTTGGAGGAGCTCAAGTGTGAAAAGACCAAACACACACACAGGGAAAAATGTACAAGAACACACTGTGGCTTGAATGCTGACAAACACTCTCTAATACACTAATGCATTACGCACATACATTTACCTGTCATGCCTACCATGCATATTTTTGAAAAATCTTGTTTACTCTGTTTGTTTGCAAATCCTTCATTTGAAAATGCTGAAATAAATATTAGTCTGAAGGGACTGAAAGGTGCTGTGCAAAGGAAGGAGGTGATGGAGAAACAATGAGAAAGTAAGAATGGCAGAGTGTTTTTGATTGGAAATTAGCTTAGAGAAATGAGCTGCATAATGAATGGAGAACTGTTAGTCATATGTAAGTGCTGAGATGGCAGCAGCACTCAGTGCCGGTCCCTGGTTAGATTTAAATGAGCTAAGTGAGCTATAACAGTTTGTTTTGATAGACTAGAAGTTAGAGGTTTGCATAGGAAAAAATGCATTGAGTCTTGTAACTTTTATATGTTGAAAGGGGGTTGTTACTGAGATTGTGCCTCTTCTTATATAAAGATGGTGGCCTTAAGGAGATTGCAGTTGAGAGTATTTATAATGTGTGTCCTTCCCAGTGGCCCAGATTCACTTGTTGGCCGACTGTAAATGTTATGTAAGAGTAACATCTGGACATCTGGAGCACATAGGGTGAGGGAGAGGCTAAAGAACGGGCTTTATGTTTGTGTAGTATGCTCCCAGTCTCTGTACTGTACAACATCAGTGACATGTGGTGTAGAGTTCATATTAAAGTCACTCTCGTGAATATGAGACTGCAGTATTTTACCAGAAACATAATTTGTTTTGCAAAGACATTCTTTTTTTCCATTTTAACCTTTAGTTACCCCATTCAATATATGTGCATTCCACTAATGGTGTTTTTAACTTTAACGCTGCATTAAGCAATATTTGACAATTAGGGGCCAGAAAGGCTAAATTAAAGCTCAACGCTAGATGTTGTTATGGCTAACCTTTTAGCAAAAATTGCCTTCTTACACATCCAGCAGACACAGAGCACCATGGACTTCTCATTTTAGTTTAATATCTGCCACTTGATAAACTACAGTCAGTGTTCACAGTCCACTTAACCCTTGTTTTGTGTGCGAAATGCTGATAAAAAATTTCTTCTACAGTCACTAAATTGCTTGGACTCTCTACATTTTTGTGCAGGGTTGATTGTGTACTGAGCTGCAAAATTTCTGCTTCCACTTTTGTCATGGGATGTTTAATGACAGCCACGGGATTCAACCATACAATATACTTACCGCCTTGAGCACTCAAAAATAGTGAGATATCGAAACCGAAGTCTTGGGTCAGGGCAGTCCTTCCCTAGAAAAATTTGAGGTTCAGTGACTTTGTACTTTAAAAAGTACTCTGCATCACTGCTTTTTTTTATTTTAAATACACTTAATTTGGTTTAGTTTTTGGGTCATGACCCTGGTACTCCTGCAGAGTAACAGGAGGAGGAAGGAAGGCCACACTACCACACTAAAGCCTTGGCCTGCGCTAGTAGCCAGCTCTCCTTCCTGCTCCCCACTGCCCCGCAAGAGCTTCCAGTCAGACTTACAAATACGTAATGCAGTCAGCATGGAGACAAGGTGTCTTCCGGCAGCTACATCCAACTCATGCGCGCCTGGCAGGTAGCCCCTTTACGGCTTAAGAGGGTCTGAGAGGGGAAAGTGCCAACGGATAGGGAGCAGTACACTTTTAGAGCCGTAGGGCTCATACACACTGTACAGTGCCAGAATCAGGCTGTGATAATGAAAAAGAAAAAAGGTATGAAAATGTGTCATAAAACGGGAGAAACGGGAGAGTTGTGACTTCAGGAAGAAACAGGAGAGAGCGATGGAAAATAAGAGTCTTCCGGGAAAAACTGTCGGGTTGGCAAGTGTGCGATACAGTGAAAGCGTGTGACAGAATAAGAAAGTAAAAAGTTAAAAGGAGGTTTTTAAAAGGCTAAAAGAGCCTACGCTACATAGAGTGGTTCAGAATAAAAGGCAATGCTGTACATGGAGTTAAGTGATTCAGTGTTTTTTTTTTTTTATCAGTGATGTTATTTAATGCAGTCTGACTTTGTCCATGGGAAGCTTGAGTCACTGTGTTGTTCACTGTATTTATGAATTTATAGTGTTTACTTCTTTGATTCAGATTTTCCAACGCACATTGTGAAAAAGAAAAAATTCAGAGCTTTTGATAATTGTTTGACAAGAATATGTGTTTTCTACTCATACGACCCTTTCTATGATAGTACGGCTGACACTAACATGGCTAATAAGCTACACTTGGCCGCCTCCAGCCTCCTAAAGGGATTTAGCTCCAAGGTTAGGGACAGTATATCAGAAAAGGACAAACCTGTGGCGATTTATTTTTCCCGTCCCCACAGTTCTTTCAACCTTTCTCTCTTTTATCTCCCCCTTCCCTGTCCGTCTGTCTTGTCAGCAGTTGCCATGGCGTTGATTTGTGGTTATTATGGGGTATTAGGGTGTGAGTTGTCCCGCTAACCGTGTCATCCAGAGGGATTGGACAAGGGGTTAGGGGAGTGTGTTTGCAGGGGTTTCAGAAGACTTTCTGTGTCAGGGAGGATTTAGACTGACATTTGGTGTGGGGTGTTTAATGCTGCCTGTGTGTGTGTGTGTGTGTGTGTGTGTGTGTGTGTGTGTGTGTGTGTGTGTGTGTGTGTGTGTGTGTGTGTGTGTGTGTGTGAGAGAGAGAGAGAGACAGAGAGGGAGCTGGAGCTAGTATTTGATTTTGAAATGTGCTTTAGAATTACTTTGCCGTGTGTCTTGTCTTACCTCTCCTGACTTTACTAGATGCATGTCAGCTTTTGTTAAAAGACCAGTGGTTTCCACACAAGACCAGCAGAGCATGGTTCAGATCAACAGCTAACAAACTGAAGGACACCTAAGCTCTCTTGCCTGTTCTTCTCAATCGACAGCTTCCCTTAGGGTCAAGTGAGATTGGGCTGTGTGAAGTCTGGGTGCACATGTATTTTAGTTAGTCTTGCTCTCCCTCTTTCTTCTAGATGTGTGTTTTCAGACTGATGCTTGTAGTCAGCTAGAATTCTATATTTCAAAATCAGTAAAAAAAAAAAGGTAAATAAAATTGCATCCTTATCCATATCTGATCCATAAACATAAACACTACTTCTACTCTGAAGTCTGACGTTTCAGCATTTCGAATCTGTTGCCGTGGGAGACAACCAAAACTATCAGAGAAAAGGACAATTCATATTTTCTGACTGTCTGCAAGGGTCCACTTTGGTCCACATGATGTAAATGTCGTCAATCATCCACGTCAGCGAGGGTCCACAGGGACCCATGTGTGTACCTCCACATGCAGCCCATTTTTTGCGCATGCTCAGAGTACAAAATCTAATCTCTTGTTCCACACACTAGCCTTGGCTGCCACACCACGGCAGAATTATTTTTAAGTTGGATATTACTTAGGGCTGGGTATCTGTCCTCGATGTCACTGAAATAACCTGGTACCAGGTAGTATCGACAGTCAAACGATACCTACATTTAATCCTTTCTGTGCAGTGTATTTGAGTGAGTTGGCAGTACTCTGCAAGTATCAGTATCATTTATGGGTACTGGTGTTAATGCTGGTATCATAATTTTTTAAATGATGCCCAGCTCTAGATATTTCACTTCCATTCACCCAGGACCCTGTAGCATCTGCTTAGTTTCAGTTTCAACCGATGTTGGCAGTAGGAGGATGGTAAGCTCACCTCCCAGCCCTCCCATTTACTGCTGGGGGCTGATGCAGACCCTCAATATTACTATGAGTGAAACCGTGTTGACGTTCATAGTGGAAAGTATGTCTGAGCCTAAAGAGGGGCTGACAGATTGATAATTTTTTTGTTCACTTTTAGCCTCAATAACCTCAAATTAAATCCATAAGGACTCAGTGTGTTATTTTTGCTGCATGATAAACCCAATAGATTTCCAATAGAGAATATTGCTGGGGTCAATCAGAGTCTGTGTGCACTGTGATGAAGGGTGGCTCCTCTTCAGGAGCAGGCAGTTGTTGAGCCAGGTCAGGTACAGTGCTGAAAAAAACATCCCTGCACAGACCTCAACCTTGTGTCCGTACATCTGTGCGCGCCTCCACATCAAGACTTTACACCATCAAAACTCACTGACCTTTATGAATACTGCAGCAGGGATTTGGAGCAAAGCTAACACTCACCAGCACCCCCCCCACACACACACACACCTCACCTCATCATCTCTTTATTACCTTTTGCTCTTTTTTTTTTTTACCTCTTCCTTCCTTCTCTGTTCCGATCTCTTCTTTTTTTACCCTCTATTTCCTTCCTCATTTCCCTCCACCCTATCCTTTCCTGCTCTCCCCATAAACTCACTATTCTTAGATGGTAATTTCTCTCCCTCCTCCTCCCACCACTTCATCCACAACCTCTCTTTCCACCATCCTCTCTTTCTCTCTCCGCCTGTCTTGACATAATCACAGCTGCCCTCTTCCTCCACACCTCTCTGCTTCTCTCTATCCTCTCTACAACTCTTTTCCTATCCTCTCTTACTGTATTTGTTTTTCTGGGCACGCTAAGCTTGTTAGCAGCGGGTGGTATGGGTTAGCTGGCAGCGGAGGGGTAAGAAAGCCTTAGGATTTAAGGGCACTGACTGAGTTGGAGAGAGAAGGGGCAAACGTCTACTATATCATGGCCAAAAGAAAAGAAACACGCACACACACACACATAGGCACACAGGGGGTCAATTTACATCTGTGCATATGCTAAGATTTTCTTTCTTAGAGGATGAAAAGCATATTAAATCTAGTCACATTAAAATCCTCCATTAAAACCAAATACAAATTGAATTCTTTAAAGGCATCTCTTCGAACCAAATGCTTGCACACGCACAGTGGAGGAGTGGATTTCTCCCAGACAGATGGGTTTTATCAGGCCTCTCCAGGCCACCAAGGGGAATGGGGGGAGTTTTGCATGGTGTGTCAAGGATGGGTGGATGAATAAAAGGGGAGAGGAGAGAGGGGGATAGAAACATGACTGGAGTTGCGTGAGGAGACGGGGCATGGGCTGGGTAAATGGGGGATCAGTTTTGCCCAGGGCTCATGGGGCCCCTTATCCAGCTGTGGATTAGGGACGCATGTATATGTGTGTGCGTGAGTGTCAGCCCTGAGTGCACCAGGCCATACATGTATGACGAGAATTTCATGTGTGTGCTTTATAATGCTTGCATGCAATATGCCCTGTGCATTGCTTCATGCTTGATTAGTATACGAGCAAGAAGAGATGCGATAATGACGTCTTCTCTCCTCAGCAGCTATTCGGTGTGTGTGTGTGTGTATATGTGTGTGTGTGTGTGATCAGAACACACTTGGGTTGAATGTCTTGGCCCCCAGTGGTACATCCAAAGCGCTTTAGCTGAGGCAGGGAAGAAGAGAGGGCTGCAGGAAGGCTGTAGAGATGGGGTGGAGGTGCGGGTCAGGGAGGAGGAAGGATTGGCATTTCAATATCCTGAGAGGATTACTGGCTGGGCTTTAGATGGCTGGTCCCCGTGGAGTTACATGGGCCTGAGAGGTGGATGCATAAAGGGAGGAGAGGAGAGAGGGATGAATATAGAAGTGGAGGGATGGGGAGAGGTGAGCGGTGTAGCATTGTGAGCAGAATGCCTTCTGGGTGCAGGAGAAAGGAGGCATGTGGTGAAGCGCAAAAGCAAGAATTCATGTTTTTCTTTTTTTTCTTTTTTTTTAAAAACGGTGTGCACACAGTTGAAACTTTTTTTGTCTGAACTAACTGGAGCTATGTGGTACATTTACAAGCTCTGGTGTGCAGATAGAAGTCAGGAGATGAGAGGACAATAAGGTCTTGAGATAAAAGTGAGGAAACAGAAGAGGAACATAAAGAGTCAAGAGACGTGTAGAGGCAGGCGAGAAAAGGTGAGACGAGCTGCACAAGATATATAGTATAACAACAGGAGAATAAAGCTGTAGAGTTCAGGGAAGCAGAAATTTGAGGGATTGTGGTAGAATAAATGGCGTAAGAAGTCCTCAGATTATTTAAGTCAAAGCATCAATAGCTCAATTTCAAAGTACTCCATTACTCCACTCCAGTAAAAGTCCTGCAATAAAAACCCTACTTAAAGGGCAAACCTTAGTATTTTTTAACCTCGACCCTATTTACTCATGTTTTTTGTGTCTAAGTGACAAATGGAGACAGCACTTTTTTAAATTGGTCCAGTATTAAGAGAGAGCGCAGCAGAGCAAAACAGGCTGCAGTGTAATCTATAAAGGCAATTGTGCACTGTTAGTGTACTTCAATTAAAAGTGCTTGTTGTTGCCACTGATAGATTGGTATTAGAAGTGTCTGACAACATTTCTGAAAAGACTCTACAGAAAAATAAAACATTGTATTTTACCGTTCACTTATCCGGTCTGTTGTGTGTAACCAAGTCTTGCTTCAGGAGAAGTCTCATTGTCAAATCTCGCAGACTTCCCCACATTGTTAAATATTCAGCCATGACATTGGAAATATTTTAGATGACTCTAAGCTACGTTTTCTTTACAGCAACAAAACAAACTCTCCTAGCACTCTTCTCTCCAACTCTCAGTAACGTCTCCACTCAAGACTTCTTGAGCGAGTCTTGGTCACAATAACAAACATTTCTTTGTAGGATCTTTTTCGCAATGCTGTCAGACACTTAAAATAACAATCTGAGCTTGTCAGTGACAAAGACAAGTACTTTTAATGCTTGTAAAGTGACGGTGCACAATTGCCTGTAGGGACTACATTGCAGCCTGTTTTACCTCTGTGGCTGCAGCGCTCTCTCTCAATACTAAATCGTTTCAAAAGCTGATATCTCCATTAGACACTTAAGCCTCATTCCCTCCAAACACTTTCGGTATGGTACCTTTGGAACCAAAAGTAACCCTTCAGACATGGTACCTAGACCCTAGTGTTTCCACTGCAAACAGTACCCTTAAATGTGGGCGGGGCTGTTGTCACTGCTCCATCCAGCACTCACTGTATTTCCTCATTACCGGTGACACAGAGTCTACATCTTGTTCTGCTTTAAAAGTCGCCTGCAGTCGGCCCAGTGAATTAAGTTATTTTTTCTCCGACTCCAGCTGCTGCAAGAGGCAGTAAAACATCCTTTATTTTATAGTTGTAGTTTACTAATAAAGCTCTCCACGGTATGAACAGTGTTTACATGAGCCTCAAAACCAGCCACAACTCTGAGCAGAGTGACCGTCTGCTATTGACCAAGTAACGGACTACAGTATTCACAGCTCCACCTTTTAGTACCAGATCTGTGTGCTAGGTACCCCAACAGAGGGGTGAGCAAAAATGGGGATGGTACGGAGCGGTTCCAAGGCGGAAACAAGGCTTTAGACACAAAACACGAGAGAATATGCTTCAGGTTGAAATATACTGAAGTTTCCCCTTAAGTAAAAGTACAGTACTTAAAGAAATGAAAGTAAAAGTACTCTTTCTGCAGAAATTAACATATTATTATATGAATTGGTTAGGAAACTGATCTAATTTATTCATTTTTTGGGATATTATTTCTTTTTTTTTATTTTGTTGGGGGGGGCTGCTACTTTTTTGTAAACCATAAACTTTTTGAAACACTGGTGAATTCTTGAACAATGTATTGTTTTTTTATCGGTTTATTAAATTTCTTATTTTAATGTAAAATCTGAAAAGAAACTAGCTGTCAAATTAATGTAGTGGAGTAAAAAACACAATATTTCCTTTTAAAATCTTTCAAAAAGTAGATTAAGTTGGCAAAACTAAGTTAAGTAAAGTACTTACTTAGTTTTACAACACTGCCTGGCAAATGCCATTTGAGGAGTAAGTAACTGAAGAAAAAGGAACACTGGATGTTGGAATGATAAGAAGGGAGGCTAAAGTGAACAACAGAGTCAGAGACGACTGTCTTGTAACACCTCATGATTTCCTAAGAACCCTGAGTGACTTCTGAGTACATGTTTCAGTTTGGCTGTTTGAATATTTATAAGTGTGAGCCTGAATTAATTTGGGATCACACCGTCACTGCATCGTGACAGAGACAAACTGTCAGGTAATGTTTTTTTTATTTTTTTCAGTCCTCCACTGAATGAGTGCTCCTCAACTGTCAATGTACAAACTTTTACCACTTTGTCATTTTGTGTCTAATACCATTTTTTCACACCTCTCTACCGTCTCTCTCCTCATCCCCGCCTCCAGCCCTTTGCATAGAGGCGTTTGGATCCTCTTTGCCTCCTTAATTAGAAGTGATGGGAAGGTGAGGCTTCAGCAGGCACCAAATGAATAGAGTCATCAAGCTACTTTTCAGGACTATAGCCCAGCCACTTAAGACGCTTTTTCACCCTGTGATGGGAATTTTAATTGCCTACCTCTTGGCTTATAATTGGAGTCTATGAAGAGGCACTCTGAGGGTCTTTAGTATGTGTGCTCTGTATGTGGATTTACAGGCTGTTTCTTGTTGTTTGGGGAATTGTGATGTTCACTTAGGAAGAAAAACAAAGCTTGAAGGTAGCTGATGACATACACACACACATGCACACACACAATAATCAGAGCACTATACAAGGCTTGAGGGCTCCCTTTGATGCACTTCTTTTGCCAAACCCAGGAGGGGAGAGAAACAGGAGAAAACACAAACTCTTATCGTCACGAAGAGACAAGAAAAAAAAAAAAGTTGGAACTTCAAAATCATTCTCATCTCTCATTTTCTCCGTCTAATACCTTGTGAGGTCTTTATCGTGCCACTGTTGAGAGAGCTCGGCTGTGTTTGTGTGTTCGTGCCATCTTTGTTTTTGTTTTTTTCATGGGGTTGTTGCTGGAGGGGAGGCGAGGTTGGCGGCATCCTGCTGCGAAAGAGAGAAAGTAAGTTGTGTGGAGATGCAGCTGTCTTTCTGAATGACAGCGTACTCGTCTCTGATACAACAGTAGGTGGGTGACAGACAGTTCAGCTCATCAGACCAACACTGTACACACAAAGACACAAACACACCTCTTTGTCATTCACTGCGCCTCTTTTACATCATTTTCAAACAGTTGTCTTCAAAACAATATATACAGTATATTTTTCTGCAAGACTGTATATTTACACTTTTTTTCCACATCTTAGTATTCAGCAAAGTTTTCATCTTCACTGTGTGTTTTTCTGTCTTTGCATTTACAGTAGGATTTTTTATTCTTATTTGATGCAGCAGTAGAGTTACTCAGGTGCTGTACTTAAAGGGATTCTTTACCGAAATTCAACCAGCTTTGTATCATAACAATGTGGATAGAATGTGCAAATGAAGTGTGGTAAACTTCCCTCCATCTTACCAGCACCCACATCTCCTTGAGCCTGTTTCAAACTCTGAGTCTGACCCTGAACTGTGAGTTGACTAACCCTGAGTTATCGGTTTCAGAACAGCTGACGAGAGTCAGTTAGTCAACTCTTAGTGTGTTCACTCTGAGTTAAGTGTATGAGTGCTGATTGAAAAAAGCCATCATCAATGGAGCTGTGATACAATTTGATTGCACCATGATATCAGGTAAATAAAAGGCAGAGCCTCCATTTTAATCTAGTGGATGTAGATGTTTTAATGCATGTATGTGCAGACTGCACGTGTTTATCTAAAAAAAGAAAAAAAAGTTAATCCTCATTTAGTTCATATAGACTACATTACATTTTAAATATAACTGTGCAGCCTTAAGCTGACATGGACAAAACACAAGGCTAACAACTGAACTCACAGTCAGATCCAATTATAATTAGGTTGGTGATTTGGCTCAGCAGTTTTCAGTAGCTTTAGTTAAGCAACTTCAAATGTAGTAAATTTAAACACAGTCACTAAAATGCTGATAAAATAAGTCCAGACTGTACCCAGCCTGTATAAAAAACTCAGTTTCATTTTGCAGCTGTCTTACAATGCTCACTTAGAAACAGTAATGACCTCCAGTATTATAAGAATTATGCTCCATTCCCAATTTTTACAATTAAAACTAAGATTACACATTATGTGCATTAGACAGACCAGTGTAACGTCGGCTGGAGCACACTGACAGCTCTCACCTACAAAAAAAGAAAATTGATTCTGAGCTGGGGGGTGACTCAGTCTCAGAACTTATAGTCTATCGTCTGAAGACAATACATATGCAGACATCTTTGTATAAAGGTTGTGGCTGATGAAATGCTGTGTGATATTTTAATGAGATGGTGAGAACCCCTGTTTGGAGAAACGACTGTGTATAAAAGTGGTAACTTTACATAGTCCTGAGTAACAGCCAGTATCCAACCAGGATTAAGTTTCTAATTACAGTAAACTACTGAATCCATGAGGAAATAGAACAGCATGTCTGGCTCTGTCAGAGAGAAGACACAAAGAGAAACTCAGGGTTTGTTGAAGAAAACCTGCCACCAAGCAGGTTAGGTTCACAAAGTTAGTTACCACAGTAACTGTCCCAGAGTTTAAGTTAATTCTCTCTCTGAAACAGGAACTCCCAGAGTGTCCGTTCATCTCAGGGTTAACTAGTTTTCACTAAACCCGCTTCCTGAAACAGGGCCCTGCTCATCTGCAAGCTCAAATCCAATGGATCCAGTGGATTTTCGCTGGCTCTGGGCTGTCGCTCGAATCACAGATTGTACCTCTGTATTTTGTATTCCCACCACCACGCTCACAAAGAGTTTAGAAGAGATCGAGAGAAAGAGCCGCCCCTCTCTTTCTCTATCACATTTAGACCAAACTCAAAACAAACGGTAAAACTAGGCAGCGCTGATTGAACATAAATGAAGATTCTGTTGTTGCATTGCCTATTTCTCACGTCACCTCAGATGCTACACAAGAAAGGTTTGTTACCTTAAGTACATTTTGCTAATAAAACTTCCGTACATTGACATAAGTGACTTTTCCCTGCAGTGGGGTGGTTTTATTGCAGTATTGCTATTTTTGGTGAGGTAAGGAAACTGAATACTTCCTCCAGCACTTCATCTTCCAAACCCAGTATGTACTGTATGAGATCACCTCTCTCAACCTGTGTGACTTGCACTATGTCAGAAGTAAAGAAAAGAGGATGTAGAGATGTAAGCGTCTGTGTGCATGCCTTTGCTCTCCTTGCGAGTCTGTCAGGGCAGATAGGTCTTTCTTCACCTTCTCAGCCAATCTCCTGCAGCATGCTTGGGTCAGCCACTCTATGTGTGTGTGTTTTGTGTGTGTGGCCTGTGTTGTTATTTGTTTGAGGCTCCGGGCAGAGTCTGTCTGGCTTGACGGATGTGTCGTGATCAGACCATGCCTCTGCCTTTAGGCTAAAGCACACTGGGCCTGAAGAGTGTTCAGAATCAGTCAGCGAGCAGCTGTCAAGAGCAGTTTAAGCAACTCGGCCCTAGTTGCTCTCCCCTGGTGGGTGTGGGATGCCAGGTTTGACAGATTTGTAAGTGGTAAAGTCAAAGCCAACAGGTAGTAGGTGGTTTTTGACATACAGCAGGTCGTCATGCTAAATCATCCTCTAAAATGACCCAGCATCCCCTCGTCTGGCTTTAATTGCATGCACGTGGACAAATGTGTCACCATTTCATTGAAAGCTTATATTTCAGGACATGGTGTTTTTGCACAGCTGGATTATGTTGATCGGGCCTTTTTGAATATGTGATACAGCGAGATTCTTTGTCCAGCCTGTTCGTTCACCTGCTGTTCTGGTCTTTCTCTCGCCCACCCACCAACTGACTGACACATTTAATCATTCCATCACTGAGACTTTCCTTTTTGTCACACAAACACACACACACACACTCAGACACACACATGCACACATCATAGGTGGATCATGTCCCTGCAACATATAATCTTGTAGTTTAGATGGAAATGTGCCTTATCCAGGTGTCTCTCCTGCACCATTCCTCCCCCTCACAGACAAAAACATCCAAATTTGTGTGTGTATGTGACACCTAGACGAGACTCTTTCCCTCTAAACACCTCCTCTGTCTTTTTGTTCCAATATGAATGATAATAACCACAGATAATGCCTGTCTCTGACTGCATCTGCTCACCTCGCCTTTGAAGCATGATCCTGGATAATATTTTTTCCTTCCTTTCCTACAGTTGCTCCTTCGTACAGTATGCTCCTACTTTGCTTATTTGGAGCAGAGCAGAATAATTGCGGGTATATTACTGTATTCGGGATGAGGCGTCCGGGCAGTTGGATGCTGATAGGGCAGATTAGACGGAGTAGCGAGCGGGGACAGGTTGCCAGATAGCGCTCCACTGCTGGGGCAGGCAGATTAAAACAGCAAGACTTGCTGCAAGATAGTGAGACCTGGGTGGGGGAGCTGCTCTTATATAAAACATCATTAAACTGGGATGCAATCACATGCATGCACATACAGCCACCTGGGGATTTGTGGAATAGAGATGTTGAGATTTTGAATAGAGTAGCTTAGAATCGTCTAAATACATGTCAGGTTACTTTAGTCATCCACCTTTCAGATCTCATACTGATTCAGTTTAAAAAAAGAAATATTAACTGTGTGTTTCGGACAAAAAGTATAATAAAAGCTGGAAAGCTAGGATGCTTTAAGCTATAATATATCTTTGCTTTATTGACCTCACCATTGTGTCATACTGTTGAATATGTTTAAAGCTGTGGTGCAGAACTTACAAAACCTGAGCAGCAAAGTATAATTCAGTCAGATTTACAGGCGTGGTAAACAAGAGAGACCAAAAAAAGGTTGACTCTCCTCTTTTGATGACTCTCAAAGTCCAATATGTGTCGATTCCTTGAGTATTTACATTCCTTTACTCTGTAAGGGCCCAGCGATCAAAAGAATCTAAAGGGGTTTTCATGAAATTCATCTTCCCTCCACCATCTCCAACTAGCTTGTGCTGCTGCTTAGTGTTGTCTGAGCTAAGTCAGCCTTATGTTTGTATGTTTCTCTTGTGATTAGCGCTGATTATGGGACCTCTTGTATCCACTCAGGTATAACACATAATGATAAACAGACCCGGGACACACGGTAATAAAATGGGACATAAGCCGGACTGGCCATAATAAAACGTTGACTCAAATCTGTACAGGTCCCATGTTGGGTGTTAGATCCTAGGGTTTAGGTAGACCTGCCTGCAGGTGAGCTCGCTGTATCTTCTCCATCCCCAGGAGCGCTCACCATAAGTCTTTCCCAGCAAACATTTGGACTTTAATCCTCTGTATGAGAGCCCAGTTTTGTATTATTTGGAGCATCAACTCTAGAAGCTCTTCTTGGATACTTTTAGGATTTTCTGCCACAGCTTCCACCACACTTGTTGCTACTGTTCTGTCGCTAAAGGTCGCACTCCAGCTTTAAGTTTGTTGTTTAAATCCGAAGCAAGGTCGTTTTTAATTGTTGGTGATTTCATTGTGACAGCTAGCATCAGTAATCTGCTGACCAACTGTTGTAACTGCTTTTAATTCAGTCAGTACAAGTGATGAATCGCTGTAAGATTACCATCTGAGAGGATACTGCAGTGTCTTCCATACAAATGGTAGTTGAAAGTGCACAGCAGTGGATTCTGGCTTCAGATAATCAAGCATGTTTAAAAATCTGAGTGAAATCTGGCGAGGAACTTCAATAGACGGACATTACTATAAAGTCAAAACAAGTGAAAATACTCCAAGAAAAGTTAACCACACAACTTCTTTGCTGTTTGAAACTTTAATGACTTTATTAAGGTATTGCACATGCAAATGTACGCTCCACTGGGATTTTGGGACCACTGACAGCAATGCTTGTGGCGGTAGGTGTATAAAAAGCCCCAGGGATAGCCAAACCAAGAGAAACTAAATGTTCCCACTCCTCCGCTGTCAGTCACATAAATCGTTGCACTATCCGTTTAACCCTAGGTAGAAGCCAGTGGTGCTGTGCCCAGAGGGAACAACGCTTTTACTTCCCATTAACCCTTTGAACATGAACAGGCTCGACACGTACATTCTCTCAATCATCTCTCTCAATCATCCCTGCCTATACGACTTATAGCTAAACACCCTCCACTATCTTTCCTCTTCATTCTGAACACACATGCCGTCACTCTTTAATATGCGAAGACACACGGGAGTGCGTAAAGTTGCACATGAGGCGGAGATGGTGAGAAGCAGAACAATGAAACCCCCTCCTGACAAGATGGATGTCATCTCAGCAGAGGCACAAACAGGCCTGCGGGGAACAACGGATTCCCCCGAGAACAGAGATGGAGACGGAGCTGTGTTGGGGGAAATGGAGAGATAAGGAGATGGAGAGACGGCGAGGGAGAATTTCCAGAGAGAGGACCCATAGAAGTGTGGAAGAGAAAGAGGGAAAAGTAAGAATGACTGCGAGATGTTCAGCCCTGCTTGTGCCGACACCCCTGGGGACAGCAGCTCCTCTGCCTGTCTCCTTTGATAACAGCAGAGAGATGCCAGTTGCACCTCAGCTGCCTCTGTACACATGGATGCAAGAGCCTACAGCAGCGGCTGCCATTTTGTGCCATAGTCTATTCATAGATCTACCTGCCATGGAGAGCTGAGCGTAGAGCAGCCACATAACCCCCAGTGTCTGCAGGATTGGGTATCAAGAACCGAGTCTGAATTGGAAATTAAATGAACCTCAGGATGTGTTAAAACACTTCCTTTGCAATTCAGCTCTTTAGTTTTTGAGAGCAACTTCAGGCCCAGACACACAAAACTGACATTAAAGAACTAGTGACGACAAAGGCTGGCTATTGCATCTCCTCACATCATCTGTTTCTCGGCCAAAAGTTGCACCTGAACACACCGCAAAGACTACAGCCAACAGCCAGCTACAGCAGGTGGCAGTAGTTTGTATTCGTCATTCAAAAAGGGAAACCGGAAGACTGACAGGACAGGTTTTAGAGGCTAGTTAGCTAGTTATCTCATTAACAGCATGATCCAATGTTGAATGAACAAAGGATAGTTATTGTGCGCTAGCAAATAATAACACTAAGAGCTCAATGGCTGATAACATAATCTCACCTCCTATAACAAATTTAAAACACCCTGCCATTTCCGACACTGATTCAATGTGATGAATTGGACGAAAAAAAGTCAACAAGGGCCAACAGTGCAGGACACACCACAAAAACTGGGGCAACAGACCTCATGGGCGGCCCCAACAATAACCAATGGCCCACCGTCAGCTTGGTGTGTCACGGCCCTTAGGACCGCCTGTGCTTCAGTCTATATGGCTAATTATACATGCACCAACTCACATGTATGCTGTTTACAAAACAGCCGGACTGTTGGGAGAACATTAAAGGGCAAACTGTTATCGCCACTGGAAAATAACTTAATACAAGGGTAGAAGTCCATCAGCATAATGAAGCATGTACTGCAGTGTGGTGTAAGCATTTTTTATGCTCCCAGTAGTGGTCATGACTTAAGAGAATCGGCTAAACATGTATTCAAAGTAAAAGATAGCAAATATTTTAGTAGTCCATGGAGAATATTCATATTTTTCCTTTAAACAAACAGAATCTTAAAACATAACATTCATGAAAAACGGCCTTTTACAGCAGCCTAAATCTGCTAAAAATGAAAGTAGTTTCTGCTTTCTACATGTTGTGCTTTCTGTCTATTCAAACAAGATGAAAAGACTTCCACTTTGTTGTCTGGAGTTGTCTGGCCTCGAGTTTGTGACAAATGTCTCACGGGTGTAGAAATGTACTAACAGTTTGGACTCAACAGAAACTGGAAATGATGAGCAGAGTGTATAAAACCTCAATGATACCCAGCTCTAGCTTGTACTCACAGCCTGTGGGAGTTTAATCACTGAGAGGTACAGCTGTGTGCTGCCTGTTTGCCACTTTGTGCCAAACTCCATCTATTATACTTCCTCTTGCCTCACTTTTTCGCTCTCATCACAGCGTCCCTTTGAAGTCTATAGATCATTATCTGTAGCAGTGATTGGTATGTGTACAGCAAAGCTTTCATACTGGATGGTATCAGGAGCTGTTTGTCTTTGTGACGAGTGCCTATCAGTGTGTCTGCCATGTGATTTCTGCTGTGTGATGAGGCTTTGAAACGTCTGCTGCGTACTTCCACAGCCGAGCTGGAGAGGCTTATTGCCCACAAGGCCATCACCTCTTCTATATTACTTGTGAAAATCATTGTGCAATTGTGTGTGTGCGTGTGTTTTATTTTCTTTTGTGTGTGTGTGTACATGTGGGAGAGCGAAAGCTATTTCAGACGGCAGTCGGCATCGATTTCTTCCTCTCAAATACAACGCCAAAACCAACACTGCTCGCCATTTGCTGCCATACACTCTTGTGTGTTCTGTATGTGTTGAAGTGGTGGGTGTAGAGTATCTGCCAGCTGAACGCTTGTGTATGTCTTGGAAACTGTTATGTCCACATAGTAATCATTGCTCCAGATTTGTGGCCAAATTCATCATAGATGCACAAACAATATTAAAATATGAAATGTTGGAAGGCAAATTCTCTAAGAAATGGACAAAAATCTAAACAGTGAAGTTGATGATTCCTAAAAGATTTAACCTTTCTCATCATTCTTTGACTTCTTGTTTCCTAGAAGACATTTTTCCAGATGGTATGATGAATAATAAAATGGCAAACTCTACTTCTGGTGCTTTCCAAGTTCTGCAGGCATGACATTTTTTTGTAGGCTGACCAGGAAGTTAGGTTCCCTCGACAAAAAGTCAATGGGATTTTTCCTTTGCATTACTGAAGACAAATAAGCTCTGTGGCAAATAAAACTTGTATGTTTTGTTCAGCAGCAGCAGCAGAATAATCTTCACAATAATGTTGTCACAATACTGGAATTTCTGACTTTGATACAGTAACTTTAAAAATATCTATATTTGATACTAGTTTCAATACCACCATGAAATATTGCCAGTGAGAGAGTTTCATTTTTTATCAAAAAATAAATATAACATTGCTAAAACAAGACAATGGATTTTCTTTTCTTGGTTTGTAGCAGAGATCAGCTGAATAACTGTAGTAAACATAAAGACAGAGTGAGAAAGCTGGTATCGGTGTATCAATACCGTGGAAAATTTGTATTGAAACTGTTTCACATATTCAGAATGGATATGTATCCCAAAATCAACATTTTTGGCAACACTGCTTCAAAGATGAACTCCAGTGTTGTGATTTTTTTTCAGTGTGAATGCAATTGCCAGAAGTTAAAAGCTAACTTTAGGCTAGAAACAAACTATACTACAGTTGCATGTCTTCAACATCGCCACCACAACAAGGAGGTGAATGAATTAGACTAAATGCAATCAAAGGTTTTCCAACTGATATAAACACACATCTCTTCCTGTTTCTCTCCATATTGCTCTGTTAGCTAGCAACTACTTGCAACAAGTGGTAAGGTGCAGCTATATAAGACCGGTGTGGCATGCTAGTTGCCCAAAGCCTCATTTGATTGGATGAACTTTTGTTTTGACTGAGTACATGATGAGTCATCAAACATTTAGGGCACCCAGTGGCTCAGCGGGTAGAGCATGGTTCCCATGTACAAAGGCAGTACGGCCCTATTGATTAAAGGCAAAAATAAAATAAAAAATTAGTCATCAAACATTTGAAACAGTTTACCTGCTTTTAAAGAAAAAGAAAAGACAGAGATTTTAATGTAAATATACTCTGGTACTGCATTTTGATATATATTTGGCATATAACAAGAAAGAGATAAATGGTCAGTTAACACAGGGGCACAGGATTAAACTGGAAAAATGTATTTTTATTTCACGGGGACTTTTAGCTTGTGTGGACCACAGACCTTATTTCAGGCATCTAACCATAAATCCAATCAAAAAACCAATTGTTTATGAGACGAGGGAACCAGAAGTGAAATATGCCGACTCATATCCCCAATTTAGGACTCATTCCTGCTGAGCACTATTCCTTAACAACATGTTTTAGAAACTACAAAGGAACTTTTTTAGGCCTTAGGAGAGGTCACTTCCACTTTGATGTAAATATCTGATCATATTTATTAGTGTCCATGTTGCACACTGTGCATATTGTATCATATACACTTGTATGTATGACGTTTACAGTGAATGTCTTCAAGGCTTTAGAAGTAGTACCAATAATTCGGACACTGCTAGTTTGTCTGCCACCCTTCTGTTCAGCTGCAGAGGTGAAAACACCACTTAAACCACCATATTACTTTGTATTGGAGCCTTCAGGTGATCATGTGTGTGTGTGTGTGTGTGGATAGAGAACTCATGCTCACCTGTTTTTTATGTGTCAGATTGAGCTGTGATGTGATTTGGTTTGGTTTGGAGGCAGGCGCCGGTCCTATGCATAATTCAGCACACAAGACAGGAAAAAAATAGCAAACAATAGCCTGCAGTTGTAGATGGAGGGAGAGCCGGTTGACACTGTGTTCTTGGTTTAGTGTGTTTTTGTGTGTTTCTGTGGCAGGGACTTTAAGAACGGGAGTGTCTGTTAGAACTTCCTTTCACTCTTAACTTTCATCTCACTACCTAGCTCCTTTCTCTTTTTCTGTTTCTCAATTTCTTTAATGTGCATTCTTTACCACCTGCTCATCTCATCTGTGCACTTTATTTTTTCGTTCCCCTGCTTCTTATGTACTGTGGGAGTAATTGCTTTATTTTCTAATGAGCCAGACTGCAGTCTATTTCCTCCACGCTATATAATAAATGCCTGTACATATTCATTAATCACTAAGAATAATCTCTCTGCGAGTGTTTATTTACATTCCTGTATACTGTTCATTAGCATCTTTCCCTTTTCCTTCAGCGGCTTTTTTCTCTGCACCTCCCCTCCTCCCACCACTTACCGTTTATGCTTATGTTGCATTATGTGGGGATGTTACAATGACTTGATGCCTCAAAGCAAAGTGTTCATTCTTTCAAAATGCCACTAATTGGCATGATTAGCATTTGAACACTTTGAATATGTATTTGTTTACGTGTTTTTCAAAGTGTAGCACATTCAGGCATGGAATTATCATGCTTTAAAGAAAATGAGACATTCTAGTGCCACCACAAACCAGACCACTTAATTACTGGCTGTATTTTCTATATATATATATATTTATGTGTGTGTGTGTGTGTGTGTGTGTGTGTGTGTCCTGTCAAAGATCAGAGAAATGCCAAACAAATGCACAAGAAACTAGTCAATTATTTTGGGTAATTCTGTCTTGCATTAGCATTATATGTAATTCTACATACAATACTTGTGCTTTTTGTGGTATTTTTACTTTCATTATTAGGAAAGTAAATGACCCTGAGCAGAAAAGACACAATTATTATTTTTACATGCACCAAATATTCCAGGTTTAGCACTTATTCTGAAAAACACAATATTCCTTGCGAAGCTGTTCACATGGCTGATGGCAATAAATGTTCCACTACAATGTTCCCCTTCACATGGAGCCATGCATACTCTGATTGATATGCCCTAACATGTTATTTATCACATCATAGTATGGAAAAGTGGAACGGCTGGAGCTGTCTGGTCATTTCAGTTCTTTGTGTCAAAAGTAGGATTTTTCCTCTGGTGGTGAATCTGTTCAGCCATGCGAACACAGCTTCCCTCTTTCACTCCTTCAACCACCTCGAAATAATTAACTTTGTGGTATTTGTGCATTTCCAAAAACCTGTTAATATTCATGTCTTTCATGATGGTTAAAAGTAACCATTGCCTTGCAAACTGTTGGTGAGTCGGTTTTGATTTACAAAGCATCTATGACAACACACAGAGCTGATCGTTAACAGGCAAGAGACCGCGTGTCGCAAACTGCGGTGTAAAAAAAAAGAAAAAAAAATCCAAATGCGCTGTATATAAGTCCAAAGAATGCTCCTAAAACCCAAAAAATACCGGCATATCCCACATTTCTTAATTGCAAAATGCCTCAAACAGAATATGCTGTTTACATGACCCATGTAAGAAGCCATACACATGCCACGTCTTTAACCACCTGGAAAACACCAGGTCAGGCACTGGGTGCTACTTTTGTGCCTTTTTTGTGCCAGCTTTCAAGAGCGTGGCAGCAGGTTGCGTCTGAGGTTGCTGGATATTAGTGTGTAGGCCTATTTTCTGTGGCACAGATGTAAAGCTCTGGCAGCCCTGCACTAAAATGATCATTTTCTCCATATTTACCACAGACTGACATTTACGGAAGGAAGAAAAGATATCTGCCGGCTGTGATTGGTTGTTCCTCATCACATGACATGTGGTGCGCGCTGCTGCGTCCCAAAAGTTGAACTTGGTTTATCTCAAAGCGCGGCGGAACGCATGCTCTGGTGTCACTCTGATGTTTGAGCGTGCCTGCCGCGCATCTTCATTGAAAACAATGACATTTATACGGCCCCTAAGATTCAGAATTTTGTCATTTTCGGAACAACAGTGGAATATTAGTGTGCATGTAAACGTAGTAACTGAAAACTGTGAAATGCAAAGGCTCAGTGTCACTGAATCAAACTGATTTATTGTTATTTTTTAGTCAAAAATGTCATCTTGAATTGTTAACCCTGCTCACTAGATTTCCCTTCATGATTGTGAATGTGAGGTTGTGCATTTTTTTATTTAAAAAGCTTCATTTTCATAATATTTTTAGAGTAAGAGCAGCCACATTCCAACTGTACACCAGTTGAGAGACAATCAAACACACAGTCTCTCACACACGCTTGCACACACACACGCACACACACACACACAGATGCTGATCTATCATCCTGTCTGGATTTTCTTCCTCCTCCATTCAGCTTTATTGGGCAGATATAAAATGCAATGATAGGTGCAATGATACAAAAATTTGCAGAAGTCTTCATGAATAATGAATAATACCTGTGTTTTCAGACATCAAAAAACAGACAGATGGAGACGGACAGTGAGAGACAGATACAGACAGATCTAGTGTGTCTTTGATCCGCTGCCTAAAATGACTGTATTATCCTGCTGCACCAGAGGAGGACCGAAGGAGCTGCACAGATGCTTTGTGAGCGTGTGTGTGCGTGCGTGCATGTGTGTGTGTGCATATGTGGAATGGTTTGTGTGTTCACACAGTCCCGCTCATGTGTGAGTGACAGGCAGAACATATTCATTAGTGTGGCTGTTTTCAGCGAGGAAAGAGATATATTGATGGTTAAAGGTCAGGAAAGAGATGAGTAGGAAGTGAGAAGAGCAAGAACAGGGAGCTGTCACCTGATGGGGGTGACTGAGGGGAGAATGAGAAGGGACAGAATAAAAACAGAGACAAACAGAAGGAGAATCAGGGACTTCAATGCCATAGAAAATCCTGAGCATCAAGTATTTCTCAAAATTAATTGAAAGGCATTTAAGTAAGTGAAAAACGCTAATAATTATCATCCAGTACAAAAAAGATGACAGGAAACACCCCTTACACTCCCCTGCCACTAAATTTAACCCTAATGGCCTTAATGGTGGCGCTCCCCCTAACATAAAGGCCTTTTGACTAAGCTAACTGCACCCCTTTATTTTTCCTAGTATTTCTGAGTGACAACCCATTTTGCTACTTCATTATACATGGCATAATTAGCACTTAAGCAAGAGTGGGTGGTGCTTGTCGATTATCATACTACGTGCTGCCTGTCATTTGTTGACAGAGAAACAAAGAACTGGTCTTTCCTCAGTAATGAAATTGTTTGCTTAGCGAGCCCGCGCCATTACACACCGCATCTAAATTTGGAAAGCTTTGTGCGGATAATTCATCTTCAATTTTGCTCCTCCATCGTAATCAATAAGAGATGAGATATCTGTCAGGATAAATTTCACCGCGGCTCTCGCAGATTGAGTCAGAAAAAGTTCTGAGGTCAGTTTAATCGAGAGACTCGGAGAGGAAACGGGGAGTCCAGATTAAGAGCGTCTCCATCCGTTAGTCGCGTGTCGATACGGACTTGTCAGTCAATCCATATCTGTATTGATCTATTGTCAGTCCCAATGTACCGACCCGAGCACTGTTCAATGCCACACATACACACACACACACACACATATACACTCAGACAAAGAAACGTGGTGTTTATCCATTCACGGAGTGCGATGAAGCTGTCTGCTCTGACACAGCTCAGCTTTAATAATTAATCTGTTACCTCTCTGCTACCTACTTTTGTCCTCGTTCTTTCACTCTCTTTGTTCCTCTGCTCTCCACACATCCTTGTAGGACTTTCCCCAACTGTCCTCTTATGTCCACAATACACATTTGCCCCTTTCCTTTTTTGCTGTCTCACCTCAGATCTGTGAATACAGTGGGGTATACTGTATATATATCAATGCCTGCTCTCTGGCAAAGGAGAATTCTCTGTATTCCTCCCTTGACCTTAACCTACACTGTCAAGCTTTGTGTAAAAACTGGAAATACAGGAGGGTAAAGACTGTTTCTGATGTCCTTGAGAAAACTCCACAAGCTATTGTATCTATATTGAATGAGACTGGAATCCCCAAACTCATCCCTCTTCTTCTTCCCTCTCTTTTCTCCTCTTTGTAGCACCATCTCTGATCAGTGAGCTGCGAGCGGAGAAGATCGAGCAGAAGAGCATAACCCTGGTGTGGAGGGAGCCCTCTTACCCAAACAGCAGCCGCACAGAGTATGAGGTCAAATACTATGAGAAGGTAAGTCCGCTGGTACATCCTCATCTGTCCACATTGTTGTTTTTACTGCTGTTTTTCCTGTTATTTACATCTCTAGCCAAAACTTCTCCCCACAGCCATAACTAGCAAGCTGTAATAACTTCATTTCTACATGCTTGTTTTAAATTTGGTGTGAATCCAACCAAATGGAGGAAACCAAAGGAATATATTAAGTGCCCTTTGCTATTAGAACCCCAAAGAGCCAGCATGACTGATATCAGTGGCTTTATCAATTTTTACCAATCTTGCAGTAATCAGTATCAACCATATGGTGGTCACTAAGTAACTAGAACTTGTAGAACAGAAATGCTAAATATATATTTGATGTAACGAGGGAAACAGGGATATCACAGCAGCAGAGGATGAGATCTCCTGACTGTATGGCTCAAGCTTCAACAATGCTGGTTCCTACATCTACTGCACTGCAATTCAGTACACCCTCTCTGCCTCCAAAATGCTTGCTTCTTTCAACAACACAGCTCTAGTTCATAATGCAGATGTTCTGTTGAACACTTTTAATAATATAGGAGCACCAGAGTCACAAAAGACATTATACAGCTACTTTCACAGGCTGAGGTAAAACTCCTCATGATGACTAAAATGAACTTCATTTGTAAAATTGATAGAGTGCCCCTGTAATAAAGTCCACGCCCTCTGTGCATGTTGTAATCTGAGCTTCTCTGTGGTTTGTTTGAAGTAAGCCAGTCCAGGTACGCATGCATGTTAATGCATTACAGTCACACAGCGGTTATCACTGATATTGGGACGGCATCATGACAGAAGTGTAGTGTCTTACTTTCTGGTTCCTCCAGTTAATACGTATTGTTTTTCCACCAATGTGGTACGAGTTCAGTTCCTGCTCCTAATTATGAATTGTCTGGAGCATATCTACCAAAAATGATTTGGTTCAGAACAAAGCTGAAACCAAAAAATAACAGGTTCTTCTTAATCAATGGGTTTGTCATATTTAGCAGATTGGAAAGAGAGGAAGGAGAATGCAACAACAGAGAAGTCAAATTAAAAATCATCTGTAAAAAAAGAGCACTCGGTTATCTCATCAATAGATGGTCCATGCTTCTTTTTTATTAAAACAAATATCTCCAATAACAAGCTCACAGGTAATCAATGCGATCCACCATTTTGCTGCTTCTGTTTACTTCCATTGTGCATTGTGCAACGCCCTCCATTGATGACTCTTGATTACCAACCAATGGAAACTTGAGTTGGCCTAATAGATAGCACCAAGGTTCCAAGAATCCTGAATCGGCCCAATTTAATTTGTTTGAAAAAGGGTAGCCGTTGTATCGCACGGTTTTCGGAGCTAGCCACCTCCATGAGTCCCTTAATATTTTCTTTTTTGTTGCTATAGTTATCAGATATTTCCATCTTAATTTTTTGGAGAATAGAAACTTTCCACAAGGTCAACAAAGGAAGTAATTTAGTGACGGTTGTTGTGTGACTTTGGAGCCAATTAGAGGTAGTATTTTTACAACCCTTTCCATAGATGAAATCATTGTCTTAAAAACCTAGCTACTGAGAAACTGTTAAAAATGTGTATTTTTTTGTCGATTTCAAGGGCCAATTATGTATAACCCTGAGTCCATATTACTGCCACATTTTCTTTTGCTTTTATGGATAACCACTGTAATTTCATCGGCCTTATCACGCTCATTTAACACAGCACTTAGTCAGATTGTGGCCACCACGTCAACAAGTCATAGTCTTCACAGTAAATCTGTCATGCACGTAAACCACAGCTGTCACGCTCGCACTTCTCCATTTTCATACGCTGCATTTTCTGGCAAAGCCAGGTCTTTGTGTTTGGCTGTGTCACACTCGCACCCATTTTCACACCACCTACTCTTCTCTATGCTTCACCATATTTAATAAAGCCCTGCTCCTCACTGCTCTACTCCCACAGCTTTAGAAAAAAAAGGGAAAGATTTACAGGAGGGGTTGTTGAGGAAAGACTTGGAAAAAAAAGAGAAGAGATAGCAAGAGGTATACAGTGTGGCATTTTGAAAGAATGAGGTGCCTCTGTGATAACTGAGGGCGAGAAAAGATTAGAGAGGGTATTAGGTACAGATGAGGGGAAGATGACTTGGCGGAAAGATGCTTGTAAGAGCAGAGTGATAGAGAAAGGAATGAAGGTGCTTTGTGGGGCCGGATGCAGAAGAAAAGCGAATGAGGGAGGTAGATGAATGGAGAGAGAGTAAAGGATAGATGGAGAATAACTGAGAGTGAGACAGGAAAATTGGTGACAGGCCATGAAATGAAAAGGCAATACAACTACACTGCAGCAAAGAGCCTATTAAAGTATGAAATATGGCTTTGCTTAGTCAGTGTATAGCCTTTCTTTTCCTACTTTTTTATTTATAAAGATGCAGCTGTACAGTACGGGCCCACATGGTGCTGTATGAGATATTTAAGTGTGTAATCTGCCTCATAACAGATTACACATTGTTGACGACAATAATGACCAACAGTGACGATGACTAATAATGATTAACTCACTGTTTATTCATAACTTGATGATACAAAGTGTCATCTGTGACTCTGTTGTTGTTCTCCTCCCACAAGTCATTTCAGAGTTTTCCTCTCCATCCTCCTGTGTCCGTCTCTTCTCTGTGTCACATACTTTATTAGCTCACTCCACAGGAGTCACTCATTATACAGTAGCTGCCATTCTCATTCTCAGTTAATCTCTCCTTATTTCATTCTGCTCGCATGCCTCACTCCGACGTTCGTTCTGCTTTCTTTATTCCTTTTTCCTGCGATGCTATTCTCGGACATAAAAAGGCAATAAAGATCATGCTAGTAGCAATGTGCACACTCAAAAGCTCACTTTTACTGGCTTTACCGTGACTATTAAATCAGATTTATCATCAAAGCTCTCATAGTAGCTCAGTCTCAATTGGAGTGATCTTGTTGACGTGCAGAGGCATGACGTGCAAAGATACAATAAGGACTACTTGTTGAAACAAGGTGTGAAATGGATTACAACAAACAGGCAAAAACCAACATATCAGGCAACAAGTGGAGTAGTTACGTTAATGTGTCACCTACTGGCTGCCCTTATTTTGCCTACTTTAGCAAGATATGAGTCATTCTCCCAGAGAGAAACAAACAAGCACCATCTTTGGTTTATTTTCTTAAGTCCCCTTGAATGAATAGAGCCATGCTTTTATTGGGTTTTCATCATTTTATTTCCAAAGCACAGAGGGATACTTCTTTGCTGAGGGCTGGTTAAAGGTGCTTTATGTAACTCTGGAGCAATATAGTTGATTGCTGAATCACATTCTAGGTTGTCAAATACTAATCCATGCGGTTGATGGTTCAGTGCGACTGCCAACCCAAAGCGTTGGTCTTTGACAACCTGAGAGTGAGGCTCAATAATCAACCAACTTACTCCAGAGTTACATACAGCACTTTTAAGCTCTTAACCCTGGATTCCACAAGGTGCAACTGCACCTCGTACCACCTGCAACTTAGTATTGTTTCATCCGCGCAGCGTCCTATCACATCGGTGGTGTTTCAGAAGTAGAGCGTTTTGCCTGCCTGATTTTGCAGACTCTCTGATTTCGTTGATTTGGTCATTATTCCTCGATGTTTGTGCTTTTACCATAGGTGGGTGATTAGGCAACATGGTTAAAAGGTTTCTTTCTGTCTATTTTAGTCGTTCTTCTTGTTGGTATTTCTTGCTATTTATGCTGTAGCTTAATAAATTAAAGGTCCAGATATGGTGGGTCAAGTATATGTGGCTATTTTTTAGTTTTTAAAAATGCATTCATTTTCTATTTATATTTGCACATATTTCTATTTACAGTGTGTTTATTTGGAAAAGGGACTAGATGCTACCGTTCCACTTCCTGTTAGGTTCAACTGCACAGTGAAATACGCCACACCTCCGTCAAAAATAGACTAGAGGTGGATGTTTTTAGTGGAGCAGAGCAAAGAGTTGTTTCTGGGTCGCTTCTGAAATGCTCAGCAGCAACACCTGGTGAAATAGCAAGCATTATCTGGAGTAGCCACAAACAGCTCCACCCTTACTTCAAGGGCGTCAAATGCTGACGCTTTGTGAGGCCCCTCACACTCCCACTATGAGTCTCATAGTGATGCATAGGGTACCCTTTAGCGAAGCTGTGACACACACCTGAAACACATTGTAACACAAGGCATTTGATCAGGCTTTTATTGAATCCATTTTGTCTTTTCCCCTCGTGTCTAGGTTTGGTAACTTGTCTCTGAAAAACAAAACTCTAATTTAAATTGTCAGAAGAGCTAGTAAGCTAATTGGTGAGTCTCAACTCAATCTATCAGCTGCTGCGTGAGGCCAGTTGTTTTCTTCAGGACTGTTCCCATCCCCTCCATAGTGAATTTCAGCTTTCTCGCCCAGACCATTGGCTCCCGGCCCTTGGGTGCAGACCAAACCATGTAGAAATACATTTGTATTAGCAGCTACTGGACAAAGCTAGCACAAGATGATAAATTTGGCACTTTGGGGTGAGTGGTTGACTGTGTATGTGTATTTAGAAGCACTATGTCATGACATTCGTAGGAATTCTTGTGCTTTGATACGATTATGCTTGTTGTAGTGTGTTTTGTTTTAATGTCCTTTAAATCTGTGTTGCTGTGATGTCTTGTTTTGGAATACTGAATTTCCTGTCTGCACAACAAATTTACCCCTGGGTACTAATAACGAAACCTTGAGCCTTAATCTTATTGAGCAGTCGCAGTTCGGTTTAAGCCACCTCGCAGCTGGAACTTGTCATAGCTGCGCCCGTTGGAATCCAGGGGTAAGACCTCAGCTTGGCCTAGAAAACCATCTAAAAACTTTGTCTGACTCTTTGAAATGCTGTTCCACTGTCTCAATAAGTGAAACATTACCAGAGCCCTTGATTCGGTTACAAAATTGTCTCGCACGTCTCCCAGCATTACAAACTCTGCCATGGAAATGAACGAGGCATCTGACAAATGGATTCCACCTACTCGTCTCACTCCTCCTCCTGTTTTTTCTCCTTCTTTGTGTTTTCCGTCTCTCACTTCACTTTCTGTCTCCGCAGGAACAAAAGGATCAGAGTTATTCTACTGTGAAGACAGCCGCCACACGGATCAGTGTCAACAACCTCAAGCCTGGCACCACATATGTCTTTCTCATCCGGCCTTTCTCCACGCCGGCCCCCTCCTCATCCCTGTCCTCTTCCCCTCTGTCATCCTCTTCTTCCTCCTCTGCCTCCTCCTCATCCTCCTCGACTTCTTCCTCTTCTTCATCATCCCCCTCCTCATCGTCCTCCTCCTCCTCCCCGCCGCCCATTGACTACGGAGCATACAGCGCTCCCCTGGAGCTGCAGACACTTGGCGAGTGTGAGTAGCCGTTTTACGCCTCCTCCCCCCCTTCTCCTCCTTACTTTCTCTCCTTTCTCTGCGCTCCCTCCTCTCAGCACCGCCAGGCAGATTGGGATAGGGGGTTTGTGTAGGCACCTGGCCAGCCCACACAATGAAGCGTGCTGCTAGAGTGAGAGAGATAGGCAGAGACAGAGAAGGGGATGTGACTGTGTCTGAGATTATGTGTGAAGACGCAAGATTTTACCAGTAAGCTGTGAAATGGTTCTTCTTTGTGCAAGTTGATACTGTGTCCCTTGTGTCACCTCGGGGTCTGGTTGGGACTCTGTGTGTGTCTAATGTGTGTGTATGTGCGTTGTAGGGCTTGTACCTCTCATGAATTCTTTGTTTTGAACCTTCTATTTACCAAGGAAAAGGGATTTGTTGAGCATTCACAGTCTAACTCACCCGAGAGCTGCCCTGCACCAGCACTATCTTCCACAGTTGGCCGAAGACCAGCTCTACCAAAGATTATTTGTTTTTAAGCAAGTGGGGTCTTGCACTTCTTTTGTTTTGCTTTAGGGTGAGAGATCTTAGTTGTACTGTAACTTTTTTTGGACGATGCATATTCAGTTTGCCTCATTCGCCTACGGCTAGATCAAGAGTCGAGTGACTGACGACCTGACACAATCACAAGGCAGCAGCACAGCTACCTCTAGTGGTCATGTACAAAACGCAGGCGTGCAAACAGATTTTAGACAATATTAACAACACACTATCATCAACCTTTGTCACATTATTGTGACATTTATCTGTCAAGTGAAATATGCATTAAGCAAACATAACTACGTGTAGCTTGATAGTAAGCAAACAGGCAGGTGCACAGCTACAGTGCTACAGAGCTGCAGGTACAGAAGGGGAAAAGTGAATGTTCTTTAAGTGTTTACATTGAGGTTTTGAAGATTCATATTCACGTTACTACTCGATGCTCTGCCATGTCCCAGGATGGTAAGTGTTGCAGATCTATTGAGGTTCAAAGTAAATTTTTGACCTCAAAAACAGCAGAAAACAAAACTGTTGTTGTTTTTAATAACTGTACCAGTTATTGCAAAGTCAACAACAAACTCAGCTCCTAAACCAGTGTGCACAAGACATCCCTAAATTGCTTATAAAAACTAGAAATGTGAAAGTCTACAATTCCATGGCAACTGGCAAACTTGCAGAACTGCCATCTGCTGATGAAGATAATGTGATGTGACTTAAAGCAGCTTTACTACAACAGTATTTTGTGCAATATTGAAACACATGGTGTCATTATATTTGTTCCTTTGAGTCATTTTAGTGAATTATGTAAATGCTTTTCATACAGTATAATAAGAGAGGGTCAAGTGTAATATTAATAATGTAGTGGAGGTCGTGACTTTCTGAAAAAGGAAAACGTCAGTTTAGCCTGTGCTCTAATCAACTGCCTGTGAAATTAATTCGGCCCTGAAGGTCATCGCTTTATTATTTGTTCTTATCTCCTGCTCTTGTTCACTCTTAATACACAGTAACTGACTATATGTTGTGATGAGGAGTGTGTGGTTCTTTGTCCAGCTAATTGTTGCACACCCAGTTCAGCAAGGTGTGTTGTCAGTGGTTTAAAGCATCATAGATGTGGGTTAGAAGGGGACTGCCACACTTAATAAGATGGCCATTATCAGGCCATGTGAAATGGCCGTTTACATTTATTGTTTGATGGTGACCTCTCGTAACTGCAATGATTATGTTGGGAGCAAAGGAGGAAGTCAGGTGATTTAAAAAGGGAGAAGGTCCATGTTGGGTAGCTGTGAGGGGTTGTTCATGGGTCAAACAAACACAGGACTTTACCCTGGAAGATGGGGTTTATGTCCCATATGAAACCAAAATCTGTGACAGTTGGGAGAAGTCTCTCAGAGGGCATTCTAACAGAAAGGGATTTCATAGCTAAGATTAGGATAAAAGTAGTGGTTTGGGTTAAAATTAATCGATTCCTGGCAGATAGCCTACAAGGAAAACTTTCATGTGCTTTTTGCACCTAAACCAAATGGCAGCCTCCAAGGCTGAAATATGAAGCCAATGGAAAAGTGCCAAAAACTTCAGTTTCTTAAATTGCTACTTGAGGCTGGCCTCCAGAAGCATGTCAGTTCCCATGTTAAAAAGCCCAGCTTTACAATAAGACATGTTTACAACTTGGTACAAAAGACGGTTTTGGTCACAATAGCTATATTTACATTTAATCTTACATATGTGACAGGCTGTCTGTGAGACATCACCACAGTCTATGAGTCAGATCCACCCCTCACTCCCGCAATGTTCCAACCTCTCAACCAAATTTGGTCACTTCTGGCTCCAAAAGTCCAGATTGTGATGAACGAAACATCAAACTTGAGGCTTCAAAACAGGACTCCACAAACCAGTGGGTGAAGTCATGGTAGTTATGTCCATAATTTTATACAGTCTCTGGCCTAAACCTAACAAAAGCGAAAGTGAAACCTAACAAAACTGTGCCTGTTTCACAATTGTGGATAAGCATTTAATGGGCTGATAACAGCCTTTAATCCTAATGGTAGGTATGGCAGATCCCTGCAAACCGATATCTATGAGGCTAAAAACCACAGACAATGGCCATTTAATGGACAAATAACACCCAATTCAGGTGGTGTTTTTGTTCATAATGTCTAACGCATTTTGTCATTTCCAGTGGCACTGGCGTCCAGTGAACAGAGTCCGGTGGTGATCATCGTTGTCGTGTCCGTGGCTGCCCTGATCATGCTGCTCTCTATGGGAGTTGGGCTGCTCATCTGGAGGAGGTAGATATGTAACTATTTACAGATGTAAAACATGCATTATCCACTATACACTTCCTATAGCTCATCCTGTCATTCTCAGATTTTAATACCATTTGCATGTTACACAAACAAATACTCAATCACATACTCTGTCAACTGTCACACGACATTCTGTTATAATCCAGATTACAGTAATCCAGAGACAGGAGGAAGTCCCTCTGTGAAAGGAATATGCAGTGACGGAGGAAGAATGGCTGAAATTACAAAATAACCAGTTACACTCGTCATCTAATATGCAACCTAAAGAAGTCAGCTCGATAATGGTGCTGTCTGCGTTGAGGGGAAAATGTTGGCAGGGTCAAAACCTCCTTTGATCATTTTCTTGGCTCAGAGTTCATAGTTCTTTGCTATCTAATTAGTTTTCACATCGAGAAGTGGGAATTGTGAAACAGCAAAGAAGATGAGAGAGAGGTTAAAGCAATGGCACTTGCATAACAGCTGACACATGGTTTACTCAGACCGATAGAACGCCTGGCCACCAAAGAGAGTTCAAAACTCTTTTGTGCTTTTTACAATACGAGTGGACAGTCACATTCATTCTTTCACTTCATGTTGAAAAAGAGACCTTAAAATGATTAGAGACAACTGAAGTATTTCACCTGTAAGCAGATGGTTAGAATCACAATGATTTCTATGACTGTGACCTGTGGGCGCACTGCTCAGTCTTATTAAATCAAGCTTCTTTCAATTTGGAGAGTTTTGTGGTGGCGGGAAGAGACCAAACAGACTGCAGCAATCAGTTTAAGAAGATTTATTTCTTTCATTTTTAATTTGAAGTGGCAGTCTGGTACACTTAGGCCCAAATACTGGGTCAGTTTGGGTCCATTTTAGAACTCAAGTGCAAGAATGGTAATGACCAGCATAAAATTAGGTCAAGCATTATGTTAGAAATTATAAAGTAGGGCAGTTAAAAGATACACACCTGAAGTTTCAGAGGGACAGTTCACCCCAAAGTCAAAAATACATATTTTTCTCTTACCTGTAGTGCTATTCATCAGTCTAGATTGTTTTGGTTGAGTGTGAGTTGCTGAGTCTTTATCTGCCGTAGATATCAACCATAGACATGTCTGCCTTCTCTACAGTATACTGGAACCAGAGGGCACTTGGCTTGTGGTGTTCAAAGTTAAAAAAAAAAAAAGATGTATAACTCAACAGTAATGTCTCTTTCCAGAAATCATGACCTAGATACTCAAGATAATCCGCATACCTTGTTGTGAGCAGTTTCATGTAGAAACTATTTTCTTTCTACTGAACTAGACCCGCCAATGATATTACCGTGTAGACGGAAGCATGCATCTGCTACTAGTTCACCTAATGTAACAACTCAGCCAGGGAGGATGCTATTAATGCTGACATCTTGCATTGTCACAAGCACAAGCCTCTTGTCCATGAGTAGATGTACTATTCCTTCTGCGCAGTGATATGGTTGACAGGTATAGTTAAGTAAAAAGAAGGCAGTTCATACATGAAGCTGCTTACATCAAGCTCTGTGTTTCATCTTGAGTGATCAAGTCATGACTCCTGGAAAGAGACATTACTGTTGAGTGTTTCCAATGTATTTTTTTGGTGCTTTGAGCACTGCAACCTGAGTGCCATCTAGTTCCATTATATTCAAGAGAAGGCAGACATCTCTACAGCCGATATCTCCAACACTCTGCAACTCACACCAAAATAATCTTGATCGATAAATAGCACTACAGGTAAGAGGAAGAATATGTGTTTTTGTTTTTGGGAAGAACTTTCCCTTTAAAATTGTTGTTTGATAGCTTTACAGTAGAAATACACAGGACTACTAGGGTGTTGATTTTTGGGAGAATCTATATAAGGTACATACATACATTTAATTGGACTCCTTTTGGTAGTAGCATTAGCTGTTGTAACATTTTACCAAAAAAAAAAAATTACCTATGTTTGACTATTTTACTAGTTTTTGTTTGGGGCTAACTTGCAAGTCATCGCAGGCAGTGATCTGATGTAATACTAAAGACAATATAGACAACAATTGAGTAATAATTGAAAGCCTTGTTTTTACTTTTGTTAGTCTTTGCGGCAAGTATCACATGAATTAATTTGTCTTTGAGTTTTATGATGCTACTAAACTGAGAGTCACACGCAATCAAACAGTCAATCAACCAGATACTCAATGTGTGTCTTGTTTCAATTCAATGCTGCCGTTCTGTGTCAACTGGGGTGCTTTAATGCATGTTTTATTGTCTTGTTTACTGCACTGAGTACATCTCACCATATACTTGCATGTTTTATTCAGCTGAGTAGATAAAGGGGGGTGAGAGTGCATTTCTCCTTGCCGTTCCAACCACTTTGCTCTTTGACTCCTGTCCAATTCTATATTCTGCCAGCTCGCCTCACACACGCCCACACAGATACACACACTCTAACACAATGTATAGTGTATGTGCCACTGCACATGAGAACATATAAGCAGGGGGGCACATGTCTCCTCCCACACAGTTACACTCATGGCCAGAAAACGTTGTTGTTTTTTTATTCCATTTGGCTGGTATTCAATTGATATCTGTCGAGGGAGATTTTCAGATACATCGTGAAAGTGTTTGTTTGCATAGTTTGTTGGCATTCTCTTGTTCTCTCCTCGACATACATGCCACCTTTCATCCAGACAAAGCAAAGCAGGCCTTTTCCAAGGAAACGCCTACCTGTACAAAAGGGAATTGTGATACAGAGACCACCAAGCCAAATCGAGATAGACACAAACAAGCCAATGATTGAGTCAGCCAGGTGTAGAAATGGGCTCTATTCAGTACCAGGAGCACCATATAAACTAGTGCTGTCAGTCTAAAGGAGTATATGGGAATAGATGTACACACATGCAGTACACAGCCGTGAGACAGCAACAGCCCAGTAGTAGAAATACTGTACTCAGATTATACAAAGATGTGCTAACTCTTCGTACACACACACACACATAAGTATTTAAACCCATTGTTGCTTTGAGGAAAGGCAGTGTCATCCCCTCATGCACAGCCAAGTAATGAATAATAATGCTTATCTTTCTCTCCTTTATTTCCATCACTGCATTCATTGCAAGTGGTCTCCATTGTTCATCGCTGCTGGACCATTAACTTGCTCTTCATGTTTTGCATAGAGACAAAGAGGGAATGGCTTGATGCCTCAATTACCATGCTCTAGTGTTTGCAAAGACAGCCAGCTCCTGGCCACAGCTGGAGGGGACTCAGTTACATCGATCTGTCTGCTCACATAGACACATGGAAATGAGTCCCAGTGCACACACACATGAAGACACAGGCGGTCTTAAACATGTAAGGCATGCGTTTGCAATTATGGAAGCCCACTTACTCAGGTGTCTGACTTTTGATGTGAGGTATGTGTCAGTAGCAGGTTGGCTCTGACTCATTTTAAGACCAAAACACACCAGCAGCTTACTAACAGCTTGTTTTCTATGTAAGTGTATGTGATAGTCAGAATGCACCACTGCTATTTTTTCCCAGTATTTTTGCCGGTCCATGAATCAGAAAAGTATCAGTACCCATTTTTCAGATTTGCCTCTCAATTGGTGCATCTAAGCTTCTGTACTGACTTCTTATCTTGTTTGGTGGTATCATGTCTTTTTTTGGACTGACACATGTAACAGTGGATGAGGTGAAAGTTACTGAGGTATAACAACATCCTGACCTTTAACGCTGTCTGTCAGCCAGACAGCCAAACAGCTGGCTAGCTGGACACTGAAAATTTTCTGCTTTCTACTTTTTTACTGTTTCAAGTCTCGTCATCTTAACTTTTTAGATTTTGGTTGTTTTTAACTATCTGTGGAAGTGCTTTATTCAGGTTTTAATTAACTGGTCCATTTGGAGAAGAAGGATATTTCTGCGGCTAATTTGGCTCCAGAGGCCTGTACTACAAGGCAGGATTTGGGGTTAGCAACTCTGGAGTTAAAGTTGGTTTCCAGTACTATGAAGCTGATTCACTTTTTACCTGGATAAATCACCATGGTAACTTAAACCCCTATTCCACCACACAAAAAACCCACTAACACCCACTAATATCTGGCTTTTGTATATAATGGAAAAGGTTACAATCTGAATTCATACCTGGCACAAATTACTCTGCAGTGGTCATGGGTATTTATAGGCTCCAGCTCTGATCGGCAGTTATGGAAATCCAACACCCAGCTGGATGCGCTAATTTGTGCCCCTTTTGCAGCACAATGCAATGACGCACTGCTACAAATTCCATTTGTCTCCATCCATGCAGCGCTCAAACATTGTTCCAAATAATTGGAACCGAGTTTGAAAAGAGAGACTGAATAAATGACAGATATAAAAAAGAAGTAGGCTGCTATAACAGTTTCACTGACCTCCATGCTGCTTTCTGCTGTTTACTAAACTGTTTTCTGATGCTTTTTTTTGTGATGTCAAGTGTGACACACCAGTTAAAAAAAACAGAAAGGCAGCTCATCTACTACAGAGCTGTGTACAGGGCTCTGGTCTACTGACAATTGGGAAACAAGTCTATCATTTATTTTAAGGAGATTTTCTCATGTTAAAAAAACCTGCATATTTGCACAATTTTTGGTGGAAAAAGGGTATTATGCTAAATAGCTTATCTGCTCTGGAGCAGGTTAACTCTAAAGGATCAGATCACAACCTGTCAACACCTTGACCTCGAATCTAATCAGATAACTGGGGATAAAAAATATCCCAACATGGATTGAAGTCTTGAGTGACAGGTAAAAAGAGAATATATTTTTTATAGCTCAGTAGAATCATTTTATTGTTCCAGGGTTTCTAAGTGTCTAACAAACTGTGAGATCGTTTAAACACATAATAATAATTATAGCTGCATTTTAATTTTGCAAAGTTTATTATATCCCTGGAGTGATAGCTGACAGTGTGGCTGATTTTTACACTCTGATTCCATCACTGCAGCTCAGAACAACACACGACACCTGTGTGATGATAACTGGGAATAAAAACCTCTGTCTTTTATTAGAATAATTATCCACATGCTGTTAATCTGCTCCCGTGATTATAAATGCAGTACTTTGGTCAGATAACCTCATCAGTCATCAACTACCTTTTCACTCTTTCCCTCAGGAGCAAAAACAGTCTGGAAATGCTTTTTATGTGTTTAGAACTCTCAGTAAGAATAATGTGGGGAATAAAAATGGAGGAAAATTATGATGGGACAACAAGGAATGAGTTCTTTGTATTGCCCATACCTTCTTGTGACACTTCATCCCATCACTCACACACACACACGCACACACAATCCATCGGTGCCTGACAGACTTTGATAGAGCCAGAGTTCCAGGGCATTGCCCAAACATTCTCCAGGAAGCCAAGGCTTGACTGGTCAGTGTGGGGATTGTTTACCCTTCAGTGGCCACACCAGCACGCACATGTCTCTTGTGATTGAGTGTGTGTGTATGTCTATGTCTTACAAGTGTGCAAGAAGTTATCAGCAGCAGGAGATGGAGAGGAGATCAAGAAGAAAGGAGGAAGCGGGAAGTAAAGCAGAGGGTCATTTCATAGGGCCATTGACTCTTGGCGACACAGCGGAAAACAGCGGGATACGAAGGGAGAAAAATGACACGCAGGAGAGATGGGCAGGCCGAGAGAAAAGGTCTCAAGCGCTGTGGTGTAGTTTCCTGCGTGTCTAGTACAGATCAGTGCTTTCATGTTTTAGAAAGCCCCCCACCAGCAGACACAGACATCTTCCATTTTTTATGTGAAAGCTGTCTTTCCAAAGGGATCTGCATCCGTTTTGAAAATGTGTTGCCATTTATTATAGTCACAAATGAATAAATTATTACTTAAGTGCAAGTATGGAGCTGTTATTGACCCGTAACCCAAACCTAAAACTATATTGTCTTTCCCTTTGTGCAACAAAAGGGGGGAAGGTTATATAATCAGTAGAGCTCACTCTAATCTTGATTTTCAAGGAGCAGCTCCTTCCAATGGTGGAAAACAAAGGTGTCAAAGTGAGTTTCATAAACCAGAGTCATACTAATGGATGAAAAGTATGATAGATAAAAGTTAAAGTGGCTTTATGAAATTCCCCTATTTTCCATGTATTTTGCCCTACATAGTAGCTTTCCACTGGCCTAATTCCTCTCTGCTTCACTTTCACCTGTCAGCTAAGATTCTATTCCTGCAGTCTCACCTATTATACATATTATTTCCATAACTGCACTTTATTTTAGAGGAGAACTCAGGTACTGAGAGGCAGTGAATAGGCTTTTTTTTTCCATGGCATCCATTCCTTTTCTACTTAATGTTCTTTCCTGAAAACATGAGTGAGTGAGCTCGTGCTTGTACTTGAAAATGAGCAAAATTTTGAATTTGCCATTGAGATGCATAGCGTATGAGTAGATAAGGTTAATGCTGATTCTGTCAGCCCAAATCATGACAATCATCACTACTGTTACAGTAGTAATTTAAGAGAAAGTCTTTGGCTTATATTGTTGCTGTTTCTTCATTTATTTCCCTAATGTTGCTCTGAGCTTTGTACCAGTGATGTTTTTTTGTGGCAAATTTAATGCAGCTAAGGAAGCACAGTTCCCTTCAGTAGACGTGTAAATTTTTGCTTCATCGTGATATAATATTCTTTAGGCAGTGATACTACAGTATATTTGCCAGTATCACAAAGTCTGTCATGATCCAAGTTCGATTTGATTCAATTCAGGGGTCCGCGATCAATATGAGATAATTTCATAAACCCATTTAACATAATCTGTTACATAAGAAGCTGCCACCATTTTCTTTTTTGCTTTTGAACATAAATGATAAACAAAACACATATACAATTTGGAAGTAATTGTATCTGGTTAAATGGACTTTAAATTGATTCTACTAATGCACAACCAGCACATAGGATAAGTTAACCCTCTGGGCTTTCTGCCAGAGAGACCTTTCTGTACGTAATATTTTAATTTCAACCCAAACCATGATCTTTGTCCTAAAACTTAAGGACAATATGGCTTAAAGTCCCGAGAGCAAACTTCTCACAACAGCCATAAAACATAACAAAATAATTTAACAAAAGTATAAAGATCAGCTAAGTAACACCTGTCAAGATTCATAGACAAAACAAGTTTTTTGGTAGTCACTTATTATCAGCTTAAGTACTTTTACGTTGCATAAAGTAGCTTTGAATTCTGAATTCTGGCGTTATCATCCAGCCTACCTGCCAAAAGTCAGATCACCTATCAGAAGTCAGGGATTTTATGTTCTTACAGACTGTATTATTCTTGGGTTGGTTTAATTTTCTCTATAGTCAGTAGGCGATATCAGAGGGCTCGCCATCCCCCTTGTTAGCAACATGACCAAAATATGCCCCCATTGCTAACCAGTCATTCGTCTCCCCTGGGCCAGGACCCGGACACTGTCCTAACCAGACCCAGACCTGTAACTCAAACTTTATTTAGAATAACTTACTTTTGACTGAACGTTTCTATACTTACAAGCACAGTGTTTGTAGCACCGGCATCTCCCGTGATGCCATACAGCCAATCAAATCAGTGCATTCCAGTAAGCATTGGAACTCGATTGACACAGGAGAGACAAGATAAGAGACGACTGTTGGAGAAATAAGAGATTCAGAGGGAAGTTATTTCACATGAAGTGTTCTAAAGACAGAAGGGCAGACAGTGAAAACAGAGCGTTTAATCAAGAATGTACAGACTTCATACGGACATCTCAAACCCAGTGTCTCATTATGGTTCACAGACCATGGCGATTATTAAAAGCAGCAATGTGAAGCGCCACTATGAGACAAAGCACAGAGCATTTTTTTTAACAAACATACACACTCAAAAGCAAACTGAGGGCACAGAAAATAAAATTTTATACTAACCGGTCTATTTAATCATACAAGGTACAACCCAAGTAAAATGGCACTGAATTACAGCACAGTGTCTTCTGTCAATGTCTATTGTCCTTTCTATATTTAATTCATTTCAATTCAGTTTTTATTTATAAAGCCCAATATCACAATTCACAATTTGCCTCAGAGGGCTTCACAGCATACAACATCCCTCTGTCCTTTGGACCCTCACAGCGGATAAGGAAAAACTCCCCAAAAAAACAACACATTTCCTTTTTCCAAGTTGTAATGTTGGAGGGTACATTGATTTCCAGTGTATCCTAGATTTTTCTTATTAACGAAACCCTGGGAAAGACCAAAAGCAGCAATGAAGTGATCCTCCTAACAAGTGCTGTCTGTGTTGTTAATTCAGAACACACCAATGAGACACAAGGTTGCAATGGGTGACATGTTTTCTTCATTACAATTAACAAAGGCTGCTATTTAAGTCAGACCCATAACACACCACTTTGCTTCTGTAAATACACACTATAAAGCGCCAAATCTGCAGCAGAAAACAGTTTGGCATTTTTTATTCTTTTTAAAGATGGAAAATATTTATTTGTAACCTTCAATAGACTAGGGAAGATGCAAAGTGTTGAGAGATGTTCTAACACAGTGTTTTGGTCTTTTTATTGGATCTGTTGATGCTAAAGAAAATATAGAATATGACTTTCTGTATTTTTTAAGTTTTATATTGTTATGCAGACAGTTGAAGAGAAAATACATTACTTAGTTATTTAGGCAAATCTACCCTTACCATTAATTACAGCGATGCATTGGAAATGAAATGCATTTTCAACAAATCTCTGAAGGACAAAGATTAAAACTAAGATGGCAGTTCTTGCCAACATTAACATTTGATGAGGCTGAGCTGACAGTGACAGAATTTGGCCCGACTCTTCAGTGTTTTGGCATCCACACATTTCTTTCTGCCATCTGGTTCTTTAGAAGTGTAAAATTTCAAAATTGGTCCAGAATTCAATTCAAAAGCATGAAATTGGAACTAATTTTGCGAAGGATTAAAGAACTACAGGATATATTTTCAAAATAGAGAATATATGTTTTCAAAGTAATGCTGATCTACGAATACTTGATCATTTTTGCATGTTTTCTTGGCAGCATCCACCATAATCCAATGGTTAGTTATTAGATTTGGGAGAAAGGAATCTATTCATCAATCCAAAGTTGTGTTGACTGACCGTCTTTTAAAGTAATGAGAAGAGCCAGAATTGACGTTGGCACTCCCCCCCTCCCCTCCCCTCCCTTGTCTTTTTCCCAGCAGCGTCTGCTCGAGCTCCTCCAATGTAACTCCTGCTAGCGTGGTGCTGCTCTCGACCTCCTTCTCCACTCTTCCTCCTCCTCCTCCTCTTCTTTCTCCTCTTCCTCCCTTCACACAGCTGATGCCCAGGTACACTGGCATGTCTGCACTCCCCTCTTCCCTACTCTTTTCCCCCTACCTTTTTCTCCTCTTTTCATTTCCTCCCAGTTGTCCTGCCATCTCTTCTCTACCTCTGCGCTTCTTTTAGCTTTCCTCACACCAAGTGAATGATAATAAGCCAAAACCGTTTCTCCTTTTTTTTCCTTTTTTTTTTTTCGTGAAGCTGTTTGGCCCAATTCCATATACTATATCCTCAGTACTGCGGTCTACCACAATATGAAATGAACTTGAAAATGTGATGGAGACTGTTACCGTTGAATTCATACTCCAAAAAGAAGCCACTGTCCAAAAAGAACTACTTTGCATCAGCTATTTCATTTTTGTCACATCTGTGACATTTCAAAAGAAGTAATGGAGATGGAATCAAGTCATGCGACTTTGCCTTCATGCAGCCCTGCCAATTATTTTTTTTCCCCTCCTTATTTCCTTGCTCCAAGGCTTAGTTGCCTCCTTGTCTCCTCACTTTCTTTATATCACTTAACTTGTCCCCTTAAATTTTATATTTCTGTACTCCTGCTCGCTGTTTGGCTTCATTCCGTCAACTCATCGTGCTGTGTCCTAACTGCAGTTTTCCACCCCTGCCTTCCTTCCTTAATTTCTAGCATCAATTCTCTCCCTGCACTTCTCATCCCGTCTTTCTCTCCTTGCTTCTTCCTCTGCCCCCTAACCGTGTACTTTATGGGCTATTCTGTGTGCCTCTTCAACTTTTTCTCCTTCCTTGCATACCCTTCTGCCCAATTATCCTCTTATCCGTAACCTCATATTTTCTTGTCACTTCCTCTGCCTCTCCGTCTCTCGACTTCCTCGCATTTTGTCTCACTGATTTTTTTCCCCTGCTTTGCCCTCATCCTCTTGTCATGTTAACCATTTGCTCCCTTACCTCTTCTCCCCCCCTTTTGGTCTCTTGCATCTTGTTTCCCCTGGTACCGTCATGCCCTCCGTCCTCATCTCTTTCCCTTTTTCCCCCATCGCTCCCTTTTCCGCTGTGCTCCTTTATCTATTCATTCTTGTCTCCTCTCCCCTGTCTGGTATCTCCTGCCCTGAGGATCTGTGCTGCATGTGTCTGCTGGTGTGTTTTGACAGACAGGGTCCTGACCTTGTCTCAGGCCCTGCTGCTGCACAGGCTGAGGGATGTGTCAGGCTCACCCTCTATCACATCTCCCCATGCAAACACTCACATGCAAAAAAAACCCACAACCCTGTAAACGCACGCAAGCATTTGTGCGTACGTGTGCATAACCACATACATATACACACACATGCATACACGTAAAGAGACAAGAACACACATGCTTAAAACCCACAGTGCGGGTCCATCAGGCTCTCTGTGAGCTCCCTCTCAGCTGTGCACCGGTTCTGTGTGAAGTGCTGATGTGTTCTGACATTCATATTAACGCACGGCTCCCTGAGCAGATATTATATTTCACTCAAACACACACACACACACACACACATCCAAGTCTATAGACACATGCATGGGCACCCTCACTCTTTGACTTTCCCAGGTACAGACTGAGCACCCCAGTGTCATCAGTCAAAGCTCAATTGGTGGGTAGAGAACTGAAAATCTATACTCAATTAAAAGTGCAATTAGTCCCATAAAAAATGACTCAAGTACAATTTAAAAAAAGTACCTAGTTAATAAATTACTAACAGTAAAAGTTACATTCCATTTTAATATCTTGTAGAGTGTGGGCAAACAGCACTTGTTTTGATAAGCACGCTTGTTAAACAAATGAGGATAGCCTATAGAATTGAGGTATAAAAAACCTTCTACTCTCTCTCCATCTCTTCCACTCTATACCTTGATCTTTATCATAACATCAAAGCTTAACATTGGATATGAAACATTAACATAGCTAATGTTAGCTAGCTAACTACATTTTCATGTACAGTATTTGCAGCTCACTTTTGCAATGTGCTTGTCGAGGTTAGAAGAGGACCTCTCAAAACATGTTTCTGGCCACGAAAACTTCACACAAATGTCTAATTGGGGGGGAAAATGATAAAATTATGACATTTTATATCCAAAAGGTCAAAGGTCAACTTCACTTCACTTCATAATAGTCTGCATGAAACAATTTTCTGGCCATTACTCAACGTCATAACTCAGGAACAGAAGGGGAGACACTTGGTCAGATACTGACTTGGTGACTCTTATCTTGTGTGTCCACCTTAAAACTGTGCAGATCTTTGTGCTGTCGAGTTGCAGCAACATTTAAAGCATTGTCAACTGTCATGGCTACATATGAGTCTGGACAGACATGGATCGAAACTGTAGCTGCAAACTGACTGGTCAGAGGACGCATAAAACCACGAGGCAGTAATTGCAGTTAAGATTTTGGTCCAAAAAGTGTAGCTAGGGATTGTCATTGGAAGCTGCCTCTTGTTCTGGGTTTTGCTCCTTCATCATCCCATCGTGGTCAAAAGACAGGCGGTGCTTTCTTCCTTCCAGGCAGCAAGTAGAGATGCTCCTCATGCACTCCTCCCCCACTACTCTCAATCCCTGCATTTAACACAGACTAGTCGTAATGAAGGTATACATGGCAAATGTAGTGAAGTAAAAAGTAGACTACTGTCTCTAAAGTATTCTTGAGTAAAGAGTAGAAGCACAGTTGCAGTGTTTCTACTCACCCTTGCCAGACTGTGTCTGAAAACCTGTTAACCAGACACAGTAATAATGTTCCACGTTCACTTGCTGATATGATGCTCGCAGATGTAAACACATCGACAAATATGTCATAAACTCTATAGTATATAAACTAAAATGCTGCTGAGGGTTGCAAAGATGAACACAATATTTCCATATATATCTGGGATGCATTTAGAATATATTTTATCCACACCCTGTTTGTTAGAGGAGCCTCTGATGTGCTGTCGATATTACCATCCAAACTTTCTCCAGCTCCTTGGCTGTATCCCTCTTGTCTTGTTTTTTTATCCCGCTCTCTAATCCAAGTAAGCACGACGCTGGCCATCCAGAATGTCTGTTCATCACTTGTTAATCTCTCACTTACAGTATGTGTGTGTTTTTGTGGTTTGTGTGTGTGTGTGTGTGTGCGTGTGCGTGAGCACAAAGAGCCAAGTTTTCCCTCTAAGCCGAAAAGCCGTCAGCAGTCAGATCATAGAGAGCTCTTTCCTCTTTAGACCCCATATGGTGGCAAGGGATGAGAGATAACAGTGTGCACATACGTGTTGAAAGTACCGTTGCCTGTGTGCGTGTGTGCGTGTGTGTGTGTGGGTTCATCTTTTTCATAAAAACTCCATCAGGGTGAAACAACAATAGCGTATCAATTCCCAGCCTATCTGTGTGTATCTGTGACTGGCTCAGTCAAATCAGGCAGGATTTCCACTTATTCAGCCTCAGATCTTTGTGTTGCTCATCAGTGCCGTCGCATCAGGGGTTTTTCTGAATGCCTCTCCGTATCCTCTCCATCTCCACTGTCGATACTCTTGTCTTCGCTTTCTCTCATCTCACAGTTTTTGCACATTCCATGTAATCTATTACGTTGCGAGATAAACAGCGTCTGATGCTTGTATTTGTTTGTGTCTGTGGGATGAAACAACTCTCTGATGCCTTTCTTTGTTTCTCTTTTCAGACAATGCGGCTACAGCAAAGCTTCACAAGAAGGAGACGAAGAACTTTACTTCCAGTGTAAGTGACAGTCATCAATTAATGATGTTACAGTTGTGTGCGTGTGTTAATGTGCAGGTAAAGAAAAATCAGTGGTTTCTTTTTTGAAAATGTGACATGGGAACTGTGTAGAACTTAAAGATGGTGTTGGACCAATAAAACTGAACAGCATCTTTAGTGTCTGGGCCTGAAATCATGGCTCCATGACACACTGAAGCCAACCTTAATATAACCCCTTCCCCTCTATATAAAAACCATGTTACTACTAAGGCAGAATTTATACTTCTGTGTTGAATCAACACCTTAGCTACGGCGTAGGCTCTGCGTCGACGTAGAACCTTCGCCGTAGCCCGAGGTTCACCTCCTCAGATATGTAACTACACGTCACAGCGACACAGACCTCCTGTCTATTTTTATAAGCTGAAACCATTTCCCTCAGTAGAAACAAAGCTTTTATTTGCTGTAATTTCACAGATAAGAAACAATAAATTATGAAGACAATAAAGCCTCCACAAATGCAGCATTTTAAGTCTTGTGTGTGATTTATCCTTCAGAGATTTATACTTGGGGATTTTTCCTGGCTTCATATGAGCAGAGGAAAATGTTTTGAAAACTTGTTTAGTATGACTGTTGTTTTGTCAGTGAACCTTGTGAGTTGTAATGGAGCCAAATGATGTACCGTTACCTTTGTTAAATGTCTCTGTTGTCCCTGGTTTTATATGAGAAGAGGAACAGATCACGAGCAGCTAGGCTAATTTATGCAATGTAAAATGCCATAGGCTTGTGCTAATAACATTAGTATTTGTGGGGAAAATGTGTCCAGATAAAGACAAGTGTTTTGTCTGTGTATGCTGCGAGTTACAGTGAAGCCACTTTGTGTACTTGTGTTTGAAATTGTCTCTATTAAGCCATGTTTAATGTGTGTTTAATGTGGGTTTTGAATCAACTAAACTTTTCAGCACTTCACAGAAACCCTGCTGCCGACTAGTGTTTTGGAGGTGTAACTGCAGAGTGACACAGACACACCACCACACAAATAAAAATGCTCACAACAGTGTAGGCGAGGTGTGTAGGCTACGATGCAGGGTCTGCCACACAACTATAAATTAGAATGCACAGCCTCAGTGTGGTCTGGTTAAGCCCCTGCGTGTGAGCAGCTCGTTCTTCAGCTTGTAGCGTGTGTGTGTGCTTCATGCTGCTGAGTTAGCTGCTACTTGAAATCTGTCACTTAGCAGCAGCTCGATCTTTGTTTCAGCTGCAAATTTTTTTTCATGATTTTAAAACTTTCATACTTGACCATTTTTTTACTCATTTAAATTTGGCTGGGTGGCTGGACACATTTTTTGGTGGCACGACTGAAGTCATTACACATAATTGTTTACCCGCACCGCAACTGTGGATGTTTATAGTCAAACCCTGAGGATAGGTTGAGGAGTGTGTCAATAAATGTCTTGTCTTTGTTATGCTATGTGCTGGAATGTATGCGCGTGCATTACACATGACTTTTGAGGCATTAAGTAGTGCCACCGCATTAATTCTTAATTCTGAGTGCATGCTTAGCCAACTCTGAGCACACTGACACACTCCATTAGGTGGTGTGTGCGGCTGAGTTTGATGGAGAGAGATTGAGATCAGGAGGAGGAGAGAGATAAAGAGCTGGAGACGGGGGGAGGGGAGAAGGAGAAAGAGGGTAAAAGCTCCAGAACAAGGCAGGCAGCAGCTGAGATTGTGCCTCCATAACAGACTTTAAATGTTGTTGTTGTATATGTTGTACAAGGTCGTAAATGCTGCTTTTTTTTAATCTCCACTTACTAAACTCTCAATGGGCCTTTTTTGTTTGACAGTGACAGAATGGAAGTAGTTTGACATATCTCTTCCTGCTTGTGTGTATGAGTGTGTGCCAATGCTTTGCTAATGTGCTGGATGTACGTGCGATTTTAGAGTTTCCTTTTGTGTGTGTGTGTGTGTACACAGTTTTGTAAATTCAGTGTGTGCGTGGGTACCCGTGTGTGCGTGCTCATTTGCGTTGTTTAATCTCCCAGCATGCTGAGCCCTCTGGAGAGGTTTGGAGCACTATGCCTGATGAATAATGAGCCGAAGCCATGCGGCTGGGAATTAAATCTGCCCAAACAAAGACATGCCAACAGCTGACAAGCACGCAATACACACAGAAACACACAAACACACACTTTTGGCCCACTCTTCAAACACACACATCTTTTTTTTTTGTAGAACACGGACACTCACATAAATAGGCACAAAGACACGTTTTTGTTCTCTTTATCCAACACACACTCTCTTGAGTCCACTTCCTGTTCCGTGACTGTGGACTGAGTGCAACATGCTCTCATGGCACTGCAGGTCTGCCATGGAGTGTGTGAGAGTGTCATGTAAGCCTGATTTAAATTTTTTTCTCCTCCCCATCTGTTCGCCCGCTAGACTCTTAAAAACACATTCCTCGACCATATATTAACACAGACGGACAGGGGAAGAGAGAATGAGTGAATAAATGAGTGTGCGGGTAATAAAGTAGAGGAGGAAGGAAGGAGTGAAGGGCGCAATAAGAGGGGAGAGAGTTGGAGTATGAAGAGGTGAGTTGGCGGAGACGGAAAAAGACTCATCATAAGTGACACTGCTCAGAACATTAGTTTTATGTCGGAGTATGTGACCTAGAAACATGCAATGGGAAGGAAGGAGGAACAGATCATCTGCACTCTCCAGTTTTTAGATATCGTCCAGAGTTTAAGAGCGACGGATAGCGAGGGTGTCTGAGGAAACAATGGAGACAGATAATAAAGCACAATGGAGTCTGTGGCCTTTTGTTTAGAATGAAAATATTTGGGGCTGGGCATGCTCACTTTATGGTCCACTGAAGATTATGCAGCCGAGTGTGAACATGCTTCAGTTTCCCCTCAATCGCTCATGGCAGTGACACAGTTAACCCTGAAACTAATCAGCCACAGAGCCAATGAAGCGTGCACCTGTGTGTCATACGTGTTTCTGAGCGTTTGCAGTCATTTTCAGCTGTTATTGTTCATTTCATGAGGCATGTGAGCACCCCCTTTCATCTGTGTGTGTGTGTGTACTGCACAGCTGGTTGTTAGATACAAGAGTGTGTTTGAAAACCCTATTTGACAGAAAAGAGTCTTCGATCCTCCACTCACTCCTGGCCTTGAATAGAAAAGGTTTCATTTGCTTCATAATTGGACTTTTGGCTTTATTTGTCGATGAGTGTGTGTGTGTGTGTGTGTGTGTGTGCCTGTACACAAACATATCTGTGAGTGTGTTTGTGTTGGATCAATAAGCCGTTATGAGGCAGCCAGTATAGGGTCCCTCCAGTCGATCTAAAGCTGTAATCACATCTCGGAGCCTGTGCGCCAGCTTTTGGGAAAACTCCCAGGCCTTTTCCTGGAAGATTAGCCTTAACATGTAGTAACCAGGGTCAAAGGTCAACTAATTGAGAACTATAGTCCACTGGTTAATGGTTATTGGCTATCTGCTAGCAAGTTTATTTGCCACTTGTTAGTGTTCAGTAAATACCATTGGCAGTTGATAAAGAAAACAAGAGGCTCATTGAGAAAGCGATAGTGCCTTTGTTTTGTTGTGTACAGTCAAACAGTCAGGGTCAATATCACTCGCAGTTTTAAATGTCACCTGAAATTTCCAATTGTTTTGTCTCATTAGTAAGTAACAACAACCTTTTCTTTGAGGAGTGGATAGGGAATAATAATTAATCTATTTTGAATTTAGATTCTAATGTCTACCGTGCACTAATAAACTTTGAAGAGGCTTTTATAAGACTGAGACTTTAAAGTCTGACACCCTCTCACGTCTAAAGACAGTGTCTCCCTTCAGTCACACAATGTCAGATTTTACGAAGACTGGGGATCTTGCAGTGTCACTATTTGCATGATTACAACAAAAATACTTTTGAGATCATTTTCCATCCTGCACTTGGTGGAGATTATTCTGCCAAACTCCCTTTAAGAAATATGATATTTAACAAGTTCTTACTTGTCTGCAAAAAGACACAAATCTACAAACACAAGATAAAAGGTGTAATATGAAGACATTATTCTCATCAATTCGGCATCAATTTAATCCATAAAGATTAATTGTATTTGCATACAAACTTTAAATTTTAGATTTTATGGCCTCCACTCACCACCAACATCCACTTGGTAGCTGCACTGTTTCAGTGGGAGGAGACTGCGGGAATGAAAGTCAAACTGTTTTAAAAAAAATAATATTTCTCACTAAATGAAGTGCTGGGTGGTGGATCAGATACAGGCTGAAATAAATACCAACTCCTGTTCATTCCACAGCTTCACCAGGACTTGTTCATGTTCTTGTGTCTCCATGTTTACTGTTTACTCGGTTTGCTGTTTTTTGTTGGGTGCTGGAAAAAGTGCAGCTATTGGTCCTTTACAATGTCATTGAACTTAAGTATTTGCATGAGCCAACACTAAAAACTTACCATAATACTGAACATGTTTGATTTTGTCAGAACAGCACAATGAGAAAAGACTGACTTAGGGCCTGTTTATACGACAATGATTTGAACTTTTTTCAGCAGATTGTTTTCATGTAAACATGGCCTTAGCCAGCTCAGTTTTATAACCACTGTACACCAAATGATCAAGATCACGGGAGCGTACACCAACTGAGGTACAACTCTCATGATTTTATTCCAACATTGGAAATTTGTCTACAACAGTGAAATGGCTTGAAATTTAGGCCAGCACGTTGCTATTTTTACTGATATTAAACCCTAGTCTTTGTCAACAAGTTATTTAGCCCACAACATATCACTTTTATACTAACTGGGCTATTTATCAAATGTCACATTAGGGATAGAGGACACAGAGACATGTTATTTTGGGAGATTTCTTTTGCAGAGGTACCTGAGCTGTCACCTACACTGTCATTATTTTTTGGGAAGTACCAGTACTCCAAACTCTAAAACTAACAACAAAGCAGCAAGCCAACTACAAGCACCCTGCCACTTTAAGGTTCCTCTGCCTCAGCATTTCACTGTCTATTATGTCCTGTCCCAATTTCTGCCTGAAGATTATATTGTGTCTGTGCGTGTCTGTTATTTTGCATATGTGTGTGTGTGTTGGTGAGATAACATTTAGAAGCAAGCAGAAAAGACAAAAAGCCTCGTGGAAGAAGCGCTGTGATCTCACTAAAGCCGTGTGGAGGAAACCCAAAGTCAGATTTGAGCGCTCGGAGCCTTTGATCTTGGTTTTTCTCTCTGCCTCTGGAGTTCGCAAGGTCAAAACAAACAAAAACAGAGAATTAGACAAGTTATGAATACATAAACGGAAGCATCTTTTAATGGAAAAAAAAAGGTTTGAAAAAAATCAGCTACTTTTGAAGTGTAGTTAATTTTGTGTTATATTTGGTTATTATAGCCACAAATATCAGTCTAAAAACGTCAATTTGAGATTTTTAAAGTAGGCCTACAGTTGTAGTGGGGTTTGATAGTAGAAAATGTTCCAGCTATCTCAGACATCAACAGTAAAACTGAGGTATTGATTTCCCTCTCTAGATCAGAGAGCAAGGGCTTCTTCCTAGACATTTTGGTCTAATGTTCAACAATCATACAGAGAGGAACTCTTTGTTGGAGGAGGCAGAAATACCAATTTCTCCACTGACTGTAGTCTCAATAGAGCACAAAGCAATGTAGACATGAGAAATGTTTTGCTTTGTGTTGAGAGAGAGGTACCGCCAGGGCTGCAGACTCTCTTTATACTAACAAAACAGTTGACCAGCTATCTGGATTTACTTGCTTATACACAGTTTAATGGTATGTCAATCTGAGAGTGGCTTCTTTTATCTATTTTGTGCCTCATCTGGACATTTTGTTGCTGGGACTACAGACTTTTATCTTTTAATGTGTTTCTTTGTGCAGACAAGCATGTGGGCCATACAATTTCTGTTGCTGTCCTTTTGATTTGATGGACTGTGGAAAGTCTTTCCTCACCAGTAAACTTCTGATAAATTGTATGTTTGTGTGTTCAGTTAAGATCCCAACACGGAGGACCTACATTGACCCAGAGACTTGCGAGGACCTCCTGCAGGCCGTGCACGCCTTCGCCAAGGAGCTGGACAACTCAAGCATCAAGATAGAGAGAATTGTGCACACAGGTGCGTAACTGTGCACGGAAACCAAGCAGGATTGTTCCTTTTTTGAGGGATTATTTCAACAAGTATTTAGTAATTTAAAGCAGCAAAGGCTGAAATATCCTGAGTTTTAGACTCCCTTTTACACCTTGCGCTAAAATGTGTCTGGTATCCAGATTGTATCTGGATATGATTTAATCTGGTTGCAGTTACACCTGGTATTAATATGTGTCTCCAGTGTCTACACTGAGATCTATTTGAGATCCAATGGCTGTGTGCAGTTGCCATTTCTCCATCATTTGCTCAGCCACTGCTTCATAAATAGCGTAGTTGTTATTTAAATTGCGATTGGACAAAAATGAAAGCAGATACTTGGTCTCATCTTGACTCAGTGAAGTATACCCCCGCGGTCTCTACGGTCCAAACAGGTCCCGCCCCCGCCTGTCAACACCTATTGTGTTAAAAATAAAACAAAATGTTTGTTTTGTATCATTGGGAAAAAAACATGGGTTGGACTTTATGCTACTGTCTGCATTTTCAGAGTCAATATTGGCACAAAAATAAAACCAATATTTTGAAAAAAAACTTAGCTTTTCTACAGTTTTCACCATGAAGATTAAACAAGCCTACCCAATTGTAAAGACAGTGACTTACAGGAAGAATATATTACAGATGAGGGAGACACTGCCTGACCACGTCTGGAGAGGGTTTGGTGAATTGGATCACAAACTATCCTCAAGGCATTTTGAGTGTATTTACACCAGGTCTTTTATGTGGTCAAGCACTAACCCCCAAAACATATTATAATGCAAGGTGTAAAGGGGATCTTAGTCGTTAGTATGGGTCAAACTCCTAATACACTGGACTCTACATTTCCCAGAATGCAATAGCATTTCTTGTTAGACATGTCTTTCAAACTCCACATCCTAAGTTCATTGCGCAGGCTGTCTCAAGCCCATCATCAGGGTTGTTTTTACAGGCTTTAGAAAACTCTCTTCAGAACCATAGAAGCCATTTCACATTTGTTTTTACAGGATGAGTAGCAACTAAAATGATCTTCATGTGTAAAACCAGTGGATTGCCCCTTTAAATTTGCAGCAGGATATGACCACCGCATGGGGTATCGAAGAATATAATGAGTATGGGGTGTATGGCACAGTGGAAATGATGCAATTCAGTTTAAATTGTCCAGAATGGTAACAGAAGCAAAATATTTGCAACCATTTCTATTGTGAAATCTAAGAGAGGTGAGGCAAAGACAGACAGCAGAGCAGGGACGATCAACAGCTGCAGTAATCTCGAGGCAACTCAAGTTATTTTTGCACTTTCCTTCAACCTGCCTTGAGACAAATTGGAGAAACCAGTTCAATCAGTCTGGCAACTTACTGATCTGCCAAAATCGAGCTCCACTGTTTGCCTCGTCTGCACTTGATGTTCCACTGTTTCACCTGCACCCTACTCCATCTTTGATCTCTCTTTGATCCCTTTGTATTTCATGTCTCTCTCTCCCTCAATAGTGTCTGTTCATTTGCGTCATCTCTCTTCCTCCACAATGAGTTGGTATTTCTCCATCTGAATCTGCTCTGACCTGTTTCCCCCTCCGTCTAACTCCCAGTCAGTCCTTCTCTCTTTCTTTCAAACTTTGCTCAGACATTACTCCATGTCATCAGTCTGACTTGCAACACCCTGCCCTATTCTCCCCCAGCTCTCTCTAGTATTTCATCAATCAATAGGGATCATGACCTCTGTTTATCTGTCTCCCCCTACAGGCGACTTTGGGGAGGTGTGTCGCGGCTGCCTGAAGCTCCCCAGTAAGAGAGAGCTGCCGGTGGCCATAAAGACGTTACGGGCCGGCTGCTCTGACAAACAGCGTCGCTCTTTTCTGAGCGAGGCCGGCATCCTGGGGCAGTTTGACCACGCCAACATCATCCGGCTGGAAGGTGTCATCACCACAGGTAAGAGGGATGGATGGATTACTGAACAGGCCTAACAGGCACAGGCCAGGGTCCCAAAACATCAGGGCTCCCCTTGACTTCACCTGCAAAATGTCACTTAAATAAACACAAACAGAAAGAGACACAAAATGACTACAAAGAGATGTAAAGGAACTACAAAAAGACACAGAATGACTACAAAGAGACACTTAATTACCAAGAAAAAGACGCACCTTGACCTTTAAAGAGACACAAAACAACAACAACGACATAAAAAGGAACTACATAGAGACACAGAATGACGAAAAAGAAAGACACAAATATACCTCAAAGAGACAAAATGACTAAAACGAGAGACAAAATGACTCCAAAGAGACACAAAATTACTCCAAAGAGACACAAAATTACTACAAAAGAGAAACAAAATTACTACAAGGAAAAACATGACTAAAAAAAGACACAAATATACCTCAGTGACAAAATGACTCAAAAAAAACCCCACACAAAACAACTACAAAGAGATGCAAAGGGACTACAAAGAAACTCAAAGAGGCACAAATTGACCTGTAAAGAGACACAAAACAACAACAACAACAAAGGAACTACAAAGAGCAACCAAAAAGAAAGACACAAATATACCTCAAAGAGACCAAATGACCCCAAAGAGAGACTAAGTTGCTTGAAAGAGACATAAAATGACTTGTGAAAGAGACACAAAATTACTACAAAGAAAAACACAGTGACTAAAGGAAGACACAAATATAACTCAGAGACAAAATTACTCAAAAAAGACACAAAACGACTACAAAAGATGTAAAGGAACTCCAAAAAGATACAGAATAACTACAAAGACACTTTATTACCAAGAAAAAGACACGACTGTCCTTCAAAAAGACACAAATTGAACTTTTAAGAGACACAAAACAACAACAAAGACATACAAAGGAACTGCAAAGATATACAGAGACCAAAAAGAAAAACGCAAATATACCTCAAAGAGACAAAATGACTCCAAAGAGACACAAAATGACTACAAAAAACAAAAAAAAAACTAAAAAAAGACACATGACAACTTCAAAGACTAAGAAAACAACCCAATAAGACACAAAACGACCACAAAGAAATGCAAAGAAACTACAGAGACACACAACAACTACAAAGGGAAAAAAACAACCAAAAAAGACACAAATATACCCCTGAGAGACACAAAACTGTTACAAAGAAACACAGAACAACCTCAAGGATATATAGTTACCACAAACAGACACAAAACCACAAAAAGAGGCAAGCCTGCACAAAGTCTGTGTCTTTGTCATATGTAGGAGAGCTTTTGGGGCCTTTTGCATGTTTCATAATCCACCCATGGTAAAGAGGATGGGAACGGAGATCAAGCTGAGGGTGAAAGGCAGTTTGGGAAGAAGAGGAGGGGGTGAAGATGAAAATAAGCATAGAGGGGGAAAAATCCTGGTCATCCAAGGATCAAAGGAGGAATGGGACAGGAATGGGAATGACCACCTCCACGATCCTAAAGGGGGTTTGTCACCTCCATTACAAAGGAGGAAGGGATAGCAAAGGCTTCAGGGAAGCAGAATGGGGTAAACAAGGGAATTGGAATTTGACTATTTCAATATCGCACGTGTGGAGGGGGTCACCACTTTTTGTAACAGTGGAGAGAGATGGGAGGAAAACTGGAAGAGGAGCACAGACAGGAGAAGACAGGATTGGGAAGAGCACTGCGATACTCCGACCACTTCAATATCACACGCACGGAGGGGGTCAGCGCTTACAGCGAAGAGGGCGGGACGGGAGGATGGGAAAGAAGAAGAGGTTGAAGAGTAGAGAGCAGGGTGGCGGGATGGATGCGGTACGCTAGCAGCAGCTGAGCTACATCAAGGCCCATTTTCCGCTGACAGATAGCAATTGAGGTCCTAGAGCGAAAACAGGATGGAGGAGAGAAGGGGGAGGAAAGAAACTTGAAGGGAGGAGACGGAGGAAAGAGACATGAGAGACAGAGAAGATGAGGTAGAGGTTAATGGGAATGGCAGGTGAAGGGAGAAGCTTTAAAGAGTTTGTGAAGTTTTTGTTACTGCCGCAGTGATGCTCAGTGTGGTGTTTGTATAGGTGTGTGTGTGTGTGTGTGTGTGTGTGTGTGTGTGTGTGTGTGTGTGTGTGTGTGTGTGTGTATGTGGGCACGGTGCCCGAACACACTCTGCGCTCAGTAGGATGGCAGCAGATGTGCAGGGTACAGTAATTGGTGCTAGAGACCCAGCGGGGCACTGAGATCCACTCCAATCTCTCCCACCATCACGTGCGCAAACGCACACACGCTCATTCACACACAACTCACGTGCATGCTCCCTCACACACACATATGCACAAAAAGGTGGTCCCATATGCTCACTTTCTCATTCACTATCATTGACACACACACACCTGCTTGCTTGCCTCCTCACTTGGCATGAAATCACACATCCGTGCACACAAACAGTAAACACACACCCACATACTGTTAGAGTACAAATCACCTGCTTTACATCACTTACCCCCCACCAGATCCTCACTCAGCCCTCCTCCATCCCTCCAACACACCTCACCCACCTGCAAACACCACCCACCTCCTTACTTATCTCCCCATCCTTTCACCATAATTCAAGGCTGCATGAAAACCTGGGCGTGTCCCGTTAATTTGAAAAGCTTCCACCTTTCCATTCTACCTCTATAGATCCTTTACTTAAAGTCCAGATCAAAAGGCATGTCTACAGTATCTAGCGTCAGTATTGTGACGTACTTCTGAGTGAAACAGGATAGGCAAGCTGTCCACTGTAAAATTCCCTGCACATACTCTGGAGCTGTCACGTTCCTCAGGGTAAAAAATAATAGAGGGTTCGCAACCACGGTATTTTGGGGAAACTGAACGTAAGGTTTGATCTGGAGAAAACCTGAAAACACACCAACATGGCGTGCTGTCGCTAGCTGGCTAACTTAATATCAGTTTAGTGTGGTTAAAATAGAAATACGTTGGCACTAGCTAACGTAATCATGTCATATTTAGTTTTACAGAAAACATGATTGTATTTTGATATAAGAATATGAACAAATGTATTTTTTGTGGAAAAGTATTGTCAAGTACGTTACACAGTCTGATGGGGATGTGATCTTAAGGGGTTAAAAAGCTTCTTTTTTGTCTTCTTGAGTCTGAGTGAAAGTACGTATACCACAACCTAAAAATACTCAATTACAGGTAAAAGTCCAGCATTAAAATCCAATTTACAGAAGTATTCCCTCTCAATCATCACTCAGAACCCACCAGAAGTGTGTGGTGGTGTGTTATTCAACAGAGATTTTGCCCTCTGTCTGCATTTTCTTTTTTCATTCCCTGTGTTCAGGAGCACACAGATGAGGTCAGGACTTTATAAAAAGGCAGTGACTAGTTGCCAGACTGTAATCAACAAGCATTCAAGAGATACACCGCCAAAAAAACTCAAATGTAGCGAGGCAAAACACCAAATGAGAGTGACTCTGGGTCGCTAGCGATCATGTTTACAGACATTAACTGACAATTCTATATATTAAACCTATAAAGTATCAAAAGTAAAGTGCTCATTCTGATAACAATGTAAAAATTTGAAGAGCTGTTGAAATGAAAATGTGTTGTATTTTATAAGATTATCATATGTTTATAATGTAAAATCTTAATATATAACGTAACCAGTAAGTCCGGCTGTGAGATAGCTGAAGTGAATTTAAAAGTACAATGTGTCCGTCTGAAATGTGGTGAAGTAGAGCTTTAAAGTAGCAGAAAATGGAAACGCTCAAGTACCTTAAAATTGAACAGAAGTACAGTAATACTGAGACTTTCCATCACTGCTAATAGGAAATGCAATAAGGTGATCTTCTTAGGAGGTATTTCCACATGCGACACCTCGAGGTAGGAATTGCTTACACCTCCTGCACTCGTCTATCAAAGGGCAGCTCCACCGAGGTCTTAATCCAATGAGTCCACTGTGGTTGCTATTTTAGTGCACATCTTTTCCAATAAGAATGTGATATCTTGGGGCGACCCATAGCTCACCCACATGCACCCCATATACAGTGAGTCCTTTGTGGCAGCCCAGGTTTCGATTCCAACGTTCGTGTCATTCCCCCTCTCTCTCTCTCCCACCTTTCCCGTCAGTCTTCAGCTTTGCTATCATTAAAGGCAAAAAACACCCAAAAATGATCTAAAAAAAAGATGAATGTAATATTTTTCCCTTCTCAGAACATGGATATTTCAATTTTCATCCAGTCCGTAAAAGATACAGTTTTGCTGCACACTGTTTGAAACTGCAGAGTACAGTAAAATATCAAGGATTTGCTTTTCAATATGTATTCAAATTCTGACACACAAGTGTGTATGACTTGTATGAATTTGTATTTGTGTGAGGGAGCAGAGAGCGCTCGTTACTCCCTCGCTCTCTCTGTCACACACTCAGTTTTCCCCCCCTCCCTTACCGCCCTTCGTCTGCATTTCTGTCAGACTAAAAAATACAATGTTTTTAGCAGGTAATCACATAACACAAATTATATAATCCTTTTAACTAGGTCCTTGTTTGTAGCTAAATGTATCTGTCATGCCAGCCCAGCTCAACCCACCAACACACTCTCCAGCTCGCATTAATTACATGATGGCTGCCGTACGATGGCAGTGTCTCTGTGCTGACTCACAGTTCCCTCATGTTGTTGCTAACCTTTCCAAATAGCTTCCTGAAAGCCCAGTAATACTGGCAAAGCATGAATTGTGGCTATTACAATGCCAAGTTGTCGTTTTTGTAATATGCCTGCTAAAACTGTCAGCGCTGATAGCCTACAGTAACATCCTTTTTTTTTGGACATATCTAGGATTTTTAGTTGTTTACATATCTATGAGTGTTTATCGTATTCTCTCAAGCTCCCATAATCCACTCCTCCTTTCTCCTTGTTCTCTTCTTCTCCAACTGCTGCAGTCTTATTTTCCTCCTCTCTGCACTTCATAGCACTGCTGGATCCCCGCCATCTGGGCCTGGGCACAGTGTGTATGCGTGCGAGCATGCATGCATGTGTGCAGTGTATACAAACTTGCACACCTGGGCTGTGTTGGTCTGTGTGTATGGTCGTGCCTAGACTGTGCGTGTGTGTGTGTTTGAGGGTCGTTAAACTTGCTGAGACAGCCAGGGCAGCACACAGGTTCTCCTGGCTTCACCACAGTTCACTGGGTGAGGAATGGCTTTGCACAATGCCTGCCGTGCTGCCAAGTGGACTAGACTCACTTTATTCTCTCCCTCCCTCCCTGTCTGTGTCTCTGTCTCTATTACCTCTCTCACTTTCCTCTCTCCATTTTACCCCCGTTTCATGTGTTCATACACTAACTTTTGCTTACTTTGTCTTACTCCAGGTAACACCATGATGATCATAGTGGAGAGCATGTCTAACGGAGCCTTAGATTCCTTCCTTAGGGTAAGTTTTTTTGTGTCATTTTAACATGTGTTTATGTTAAATATGCAAGCAGACATGTTTACTTATCGTATAATGACTAAATTAAGCCTCATCATTATCGTCTGTTTTGGAGCCGTTTCACAAACAAGGCATTTTGTTCTAATGATCCTAAATTCACTATTATTATAGTGCAGTCCTAGGGCAGCAATACTTGTGCTTATTACAGTAATAAGGGAAACGTAGCATAATTAACAGCACAAATGGAGTGTTCCTGCTTAAAGATGCTGTAAGCTTCTGTAAACTGTTATTGTGCCCCTCTGCTCTGTGAACCGCTGCAGCGTGGTTTATAATGATATGAATTAATGGCCTGTTTGTTTTTATTCTCCAAATAAAGGGATTCAGCTCAGTGAGCACAACATTGTAGTGTAGTAACAGATGTGCCACCTTTTTTGGATCACTACATACATACTATATACACTCAACTTGTTTTCTCCTCCTCTTCCCTTCTCCTCTCTTCTTTCATTTCCTCGTCGATGTCCTCCCTCTCTGTTCTTTCCGATTTTCCATCTCCTTTCCTCCTTTCGCCTCCCATAACCTCAGAAACATGAAGGCCAGTTGAGTGTAATGCAGCTGATGGATATGCTGACTGGTGTGGCATCTGGGATGAAGTACCTCACCGAAATGGGCTTCATCCACAAACGGCTGGCCGCACACAAGGTAAGAGAGCAGGTGTGAGGTGATGATAGAGGCGAGAGTGTAGGGTGATGTATTTCCCAGGCTATTGCAAGTTTTCGCAGGTGGGTTTTACAGAATACAATTTGTCCTCGCCTGCAGACATCTTTGACAATCACTTGCCTGTAGGTTTTTATTAGAGTAATACACGAAGCTGAAAATGACTAGACAACACTGTCGAAATCATTTTGCCACATTCAGGATTCACTGTGTTGCATTTTCCTAAAAGAGCCCATCCGTCAAACTGTAAATGCAGCGGTCACGTTGCGGAAAATGAAGAACAGGGCCATTTGTGCTTGTAAACAATCAATTGTCCCTGGTGCGATAAGAGCTTTGCCCACCAGGGTGGCAAGCTCTCACACTGAGATTGTTTCCTCTCTAAATGTAACCAATGCTAATCAGTTTGTTTTCCCAAACCTCAGGTGCTGGTTAACTCCAACCTGGGCTGCAAGGTATCCGGCTTCAGACCTCTTCAGGAGGACAAGATAGAGGCCATTTACACCACACTGGTAAGAGAAAAATGTGTGTGTATATGTGTGTGTGTGTGTGTGTGCCAGGCAGTCAACTTTGTAGATAATGTATTTTGCATTCTACTTTCCTAATTAAAGCTACATTTGCTAACTTATATAAACATAACTTACTGCATGAAATTAGCTGAGACTGTCACTGTATCCTGACAGTAGTACATAAGGCAGGTAATCTGTGAGAGACATGATGGTCATCCTCCTCCTGAGAGTGCTTCTAAAGGCCAGCTTTTAATCTTATCAATCAAGGCGCACACTGCGGTCAAACTAGGCAGCACAGATCAAACATAAATCAGTATTCTTTTACTGCATTGCCTGCTTCTCAACTCAGATGTTTTCAGAAACACATTTTAGTGTACTGTTTAGCTGTAAAATGAGAAAGATGGTGAGGCCAGTGGGTGGCCAACTTGATCCCAGGTCACAAAATTTCTCATTTAACAGCTAAACAGTACATTTAAATAGGTTTCTGAAAGCATTTGAGGTGAGAAAGACAGAAACTTGATTTGTATTTGATCAGCGCTGCCTAGTTTGACAGCTTGACCGCAGTTCACGAGCTGTGATTGACATGATTGACAGCTGCGTAAGAGTCTCTTCAGCTCTGATTGGTTGTTTTCGTTCAGACGCAGTTGATTCTCGTAAATGCCATTAGCAGCATTATGAGGAAGCAGAGAAGCATAATTTTTTCAAAGACGATCTGTCACACTTACTACAACTATCAGGATATAGTGACTGTGTTATCAAATATGACAGAAACTAGCTTTCTTGACAAAGTGGCACAAAGCTGGTTGGTAGGCAGTTCACACATGTACGATATATTTAATGAGCCTTGGACCACATGAGAGTTAACACATGTCAGGTTCAGTTGAGGTCATGTAATTAAGCTTTCATGGAAAAAAAAGAAAAAAAAAAGTGCATTATTTCCCTGGATATTTTGGGGCTCCACTCAAGGTGAACCCACTCCTCTAAAGATTCTTTTGATCTGCTGAAAATATGTTCAAAGCTGTTCAAAGAGAATATTAAAGCTTTACTTTTGTGAACTCTCCACACCCTCTTACTCCATGTCTTACCTCACCCGTTCCCTTTTCCAGCACGGAGGGAAGAGTGTGGTGCTGTGGACCGCTCCGGAGGCCATCCAGTACCATCGCTTCTCCTCAGCCTCGGATGTCTGGAGCTTCGGCATTGTCATGTGGGAGGTCATGTCCTATGGAGAGAGACCCTACTGGGATATGGGCAACCAAGATGTAAGTGTGTGTGTGTGAGAAAAGCTTAGAGATAGGAGGGTGCTTTCCATTAATCTCCCCAGTCATGTCCTTTTTATTCCTCCCTCCATTTTTCATAGAATATCTGCACTTTACCAGTCTCCCTCTCTCTTTCACCTCCCTCTATCAATGAACTCTGTAACCATGCCCAGCTTGGATCTTATTAAAAGAAAGCCAAGAAGCCACAGTACCTCTGAAAGCTTTTGCAGGGCCTAAGTCCCCCTCTTTAAGTCTGCATCAGCTCCATGACCAATCCTGTTTTCTCTTAAGGACGCATTGACCCCCTTCTAGTGGCCTCCGCCTGTCCCAGAGTGCCATCCTGCTCTTAAAAGTGTTAAAAATCCCTCTGGAAAAATTCCTTTTTCAGGAAATGTAAAGCGCTTGCTATTTGAGGGTTGAAGAGATTGTCCAGTTGATAGGACCCCGCAGCTTGTCCCTAGAAACCTATCATTTCCAAGTCAATGTGGGTGAATGCTCTGTTTTGCTGTTGTCACTCCCACCTCTCTGCCCTTCAGAAAAAAGGTTGTTTTTTCAATTTTTTTGAAGGGAGTCGTGCTTCTTAAGAGACGAGAGAGCAGATTATTCTTTGTGACTTTTTCTTTTCACTAAGGCCAGTAACACACAGGGCACTGAGAAGATAATTTTAAGGATTATTATCATTCATCAAGTCCAAAAGCTTCATCATGCTAATGCTCTCTTAAATTACTGTCATCAGAAAATAATGCAGGTGGATAGTTAAAAAAGCAACGGATTATTAGCATGCTCCATTTTTGAATGTCCAAAATTAATATGCATGAGTTATTCAGCAGGCACAAGAATAGCCTGCTTTTTAGAGTCCTTTTTTTTCCCCCGGTGCCCTTTCATAAAGCAGGAGAAAGTTTCCTCTCAGCCTGGTTCATATTATCAAACTTTCCAATTGAGAGGGCAAAGGTCAAGCTTGTAGAGCGCCAGGGATATTAATCCACTTTAAATTGATACATTATATCATAACGGAATTGTTGGTCGGCCTGTCCACCTGTGATCCATCGTGCCCTTTACCTACCCGCTTTGATTAAATGGAAAATGTCAAATGCTGAAAAGCATTTTATGAATGCTCTTTAGTGAGATAGGAGCTTAAGGGGCTGAGAGGACGCTGGAGTGGGGTGGTGGGTGGGTAGATAGAGAGAAGAAAGAGTGTTTTAGGAAATAATGCCGCTGATGGATGTCATTTTTGTGATTATGCTCTGACTATTTCCTCCTTTCAGGAGATTGTATTTCTTAGAGTGATACAGGAGGAGGACGTATCGCGTGTTCCTGGATATACTGAGAGGAAGTCTCTTGTGAGGTGTAATAGTGAACGGTTTATGAATGGGGACAACATTAGTTTGATGGAGGAGTGAGGAACATTGAGGAGGTCTGGAGGGATGCTTTCATGCTCTGCTGTTTGAAGACAGTGAAGTTTCACAGGGCTAGATGAAAAATGCTGAGCTGAGATGAGTCATTGTATTTAGTAGCTTATCTTTTAGAGTGGGTCAGCTCTTCTGGTCTGTTTGTTTCATCTAATTTTTCTTCTCTTTCATACCTCGCAGGATTGTTTTTTTTCCTCCACAGGCCTACAGCATATTATATTATAGGAAATTAAAATGCTACAATACATTTTTCTGCCAGTAGAAGCCCAACTATTGTGATACCCCATCAAATATCCTGTAAAGTGACACTGAGACATTGAATATCCTGTTAAGTGACCTTTCAATCCGCAGACAAAGTCAGTCAGTCAGTCAGTTGTGACGGATTTTGCATTGTTCAGTTTTTGCAGGGGCGCTTTTCTTCTCCTTCAATAATAGCTGCCCATTGGCTGTATGGTTTGAGTTTTTCGTAGTAGTCTCAGTCAGGGCATTACTGCAGATTTGTACTGAGCTCATATTGTTTAGGTTAGCAATATCTCTCAGTGAAATTCTGTTTATTTTGCAGTTGGTGCTTGCAGTCCTTAAAATACGTTCAGTTACCAAAAAGCAAAATAATGCAACGGAACTTTGTAGGTGTTGTAATTAGTGATGGGAAAATGAAAGCACCAGCACTTTTCTACTCTTATTTATCCAAGTAGGACCTGTACTGTCCAAAGGCTTCTATTCTTGGCAACTAAGCCACTGTAAAGAAATAGGGTTTTAAATACCTTACTCAACTTTTTTAAGTAGGACAAAACTTTTTTACATTCTTATTCACTTTCACACACATGCTCTTTGGGAATTTATCCAGTTATAGTCCAGTGGAAACCTCTTTAAGTGATCACATCTGTCCGGGCCTAACAGATAAGCAGAAGATTTCTCATGCTGATTACCATCTAATTGACATTTGTCAATTATTACATGAATATGAAGTAATGAAATGGACAGCTATGCTATTTACTGAGTTGCATTGACTGTTGTCAATTGTATTGCACCAAAGGTCTGCTTAAAGGGGGCATTTCACCACTGTATTGCATTGCGTGTTGCACTTTATGAGGGTGTGACCGGTCGACTTGATGAAGGCAGCTTCAACCAAAGAATGTTTTCCTAGGGGGCATATTTTTATTGTCTATATCACTAGCAGCCATGACTGTTTCTCAGGGTTTGAGTAGAATACACAGGTGGCCATGACACTGTACTTTGCTGCTGCATCTCACTGGCTTGCTTTGTCAGTAGTTTCAGTGAGACCAACTACGTATTTCATTGAGAGAAAAAGACTCTAATGATTTCAGTTTCGTAGTTTTAAATTTTAATGCCCCCATGCCAGTGACAGCCGTGGCTGGAGGCATTATATTTTTGGGTAGTCTGTCCATTTGTACATCCCATCTTTGTGAGCATGGCATCTCAAGAACACCTTGAGGAAATTAATTCAAATTTGGCACAAACGTCCACTTGGGCTCAACAATGAAATTATTAAATATTGGTAGGCAATGCTCAAGGTCACTGTGACCTTGCATCCTTCTCAGTGTTATGAACATGACATCTCAAAGGTCAAGGTCACTGTGACCTCACAAAACATGTTTTTGGCCATACCAAAGAATTCATATGGTAATCATGACAAAATTTGGCAGACATATCTAATAGGATATAATGCTAAAGTGATGACATTTTATATCCAAAAGGTCAAAGGTCAACTTTACAGTGACATCATAATTTTCTGCAAAAACTTTTCTGGCCAATATTAAACACCACAACAGGAACAGAAGGGGAGATGTTTGGTCAGAAATTAAATTAGTGACACTTATCTTAGGTGCCCATCTTGAAACTGCTGATTGTATAGATCTTCTGCCAGGGCAATGTGTGTGAAGTATTTGTGTTTACACAGACATGAATATAAACTGTAAGCGCAATAGGACTGTTTTGCGGAGGCATATGACTGCAAGGCGGTAATTCTAGCTTTCCATGTGTCATGTATGCAAAGAACCAAAATGAACATTAATTAAACAACTATTTAAACAGCATTTGTATACAAATAATTCTGACACAAGCTTTTTTTGATCCATATAAGTGGCTGATCACGACAAGCGCTTTCCACTGTGTGAGTGCTGGAAAAATCACAGCGCTACTTCCAAATTTCTAACCTGTTATAACAGTTTTCCTTCTTCTGCTGTCCCATAGGTGATCAAGGCCATTGAGGACGGTTTCAGGCTGCCGGCTCCAGTTAACTGCCCTCCACATCTCCATCAGCTGATGTTGGACTGTTGGCAAAAGGAGAGGACAGAGAGGCCCAGCTTCAGCCAGATCCACTCAGCCCTCAGCAAGAGCATTCGCTCCCCTGATGGCATTGGTTCCTCCACACTGGCACGCAGGTATAGGTCTGGTAATATATCAGCTCAGTAAATGGATGGCTGTATAAATTAATTTCTCCAAATTTCCTATCACACCACACAATCAACCTATTTCTCTTCCTCTAGAACCCTGAGCTCATCCATTACGCTCGCAGAAAGACCTCTGCCCTCCTTCCCATCCTTTAACTCAGTGGGAGAGTGGCTGGACGCAGTAGACATGGGACGATACAAGGACAACTTCACCGCTGCGGGATACTGCTACTTGGAGTCTGTGGCACGAATGACTGTACAGTAAGTGTTTTTACACAACTCTCTCTCAGTGACCTTCTGTCAAGAAAGTATGATGGACAGTAAAGTAAAAAGAGAACACATTAAAACAATAACTACGTGACTACAAAATTACTCGTGGGATAATGTTGACTCTTTTGCTTGATGTTGGGTTTTTTAATTTGTTGAACTGTTGAAGACAACATTTGCTCAACAGAAAGGGCTTAAGTTGAATAGTGCTTGGGGGAAAAATACATCAGACCTGAAAGAAAAAATTAATTGGCAAAAAAAAATTATCAGCAACTATTCTTCCAATATTCAATTATGTTGTTTGTAGCTTCTCAGTAATGAAGATTGCTTCTTTTTTTTGTCTTATGCAATAATGTACTGAATACTGTAAGATGTTAGAGTGTCACTTTTTATGACCTTTTTTGTTACATTTTTATGACATACTGTTCTATGATTTTTTTTTAATAGATTTCTATTGCATACTATACTAGGACTTTTAAAAACCTTTTTTGGACTTTTAAAAACCTTTTTAGGTTTCATTTTGCAGTATGATTTTTTTTACCTATATTTTTTCTGACATACTATAACTTTTTCTAGTTATATGTTACTATGGTTGTTTTTAGACTTTTCTTGTTAGATTTTTTGACTTACTTGACTATATATTTTTAATGACAAACTGTTATGACTTTTTTGTATCACCTTTTTGGTTACATTTATATCACTTACTATACTATGACTTTTTATGACCTTTTTTGTGACATTTTTATGACATACTATACTACAGCGTTTTTGTGACATAAAATACTGTGTTTTTTATCACATACTATACTGTCACCCTTTTTGTTACATTTTTATGACATACTTTATGCTGACTTTTTGTACGATTTTTATGACTTACTGTACTTTGACTTTTTATGACCATTTTTGTTACATTTTTAGGACATTTTGCACTATAATTGTTTTCTTAAATTTTAATGGCATAATATGCCATGACTTTGTATGTTACATTTTTATGATATACTATGACTGTTTATGACACACTATACTACAGCCTTTTTAATGATAAACTATACTATGACCTTTTATGTTACATTTTTCTGACTTAATAATCTATGACTTTTTTATGGTCTATTTTGTTATATTTATTTCATTTATGACCTTCCACAAATTTTTCTACATTTTTTTGGCATACTATACCACAACCTTTTATGTTACATTTTTATGACTTTCTGTACTATGACCTTTTATGTTACATAGTAATGACTGTACTATGACTTTTTATGACATTTTGCACCTTGATTTTTTTTTTCTGGCATACTATACTGTAACTTTTTCAGAACATACTATAGTATTTTTTCATGTTAAAATTTTCTGGCATATTATACTATGAGTTTTTGTGACAAATACTATGACATTTTTAAGACCTTTTTCAGGAAGTACTATATTATAACTGAGTTAGTTTCTTATTTAGTAATAAATATTTAATTTTATAGAGACATATTCAGGATTTGGAACTATGTTTTCAGGGGTTTTAAAATCTGTAGCATGCATATATTATTAGCGGTATATATTTCTCCTGAGTTAGGGAGTCACTCACCCCAGCCAATGATGAAGTTCAATAAATGTCTCTCTCTCTTTCTTTTCTTCTTCTTTTGTTTAACGTATCTTCTGATCTGTGTGTCCACAGAGATGTACTGAGCCTTGGCATCACTTCCCTTGATCACCAGAAGCTGATACTGGCTGCCATCCAGACCCTCAGAGCCCAGGTCATTCAAATGCACGGCCGTGGTGTGCAGGTCTAACAAACAGTCGACACGCCTACTCTCACACTGCTGCTGCAGACCCACACGTGTGTGCAGATGGATAATGGGGTGGAGAAGAGGAGAGAGAGAGCTCTTCTAAACTGAAGGAAAGAAGAGCAGATCTTTCAGCTAACTGCACTCTATCTACTCCTCCTTCCCACACCTCCTCATGCCTTCCTTGATTCCTTCCTTCCTTTTTTCTATGAATGCCCTCAGAGACGAGCAGCATTTCTGTCACGACTAGGGCATAGCAGAGGAGTGATGTCACCTGACTGTTTTTGTGACCTCCATCTGCACTTCAATAACTGTGTCAGCTCCATCTCACTGGTTCTGGATCAGTGCGTAAAGACAAATTAAATATTGTCTCTAGCAGGACGAGCTCTGGCTGAAGCTGACCTCTGAGCTGCTGGAGGGTGCAAAGATGTACTACACTGCAAACAAACCACATATGGACAAGCGCTCGAAGGAACATTTACATTTTGGGTGGAATTTCCCTTTACCACAATATTGATTCACTTAAAAAAAACAAATGTCGTCAAAGCCGGGAACTATTTTACTGGCCTTGGATCAATTTACTCTCCCCTCAGAACTGGCACAGTCAATTTCACATCAAACAGGAGCTGATTTACTATGAAGATACAGAATCATATCATCGTACGTCAGAGCTGATCTCATATCAGTTGGTAAAGGAGCAATTCTGAAGATAAAACATGGCTGCAGTAGCTTAAGAAGACTGTGCTGTCCCATGTCAAGGGTCCATTAAGAGTGAGGTTAGAAGATAAGGCTGGACAAACAGGGCTAGCATACGGTATAACCCTGTCTACAGTATATATAAAGTGTGCTGACAGGGTGAACAGAGCTGATGGCATACTGTACTTTCAGGAACATGAACCTGATATTTTGGGGGGGGGGGCTACTAATGTTTGAACAAAAGCTGCAGGATACAATTGTAAAGGTTAAAAACGTGTGTTTGATTTTTCATTGATTTGTTGTATGTCGCTGTCTGTTTCACTACACTCAAGTTTTATTTACTTTCTCTGCTCCTCCGTTCTCTCTAGTTGTTTTCTTTGTGCATTTAAAACATCTAATTTTCCCTTTTGCCTGCTGGATGTCATCTTGGTATCATAATCCTCCTCTCCAAAGCCTCTCTCACTACTTAATACTCTGTATAGAGTGCGGGCCAGCTCTGGAAGATGGTCTGTTTCAGATATTTATCCATATTTATTTATGTTTACAGACTGTAACACAAGCCTCTGCAGAAATGAGGTTAGAAGGGTTTCTTTAACTTATAGTATTTAAAAAAAAACTGGCAAGCAAAGCAGTTGTCACCTTGTTTTGTTTCTTTTTTGTTGATTTGTTACACAACTGTGAGTTTATACCTGAACAAACTGTTTTGTACACAGGCAGTGAGAGGAACACTGGAGGGTTTTTACTGTCAGCACACAGTATCTGTGTATTCTTGAACACTGGAGTTGGTACAGTTAATTTTAAGGTCCATTATCATTGGATTTGCTGTATACATTTCAGTGTGTGTGTGTTGCAGTATGGATACAGTATTATGGAATGTCATACAGACTTTTTTTCTTTGTAGCTGTTGAATTATCATGTTTAATTTTATGTTGCTGTTAATATCATGCTCTGCCATACTACGTGGTTGCACTTTTTTCCCCAAGATAACTCCCAGAATTCTCCCTGTACAGTGATCTGCCCCTCGCCTTTTCTGACCTATTTCAATACAGGAGACTTGAAGGATGAAGTTTATTGGGGCATTATTTGACTATCATACATTTTCACGAAAGAAGGTACATACATTTTTGACGGGGATATTGTAACTGGTTTGTATTTGGTACAAAATTAGTTTTTTGTTATTTCTCCTTCTCCTCTCCCTCTCCCCCTGTAACCGTTTTGTCAAATGAAATAAACTCATATGTCCTTATAGATGTTATCACACACACGTTGACATATCTGAAGAAACACACTGATGGTCCCTACACACACTACAAAGACACACACATGCAGTTGCTAACACACAACAAGCTGGACCTCGTCACCATGATGAATGAAAAGTCGTTCTCCCCTCTCTATCCCCTTCTCTGTTACTGTGACCATTATGATATATGTTTAATACTGTAAATATGTATTTGAAAATGCTAAATCTATTTTTATAATTTGTTTGAAGAACAATGTGTTGAATATAATATCTGCTCACTGTGTAAGGGTTTTATTTGTTTGAATTTAGGGCCATAGCCAAGAAAAACGGTGTTCGGAATATAAAACTGAAAAAAAAAGTTTCTTTTTTTTTCGTTAGTTTTTTGATGATTTTTACCTGTTAGAAGAAAATCTGATGGCTGTTGCAATATTGAAACGTGTTATTAAAAAATCTCCAATACAAGCAAATGGTTTTTCTCCCTGTCTTGTATTTTGGCATTGATGTAAACCTCAAAACTAAATTTGCATTATAGCCTGGCCGATACAGTAGAGACAGATTAGAAAAATACAATTATATTACATTAGCTGATACATATATCTATATTTTTCATGAACAAATAACAGTTGTGAACCAGCTATGCTCTAAGCAGGACATTTTCCGGTTAGATATTACAGTTGTCAGTGCTCTCTTGAACAAATTACAGAATGGCAACATTGTTTCTAAATGACCTCAAATATTTGGGCATTCAATCTTTACTGATTTTTTTATGGCACACTACACTGTCGTATTTTTATGACATTTTTTATTTAGATTTTATGACATACTATACTGTGACTTTTGGTGACGTTTTTGTGGCAAACTATACTGTGACATTTTTTATGACCTTTGTCATGGCATGCTATACTATGGCATTTTTTAAGGCATACTAGACTATGGTATGTTTTATGACATTTTTTTATGGCATACTATACTATGGCATTTTTATGACATTTTTAAGGCATACTTTACCATGGCATTTTTAAGGGCAATTTTTATATCATGCTTTACTATGACATTTTTGCGATTTTTTTAATGGCCTATTATACTATGGCATTTTTTTTATTAGATTTTATGGTACACTGTACTATGACATTTTTCATGGCATACTATAATATGGCATTTTTTATGACTTTTTATGGCATACTGTACCATGTTATTTTTTATCACATTTTTTATGGCATACTATACTATGTTACATGATGGCTGACATAAAGTTATGGCGATAAATCTGCTAAAGGATCACCTTTATAAGTCTAGCTGTACCACAGTTAAAAAGGATTATATTTTAAACTTTAATTAGAAATGCTGTGTTTGTGACATGCAAAATAACATTACAAACAACTTCCAGGATTCAAATTATAATTGCAAAGACTATAGCAGCAATTCTATATAAGTATTTTTTAATTAACCAAAACTCTAACCTCAATTTAAGTCTCACATTTTCAATTTAAAATACACTTTTGAATATTTAACTGTATAGCAGCAGAACATACTTTTTAATTGGCATTCAGGATGTTTTAGTAAAACATTTCATATTAAAACATTCTCTTTTATCTGGCTTTCTCTCATTATACGGCTGTCTAAAGGGTCAGTTCACTCAAATTAATTAAAAACGAAGATGTTTTCTCATTTAGTATCCAGGTAGTTTTGGTTCAAAGGTACTCCAGGGAGTTTCTGACCACTAAGCACTGACTAGATACAATAAAACAATGTTTATATGAGTAGGCCAAAGTTTTGATTGTATTATGCATGTGCACAAGGAGGAACATGCACGCTCATTTCACGTCATTCCGCTTATTGTCTGGAGTGGCAGTAACACGCCAAGGTAGTGGCAACATGCACACATGCACACTGAAGAAGATGAATGCTAGCTAATAAACACAAATGTAAATAATGTATAACAAAAAATATTTACAAATTGGCTTTGCAAATTAGTTGTCACGTGTTAGAGATATCGGCCATAGAGAAGTCTGACCTTTCTCGAATGTAATGAAATGATATGGCACTCAGCTTGTGGTGCTCAAAGCACCAAAAAAATACTTTTGAAAAGCTCTACAGCAATGTCTCTTTGTAGAAATCAAGACAAGGTTACTAAAGATAATCCACAGACCTTGTTGTGAGCAGTTTCATGTAGGAACTATTTTCTTTCTACCAAACTACACCTGCAAACCATATCACTGAGCTGAAGAAAACATGCATCTACCACTAGCTCACCTAGCGCCACTGAGCTAACTAACATTGCAGTTCATTCGAGGAGGACAGCATTAGGTTACATCTCATGCCGTCAAGAGCACGAGTCATTCGCCCATGTGTGGATGTGCATTTCCATCTGCACTTACATGTCTAGTTCCACTATATATGAGAAAAGGCAGACATCTGAACAGACGATATCTTCAACACTCAGCAACTCACAAATAAGTATTAAAAATAAGTATTTTGAATTTTGGGTTGAACTGTCTCTTTAATGCAAGTTTTGTTTTATTAGAGTGGCAGCGGAGACTGTAGAAATCTCAAAACCAGACCAAATAAACCAAAACTACAAGTACCTACTGGTAGATAAGAACATGTTTTTGTTTTTTGGGTGAATCAACCTTTTAAAAGAACCTCACAGCTGGTTTCAGTATCTTGCCTCAGGGAACAGGTTAGATGCAATGAGTAGCTGAACACTTAAGGTGAATGGGGTTTAAATGAACCCCCCCAATTATCCGTCTATCCTTTACTTCACTTCTGGTGCAAAGAAATGAACTGACGGCCTTTAGAGCTCAATCAGTCCTCTAACCTTAAAGCTACCTGGGCCTCTTGTACTACTTACTTATCTGTGTTACGAGGTTAATGCCCTGTATTCTCTTACAGCACAATTCAACTTGCAGTTACCTCTCCGAGCCACCTTCAGTGGTTGGTGGTTTTCTCTCTTCTCTACCATGTAAACTTATTAAGTCACTCTCTGCGGGACTGAGGTTATATTACTTACTGTTTTATTACACAACGCCCACCTTTAGACTAGCACCGAGCGTATGGGAAATTATTGTAAATGCAAATTAACTTAGCGTGGGATTGCTGTGGGCAACTGTGTGGGTGTGCTGAAGTGAGTGTGCTGGTACATGCTTCAGTGCCTGCTCACATGGGTCAGTGTGTGAGCACAACATTGTGTGTAACTGCATATTATGTGTGTGCGCGGATGTGCTCCAAGCTTGATGATGGTCCACGGGCATACATTTGAGAATGAGATCTTTTTATTTATCTCACACAGTTGCAGCAGCAATCCATACTTTTTATATTAAATTCTTATTGGAGTTGAGGATTGGAGTTTGAGACTTAATGAGTTTCATCTTGGAGCCATCGCAGGCTGCTGCTTTCTAAACCTCCCACGCAATCAAACATCACCTCCTTCAGATGCTGCTTAGCAGACCTCAGCTAAGCAGCATTTGAACTCCTGCAGCAGTAACACTGGATTTTGATAATTCATTATCAGAGGCTTAGAGAAATTTCCTGCCTGCATTCAAGATGTAATGTGATGAGGAAAACACAAAAAAGCTTATTTACATGTCAGGCTCATCAACATGATGTGTATTAGATTTAAACACCAACACTGTAACTGGTGCCTCTAAAGAAATATTAATGCATTTATTTACTGTAGATTGACAAATACACAAATAAAAATATATATTATTTTAATAAAAAGTAATTACAATGCTGCAACCTGCCATTATAGACAGAGGCAGAGTATTTGAGGCATAAAATATAAAATCAAATCTAAAATACAGCTGTAAAAAATGTTGCTGGCTCTTATCTACATGATATAAATTATGAAATCCTAATAGCCTTGACACTTGACTCCTTCCTGCTCTGGGTCATGAGCCATCTTAGCAGCTGCACACATGCTAAATGAGCCGAATAGCAGGCCTAATCAACTGCTCTCTGCCTGCTATTCCCTTGTGATAGAATATAATAAATGCTATTGGTTTGAGAGTGAAGTCTTAGTATGCAAACAACATATCCCATAGTAACTCTCCTCAGTAGCGAGGGGGGTTTGTGTTAGTTGGTATTTTATCAGGCTTCTCACGGTTTGAGCGTAAATCTTCAATCAGATTTGCCTGTTTATTCACTGTAAATGAGACTGGGACAGGGAGACGGGCAGGGATTCATCCAAGAGATTAAAGCAAATCATGTTTCAAAATGCAAAATATAGATTGTTGTACCTGGATTCTTTCACTTTTTCAAAACCAAGAGTACACTCAAGATGTGTTTCACGCCCGCAAATAACTAAACTTATGCTTTGACTCTTTTTCCTGACATTTTTGCAGCATACTATACTATATACTATACTATGACATTTTTAAGGACATTTTTGTGGCAGGCTATACTATGACTTTTTTTTACTAAATTCTAGTAACATACAACACTACGGTATTTTTTATGACATTTTTTAATGGCATACTATACTGTGGCATTTTTAAGGACAATTTATGGCATACTATACCTTGCTTTTTTATGGCATTTTTAAAGGCATGCTATGGCATATCTTTCTGACATTTTTATGTCATACTATACTATGGCATTTTCTTATGACATTTTATGACATACTATACTATGGCATTTTTTTATCTTTTTTTTTGGCATGCTACACCATAGCATTTTTTTGGCACATCATACTATCACTGTTTGTTAATGAAATTTTATGACATACTTTGCTATGACATTTCTAGAATTTTTATGGCATACTACACTATGATTTTTGGAGACAGCAAACTATACTGTAACATTTTTTATGACTTTTTTTTATGACATACCATACTATGGCTTTTAAGGGCATTTGTTTCTGTCATGCGCTACTATGACATTTTTTTGTGATTTTTTTTTTGGTATGCTATACTATGGCATTTTTTTTATAGCATACTATACTGTGTTTTTTGATCGCATTTTTGCAGCATACTACTATACTGTGGCATTTTCAAGGGACATTTTTGTGGCATACTACACTATGATTTTTTCAGGAAATTTTAGTGACATACGACACTATGGTATTTTTTATAACATTTTTTATGGCATACAATACAAAAACATTTTAAGGACATCTATGGCATATTATATTTTGCTTTTTTATGGCATTTTTAAGGCATGCTATGGCATATCTTTCTTACATTTTTTCATGTCACACTATACTATGATATTTCTAGAATTTTTATGGCATACTATATTATGACTTTTGGTAACATTTTTGCAACAAACTATACTGCAACTTTTTAAAATATTTTTTAATGACATTTTTTCTGTCGTGCATTATTATGACATTTTTTTGTGATTTATCTTTTATAGCATACTGTACTATGGCATTTTTTATAATATTTTTATGGCATGCTATACTATGGCATTTTTTAAATAACATTTTTTATGGTATGCTGTACGATGGCATTTTTAATTACTTTTTTTATGGCGTGACATTTTTGCAGCATTCCAGACTATACTTTGGCATCATTCATTACATTTGTATGGCACACTATACTATGGCATTTTAAAGGACATTTTACGACATACTAAGCCACAGTATTTTATTACGTTTGTCACGACATATTATACTTTGCCATTTTTGTATGAAATTTTATGTCGTACTAAACTGAGGCAATTTTTGTGACATTCTTATGGCATATTAAACTATAGCATTTGCTATGGCATTTTTTATGGTGTACTATAGTATGGCATTTTTGTATGAAATTTTATGACGTACTATACTATGGCATTTCTTATGACTTTTTTGTTGCATACTACACTACAGAACTTTTATGGCATCATTTACTATGACAGTTTATGACATTTTTGAATTACATCCAATACTACGGCTTTTTTGACATACTACACCAAGGGTTTTTATACAAAGGTAGGGAACCAACATATGACTAAGGGCCTCACAGGAAAAATGCACACATAAAACAAAATATCTTTCAACAAGTGGCTTTCTGTCTTCCCAGTCCTACAGATGCTTTTTAGAGGGGTGCAGTTTGAAGCAGTAGACAAGTATTGTATTAAATGTAAGAAAGTGAAAGTATTGAAATAGACCATAGATGGTTAAACTGAAATGCCTGCATTTCATTTCACGTTCAAGGGACGCACAAAATGTGGCACTGGCCCCCCCCACCTGCACTTAGAGGAACTATGATCTAGAGTCATCTATCTGGCTTTTGTTTTTAAACTAATTTCTAAAATTTTGTAAACCAAACAATTCATCTACTTGGTAAAAAAAGATTTACTGACAATGGAAATAAATCATTTGCAGACTTCAGCCTCTAAAATCTGAGGATTTGCTGACTTTTTTTTCAGTTTTATATATCAAATTGAAAACCATTTTGATTTTGGACTGTTTATATTATAAAACACATAATTTAAAGATGTCACCTTTGGTTATAGGAACTGGTAAGGTGCATTTTTCACTATTTTCTAACATTTTGTAAACTAAACAATTTCGTCATCAGTAAAAAAAATTGTTAGATGACTCAAAAGTAAAACCCAGACAGACTTTATACATACTACAACACTGACTCTTTCAATATCAAATACAACCTTATAATAAAATAAATGTTTGCAGTTGGAAAAGAAAAGACCAAACAAGAGTCCAGAAATGTAAGAGGATGCAATGCCAGGGAGTGGAAGAAGCAAAAGGATTCAAAGAGGCACATGGGAAAGCAGACGACACCTCTGTAAAGACATTAGTGATTCCCAGCTGTGTGTTGAGAGCCCTCTCCCCTTCTTGTCCTCCCTCTATCCCTCGCTCCCTCTGCTCCGTGTGAAGATTAAAGCAAGCGGCATAAAGGGGAGCGCAGTCCACCTCTAAGCTACTGTGAAGGGGAAACTTCCCCCAGCACAAAAGTTCTGCTCTCCGCTCTTTGCCGAAGCGTGCCACAGCTCAAATCGGCTTTGAGAAATTAATCCCTGCATTATGGAGGGAGTAAAGTAAACAAACGGAGGACAGGATGGGGACCTGCGAGTGTGAGACGGTGAGGCTTTTGTAGGTAAAAGCTTGTGTTTCTCTAGAGAAAAAAGAGCTGCAAAGGCGGCGTGTGCTTGTGTGTACAGCGAGAAGGAAGAGTGAGCTCAAGAGGTGATGGGGGGGTGAATGAAGGAAATGAAGCAGCAAAAGCCTGCTCAATCCTCTGGGACACTCCTGGGAGAAGAGCGTCACAGCCTTTTCGCTGCATGGTCTTAAACCTCTCTGTCTCTCTGTCTCTCATATGTCCAGCTTATTACTGGCTTTGTCTTTCCCGGCTTCATTCAACCACTTTGCCCCTGTGGCAAAGAGTCATTGTCTGCAAATCCTCCTCCTGCAGCCTTCTCTGCTTTCCTCTCTCCTTTTCCCATCCTATCTATCCACTGAGAGGGTACTTAGATAAGGCCCGGGGTTCAGTCTGACGAAATCAGAACTTCCCACTGAGCAGAGATTAAACTCTGAGTGACCGAACGGACAACTTCTCTCACTCTATGTGGTTGGCTGGCAGACTGGAGCCTGGCGGAGTTTCTCTCTCTCTCTTTTTTTTTTTTTTGACAGTTTAAACACCCGTCTGTCTGGGTGCCTCCTGAGACTCTCCATAAGTGCACTTTCAGTCTCTCTCCGCTTGTCTGCTTGTTGCCTCTCGCTGTCTCGCCATATAGCTACCGTCTATCATCACTCTCCATCTCTCTCGACTCTTCTGCACATACTTTAAAGATCTCTTCAGATCTTTCTCTCTCATCTGTCTCCCTTCACCTGCATCTTCCTTCACAAGTACAAGTCCACCCGCTTATATAAGTCCCCGTTCTTCTGTGTTCTATTTCTGCTGTTTTATACAGATGTATCCCACTGGTCTCTGTGTGGCAGTGTTTTGATCCTCCCCATCACCCAGCAGGCAGACAGTAAATATAAAGGGTTTAGCAAAGTGCATCTGCTGTTTGTGTTTTCCCACTAAAATCCCCCTAAATGAAGCAGCCAAACAGAATGACACCAAAGTGACACCCAGCCTTTGACCTTGAGGTGTTGGTAGAGGGTCAGATTTTGCAGGTTACTTTTTGTAGTCCCATACTGCCACTAGGTGGTATATGTGAGAACTGCAGCCTACAGAAATGTCTCATGCTCTCAAAAATGAATACTGGTCCTTTGCACATAAACTTAAAACATTTAACCCCTTTTGATGATTGTCTGCCTTATGTATTATTGCCAGCTTTTTACATGTCCTACTTTGCATTGATGCTGCCTTATTTCTTAAAGCTTTTTATCCTGTTTAAATGCAACATGTTTTGCTTTCTCAGCTTCTAATTTTAGTGTTTTGTGTTGTATTTGTTTTATTTTTTAAAAATTAGCTGATTAATGCACACTGTCCCTGACAAAAATAAATAAATAAAAATATAAAAGCACATAGACTTAATCAATTACACTTCTGTGGTACTTTACTCATACTTAATTTAACACTTTGAATTTAATGATACTTTATTTCAGTGGAAAGTTCAACAAATTTTGGTTTTACAGGCGGTTTTGAAGTGATTTTTGGGGGGGGGGGTCAGAACATAACTAGTCCTTTTCACAGTTAATTTTGTTTTGTTTTGTTTAGATTTAGATTTAGATTTGGACTTATTTATAAGGACAAAGTTGATTTTGTTACGTTCGAACAGAGCCAGACTCTCTGTTTGCCCCTTTCCGGTCTTGATCCTCTCAATTAACTTTTGTCAAGGAAGTAAATGAGTGTATTTTACAAAATGTTTAACTGTTACTCTCCACATTACTGTAGATTAAACCAGTTAGCTTTATGAAAGTCATTAAAATTCACTCTACCTCTAACAGCTGCAACAATAAAATGCTGCCTATATGTAAATGTATTAGTGATAACAATGCATCAATATATTCACTAACACTCTAAAAGGGGACATTATGATATTACTTTTTTGTTTGTATGTTTTGTTTTTTGAGTTTTTTTGACATCCAAAGCCTCCAAAACATGTTAAACCCCATCACCATGGCATCATTGCTTTTGATACTGCAAAGTTAAATTCTTTTAAATACTTTGTCTATGAATGATTCTGAACATTTCAGATCTAATTAGGTCTAGTTTAGTAGAGAATATTTACGTTTGGGACACCATGGATTAACACATTAGAAAGAAATCGAAGAACAATTTTTAGATTTTATTAAAATGCTTTAATTTTAGGTTAAAATTTGATTCCAAACTTACAATACACATTTAAGATAGTTACTATCTCAATTTTTAATCTCACTGTAGTTGTTAGTTATTATTTTTCCTATGATACCCTTCACCTGTTCTTACTTTCTTACAGTTTCCCTTATCATTCCCATTGTACCAGTGCATCACAAAAATGTAAATCTGTGTTTTAAAAAGCCTCCATTGTTGTGTATATCCTTTACATCACGTCATTATCTCTTCAATCCTTCCAGCTGAGCCCAAGTGTCTCAGCAATGAAGGAGAAGATGTGCGTGTCCTCCAATATGGCCTTGGCGGTGGGTTTCCCTGCACCGTGCCCACTGCGGGTGTCTACCCTTACCATCAGAGGCTGGCGCTGCACGGAGCTGCTGCCCACTCCGTTCTGCAAAGCAGCGCAGTACTTCAGGGTGTGGAGAGGCACCACACGATCATCGTGATCTGCTGTCAGAAGCAGGATGGCAGGGTAGGGATGGCCAGAGTAAGGTGGCTGGGGGAGATTATGGAGAGGAGAATACCTGGAGAGAGGATGGGAAAGACCGGTTGGAAGGAAAACGTGAGAAAAACAGAGAGAGGAGAGAATATGGGAGAGATTCATGAACTTAAACGTGTGATTCAGATGCTCATTTTTTTAGCATATGTGAGAAAGTGTAAAGAGACCTTGAGATTATTGAAACCAACACAGATTTAACATCTAACACATAATGACTGTTTAAAGACACAATTTTTCTAGTCTTCAGTTTCAGATAGATGAAAATTCTGAAGTGAGTAAATACAAAGAACGACACAATGACTGTGAATAAAGATGCACCCCCACTAGAGGTCGCCAGAGCTTCACATGGAGTCACGAAACCTTATTTTAAAGGGGTGTAATAACACTTCATAAAAATTATACTGTAGCCTACTGCATATTTTTTATATCTCATCATTTTTTATATATCAGCATTTAATTTATTTATTTAAAAAAACCTTTTTGACATTGTTATTTTTAAAGTTTAGATTATTATTTAAGATATTTTTAAAAACAAAATCTCACAGGATAAGGGCACAGTGAAGACCTGAACACAAGCTCTTTTCACAGAGCCTTCACTCTCTGCTAAACAGCCTCGTGGAGCATCAGAAAGTATGCAATTAAAACAACCAAAGCGCTAACAGAGCAATGAAGAGGTGCGACTGAGAAGAAAACACTAAATTTGTCAAAAGAAAAAAGCCTATGAGGTACATATGATTGTTAACAATAAAAAATACATGGTAGACACAGAATTAATTAAAAAGTTCCTGATTAATACTGTATTTACAGGAAATAATCTGCTCATCCAAATCGCTCGTTTTATACAAAACTCCTACAGTTACTGAGTTCATTATTTGGGTTAATTGTACAGTTTATCAGTTGATCTGTACATTTGTTGTTATAAATTTCATATAATATGAAATATCGATTAAACATGTAATTTGGTCAGAGGTTGTCAGATTACTAGGGACAGAAAAGAGGTCCCTCACATCTCTAGACAACCCCCCACCCCCTAAAATCCAGCAAGATATCAAACCCTCATGTCTGACTACACCAACATAGAAACAGATATTCATCGAAACACATTTTCCTTACTACTTAATGCTGCAATCAGAGCAGGAAAGGCAACAAAATGCGGGAAATTGTTACTTTTGGGTGAGATAGTGGATGGAGAGATGATGGCAACAAGGACTGTAAACTTTACAGAGAGAGCAGAAGGTGAGTGAACAACACGAGAGTGTGGTGAGCCTCAGGCTAGAGATGCTCTGCACAGAAAACTGGATGAACTGTATCATAACCTTGCTCTCATTCTTGGCACAGTGCAGTATTTTACTGTTCGCTTGCTGCTTTTGGTTAAGTTTCTTGTTTAACTATTATTTTTGCAAGTAACACACTTCATAACAACTAATGTCAATGACAGGGAGCAAATTGATCCTGATATTACTCTTAGTTTTTATTTTTGTTTTTTCCTTTAGTACTACTTTAATATAATTTGTTCTATTTTACCAACTAATCAGTCATGACAGCAGTGAGACATGATGATGTGAGCAAACAATGACGTTAAGTGTTCTCATGTGCGAGCACATTTGAGTGATTTGTTGTGTCTTTGTGTTTTTCATACTTGATGAGCCACTTGAACTGTTCCGGGTCGTCAGCACAGCCATAGTCGGTGGTCCAGGCGTGGCCAATGGTGAATTTGTGGAACTTCAGCATATCCATCACCCCCACCTCTGCCACAGCACAGCCGAACAGGTCTGGACGCTGGTTCACGCATGCAGCTGTGTGTGTAAAGAAAACTTGTGTTACGAATTCTATTTGCTTCCATTTGCACACACATAAACCCCCCTTTCTTCACACAATCACTCCTAAATGGCCACTTACACACCAGGGAAGAAGGCATTAGTTGGGTTTGTGCAATGCCATATGGCAGCCAGCCTTTGGTAAATGATGTGACTAAGCACTGTTTAATGTGCTGTTTAATAGCTAAATTAATTGAAGCTAAGCAGCTAACTACTGCTTGATGAATTTGACATTTGCAATTATGCCAAAAATGTAATAAAAAAGAATGAAATGAATTGTGATCAATGCAGCTGAGACTAGCAATGGATCAGTGATGTTTGCTGGATCTTTGTTGGTTTTAAAATACTGTAAAAACATGGAGATGTACAGTAAATGTATCATTAGTAGCCTTGAGGTTAAATTGCATAGGAAGTGGGAGGTAAATGCATCACTTTCAATGCACCACAGACAAGTCACACCAAAACTCCAGTGCACTGAGAAACAGAGAGAGCTTTCCCTGGTAGGCTTAATCAACATCGTGTGAACTCATTTATTAAGGGCTTGAATGTAACAAATGTTCATTTATATGTAAAAATCAGGTACTCCAAGCTGTAATGTAACTGTTGCACAATGTGTCCAGGGTACACCTTTGAAACACCCACTTTTTCTTGTTCTCCATCTCCATCTTTCACGCTAAATACATAAACGCATCACACACAGCTGATCCTGTACTCACCCACTAGCAGTCCTCCATTAGAAGCTCCGTTGATAGCGATGCGGCTGGCTGTGGTGTAATTCTCCTGGATCAGATACTCTGCTGCACACTGGAAGTCATCGAAGCAATTCTGCTTGTTCCCTAACGTTCCACCTGAGAACACGATACAGCAGCAGTTGTGTAAAGACAGAAGAACACAACAGCAAACTCCTCTTTAATGTTTCCTAATTAACACAGTCCATGTCTCTCTGACACTGTCCTTAGTTTAGTAATGTCTTTCTGGCTGTATTCCCTGGATATCTGTACCTTTGTGCCAGGTGAGGCCGTACTCTCCGCCCCCTCTGATGTTGGCTACTGCCAGGATGCCTCCCAGGTGTCTCACATACAGCAGGTAAGCAACACTGACCACAGACAAGAGGGAACAAGGCAATATATGTACAAACGATGTTACAATGGTTGTAAAAAAATGTTTGAAAATCTGAACATAAATGGATTACTTTACATGCATTTTACACTACGTTGTTGTTGACACTTTCTAAATACATTACATATACATTCCACTTTTTAAACTACAGTTAGCAGTGGCGCAGCTGTGTACAGAAACCTCTTTTTCATTGGGCGTCAATTACACATACAAGTACAGTGTTTCTAAAGCACCACTGATGCATATATTTGCAACAACACCCTGCCAGCTTGCACATACACTCTGTGAGAGGAAATAACTCTCCATACCAGCAGGTAGCTGTAGTTTGTATTCATAAAGGAAAACCCAGAAGATCAACAGGATGGATTCAAGATGCTAGTTAGCCAGTTAGCACATTAACAACACAACCTGATGTTAACAAAATAAAGGATATTTACAGCGCACTAGCAAACATTAACACAACTCTGAACTGTTTCTGGTAAAGAGCTCAGTGGCTAAAACAAAGTATTACCTAATATATCAGCCTTGTTTTAATCTCACACCATCTAGACATTAGTCATTTGTTTGCTTCCCTCACTTTCACTTCTCTTTTCGTGCACTGAGTTGAACTGCCAACCTGCATGTCTAACGCCAATTCAACACGCTGAATGTGATGAAAAAGCAGAAAAAGGTTGACTATTCCCAAAGGTGCAGGACACACCGCAAAAACTAGTGTGACAGATGTTCACTGACGGCCTGAAATTGACCACTGCTTGTTGTGTTGGGGCCTTTATAGAGAAATCAGACACAAAGTAGACCCTCATATTTTTTTCCTTGTGTTGAAGTATCTGAACATGGCTAGTAGTATGTTTGCAACAGTGGAAACGACTAACAATCAGCTCACTTTCATGTGTGATACAATCAGAAAATCTTGTATAACCACACTGATAAATATCTTATTAAAATGTATGTGTGTCTTTCTAAAATATCAATGTTTGTTTCCGAATCATTTGTATTTTCATAATGATATGACAACTAGACATATCACATCAATATCAAGTTACTGCATAACTTAACCCTTTGAAACCTGGAGTGACATCACTTTTTCTGTGCTACTTTCAGACACCTTTTGCAAGTATTCAAACCTTTGAAACCTGAGCAAAATGGTGCGATTTCTTTCGAAAACAAGGCTATGAGCAACTTGGTGAGAAATTAATATATACATTAATAGATAAATTAATAGATTCAGAAAATTCTATTTACAAAAGAAAAAAAATCTAGGGAAAGCTATATTTCTAATTTTTAGTATTACATTTAAAATTGTTACAGATTTTTAAAAATAATTTTTATGCACTTTTTTCACTTTTCACTTTTTTACTTTTTCTTCTTTATTTTTTTTAATTTTTTGTTTTTAATTTTTTCTTTTCACCAATTTTATAAATTTTTGGGGTCACTGCTTTCATTGCACATTGGCTTCCATTAATGTTTTTGAAAGAAATCAAGCAAATCTGCTAAGGTTTAAAAGGGTTAAAAGTCAGCAGAGATGATCAGTTTGAGAGCAGAGGAGGGCTTTGCAAGAAAAATATGGCAGCTCTGTTCTGTTTATAGAAAGTTTGTATATCCATTAGTCCTTATTGCTTACACTTCGGACATTTTTTAAGTCATTAGTGTTTTAGAAAAGAGTTGGTTTAAGAAGAAAATGGTCACACTGGTTTGAGAGACTTCCAGCCATGCAGTTGTACTCACTTGTAGTACGGTTGTATGGAAGCCTCAAAGCCTCCGTAGCCGTAAAGGAAGACAGGATGAGTTCCATCCTTCTTAAGGCCCTTTGCATGAACTAAGAACATGGGGATCTTTGTTCCATCTTTACTGGAATAAAACACCTGTAAATGAGGATAGATAAGATCAGTTTATCTTTCAATATATATATATCTTTTAAAAAACATCTCTTAAGCCAGTGTTATTAAACTGCAGTTTTGTTTTAATAGTCTGTAGAGAGCTGTGCACAAACACCATTTACCACTTCCTCAACCCTAGTGAAAGACCTTCTGGGAATTCTGCATCACGACATGAATATGCAATCAGTAAATGTGATAAGACAACAGGAACCAGAGTAAACTAAAAGATAACAGGAAAGAAAATAACAGTACTGAGGAGTAATGAGGAAGTTTAAGCATTGAAGCATGATGCACTTAAGACATAAAGGAGATAAAACAGAAGGATCTTACCTGGTTGGTCTCATAGTCCTCTTGCTTGATGCCTTTTACCTCCACCTCCCTGAACACTGTGGGCTCTGAGTTGGGCTTGCTCAAATCACAGTGGTAAATGATACCTGGGTACCACAGAACAAAGGTCACACATGTTAGAGGTCACTGTGTGTTTAACTAATTGCATGGGGCAGTGGTGTAGTGCTGCTGGAGCACACCACATCATCACACACTCCTCTGAGTAAGGCAGTATCCACAGCTCTCTCTCCAGCACTCTGGTTGAAATCCATACACATTATTTTAGTCTCTTGAAGATTCATCATCATCAACAAGGCGTGGGACCCCAACTTACATGGACTCTTGAGCCTCACCCTACCACGGCCCTCCCCATAGACACCGCCTATAGGTGTTAACACTAACGCATGTCTTGGCTCATTATCTTTGCACATAAAATCATATAACTAATCATGTAACTAGACACAGTAATAGGTAGACTTGATTAGGTATTCAGACATGTCTCCGTTAGTCTAAACTTCATCTCAAAATTTAAGACTTCTCACATGGAAAAACTGACTTCTTAAGACATTTTATGGCCTTAAATTTTCAAAATCAAATTTAATACTTTTTAAGACTTTTTAAGGATCTGCAGGAACCCTGCTACTTGACAGTAAAGCCTTTGTCATTTGTCATAAAGAGAGACAATAAAAACAAATTAAATGGTCGAGTTTTTCATATTGACATTTAAGGTGTGCTGATGGATTGATAGCGTCAACTCATGCACTAAGTAACATGCAAGAAAAACATCTTAAAAGCCCCCGGTAGCTGCTGGTAGCCTCTGAGTGGCACAGTGAATTAAATCATTTTTCCCTCTGTCTAGTTAGTTAACTGTTAACCAGAGGCAATCATAATGTGGAGAAAAGTGGGGATGGGAGCACCAAAACCATTGGGAGAGGGGCCCTCAAAAAGCCTGGAATAAAAAGTTTTGTTAGCAGTTTATTTTTTTTTTTATTTAAAAGTAAATTTTAAAGTAATCAGTGCTATAACTAAATTAAAATTGGCTGAGTAAATTAGTTGAAGGACTAAAATTGTGTAAAAAAAAAAAAAACAATAGTTATATAATCTCCAAAACAAGCCATAAGATAACTGTGCATGGCACGCATGCAGGCGCATCATAATGTAGGTGCACTCCAGTACTTTAACAGACAGCACTACAGCTCTGGCATGGGGACTATTTAATAACTAATTATTCATATTGAGTGAAATCTGATCTGATAATGGCATCATTACATTCCAAATAACATAACAGTGACAGGCAGTTACAGTAAGATAAGCTATTTATGCAGTAATTAATCTCAACTTAGAGTATTAATTTGAACTTGACTTTTTAACTAACACTGAATGTATTTTTCTCTGACATTTGACATATGAAAACAAGGTATTAGAAGTTGTAGAGTTGCAGTTATAGTAGCAATAAAGCACTTGCAGCAAAAGATGATCTTAGATGTTGATGTGTTATTTTTACAGCCGCAATGATTAGTCAGTTTATTAATTAATAGATCAACATAAAATTAACAATAATTTTTAGTTTTCTTTGAACAAAAATGCCAACATTTCACTGGTACTCATTTCTTGCTATTATTTATATTCTAATAGACCAAATATAATTTGGGTTTTCGAGTTTTGATGAACAAAACAATGAATTTGAAGATGACACCTTGGGCATTTGTCACAATTTTTTTATATTTTATTTTTTTTAAAAACTACAATAATCAACAGATTATTCAATAATCAGTAATCATTGGTTGCAACTCTTTTAATTTAAAAAGCTTTGTATGTATTGATGGTAACTGTTATTGTTTTAGTACTGTAATTCCTTTTCATGTGAGGTAAGTAGCATTATTTTTCAGTGTGTTATATTTTGATTTTATAGCATTAATTTTACTAACATGAGAAATACAAACACACTTAATGAGATGACAGAATTACCAGGTGTAGTGAAGGAGGTGAACTTGTAGAAGAAGTCAGAGTGCTTCTTCTTGCAGCTCACTCCTGCCACAGTGCCAACGTCCAGCGGCAGGTCCCTGACCAGCTGGCCAGTAGAAAGCTCATACACCTGCAGGATGTCCCTCACGTCATGAACATAGTTGACCAGCAGGTGGTGCTGGTTCACACAAGAGACCAAGCCTGCAGAGTGATATAAAAAAAGGAAGTGATAGAAAGTTCTTAAAAACACTGTATCCAAGGGAACAGTATCCTTGTTGTGTGTTTATTTTTCTTTGTTACTACCAATATTAGCTTTGTAATCCTCCTGATTCATCTTGATAGTGACAAGTCATGTCATGATCCTGGGATGAAGCCAAATATAGTGGCTATGGATTAAACCAGACCTTCTTGATTAGTTCAGTTAATTTAAATACAACTGCACAGGTTGTGCAATGAGTTAATAAATGTATAGATCCATTCATTGTAGCATGATGAAATCATTAGCCAGCAGGGGGCAGTCTAATATACCATAAGTGCAATACCTGAAAATGACTGTTGCTCACAGAGACTGGTTTCTTTGTTTAAAAAGACACATTATAAAACGGAAAGGTGAAATCCGGCAATCTGATTGGCTGTTAACCGTGATATAATGAGCGTATATCACGGCTACTATTCGAAAAAGCCTTATCACAGCATATCACTCCGCTTCAGGGAAGCAACAATGTTTCCATGACAACAAACAACTGTTACAGTACGCAGCAAAAAGTAGCCGGTTTTGATATTTCTTTTTTGACGGCAGTAACAACATTTAATTATGTTCACGGTCAACTTTGATCTCCGGGGAGGGCTGACCATGGATGAATGGATTGATGAGTGCCTGTCTCCGAAAAAAAAGCGGAGCAAAAGAAAACATGCGGAGCTGACGTCCGGAGAGGTTGACCAACTGGAGAAGGAGAGAAGCGAGGCCAATACAGTTAAACAAACCAGGTGGGCAGTGAATTCACATGTTTAAGGTTACCTTTCACCTCCAGATAGGGTTAACAATGGTAGAGTTGATTGAGCAGTGACTTTCTGCCGAAAAAAAGGTGAGGAATAGACAACATGCAGAGCTAACGTACGAGGAGGTGGGACTATTTTTTCACAGCGGGGCTATTTTGTTAGATAATAGGCCTATGTATTTCTGTTTAATTAAAAACTACATGAAAATTATTTCCTCTTTCATATTGGCATTATTGGTAACCGTTTTATAAAAGCAATACATCACTCCAGTCCGTGATATACGCTCATTATATCACGCTAAGGGGGTTTTCGGCCCTCCGCTTTGCGTCGGGCCGAAGAACGCCCCTTAGCTGTGATATAATGAGCGTATATCACGGCCTGTCGTGATGTATTGCTTAAGTAACCACAATTCCAAATATGGCATTTAGCTTTTGAGTATTGTCAGCATTGAGACAACACAGAGTAAACTGATGAATCAGTGACTTCATACTGTACATCAGTGATTCAACAGTCTGAAAGTAGCAATACTAAAGTGGAAAAATACTACAAGTTAAAATCCTGCATTCAAAATCCTACATAAGTAAAGAGTACAAAAGTGTTGGCATCAAATATACGTAAAGTACCAGACGTGCAGGATGGAAAATTTTAGAATCTTATATATTATACCACTTGATTACAATTATTGATGCATTAATTTGTACATCACTTTATTGTTGCAGTTGGTGAAGGTTGAAGTTTAAATTTCAACTACTTTAAATACTGCTGCGTAACTTAATCCATAATGATACATCATAATTTATTAGTTGATTTAGATTTTGTTTTAATAATTGGAATCTGCAAAGTAACAAGTGACTGATGTGTTTAGAAGTGTTAAATGCTGCTTGCTGAAATTGGAGTTATACCTGTTAACATATACATCAATAAACACTATATAGCTGCTTACAGCTACATTATAGTGCACTAAAACAACATGAATCTAAAGTTTGTATACTGAAAAGTGGGAGGTGGAGACGAACGTTATTGTAAGAGATGAAACATGGGAAGAAGTGTGTAAAGGGGGACATAAAGAAACAAATAGCCTACTTTCGAAAGACTTAAACTGGAAATTTAAAAAAAAGTTTTTATAGAACTGCTCTTGTATCAAAATACAGTAGCATTAAAAAAAATTGGCCTTGGTGGGATTGTCCAAAATTAAAGTCCTACTGGGAAGGGATTCATACAGAAATATTTTTAAATGCGTATTTACCATTAGACACAAGGTATTTTACTGCAGGGGCAATCCCTAATAAAGCTCTAGATAAGGGAAAAGTGTACATGCTGCATATCGTTTCATTCGTAGCATAAACAATGATAACCTTATCTTGGCTCAAACCACTAACACCCACCCCACCTCAATAGCAAGATAGTTATATAACAGTGTACTCAATGGAAAAAATTAGGCCAAAACTCTTTAATACTTTTTGAGAGTGATCTCCTGACAAAGTAGCTATGTATAATACAAATGTAAATCAACATTTTGTTCAAAAGAAATGTTGATATACCACTTGCTAAATGCTTAATAGGGGACCTTAAAATAAAGTGTTGCACAATGATTTAAATTACTTTCCTGAACATGCTTTTCAATTTGTTTTCCATTCCACACTTGCATGTGCATGTCTTTTGAACATGTTGGTCAAAAAGTGGACATTCACCATTGTGTTTTTCCCTTATCACTAAGCACATTTACCATAACTCGAATGACTCATAAAAAAAAAAAGTTAAAGCAAAGCGCTTATGGACCAAGTTTCACTTTTTGAGCAGAGTTCCCTCTGACGAAGGTCTTCGACCACAGACACAGAAGTTCCCAGTTGCTGCGGTTGGACTGTCATCGAAACATTGGGACAGATATTCTGTGAAAAAGTGTTTTGCAAGATTTTAAGAGCTGAATTGTGGAACTACGACTCCACGTATAAGCCCTTTACGTATTTCGAAGTCTAGTGGAGTTTTCACACACTCCAACACAAGCCCACAGCTGTCATGCCAACAAAGGTCTGTTTTACTAATTACTGGCCAAACTGCTGTATGAACTCTTAGACGTATTACACTTCTTTTGTGGAGAACTGATACTATATAGGTGGACCACATGACTGACTGTGACTTTTACTCATGTTCTATTAAAAATTTCCACTCAGTCTCACCCAGTACATCCTTGTCATGCTGTGGGATGAGGGTAGTCCAGTGCTGCTTGTCTGGTTTCTGGATGTCTATGTTGATGAGACGATATCGAGGAGCGTCCAAGTTGGAGCGGAACGTGAATACAGTTCCCTCATTGGTGACATATGAGTACTGGGCGTCAAAGTTGTCAACGAGTTTGACCCATGGCAGCAGGCCTGAAGGGGAAGATTAATAAAATAACAGTTGCAATGAACTACATCTCTAGCACAGCCAAAAAAAATAAAAAATATCCACACCTATACACCTGAATTAGTGTGGCACATTTATCAGTAGGCTTGCACTAAAACGTGTCAAAAACATGTAACCAGAAAACAGACTGCAAGGTGAATTTTGAAATCTCAACATCTGATGGAGTAACCGCTGAGTCACTGGCCTTGGCATCCACCCCTTCTCTGCTGATACAGCTTGGTTACTGTTACAGCTGCATTTACTCATACATACAATAAACTGATGATACTTAACAGGAAAACAAAATGAAAGTAAAAAGAATCAAACTTGACAGGTCATTTTGGTTTAAAGCTACAGCTCCAATGCTACTACTTATTGCAGGGATAGTTTGAATTTCTGAAGTAAAGTTGTACAAGGTATAGTCAGTGTATTATATACAGCAGGTGACAGCTGCACACCGCCAGTCTGGAGAAGCAGGCTGTAGTTAAACACTGAGCTGAACTGTGAACAGGGCCAACAGCAAATATGCTTTATTAAGAATATTTTCACTGCTTTGCATTACTGTCAGACAGTGATATTCAGGGAACTGAAGCCATAATATCACTCGCTTCAATGCCAGACCCCATTGACAAAAACAGTGATTTAACATTGCTGAACACAGAAGCTGCTGGTCCACTGCTGACTAAATCATGAATTTTGTTGGTATTGGTGTTGGTGTTGGTGTTGTTGCATGAATTTGGTGTTTCACAGAGTTAGTTTGGATCCACAAAAGTCACCCAACTTTACAAACCAACTAAGTGATTGGAGCAACTGTAGATCAGCAGCTCCCCGAGTTCACTGAACCAAATCACTGTTTTTGTCAATGAAGTCTGGTGGTTTTGATAAAAGCATTGACTTCTCTGTCATCTCCGTCAAAGCAGGCTGTTTGATGAAAAGATAGAGCTGCAGAAAAATTTGAGGCGCTCAGCAGCACAAAAGCAGCAAGCAAAACACATTCATTGAACAATTATAAAAAGCTGTCCTCAGCTGCTAAAACACACTGACTGACTGGGGCCCACTGCACAGGCCCAATAAACAGCAGCCCTTAAGAACAGCCTTTGAAATAAATAGCTAATTCTGTCAATTATGTATTTTTCCACAGACATTTGCTTCTCATGAAATATTTTACACTACAAAGATATTTGCACATACATCCATAACTGCTGTCAACCACCAATTTGGATTACTATGGGGATACATATTCATGAGTGCTTGTAGACTTAATGAACCATTTTCAGTCGTGAGTTTGTCACATGGATACAGACCTGTGATGCCATCGGGGAGCTGCTGAAGGTCACAGTACCACAGCTGGTTGACGGGTTCGCAGCCTTCAGTGATGGACATAACAGCATATCTGCCATCATCCGATATCTAAAAAAAGAGTAAGGAATGAAGACAGGTAGAAAGAAAGCAAAGAAAGAGACAGAGAGAGATGCTTGTGATTATGTGAATAAAGTCTTAAAAGTCAGATCAATTATCCATCCCATGACTCAAAAGTCCACAAACAGCTGCTGAGGAAAAAAAGAACTTGTGAAGAGTTCTGTCCGTGTTGTGTTCACAGACCGGCAAAAACCCCTGAATGCGGTAAACACTGGGAAGTAAAGAAAAAAATACTCTTAGGATTTAAAGATGTACTGACCCCTTATAATCTGATATTAATTTAAATTTGCGCAACATATACTGCATGCCTATACAAAAATAGAGCAGTCAAATGCAACATACACATTACTGCAGTTGTAATATTAATCTAAAAACATCATAGAAAAGCGCACCACTGACAGTGAACATTTTCCTGCATGGTGAGTACTTTTACTTTTGATACTCTAAGTGAATTTTGATACTTACCTACTTTTACTTCAGTGAGGGTGTACTTGTGGCGGAGTACTTATTAGTGTTATACACTTTTCATAAGTAAATGATCTCAATGCTTCTTCCTCCACTGCCTTGATTGCAAATGAATGATTATAGGTGATTTAAGATTACTATGGACTTACGGTTACTGAACTGAGCCACTTAGGGTTTTCAGGGAACTCTGCAACCAGAACGTCTTCTGACTGTTTGGTGCCGATGATGTGGAAGTAGAGCTTTTGATTGATGTTACTGGTGGTCTCTGTGCCTTTAGTGAAAAAACAGGGTTTAAGTCTTGAACAGTCTTTCCATAGTGAATGGTACTGGTTAAATGTGTTGGGGTTTTTTTGGATTGAGCATGTGTTTGTGTGTATGGTGACTCTTCCTAACCATCAGCTTTGCCTTCCTGGGGTGGGTAACAGTTGTAGAAGATGCCTTTGGCATCGTGGGTCCAGGCCAGGCAGCTGAACTTAACCCTCTCCAGTACATCAGGCAGTTGGGTGAGGTCATCGGCTTTCATGAAACTAACTGTTACCCAGTCTGAACCACTGCTGCTCAAACCATATGCAAAATATTCGCACTCCTCTGACAGACGGCCCACTGGATGGAGAAAGGGACAAAGAAAAGAAGAAGGGATTCAGCTCTGTACATCTGTATCTTTGTCTCTACTTGTCTTAGCATATGTGTGTTTGTCCAGTATTCACCTTATGCTGCCCCGCCCATTTTTTTAACTTCCAGTTTAGTGCTAGCTGTGCTAGTGCACATTGTAAACAACGACTGAATTTGTACAACATGCAAAAATGGCATTAAATTATATGTAGACTTGTTTAATTACTTTGTAGTGTCTCCTCGTGTAGATGGCTCTGCTATGAGGAACCAAAAGCAAAATTTCTGCAGACAAGACATAACGGGCTTAACTGTCCACAGACTGAGCTAACCACTACTGTAACTGCCCCCATACAGCTAACTGTAGCTCGCCTGTTGCCAAACAGTAACAGCGAGCACCTTAGCGACCACACTAGCATTAGCGACTTGCCATCATATTCATTATCATCCGTATTATTGTTCAATATTGTTCATTGTTATTCGGATAAACATACTGACAGTATTGACATATTGGGAATTTAAAGTGTTACTTTTGTAAAACTGAACTGCAAAACACTTAAAAACTGCTTTTTTCCAAGTAAAGGATGATAAAGCTGGTGAGGCTTAGCAAAGTAATCACATTTCTGCTCCAGAGCAGAAGTAAGAGCACAAAATCGCATGGTGTAAGAGCACTCTAGTTCAGGCAAAGAATAAGGTGAATATGTGCTCTGCAGTTTGGCTCACTCTTCAGTGCCACCGTGCCATCTTCAGAGAGTTTATTCGGGTCAAAGAATACAGTGGCAGCTCCATCCAAAGAGTCCTGCACATACAGCACATCCTGGTTCTGGAGACCTTTGTTGTGAAAGTAGAAATACCTGGAAATGAAAAAAAGGAAATAACATGAAAATAAGTTTTTTTAAGTTAAAAAATGCAGTTTGAGTCAGTCAGGGTCTATCATTTAAATTTCAACCAGCACCTCTTCCCTCTTTTGTAAGGGCAGCTATATTTTGGATAGTCGTAGAGCTCGGTCAGACGTTGGTGGAATTGAGCCCGCACAGCACACTGCTCCAGATACGGCATGGTCAGTTTGTTCTGCTCCTCAACAAAGGCCTGTGATACAGGAGGAGAGAGAGGAGGGATTAAATTTGGGGAGTTTTTGGTAAAGACATAGCTTTCTGCAAGAGGTCAACACCTACCTTTGTTTCCGCACTGTCAGGGTCTTCCAGCCATGCATATGAATTGCAGATCTTTGTTCCATGGTAGTCATCCACCTGCAAATTAAAAAAAACACATGCAAACAGCTGTGTTTAATCTTCAGTGTTAAAATTAGATTTTCTGAGAAAGAGAGGATTCTTCTGTGCAATACCAAAGTTGCATGTTTCCTCCAAAAAACAATTGTCAGCATTACCTTAAAAGACATGTCAACAGCTCTGACGTGAACTAATTTCCTGTTAGGCACTGCATCATTATTCCTAAGAAATAGTCTGATCTTGGCATCACCATACAAACAACAGAAGTCTGACAGTAAGTGTGTGCCCACATTGGTGACTCAGATGTGTTGATTCAACCTAATTAACTGTCTCTACCAGACATAAGCCTGGAGGGGCACACGTGTTTGGCCATGCATGTGAGTGTATATCTGTCTGCTTGCAGCTATTCTTGCAAACTACAAGGGTTAGGTGCCAACACTGGCACCTGCTCCCACGCGCTGGGTTTGTACCGAAATGTGTTCCCCTTTCAAATAGCGTTAGCATGTGTGTATCAGTGTTGCATCGGGGCCTGTTCCGATATGTGTTTCCCCCTACCTAAAACATACCCAAACCCTAGGCCCTAACCCTAACTACAGAGGGGGTCGCTACGTGCTAACAGGAGCAAAACACTATTCAACAGGGGAGCACATTTCCATGCAACACTGGTGATGGCTGCAGAGAGAGAGAGTATGAAGTTGCATTTAGCAGTAAAATGTGTGTACAGTTCAGGCTATTTATTAGCAAATAAATGCTGTAACACTTCCAGACCCAAGCCAAGTCCCTGGGCTATGATTACCACCTGCTGATTAAAGTCAAGGCAGTTGGCCCCGAAGTTGGTGAGCAAACTTCGCCTCCTACTGGAATCAGACCAGGCTTACTTAAGGGGGACTATTAAGGTGGACCAGCTATCCTCATTGTATTCTCAATTTCATCATTCAGTTGCTCCTTAACAGATAATGGAGAAATGTCTGGCTGCTGAGCCTCTCCTACATTAGGGAAATTGAACCCAAATCAGAACTAATTTTAATGTTACTGATATTCTAACTTCTAAGCAGGTGGACTGCGGTCCGACTCCAGACCCAGATGCTGTCCTATACGGACCCGGACCTATAACCAGTAAATTATTAAGGGTCTTTAAATTCTGACGGGATGCTTCTATTTTACTATTTAATATTTTTAGTCTTTACAGCACCGGTTTAGCTGATCAGGAAATGCACAGAACAACTGCATGCCAGTTAAGCCATCCCACGATGCCACCCAGCCAATCAAATCTCTGCATTCCACGCAATGAACATTGCAACTCTGTATACAGTCATATGAGAGAGGTGAGAGGCTAGAAAAATAGAAATATAGAGGGATAGAAATATAGAAAAAGAAAGAAAGTGATACAGGGAGAGAAGACGGAGAGGAAGTGGCGAGTGAGCGAGAAGCTCCACATACAGCTGCAAGGCAGCTTAGTCCACAATGAACATAATAAAAACTAAATATGGTTCCAGGCTCACCAATGAGCACCTGCACGCGTGTATGAGAATGGCCCTGAAACCAGGACAAGCTCGAGCTCAGTTGTTCAATTGTTATTTATTTATTGTGAAACTGGTTGAGACTGTTGAGTCAAGATGTGAAACAGTTAACAAAGAAAAAGGAAAACTCAAGCTGTTGCTACACTTTATCTTATTTTTTTCTCAAATTAAGCACTTTATTTTAAGATGCACAATTTCTAAAAAAAAAAAACTATTTCATATATTTTCTCCATTTTGTTTTTAAATGCATATCTGTATAGTTTATGTTAACTGACAATAAATATTGTCGAAATGTTTTTGAATCGTAGTTTCTTTATTTGAATTGACAGTCAGATGTTGATCGCATTCCGGAGTTGATACAACTACAAGGCTACTTCAGTATGTCACACTAAATCATATTGCAAGTTAGCCATTATGATGTTCCAGACCTTTGTTTTCGGAAATTTTGTCTAACTGGACCTGTTTGAATTTTAGTTGACTATCCCTGCTCCAACTGTTATCTTGTGTTAAACGATCATGGTTAGGGTTAGGTTTTATTTATTTATTGGGTGAATTTGTTAATAGTGTTTTATATTTATATACTTAGTTATACATTAAACTGTTTAGAGATAGGCCTATTATATTGTTCAATTTTATTTTTTTAATTTGCCTTTGCAATAAAAAAGCAGTTCTTTAAAATCATAAACCGTGCATGGTGCTTTTTTCCAATTCTGGTTCGAACACCAGTATTTGAAAAACCCAAACAATACCCGGCCCTACAAACTACTGAGTAATATTTTGTGTGTACATTCGCTGTCTGCTCAAGGACCTCTTGTGGTTGCAGTGATTCACCATTGTTTAAAATTCGTTTTCAACTGACTATTTCATACCGTCATTAACGGCTGATTCCTCACTGACTAATAAAGGAAGAAAGTTTTCTGAAAATCTAAAAACCACAAGCCTAGTCTGCTGCAAAAAAGTTGGGTCTCATTTTAATTCCATACCCATATGTTGTGATCAACTTAAGTTAGGCATGATATCAGATGAAGAAGTCAACCTTTTCTGTTATCTTCGCATCCATCTTGACTGTGAAGTAGCACAGCGCACACCACCCTCTACCACACTGGGAGAGCTTCAGAAGGGGAGCATTTCATCAGCCAGATTTTGTAGACTTACAGATTCTGCTGATTTGATCATTTTTCTTGTCACTTTGTTGTGCTGTAGCCAACAGACAAAGTTAATACCATTAAAAGTCTAGTTTTAAAGGACATGGATCAAGGATTTGTGGCTGTGTTTCAGTTTTTCAAACTACATATTCTATATATACTATATTTCACATACAATGCCTGTTATCAGGAAAACTCAATCTGCTCTGTGCAATGCACTGCAGCTCCATCAAAATAAGCAGAGGCATGTATTTTTATTAGCTTTCGGTACGCTTCTAAAACACACTGGATGTTATGTTATGGATGTGAAATCTCATATCGTATCGGTCCACAGTATCAGCAGATACCTGAGAGATCTGAGGTATTATAGCTGCTATCTGTAAGAAGAAGTGGGTTGGGTGCATTTCCAACCCTGAAAGGATAGTACTAACAAAGAAGAGAATCACTTCTCTGCAGAAAAGCCTTCGTCAGTACAGGACAAATACGCAAAGCTCTACCACTCCTACATGCTGGTTCCCATGAAGTTCAGAGAGCATTTGCCAAATTCCAAACCCACACGCTCAAAACTGCCATACTACAAATGTTGGAGTGTGTCCATCTCTGGGAATGGATGTCTCCAGACTATCCTGCCTTAGAAAATTCAAGTATCTGCATGTTACTTTTACAGTGCATGAAGTCAGGTTCATTTTTATTATCTGGAAATTTATCAAGGCTTTGCAGACTGGCAACAGGCAGGTTCTCATGCACCATGTGCATTTTTATTATTTCACAGTATTCAATCTATCCAGTCAGAGAATGATTATGATTGATCGTCTTTGTAATGTAACTAAATCTGGATAAATTTGATTATTTATCGGATCAACTACATGTTTTTGTCTTTAAAATTAGTCATGAAAATGATTTACTTTTCATTTTCAATCAAGCAGTAAAATGGTGTATTGAGTGTACAGTAGCGAGACTCATTCGCCTCAATTAGGGTATGAAAGTAGCTACCTACTGTCACCCAGTTGTTCGTGGACTACCGTTTTAAAGCCTTGCTTTTGGCACTGCAGTCATCGCCATCTTGGCTTTTTAGAGGCAGAAGTGACCATATGTGGACAAAAGGCTGGTGCTGTAAAGATGTTAATTTCTGTTGTTAAGTTGGGCATTTAAACTTGTGGGTCTTTGGGGATTGACAGTTTTTTGGCAGTCCTGAAGGGTCTGCGCTTTGCTGCAGCCAACCACTGTTGGCGATTTTGTTTTTTTTGGTCTAAAAAATGTCAGAAAATGCTGAACATGTCCATCAGTGTTTTCCAAAGCCCAAGATGATGTCTTCAAATGTCTTGTTTTGTTCACAACTCAAAAATATTCAGTTTACTGTCACAGAAAAGTAAAGAAACTAGAAAATGCTCCCATTTAAGAACTCATTAATCAATTATCAGAAGTTGACAACTACTTCATTAATTTTTGCAGCACTAGTCTTTTCTGTTATTGCATAAGATGTGACATGTTTTCAGTGTCTGTGGGTCAGAGTTTACTAGGGTCTACTTCACCTCTGTTCCTCTTTGCCAGTGCAACTGTCCTTTATCAGACATGCTGTCATGTTTAAGTCATTCCCTGTTGTTGTGTTACATAATGTTGGTTACTTTGCAACGGATGCACCAACAGTTCAGGCAATGTCTGTTTGGAGACGTTCTCTAAAAGCTCACTCAATAAAATGGTGATACTGGTGTGCAAACACTTCTGTACTGTGGCAAAGGGGCAAGTTTCAGACGTAATAAAAAGATACACCCCGCAGGGCCATAGTTACCACTGAGGACACTGAGGTCATGTCCTCATTTACTGGTTGTAATCACCTTAAGAGGAGTTTACATTCTGCAATGACACAGAAGTGACATATGGTGGGTTTTGAAGGCTCATTCTGATGCTTTTACCATTTTAAGCAAAACAATATCAATAATCACTCATGAATTCAATCAGAGCTGACATTATTAGTTTTTGACAGAAGACACAATTTAAAAACTTGTCATTTTTAAATGCCTATGATTCTTTGTTTCAGATTTGTTTCTGTTTTTCTCAGTTTTCTTTGATACTAAATTGACTATATTTGAGTTTTGGACTGCTGCTCAGATAAAACTTTTAAATTAATCAGTTATTCTCAGACATTTTATAGAGTATTCGATTAATTATTCCAGAGTTATCAATTAATCAGTAAAATAATCACAAGATTTATTAATTATAAAAGTCATGGTTAGTTGCAGAGCTACATTAAAGTTAAAGTGGAATTAACTGGAATATATTCCTGGTAGTTCAGTGAAAGCAATAAAAACTGCCTTTAAAACATAATGTTGGCAGGAAAATTACAGAAAAAATAGTTCAGTTGAGTGAGTAATAATAAATAATGTTTTTAGGGGGCTGGACTGTGCCTTAAAGATTGAAAATAGTGACTCAGTATTAATGAAGTCCTGGCTACAGCCCTGCATACACCAAACCCTGAAAAACAGTATTATCAGAGGAACTAGTGGCAGGTCTTCCTGTGGCCAACATGCAGAGAAGGCACCACCCAATAATTTTAATTAAAAAAAATCAAACATAAGGGAAAAAGTAACCTAAAATCTAATGCTACCACATTGATGGGTTTAGTGGAGTGGAGTGTATTTGGCAAGCATCAAGGCCCTGACACACTAAGCTGACAATTAGCCATCAGCCAAAGTTGGACTGCTGGTACCATGCCGTTGCCCACCGTCACCCCCTGTCGGGTTTTTTCTGCTGATTCAGGTCCTGTTTATACGACAACAATTTCAACCGAAAACCATAAACTGTAGTTGCGTTTTGGCTGATCGTTAACACAACATTTGCGTTTTGGGTGCCTGAAAAAGCAGCGTTTTGAAAACGGGTTCCAGAGTGCAATTTTATGGAAACAGCACCGTCTCCATTGTCATGTAAACTTGCAACATGCAGTTCCTCTGAAAACTGAGACTTTTTGCACATGCCAATTACGGTTCCAGTCATTAGGCATGCTCAGAAGTCGACCATCACAACAACAATGGCTCTGTTTGTGCTGCTCACCCTACTGAATTTATCAACGCTTTTCCAGCAAAGTGTAAATTTACTGTAGCAACTCCACCTTGTCGTCTGTCCAGACAAGCGTTTGTGCAGTTGCCATTTTGTTTGTTTATATATCACCACTCTGTAGAGGGAAGCGCATGTGTGCACGCGTGTTGCTTCATTACAAAGTCACACCGTCAACCACTGGCCTGGCATGTACACTACGGCGTTTTTGGCCATTTTTGCGTCTCTGTGTGCACCGTGATTGTTCTCAAAAAGTTGTCGTCTGAACAAGGAACTTTTTTCAAAACAAAAATGAGAAACGGTTCAGTTTTACAGTGGATCATTTCATGTAAACATGGCTTCAGCATGCTGAATTGGCGTGGGCCACGGATCCAAAATCATTCGGATTGGCAGTTCAGCTCCGTGCACAAGACAAGAAACAGAAGTGAGGAAAGTAAACAAACAATTTAAGTCAAGAGGGAGTGAGACCAAAACAAATGTGTTACATAAGGTGAGATTATTTTTCTTTAGCCATTGAGCTCTTCAGCAGAAATGATTCCTGATGGTTTGTGTTATTGTTCACTGTTGCACAGTAAATATGCTCCGTTCTATCAACATGGGAATGTCTTGTTAATGTACTAACTTGCCGACTAGCGTCAAGACAATGTTCCGATTTCCTTTTTTGAATAAGGATTACCATAACCAGTGTCTGCTACTATGGAAAGTTACTTCCTCTAACACAGATGCAGCACACACATGCTGGTTGACCATCAGAAGTAGTCTTTGCAGTGTGTTCATGTGCAACTTTTCAGGCAGGGGGCCTTTGTCACTACTTTTTCTCCAAGTTCAGTTTGGTGTGTCTATAATGAAAAGGATAAAGCCAAAAAAACAAGTTGAAATTTGCAAATTTGTACCTATCATGCTGTTACTGACTGACATTTACCATTATTGACTGTCAGCTGTGCTGTTTATTTGTGTTTATTTGTAATAAGCTGCTGTTATTGTTTATTATATATACATTAAATAGAAAGTTTTATGTGTGTGTGTGTGTGTCTGTGTGTGTGTGTGTGTGTGTGTGTGTGTGTGTGTGTGTGTGTGTGTGTGTGTGAGAGAGAGAGAGAGAGAGAGAGAGAGGGGAGGGGGGGACAGCAACAACCAACACACTATAACAGGCTGAACTAAGTACTCAGTCACGACAGTCACGAGAGTGAAATATTGTTCCACTGGGACACTGTTGTGGGATTTTACCTCTTAAGTAGTTAATACAGCAAACATTCCCCTTGAATAACTTCTTAACGTTTTGTTTTTGTTTCTTCAGTCAGTCGCCATTTGCCTTTCTAACTCTTCACCACATATGACTCGTCTCTCTTCCGGTTCTCGCGCCTCCCGCTCGTGTAATGGCACTGAAATTAGAGACGCGTGCCTTCGGGGAAAATATCCTTTCATTTTAATCCAAACCATGAACTTTTTCCACCACCTGTCCAAGAAAGGACTTTTTGGCTAAACACTGTGACGGTAAATTTCTCCCAGCAGCGGCTGGAGCAGAGAGTTTCACCCACTGACAGACGGACTGAGGGAGAAGTCAAACAGTGGGACTTTGACACTGACCTTACTGTCATCTCTGCGGGCAGCGGGGTACTTAAACGCCATGGCGGAGTTTCCTAAGGTGTTCCTCTGTTTCCCTGAGTCGCTTTTCTGTTGCTACTTTGTTTATGTTTTCCTATTTTTATATAGTTCTGAATGCAGCGTCTCCACCGAATCAATGGCGACTTGAAGTGAAAGTGAAAGCATTTGTTCCACACGTACACACATGGCTGGTGTGCGCCGGCTGGCTCTGTGCACAGGAAATGATGTGTCACCCAGAGCAAATGATGGCCTATGCACAGCTGTGGTACATGAGCCCGCGTGCATTTGTTATTTTGATTTAGGTCATTTTCGTAATTTATGACACCAAAATTAAATAATAAAAATAATTTCGGAAATAGGTGAGTCTATCAGAGAAGTGGAATCCATATAGTTTGTGGCCAACAAAAATGGTATGTGCTCAAAAAAAAAAAAGTGTAGTAAAACAAAATGCAGAAAAAGCACAGCAAAACACTGCAGGCTAACTAAAATCCACTGTGAGCCTTGAAACAGTAAACAGAAAGAGGCAAAGAAAGTGGGATGTGATTGTTGGCATGTAGGCACTAGTGACAGAGAAAGAGGAAGTAGTGCCCTGATACTAAAAACTACAGGCTGTGGAGAAAAGGGCACATGCAGGGGATGACTTTGCTAAAACCAGTGCTGGTAAATAAGATGAGATACCACTCATCAAAAAACACATACAGTACATGTCTTTCGAAACTCTGCAAGCTTTCAAGGCTGCACCCAAGTCTCAGTGGATTGTTTTGGTATTAATCACTTCATTGCTTAGTTAATAAAATGTCAGAAAAAAGGGTGAAAAATGCCTGCCACAATTTTCCAGATACAAAGATCTTTTAATGTATTGTTTTGTCCAAATATCAGCAGGAAACTTAAAGCTATTTCATTTCTAATAAAAAGTTAAAGTCAGGTAATTTAGGGTATCAGGTATAATAGGACGAATTAGGTTTAACATCTTGGGCTCTTTGATTTTTGCGGCTGTGTGCCACCCCTTTACATTACAGACATTTGTGTGATTTTTCCACTTCTAAAATATTACAGATGACTCAGTGAGTCCATATAAGCCACAATAGTCCAAAATTAGCCATTGTCGTTACATACATGCAAACATGCACAAGCATATTCATTGCAAACAATACGGCAGCAAGGAAACAGGCCGCAAAAGATAAGGGCAGAAAATTAGACAATGAATAGTTGTTGATTCAATAAATCAATGACTGGACTGATAAATGGTTTAAACAATTTAAAAAACAAACAAACGCAATTGTCCCGTTTTTCCTGAATATGTCATCAGAGTCAGGTTGGGGTTTTTGATGTGTGTGAAGGTCCAAAGTGTCTGAAGAGAGATGCATAACATAATAAGCTCTAAAAGTAAAACTTAAGATAGACTGCAGAATTTTAGGTGATCTTGTTGGTAGTGTACCAAAAAGTGGCCTTAATTACCTGACTTCACCCAGTAGAAGAGAAAAGCAGGTAAATCCTTACATTTGAGAAGCTGGTTCATGTAAATGTTTGTGTTTTTTTTCTTGACATTTGACTTATATTATCAGTTATCAAAATATTCAACTAAATATCAACTTGTGATTTCAGCTCCAAAGCTTTTTCAAAAAGGTATTCGAGTGAACACACCAGCAGTGTGTCTTTTCCATTAGATTTTAACCTGTGAGCAACAAGTTGGTGAGATTAAAAATAATAACCTGACAACCAAAATACTCATCCATCTTTCTTTCCTTCCTTACTGGCTTACTTCCTTGTTTCTAGCAGGTAGCATTTCTGACTACACACCAGGTAACTTATAGTGCAGTCATGTAGCAACAAAATTAAAGGCCTTGTGTGCCACAACAATATATGCACTGTCTAAGTGCCAGTTAAAAAATGATTTGACATATATCTCACTGAAACCACAAACATCCTGTGGTGGGGAACATCCACAATTTTCAGTGCCAAGTGAGACAGATGTCTGCATGTAAAGGTATTTCCATGTTATTTGATAAAAACAAGTTGTACAAGTACAGTATGAGTCACTCTGCCAGACCTAAATGTCAAACCAATGAAACTAATTCCCAAACTCAATGAAAGCTTCTGTATTTGCATGGTAGTGCAGCACTTATTATTCCCTGACTGCTGTTCCAGTAGGTGAAGTGGTAAATAGTTTCAGCTTTGTCTCACAATATGAACATACGGTAAACCCGCATCATTCCATCACTTGATCTATTTGTTGTGTCATGATGAGCTCGACTGTAACAGATTTGAAGGTAAAACAACATGTCGAGACTGTGCATGTTGGATTAACACCCCTCAGGATGGCAGGACGGGGACTGAAACAGAGAGAAAGAACAAAAACAGAGTTTCAGACGTGTAATCTGTCTAATCCATAAAGCTGTGAAAACGACTGGGGAGGAAAGGGGGAGGAAAGGAGGGAAAAGATGGAGGACAGGGGGTTAGAAAGAGGGCTAATTTCAAACTAATTTAGCTAAGGTGATTAAGTGAGACTAGCTTGATGAGAAAATAAGCTGTTAGAGGGCCTCTGACCTTGTTGTAGTGTATTTACCTCTGTGTCTCAATAGTTGTATATGTAATGACACTGGGTGGCAAAGCCAGAAAATATGTTTATGAAATTCTATATGACATTTTGTAATTGTTCTATATTGTGGTCATGGGAGGATTATGAGACAGTGGGCCCCTAGGCATGGATATGAAAAAGGCCCCACCACCTCTCCCACAAAAAGCAAGATGCACAGACTTTGTAATGGTTTTGTTTCTTTTTTGATGTTGTTATTTTGTGGTTGTTACGCATCTTCTTGTGGTTTTGAGTCACCTGGTGGTCCTTTTGTGTCTCTTTGTGGTTGTTTGCCCCATTTGTCATTCTTTTGCATCTCTTTGTGCTCAGTACAGGTTAATTTAAGTGATATTTTGCAGGTGCCCTGATACTTTGTGTCCCTAGGCCTGTGCGTGGAAGGTCTGTTCAGTAATCCCACATAATTCTGGTACATATTTTTACAAACTAAACTTGATATAGCCCACTCCAGTCTATTTGCTGGGCTTCACCAGAAATTATTGAGATGCTATAGAGTAAGGCAAGCACAATATTCGCATGATTTGGTTGGTCTTTGAGCAGTTTATTAAGGTGTGAACACTTGACAGAGCATTTAATAAATGCCCTGCATTTGCAGAGGGCAAAATGCTTAATGTAGATAGATGGCAAATATACAGAAAAAAGGGTCCATTTTCAAATTAACCCAGTTTACTACGGACACGGCTTTTACGTTAACTTGCAATAACAATGCCTTTCATTAATAATTAAACTTTAAAACTGTTTACAAATTGAAAAACTGATTTGTTTATTTACAATTAAATGACATTATTTTACACCATTCAGATACATGCTGATGGGCAATACCTGCCATCAGAGAGGCAGGGGGCCTCAATATGTCTGTGCATGTCCCTTTATTACAGACACCAGATACAACAAGGGCATATTTTCTATAGTAATGCACTTACAGTCCAATTTATTTACCTCTACTTTATTTTCAAAAAAGCAAAGCAGATTCAGTTACTGTCATAAAAACAAGACGATGCCCAATGCATGATCGATCGGCCATTACGTTTAGATTAATGACAAAAAGTATACTTTAGTATAGTTGCAACAATAATAGCCACACCTAAGTCATGTTATGGTATGCTATGTTACTAGCTTGTTTTTTATTTATAATCTTCTGACATGGATGGCTCAGGCGCTCAGTGTGTTAGGGGGCCCCTGGCCTTCACCTGCAAAATGTCATTCAAATTAGCACGTACTGACCTGGAAGAGACACAAAACAACCACAAGGAGACACAAAATAACTATGAAGAGACACAAAAGTACCTCAAATAGACACAGAATGACCTAAACATAGGCACAAAATGACCACAGAATTGTCTCAAATTGACACAAAAGGACACAAAATAACCATAAGGAGTCACACAACCACTAGGAGATACAAAATGAATAGAAAGACACACAAAATTGACTCAGAGATACATACAATTACCTCAACAAGACACAAAAAGACCTCAAAGAAACACAAAACCACCACAAAGAAACTCAAAACAACAGAAAAATACATATAATTGCCTAAAAGACTCACAAAACCAAAAAAATATGCAGGTAGACTACAAAGAGATGCAAAACCACGGCACAATCTATGTGTTGTGGTCCTGTGAAGGAGAGGTGGTGGGGCCTTCTGTATATCTGTGCTCAGGGGTCCATTGTCTGACAAACTACCCATGATTCCTGAGGTTCTTTAGAGAAAAAAAATATTATTGTCTTTTCTGTGCTACCTCTAACACTGCAAATTCTAAGACGTCAGCATATTATCACATTTAATGGTATAGAAAAGGAACCTTCTCTAAATTGCAGAAGCAAAGACACATTTGGTGCCAAAATAGCCCACTGAGTGATGAATCATTGCTGTGGTGATTACCTAACACAAGTATGGCAACAAGTGCATTAAACTGCAGTAGAGTCTAATCTTTGGGGCCAGTGGGGATGAAAGTGGACCAGGCCAAGCCACAGGCAGATGGGATGTTATGGAAGCAGATATATGGGGCCCCAGACAGCCTGAGCCGTGCAGCGGTCCGACTAGGCTGACTGGGCCCCTGCGGTGGCTGGCTTTGGCCTGCATGGCGTGCTGTACAGATGGGCCCTAATTGGCTGGAAAGACCCAGGTAGTGTGCCAATCTGGGAAGACAGAGAGATTAGATTAGCCACGTCAGATTACAGCAGAGTGGAGTCAGACAGTGTCATCTGACTGCCATGCAGCTCCAGACTCACCCACTGGGAGAGAGAGAGAGAGAGGGCCAGAGGAGAGGGGGAGGGTGGAGCTGTTGATGTTGTAAGATGGGAAAAAGGATGGTGATGACAAAAGTTGGTGGAAAAAGGTGTGTAAATTAGAGGCTAAGTATTAAAGACAAAAAAGTATGAGCTAAGGAATGAGAAGAACATGCACAAGAGGAACAGGAAAAGAGTTTTTCATATTAAGAAGTCACACGCTGTGGTTACAACATGTTGCAGAGCCAAAAATACATTATCTGCATATTGCAAATGTGAAAAGTGAAAAAAACATTTGCCTCTCTGTAAAGACACACATAAACACACACACAAGTGAACAACATTACCCCCCCCCCCGCCCTACTCCTTAACAGATGGCGCAGAGTGCAGCCACTGAAACAGATAATCCGTTATTGTTCTGAATATTTTGATTATCGTCTCCGGTTGTCATTTCAAAATCATACACAAATCACTGCCTAACCTTAGCTTGATCCTGGGCTTACCGCTGCTCTGAAGCTAATATCTTTGGCTCAGGGCCCAAAGCCGTATTGTAATATAACTGAGAGTGCTATTCCATAAGCTTCTCATTTTAGAAATTGACAATGTACAAGATTTGTTTTATTTAGAGAGCACAACAAGAGGCTTGTGGGAGATTTGAAGAAGGTGTTTACAATTTCTGGCTAGTGCTGCTGCTGCTGCTTTCTAGTTAATCCACAGATGTACAAAATGTGGATATTTTTCTCACATTTCCAGACAGTCAAATATATTATCCTTCACCCTAAGTCATCTCTTTATTGCATTTCGCTCTCTATGAAAAAAAGATGAATGAATGAACCCCACACTATCAGCCCCTCTTGGTGAAATAGGTTTTTTTTACAACAACACAAATAATTTTGTGTGTCCTCTAAAACTGACATGCCCCCACCCTCTTTTTATTTTAATTAAATTCATAATCAGTGTGACCCGACCCTAAATTAGTGATAATCGATAATTCTGTGCATGTAGCTGTGGCCTGATGCCAAGTATTGATCTGTGGTTAATGTTTTTGTTCTGCGGTACGCATGACGCCCTGGGGACAATAAAAGACCAGTGAGATTAAGACAATTAGGGGGTTGATTGTTATCCAAAAGACGAGAACGAGAAGAAGAGGAAGATTAAATGAGGAGATTTAGGTCAAAGTGGTGATGTCCAGAGGAAGGAAGGAGGAGGGGCAGGGAAAAGGTGGGAGGAGGAGGAGAAGGAGGGATTGGGGTCAGAGAAACTGATCACTGTAGCCTGAGAGGTGGCCTCTGACTGGGGAAGAGAGTGATGCAGGGAGGGAGGGAGGGAGGGAGGGAGAGCCTGACTCCTGGCATTACCACATTGGATTGATTGGAACACCGAGGTGAGCTGTCACCTACTGTGCCTCACCTGATTTCCTCAGCAGGCACGCCTGTCTGGGGATTTTCCTTATCTGTCTAGACTTCTGAATCAGCACTAGCTATTCTTATGTTTTCTCTCGTCTTCCTCTCCTCCACTGTCTCACTCTCATCCCTCCCCCACGCCTCCTTCTCTGGAAAGCCTAATTAGCAGACATTTTTATTGATCTGCTGGATTTGGGTCTGAAATCTCCTTCTCTGTCTGCCAGACAGATCTTGGCTAAAGTCTTCCTCTTTAGCTGGTGGTCTGTGAGACTGGGGGGGGGGCGGTGGCGCGTGGGCCCACCTGTTGACCACAAACCAAAAGCGTGCAGACTTTGCAACACCCTTACATCACCCCTTTCTTATCCCGAGTCTCCCCATCATCTCTAAGTCTCCCAGTAGCCCCCTCCAAAGTCCCCCTCACTCTCCTGTTGTTGTCGCTAGCGTAATTGGCGCCTGCTAGAAATTAACTGTACGTGCTGTAGGAGATTGCTAGAGTTAGCAATAATTAGGGTTTTAGGCCATTAGCGTCTCATTAGTTCAGAAAGTAGGGGATTGAGATAAACACCCTCTGATAATTGAGAGGCATGGGAGGATTATGGAAGCATTGTAAATCACAAATTAGCCATAAGAGCTAATGGCTAATAAACAAACATCTGTTGGCACAGGCCGCATTTGTAAGTAGTTGTACAAAGCAGCAAATATAGATAACATCTGTTTACTGAAGTAAAAGAAATATACTCATACTCCAATGCAGTACTTTTAATTTTTATTTTAAACCATGCACTTTTCACTGAGCTATATTTATTTGGCCATTGAACAATAGTATGTTGTTACTTTTCAGAGGGGGAGATGCTACAACTGAAAACAAAAGTTTCAGCACTATTTTGCTTGTATAACATGTCTTCTTTCAGACTTATGTAAAGAAAATGTCCAAAATACACTCTTAGGTGGCTGGAAATATGTGCAAAAGTGCATTTTTAACTTAAATAATACCTGATTTGAATATTAAAACAAAATTTCACAAAAATCATAATACAAAAAATAACTGTCATATTGTAAATGATTTACTGGAGAACTGTCATGGGAATATCTATTAGTATATTAGGATATCTCATCCTCCGAGCAAAACAATCTTCACTTATATACACCAGACTTTCCAGTTTTATTCCTATCTATATTTTGAAAGTTCTTACAGAGGGGTTTGTTCATATATCATTTATAGCCTGAATTATAGAACATTTTAATCCTAATTTTTTTGATATATGGAGTGGGAAAAAAAAGAGATATCCACAATACCCTCATTAAAAACCTTTGACTTTAATATGTCAGAATGAAACAAGAATCTTGAACCTGGATTTATCCATTGTTCTAGAAATGTTTTAAAATTTGTGCTTAGGTAGATAGTGCTTTATTTTCATATTTAAACATAAAACTTCAGAAGACTTGTAATACAGACATAATTGCCTTAATGTAAGTTATCAACTCGGGTAGATTCATGGTGATATCTATTAGTTACGTTTTACCCTTTCACCTGCTGTGTCCCCCCCCCCCCACAAGAATTTACTTAAAAAGACAGATCAAATAAAATATAATAATAATATAAATGCATGAAATTCAACACACTTGGTTGTTAAAGATTAAGTCAGTTGTATCCAACCATTTTAACTTTACAGAAAAGCAGTGTACGGTTGGGGCCCTGTCGTGTTTCAGAAGAGTTGTTATCTTAAAGCTCAAGTTCATTTTAGCTGCATAGACTAAAAGCAAAACCAGCTTTCATGCTGCTGGTTGGATTATCAGATGCATTAGGCCCATTTCATGTTTTGTTTCAGGAATGTCACGCTTTTCCATTTAACAGGAAGCTCAAAGTCCTGCAGGTTGAACAGGTTGTGGAACTTCTGATGAATCAGAAAACTGGCTCTTGTTACAGAAGCAGTTGAATCAAATGCACGTCAACTGTCATTACTGCTATGTGACATTTTCTTGTAGGTGACTGAGGCACATTTTTAAGGGACACAACAAGAGATTGCAATCTCATCTAATCTAATAAAAAGAGCATTTGAATATGAAGCTAGCTCATAAAAAATCAACATAACTCAGTTACATAGAGCTCATGCAATCTGGTAAATGAATTCGTTTTCTCTTGCAAACAGTACGCAGATCTTGCCAACCGGCCTCATGCTACACCATTTATTTGTTCTTCTGCTTATGCTGTCGCTAGCTGATAAGTGTGAACGTTCACATATCTAAACTGAGAGAATCACAACATCAACTTTCAGATACATCACACATGACTCATTTGATTGAGTCCTTTTTAATCGCAAATATCTTTCCTATGCACAAACGACAAATGCTAAAAAGAAGAAGAGACTGTTTCACAGAGCAAGAGCTGCCAGTAAAAACAAGATGAACATCAATACTCAGAAGGAACAAGCTGCAAATGTTTGTGGTCGTAACAGTGACAGGACACTGAGCACACATATAACCAAAGTTATTTTTTATCATTGGCCCGAGCAATGCATCCTGCTCATTGCTTCACTGGTCTCATGAAAAGATGCAACAACAATGTGTTTGCAGTGCTGCAAGTTCACTTCAAGAGGTGACAGTGATTATATGTAGAATGTGGGTGGCTTAATAGAAAACAATTCATAACACCTCTACTCTCAGATCAAATTAGAAGTGTGCAAAAGCCCCCATGGTTTACTGTTTGCGTGGTTAACTGTCTGATGATGACGTTGCAGATAAGGATGTTGTTTGTTGAGGCCTCTGGCTGGTCTGTCCTCTTCCTTCCTCCTCTGTGATGGCATGCAACCCAGAAGAGGTGTGAAAATGACATGGGTTATTTTGGTTTGTCACAGTCGGCCCCTGAGAAATTCTGGCTTATTGCAACAGATGATGGTGAGAAAGTGTGAGCTCTCACTTTGTGTTAACCATATAAGGATAAACAGACGTGCAAAGGGCTGACAAAGTGTTAGACTTTTCGCAAAGATCATTTGAAGTCACTGAGCTTAAATCTGTGCTAAATTTTGACTTCAGTTAACGGCTGAATGTACAGAATTGTACTGCGGCTGAGTTGTGTGTTATGCATATTTACAGTAAATGTGCAATTGTTTTGCAATGCCAAATACTACTGCAACTTTGAACCACTGATGAAATAGTTTACAAAGAGGCAGAATGACACAAACATGACCAGAGCATGCTCGGAATAAATTCAGTGCCAGTGCCAGCGTGGGTGGTTGATAAGAAAATAGGCCGTGGGATACAGACATGCAAAAGGCCCTGCCATCTCTCCTACACAGGAGCAAAACACACAGACTTTTTGCTGGCTTTGTCTCTTTTTGTGTCTCTCTGAGGTCATGGGTATGTTTGTGTCTTTTTGGGTCTTTTTCTTTCTCTCTGCAGTCTCTTTGCATGTCTTTGTTGCCATTTTGTGTTTTTTAAAGGTCAATATGTGTCTCTCCGAGGTATAATTATATCTTTCCTGGCCATTTTGTGTGTCTTTGCAGTCATTTTGTCGCTTTGTAGTTCTTACTTGTCATTTTGAGTGTCTCCCTGGTCAATACGTGCTAATTTAAGAAACATTTCAGGAGGCCATGATACTTCTTGGCCTGCGCCCAGTAGGCCTGTTCAGTAATCCATCCACGAGTATCTCATTTTACAATGTGTTTGCAACAGAGTTATGTGATTGTTATCAGTTAATAATAGTAATGCTTTATGTTAAAGATGAAAGTTAAATCTTATCTTTGATCTGTGCCATCAAGTCAATCAAGGCCACAAACCTGTTTGGCATCTTCAGTAGTTCTATGTAAACCAACGCCCTTGTCTTTATTTGATTGAGCTTTACTAAGAAGATGGAAATTGCTGATTATGGTAATGCATAGTTGGAGCTTTCATAGGAATCCACTTTCCTTGTAATAATGCTTAACCTTCATTGAAATAAAGATTGAACCTTATCCTACTATTTCTTCATCTCCTTAGCCTTGCCAGTAGAATGAGGAACAAAGCGACGACCTCCGAGGCTGAAAAAGAAGCCAACGCAGAGGTGCCAAAAACTGCAGTTCTTTGAATGGCTGCCTGAGGCTGGCTCCAGAGGCCAGTCAGTCTCCATAAGCCTTCATGTTAAAATGTCAGACTTTACAGCAACGTATTTACAGCTTGGTACAAAAAACGGTTTTGGTCTCTATAGCTAATGTCAACATTCATAACAACTGTACAGAGGGGGAATTTTTAGATAACTCAACAGTTTATATTTTATAAAGTTAATAAAATTGACTGTCAGATGCACTCTTTGCTCATTTTTTTAAATTTATATACTTTATTAATCGCACAAGGGGAAATTCAATGTTTTCACTCTGTTGTCATTTACATATACACACAGGCCTGAAAGACACACATGCACAAGCAGGACCTATACATGCATTAAATGGAGAGATGTCAGGGTGAGGGGGCTGCCCATGGACAGGTGCCCTAAGCAGTTGGGGGGTTCAGTGCCTTGCTCAAGGGCGCCTCAGCAGTGCCCAGGAGGTCTCCAGCTACCAGTCCACGCTCCATATTTTGGTCCGGGCAGTCCACGGTCCAGGCAGTCCAGTCCGGGTGGGGACTTGAACCTGCTACCCTCTGGTCTCATCAAAGTATGGTCGCTTCTGGCTCCAAAAAAACAAGATGGCTTAAGGCCAAAATGTTGAACATGATTCTTCAGAACCAATGGGTTACGTTACGATAACTATGTCCATTATTTTTACAGTCTATGTGAAAAACACTAACAAACTGAAACCTCTCTTTCATAAAATATGACCCCTTTTAAACATTTTTGTTTAGAGCAGGGGGGGGATAATGTTGTTGGGTTGGTTAGATAACGTAAGTTATCTGACTAACGAAAACAATATCCAACACGTTTCACTAGTCTCCAAGCAGATAGAGAAAAGACCTAACCTCCTATGGTAACGACATTTGACCTCACATCTTAGGTCACCACAGTTGCCCTCTGTCATGGATTGTCAAAGATTATACATCACGATTAAATTATGCTTTTGTGTTTCAAATCATACCTGGATTATATATGTTGACCCCCCTGACCTATAGATACCATGTAGGATTTTTTCCCCCCATATGTAAACGTGATTGCTTCCATAAGCTTGGAAGCAGTTCTTATCTATCATTTCATCGTCTTTGCCTCCCAAAGGCTTCTTCCAGTGAAATGACAGTATCCCCCGGCGCAATTTAACAGGTCGAGCAAGTTCAGAAGTATTTGAACAAAGCTGGATAGTTGCCAAGCTGCACTGTATGATGCGTATAACCTGGACAGGAAGCACATTATTTAAAAAGTCCTACAGTACAAGTAAGTATATCTTATCTATCTTTTGGCCTACAAACAGTAAATAGAAAAAAACCCTCTGCTACTCGCACGATAGAGCTCAAAGAAAAGTGATGACAAATGATTTGTGAAGACAAAGCACGGCAGGGACAAACTCTGACTTTAGGATTTCCCACTCATCTGCTGATAACAACGGAACTTCCAACCACCAAAGACCTCCATCCATTAAGAAAAAAAGCCTCACAAACAAAGATGCATCCAGGAAAACAATTGCCCAAGCATGTTAGTAATGAAATGCAATAATGTAATCTTACATATTTAAGGTTCAGCCTGTAGGGATAATCCCTCTGGTTAAAGGGATCTGATGAAAAACTAAGCTGGTCAGGCTCAGTAAACAACAACCCTCTAAAAAGTGATGTTTCTATGGCTACTTCCTATAGGTCATCGACTTCCTGCTAAAGTGAATCTGGTTGTTGCTATGGACAACAACCACCCTACCGCAGTAACAATGAATTAACAGCCAAGTAATCCTCTTTTTTGTCTTAGGATCTGCTGCTCAGCTGTTTACTGTTTACCAACTGGGAAAACACCAGGGGCGGGGAGCACCAATAGAATCAGAGGGATTGGGGGCACCCAGAAACTAAGAAAGACAGAGTGAGTGATGTAAACATTGTCATCACCCAGCATTAAGTTTCATATATTTCGGGGTGTGGCATGTTTCCACGAAATAAGAACGGCGTGGTTGGAATGTGACTCAAGGCCAAGAAACCGTAAACAAACAATGTGAGCTGTCACATTGCTGTCATGACTGGATTGTTTCCACTTTCATTCTCACTCAAGAAAACCAAAGTGGAAGTTGATCTGACAACATTACCAGTGACCTGTTATCTTAACAGTAATGCAGCCAAGCATTAAGTTTCTGTCTCTTTGCGTTATCTTATTTTCCCTTCGTAGATCTTATCACAAGATCCTTAAACGTCATCTCATGGTTTCTAGGCTTTTCCAAATGCTTGTAAAACAACATGAGTTGGGATTTTTTTTCTTGTCAGAAATGATGGTACTTATTTTCAATATGCAAGTTGTTCACAAAATAAAAACATAGAGGCCATGATTATTATTAATAAGGGATTTTTACGTACAACCAGAGTGCCCCCTGATGCTTTTCAGACTGCCATAAACCATAGACCTCAACATTACGAAAGCTGGAGAGTCATTGTTATTTATTCTTATTCGACTACTTGCCCTATCCTTGAGGAGAACCTGATTTTTTTTACTATCACTAACACCTAGTTTCTTGAACCCATATGGCACTCCCTTTTTTCTTCTTTGTCAGCAACTCAAAAGTTGTTACTGATGTTTTGGTGTTATTAACATTATGTGCAACCCAGTCACCAGAGTAAATGCTGGCATTCTGCAAACCATAGATATTTAAAACTTTACTTCTCAAAAACTCATGATATCATGTGGCTACATTCAGGCACAAAAAACACTTAGGCCCTGTCTACATGTATACAGATAGTTTTATAAATGGATATTGTCTCTATGTTTTGGCTTCTTGTTCACACACACACACACACACACACACACACACACACACACACTGAGTTTTAGGTCACTAAAATGGATTTTTTTTTCTCAAGTGCAGCTTTTTCAAAACTCCAATTGCTGTGTTTCTGTGACATGTAAAATGGGGCCTTTGGGAAATGATGACATAATCTCCTCAATTACAGCACGCCTGTTGTTGCTTTGTGTAATGAGCGTACGCTAGAAACAACAATGGCAGACTACTGGTTTCCAAATGTTTTGTTAGTACTGCTTGGTCTAAAGATTACTTGACATTTAAACTTTGTATTGCTACACCACTTCACTGATGAATGGATCTGCTGTCTTTGCTGTGCTTCAGTGTCCACAGTGTAAAGTCCACTAGAAAGATGTGATCTGTTTCAGAATGGAAGTGTTGTCTGTGCAGAATGGAAGTAAAACTTTTGCATGTCCAGAGAATCACACACGTTTGAGTGAGCTCCTTTATCCTTAAATTGAATCAGTGGTGATAAGATCACTAGTATGTGTTTTGAGAAATGTAATGCCAGCCTGTGTACTTTATTACATTTGTGACAGTGGGAAAATACCTAAAATATCTAAAACATCTGCATATGTGTAGACAGGGCCTTAGTTATAATTTGAGACGGAGACGGAAACACCCACATTTGGTGGCACAAAAGCCACTGTGAACAAAGTCATTGGTCACTAAAAAACAACCAGAATTGCTGTTTGTTGGTCTCAAACAGTGGGCTGCTACTTGGCAGCCATCCCACCTAGGTGTCACACCATAGGCAAGGCAAGGCAAGGCAAGGCAAGGCAAGGCAAGGCAAGGCAAGTTTATATGTATAGCACCATTTGTACACAAGGCAATTCAGAGTGCTTTACAGAAGCAAAGAAATACATTACAAACAAAAACATTAAAATGTATACATTACATTAAAAACATTGGAATTAAAATAGAAAAGCATCATATTAAGAAACAGTAAACATCTAATTTAAAAACAATAAAACAAGCAGATAAAACAGCTAAAAGTTATAGTGAAGTTTTACAGGAAAGCTGCAGTAAACAATAATGTTTTCAGCCCTGATTTAAATGAGCCGACAGTTTGTGTACACCTCAGGTGTTCAGGGAGTTTGTTCCACAGGTGAGGAGCATAGAAGCTAAATGCTGCTTCATCCTGCTTGATTCTGACCCTGGGAACACTGAGTAAACATGTCCCTGATGACCTGAGGGGTCTGGATGGTATATACCCAACAAGCAGCTCTGAGATGTATTTAGGCCCAAAACCATTCAGTGACTTGTGGACCAGTAAGTTTTTCAAGTAACATGTTTTTCAGTGTCTTGTTCAGACAGAAATCCCTTAATTCTTGCTATGTTTTTAAGATGGTAATAGGCTTATTTAGTCTTTATGTGGCTGTTAAAATTCAGGTCTGAGTCCATAACTACACCGAGATTTCTGGCTTGGTCTGTAGTTTTTAGTGTTCATTGAGGCAAGTTGATCATTGACCTCGAGCCTTGTATTTTTGGGACCAAACGCAATGACTTCTGTCTTTTCTTTATTGAGCTGAAGGAAATTCTGGCCCATCCACTGATCAATTTGTTGGATACACTCACTCAGCGACTGTAAGGGACTGTAGTCATGTGGTGACACTGTAACGTAGAGTTGTGTGTCATCAGCATAAGTATGGTAAGAGATGTTATAGTACTCCATAATCTGAGCTAGGGGGAAGCATGTAGATATTGAACAAAAGTGGCCCAAGAATGGAGCCTTGAGGAACCCCACGTGATCTTTGTTTGCTCAGATTCATAATTACCTAATGAGAGAAAGTAGTCCCGATCTTTTAGGTAAGATTTGAACCAATTTAGCACAGTACCAGTAGGTCTGACCCACTTCTCCAATCTGTCAAGCAATATGTTGTGATCAGCCTTGTTGAATGCGGCACTGAGATCCAGTAATACCAAAACTGAGGTTTTCGATGCATCACTGTTAAGATGTATGTCATTTAAAACTTAAATAAGTGCAGTCTCAGTGATGTGGTGTGGTCAAAATCCCGACTGGAAGATACTGAAGAGATTGTTTTGGATCAAGAAGCTTTTTTTAAAAAAAAAAAAGCTTGTAGGCAGCATGTCATACACCATACAACATTCCTTACACCTCTAAGTGGCAAAGTCAGCTCAAATACATGTAATCAGAATGTCATCACTTTAGAAACATTGATATAATAATATGAAACACACAAGTGTAACATAGCCTCTGTATATGCATGGTACCATCCTCTGTGTATGATGATACCACAACACTCTCCTGTTACATTCAGTGTATTAATACAAGTACTGATGTATATCAGTCACTTTAAATTTTGTTATATTTTATCCTTTATTGTAACTTTCCCTACTTTATATAATTATATCCTTACATTTATTTTCTCTTTTTGTTTCTACTTGTGTAATGTTCTATTGTTATTATTTAGTACTTCAACTGCATTGTTAGATGAAGCCTGTGAACAAAGTTTTTCAATGGCAACCACTGGTCTCATGATTGTTGCTCATTTGACAATAAAAACCTTGAACCTTGAATCTATCTGGGGTTGCAGAAACATAAAATGTCAACATTTCTCTTGATGACCATGCTGCTATGTGTGTACATGTGTGTCATGTTATTTTTTGTCTTTATCTCAAACTCTACCATTAGATATATAGATCCAGAAGTTTTTATAGAAAAAATAAATAAATAAAGAGAGAGCATTTAAGCTGTTTTCCTGACCATTTTCTTGATTTTGCTTATTCTTTTATCTTGATGTAAAACATGTACCCAAAGCAATTGGCAACTTGGTTTCCCATTACTTGGAGTACATGTGTAGTGGGGCTTGGGTTGGTGCTAATTGGAGGAATCAGTGGTTATTGATGGGTAAACAATAGGATTATTTACTTTACACTCCTAATTGCCCTATTTGTTTTCTTGTAGCATAGGGAGACAGATTTACTATGTCCTAAAATGGCCATCAGTTCCTTGTTGTATTATTAACGATTCAATACTTTGGTTTTATTGCTTTTTACTGAATGTAAATGCAAATACATATACATTAGCTGGAGTCACAGCAGATTTTAATTTGGTCTTTCTGGATGACCCAATCAAACTTCTTCAACACTACAGCAATTTAAAAACTTTAAAATCACTCACAACTATCGCTTTGCATCTTTCTTTCACCAGCGGTTAATTTAACTTGCTTGTACAATCAACATTTGGTCGAACAGGTGGCAGCTTTCCCTGCTCTGTTACTGACACTGGAAAGGCACAGACTTAGACTACTGCATGGCAACAAGTGTCCCAGACTGTTACAAAACACCCAGGTACCACCAACTTAGCATTATCAGGACTCAGGTCTCATCCCTTTGTCTGGTTTTCTCTGTCTCAGACAGCTTCAATATAGCTGACCCCAGGTCTTTCCTCCACTTATCCTTTTCAGCTCGTCTGGTGCAGTTATCTCCCTCCCGTCCGCCCTCCCTCTTTGTGCAAAGGCCCAGTTTCCTTTGCCCTGCCTGTCAGGGTTTCCCTCCCTGGAAAAAAAGTGTGTCTGGAGCTATCCAGTGTCCCGGATGTGGTGTGTCCAGGAGTGAGATGAGTCGGCTACCCTGCTATCCTGGAGTGCCGGGTCTTTAGCCTCTGAGCCCTGAGCCTGAGCCCAGACTGTCTGCAAATTAGAGAAATTAGCCCAGCCAGGCGCAGGCCAGTGAAAGAGCCCAAATCCCCACCTCCCCTCCCTTTCCATCACACACACACTCCATCTAGCACCACCATTAACCCCCACGCCACACTGGGCAGTAAAGCTCCACTCTTGGAATAGCGGTCTTGCCATATGGCAGCCAATTTACTATTTCACCAGCCAAGTTAAGAAAGAAAGGAGGAGAGGAGGAGGGGGACAAATATAGTGTTTATTTTTATGATTTAAAGCAGATAAAAATAAAAATGACAGAGTGAAAATATACATCTAATTCTTTGCACTTGAACAATATTTGTCAAATACATTTTCTGTTTGTCTTTATCTATTATGTGAAGCCTGGAAATCAAGTGTTTGTCTCATATTTAAGCTTACTAAATCGTTTATTGCAGCTTTTACACTGTATTTTATATACATAGTCACATACTTGCACATACACAAATACACTCACATAACCTCACATGCACATACATACACAGTCTGATATGCATTTCACACTTAATTTTTCTCTGCTTTTGCATTTGCCATCACTTTTATGGTGTCATTTAAGTTTCTGTATGTTCATTTTTTTGTCCTTTATAGCATTGTAAAATTTAATTTTTTTTGAAGGGAGGTTTCAAATAAACCCACTTGGTTTTCTGCCTCTCGTTGCACCATATAATTTTGGTTATTTTTGTCTTTTTTTTTTTTTTTAATTGTCCAAAAATACATAAAAATCTAAAAACAAATAAAACAGAACAAAAATCAAGTACACCTTTAAGGAACAAGGATATCAGGCATTGAGTCCAGCAAACTAAATGATGAAATCCACTATTTCTAAATGTGTCAACAGTGATAAAATGACAGATTTGTGAAATCACAAATGAAAACCTTATGTCATTTTTTAATGTATGAAAAAAAATGACGTGATAAATCTGATAAATTCACATGTAGGTTTATGTTTGTAAGACATTTCACAAATGAAAACCTAAATTTCACATGTGCTTTCTTGCACAGGCTGCATCTCCACATATAGAGGAGTCACATTCTCTTTTTTTACCCTCCATATGTTGTTTTAACGGCTCTCTCCTTTCCTGGCTATCTTTATGCAGGCCGCCAGGTGAGGTGACCCAGAGCTCTGTATTATTAGACCGTGTGTGTCTGAAAGTAAAGGGGATGCTCACCAGACAGGTGTCTAAGTCTCTTTCCTGCGTGCCTGGATGACCTGCCCTACATCTGTTACCTGTGAATGAGTGAAGCTCACCATTCAGCACAGGGCATGGAGAAGAGTGTGAGAGAGATCATCAGTATTACTAGTTTTTATATTTCTTTTTTTTCCTTTTCCTTGAATGAATTACAATTTAAATATAGAAGGAAATTGTGCTTGTGTGTATTTGTATACATTTGGGATTAATACTGTGTGTGAGGGTGTGTGTGTGCATGTGTGGCAGGGGTCTTACAAGTCTTTAAGACGTTCTACAGTGAGATGTAGGTCAAGGAGATACAGTGGCAGCAGATTGCTCATTAAGTGCCAAACCAAGCAAAAGTCTATGAGTGTGTTTTTCAGTGGCAACAGGCCAGCCATCTGCTCTTCCTTTATTCATTCATTAACATGTCTTCTTTGTGTGTGTGTGTGTGTGGACGTGTGTGTGTGCGTATGTGTGTGTGTGTGGGTGTGTGTGTGTAAGCATTCATCACAACAGCCACTTGCTCGCTGGCCAAGTGTACAACGTCACTGATGTTGTTGTCTAAAACCAACAGTTGTGTGTCAGACGGCTCGATCACATGACCACGGTGGCTCATGATTGGCCGGGGCGATGAGCTAAAAAAGCTTGGCGCAATCCAGGCTCATGAGTTTCTGGTGACGGTGACAAAGTGACCACAGCAAGAGCGGATACCCAAAGGATCTACCTGGAAGGAACCCCCAGAAGAGAGTGTATAAAAAGGGGAGAAAAAAAATCAAGGGATGACATAGCCAAAGAAATGAGGATCCTACAGCTGAATGAATGTGTGAAAGTAAGTCAAATCTTCTTTCTGTCTTTTTTTTTTTTGGTGTCAAGTATAACCTTGGATAGTTCAAAGATGGATAAATGCTTTAAAATGAGCCAAAAAGAACAACCTGACCTACTGTCCTCATAAGACACGGCCGGTTAAACTGAATGGCAAGTGGTGGGATGTTGGCCAAGAGCAGTGTCAGTGAACTGCAGTTGTTCATGAATGGAACTGGCTGCCTGAATAATGAATGACTGCCAGAAGGCTTTTTTAAATAATGGAAAATAGTGAATCTTTTATATGGATTACATGGATTTCAAACAGTCATGTTAAGCTGACTTTGATTATTGAGATTATGAAACTTGAGGTCAACCTGTTGTGGTAAGGTCTGACTTTTTAAATAAGTTGTTTGCCACTCTCAATGTGCAGTGGCTAAAGATGTCAAACTAAGGCAGCTCACATAAACAGATGATTTTACTCTGATTTCTTCTCAAACTTAACACAATAACAACTGATTCCTGTGGCACTAAAATCTCTTTCCCTCTCTTCCTTTTCCAGATCTTGAGCTTTAACCAGCATACCTAAAACAAGGGACCTACCCAACCAAACCAAAGCACTTCTATACCAAAGCAACCTAAACCAAACAGAACCAAACCAGCTTGAATCCACGATCTACTACAGTATCTCTACATTGTCAAGATGAAGCTAGAAAACACGCCAGGAGACATGAGCGGGTGGAGGGAGGTGGACTTTGTCCTCAACTGCACCTACATTGTGCCAGACCAGGTGTCGGACCCCAGCTTCAGCCTGCCCAAAGCCATGACCTCCATTCCACGCAACCTCACCTTCGAATACGGCACAGACAATGAGGTGAGAGCAGTTCAGCTCCTTTAGATTGTTAATGTATTGAGATATAGAATGTTACATATTGATATTATATCAATATTGTGATATGAGACTGTTAATGTCCCATGTGTTGTCTTTTCCTGGTTCTGGAGGCTGAGATACAGTAATGCGATGAAATTTTCTGAAACTACCAGACTGTTCTAGCTGTTCTATTATTTGCCTTCACCAACTCAGTCATCATATCCACATCACTGATGATTATCTATCAAGGATCTCATTATGAAAATGTCTTGTGAAAGCACCAATAGTAACCCTTATAATGTTGCTGCAAATTTTCTCCATATATCCTTTTTTTTTAAATTTAATCAAAATACACTGTCAAACAAAAGTAATATACAACCATGTGCAGGCAGCCAAGCAGCCCACTGGTGTTTAAACACATATTCCAACAAACTACTATAACTTTAACGCAACTTTAAATTAGCTGCAATCCAGTTTCATGTACGGTCAATTCTGTCAGATTAAAGCTTTACTGTTTAGACTTCAAAATATTAATTCTCTGTTACATAACATTCTGTTGGGCCATCTGCATTGGGTTTCTTAGAACAAAAGATCTGCTGACTAATGAGTTCTTCACACATACAGTACAGTGCACAACGTGTGTGTTTGTGTGTGTTGAGGGGGGCATCTGCGGACATGGGGCCACTAGCAGCTTGAGGTCAGGGGCCTTCTTATGTCCTCTGGTCACCTCAACTTCCATTATGTCACCCCAATATTTCAGCCATTGTGCAGCTTTTCTTTGCACTTCTGCCTCTATATAATATGGATATGATACAATGAGGAACGCAGAAACTATTTGCTCAGAACATAAACACACACACAGAGTAAGACGTCAGTTGATGTTATCACGTCACGATTTCCCTCCTTTTTTTCCATCTTTACAACCATGCCTTTCCTATTTCCATTCTACAACCTTTCCCAGTCAGGTGAGTCAGGAAGAGTAAGCATAATAACCCGGGGCTATTTCAATCAGCTGACTGTTTGGCACGCAGCGCTGTAAGATCCAGTATCTGTCTGGACATGTCACTTTAAAACCCTGCAATGATGTCTACAAGCAAGCATGGTTTTAAACAGGAATTTGTACTGTAACTTAAGAGAAACTGGTCATCTTTAAAAGGAAGAGAGAGAAAGAGAGATGTCACACTCACTTGTTTTGTTGCTCTAAACGCTCAACACTCTGATGCTTGCGGTTGACTTCACTGTCCCCTTCCTCTTTCTGTCCTAACCCAGGCAACACTTTCTGCCGTCCTTCCTCTTCTCTTGCGCTTATACTCTCATCTCTTCCCCCTCTCTGTGCTGCATTCACCGCTGCAGGAAGAGAAAAGCATGCAAACCATGGTGATAAAAATCACTCTGAAGGTTAATTTAAAATCCCTCAGTCTTTACTGACTAAAACACTTCACACTTGATGCAGCCAAACTTGATTTTTGCCATTTGCTTGTGCTCACATCCAGCAGTGCTATCTGACCAATCAGAATTATGAAAATGTAATTTTTTTTTTAATCTCATATCTATATCAAAAATTTACTGGCAGATAATTAGAGCTCATGTACTATATGTGTCTACACATTTGATCATTGAGTCAAAAAGACATCAGATAAGAAAGAAGACATGAAAACAAGCACAAGCACACACTCATATGCTTGCCAGTAATCTGTGTTGCTCAGACTGGCCCTAGTCTACTGAGTGGTTTCTCTTCCCAAACAGGGTGTCATGTGAATATTTCTCCCTAACTCACCAAAGCATAAGCTGGGAAATTAATTTCCTGTGATGACCATAAAACACAGCCACTCCTTTGTTTGGGTGTGTGGGATGGTGCACCTACATGTGTCACCTTACATGAAGGGTACAGGTCACGCAGTTAACAGGAACTGGCTTGGAGAAAGGGGTTTTTTTTTTTAAAAACACAGGTGAGCGTACAGTTGTTTCAGTTTGACACGAGTCAAATCTAAAGAGTCTGGATGAAAACTTTATTGTCATTGCTATACTCATTCATCACCTGTTTGGCTACCAGGAGAAATGTTGGGCCAACTTGTTTTCATACTCCTCGTAACTTCTTCACACTTTTTTAAAATCTCCTTTTCCTCCCAGTTTTTATTGCGAAGCGTGCCAGGACATGCAAAGAAGGGTGGAGGAGGGCACGTGGCAGATGGGGCGTTAGCAACGGGTGCCAGTGAGCTGGGAGAGAGGCAGTAGAGGGGATGGATGGTGAGGGAGAAGCTGGGGAGAAGGAGGGTGTGTTGGGGGGGGATTTAGGTTAAAACCAGATGATTAACTTTCGTTGGGGACAGGCAGCCGGCCAGGCCTCAACCCGGCGGGCGCACGAGCTATTTCGAGAGGGTTAAGAAAAGACCAGGGTTATGGGGGAAGGCAGGGGGAAAAGGAGGGCGTTCAGGAGTGTGATAGCGTGGGTCCACTTAAGAACGCCTACACCCCCCCCACACACACCCACCCACACCACCTCCCTCCCTCCCCCTTCTTCTCAACCTGGCCGAACTGAGCGGTTAAGCAGCGGCGGCGGCCACAGCGATTCGTTAGTCACGCAACGCCAACGAAGCACAATGTCCCTGTCACACTGGTTCATCGCATCCAGGAATCACCTCACTCAACTCCACGGCTGCTTCACACACGCACACACACTGCCGCTGCCCTCACTGACCTGTTGTTCTTCTAATTAACTGCTTATACATCATTTACAGACGCCAAAATGATCCCTCAAAGTGTGAAAACTAATCGCAAGGTGTTCAGGTGTTTGTCATTTTTGTTTTTTTATTGTTTGACCTTTACACAGGAAGCCACGAAAAATCCTTTGAGAGTCAGTTTGAATTACAATTCCTCAGTGGCAGGAAGAAAGAGTGTGTGTTTATGTATGGGGGGGTGGGGAAGGAGGGAAGGAGGGAAGGGGGGGTGGGGGTTACTTAAGGATTGAGCACAAAGCTCCTCAAGATATGGGGGCTGTGTGTACGCCACAGATGCTGCTGCCTGATGGCGTGTGTGTTTGTGTTTGGGTTCGTTTTGAGGAGGGGTTGACCCCAAGCCTGTGCACTTTCTATGAAAGTGTGAATCATGAAGCTATTCTGCACAACAAAGAGGACACGGACATATCCTGCACGCCCTCGCTTTAGATTTATTATTTTTAACAACACAGTGTTTTCTTATCCAACTCACTAAAAAAACTACCTGAAAAGGTCAGAAATGACTCAGTAAGCTGGAGAACGGGACAAGTATGTCCCTGAGCAAAAAGGTAAGGAAAATCCCACGCACATCTCTTATTCGCAAAATATGTTTGAACAAGCTTTGAAACACCTTTTCCAAGGAATCCAATTATAGATGGAGGTGTGACTCAACTACAGGTTGATAGGTAACATTTTGTAGTCAGGTTTGACGCAACCCATCGTAGAGCAAGCAGAGTCAGTATTTTTATGTTTTATTTTTTTATATTGCTCTGCACACTTTTGTCTTTGTAGTTTTACAATCAAAAGAGTAGTCTGTCCTTTACGAATGTCAGGAAGAAGACAACAAGACAACAGGCGACACCACTTCCTCTCTGTCATGCCTGTCTCTGGAGTTTATGAGGACAGCAGGTCAGAGATCAGTGGAGTAGGTCAGAGAAAGTGTAATTCTCTTCATTCGATTAACTCGTTAGCGTTGAAAGTGTGTCACCTTGTGGGTTTTAACCTGGCTCTAGAGCTGTCTGGGTCAACATGACGAAGCCAACACAACATCAACTGGCCAACAACCTGCCGGACATAAACAAACAATGTGACAGACACAAGATTTGCGATAAATTATGTTTATAGACTTAAAGAAACATTAACCGTTGTGTGCACGTGTGACCCGAGACGTGACTTTTTATGTTCTCTACCGAGGCCTTCTGCATACAGGCATAAAATGATTACATGCAGATGCAAAACAGGTGCACAGAGACGTACAGAGACTACAACACTGGGCAAAACAACCACAAAGAGACACAAATTGACTACAAGGAGATCCAAAGCAACTACAAAGACACTGAAAATGACCACAAAGATACACAAAACAACTATAAAGAGACACAAAATGACTTAAAAATACACAGAGCAACTACAGATCACTCAAACTGACACAAAACACAGACACAGTGACTTCAAATGACCACAGACAGATGCAAAACAAACACAAAGAGACACAAAAAAACTACAAAGAGACTCAAATTGATGCGAAACAAATACAAAGAGACCCTAAACAACTGTAAAGTCTGCGTGTCTTGCTCCTGTGTAGGAGGTGGTAGGGCCTTCTTTGTGTATGTGCCTAGCCGCCCATTGTGTCATAATTCACCCATGTTGCAGTGTAACATTCCACATAAGAGACAAAACATGGGAAAAATACTCTAAATCTAATGATGTATTGGTCTGTGTTCCAGGTGATGGGTGTGTACAGCAAAGAATACATTCCTCAGGGGACTCGCTTTGGCCCTCTGCAAGGAGTCATCTACACCAAAGATAATGTCCCAAAACAGGCCAACAGGAAATACTTCTGGAGGGTAAGGGAAACATACACACACATGCACGTATCTACATAAACATGCATATATTTCAGTATCAATGCAGTAACTCAGTTCAGTTTTATATTAGTTAAACAGGGGGAAGTCTCAAATCTAGATGTAAAAAAATGACCCTGGGAACAGCTGAGGAGTAACTAGGGACGTGTTTTCTTCTTCCTCTGTTATTCATTAAAAAAAAAAAAAAAAGGTTGCTCAGATACAGAAGTTTCACATCAAGTCTAGCTCCATACGTCAATAAGGAAACAAAAATGCTTTCAAACAGTCTGCACTTGCGTAGAGGGGTTTTGGTGGACATTTTAGAGGAAGTTGCGAACGCTTGTGGCACGTAACAATGGATTCACTCTCACACATTCATCAGAGCTTTACCGGCACTCAGGTCTTATGCTTCATGTGTCACATACACAAAGGAAGGGGCTATTGTTCACACACACTCCCAGACAATCCTCATCTTTCCGCCCCCTGTTAAGTCTACAAGCCATGTGTCTTTTCTCTTTCTCCCACATCCAGCTTGTGTCATTTAGGAGTTTTTTCTATTCTGCTGAGTCAATTCCCAAAAGGACTTTTTCTTGCCATGCTACGTATTTTCCTTCCGGCTTTATTTCCTGTAAACCTGTGCAAAGCGGTGTTGCTCCAGTGCACAAGTGAAAGTCTGACGTTCTAGGGGAGTGATTATGTTATCTATGTTGCGACACAGGTGGAGGAGGGGGGCGGACGTGCTGCCAGAGGCTTGCCCTGCATGAGTGTGTGTGTGCTTTTGGCTGCCTGCCAGCACTTGTCAGTCAGGCAGCCGACAATTACACAGCATTTATTCTCATAAGCCAATGCACACATTTGTGTTGAAAGATACGATCATAGTTAAGTGTACCACTGGCATCTATTCCAGCGATCAAATCACACGCACAAAACACGATGATAAAGATACTAAGAGGTGGGAAAGAGAAAGAGAAAATGAGGAAAGAGGGAGAGTGAGACAGACAGCTACTGGGGTGAGTAGTCCAGCCACGCCTCCACGCCTCACGCCTACTAATAGAGCGACAGTACAGCCACAATCACACAGAGAAGTGTAACACAGAGAGCTGTAGGGTGCATACCAGAGGAGCAAAATATACCACAGCTGATAATTGAAGGATATTTAACTGTACATGGCAGAGGTGATTATTCTGACTCTTTTCTTTATAATCCTAACTAATTTGAATTGTTTTCTAGTGATTGTTTTGATGATTTGATCAGCATTTTTCAAATTTTATATGAACTTTTAATAATTCAAGCATCATATGCTGAAGTGTCTTTATTAATGGTGATGTGGCCATTGTCATGTGGCTTAATTTGACCATTTTATTCTATCAAATAATAACTATTTGATATACAAGTAATAAGTAATTAATTGCTGTTTTAATTTCACCTTCTCTCTTCCTATCCTCCTGCAGATTTATAGCAGCGGGCAGCTTCAAAACTTCATTGATGGCTATGACGTCCACAGGAGCAACTGGATGCGCTACGTCAACCCAGCCCGCTCTATGGCCGAACAGAACCTGGTGGCGTGCCAGAACGGCCGGGACATCTACTTCTACACCATCCGACCAGTGGAGCCCAGTCAGGAGCTGCTGGTGTGGTACAGCCAAGAGTTTGCCCAGAGGCTCTGCGGCCAGCAGGTTGACAGCAAACAAAGTGAGTGCAGCAGAAGGAGAAGCTTTTTGATTGTTGTATGTTTGGATGTGATGGTCTTTGGAGAGGCATTGGAGAGGTAGACAAGACTGACAAACATCTTGAGGCACAGGAAGGCAAAATGTTAGTGATTGATGTGATGTAGGTTGTTGGAAGGGAAGATTTTTTTTCTTACTAAATCTGACAGAATGACAGATTTAAATCTTTGGCTGTGACTAAACAAAGTACAAAGTCTGCGTCAGGAGATGATATCTTTTATCAGCAAAATTCTATCACTTTAAGGTGAATAAAGACACATCATTCCCTTCGTGATGTTATCTTTAACAAACAGTAAAGATAGTAGATGTCATTTCTTGCTGTCTGGCTTACCATAGAGATCATAGGAAACACAAACACACACACTGACCAAACAAATCTCAGTATTTCATGAGATGCGGTAAATGATGTGGGAATTTTAAGGAGAGTGGAGAAATCGAAGGGGAATAATGCCTGGTCAAAGTACTTTTGTGAGTCATCTGTTTTCAGCTATTAGTAGAACAGCAAGTCATACCCTCATCATCCTGAATGATTGTCTGTTGCCACAAAGTCTGATGACTCACACCAACTGGATACACCAGATGCGTTGCCATTCATGTTTGTGACTAACGCTAAGGCGGTATCATTACGTTGTTTAATCACTCTAATCTTAAAAGCTTTCACCTTTCTTTCAAGTTCAGGTATGTTCATTGTTTGTCTCCCGGGTTTGATTTTTCAGATATATTTATTGACGCCAATCAAGTTTGGCAGCTTGGGTTGTTGAAGCGTCGGGTGGCAACACTTGAACGCACAAACCCTGAGGACATTTTGAATCAGTTTGGGCTTTCAAATGCATCACCGTGCAGCTGTAACATCACACAGATGGAACATAAAATTAATATGTTGCAGTTTGAATCTCTGTAGGCAAATTTTCATTTTAAAGGGAAATTCAAATTTTTTGATGTGGGGTTGTGTGACGTACTTATCCTTAGTCAGAGAGGCAACAACACAAAAAGTCCCACCAAAAAAAAAGTCAATATCAGTTTAAGTGTGTGCTATGTTTAGAATATCTTTACGGCTTTGCTTTACAGTCCAACAGCGATTTCCGACAGGAAACTGTAGCTGTTGTATGACTCTCTTCAAAGAAAAAAGTGATGTAACATTGCTGAACACAGGAGTTGCTGGTCTACTGCTGCCTCGATCAGTTATTTTGTTGGTGCTTTTTGTGTGATTTTGGCGTTTAAAAGGGTTAGTTTTGATTCATCAAAGTCACACAAAAAAACAGTTTTAGATTTTTTTGACACCCTAACCCCTAACCCCTTAGGGGTAGCTTGTTGGTACTCCTACTGCTTCTTCAAATTAGGGGAATGCTGACCAACATCTACTATATGTAATACAGAGCATGGATTAGTACCCTGTGCAACCTTACTTGAAAGAATTCTGTCAGTCCTATCAAAGGAACTATACTTTTAATCTAAAAAAGAGATGAAATCAGTGGCATTTAAAATCAAATTTTGATGTGTAAAACACAATGGTTGGTTTGGAAAATTGTCAATGGCAATTTAAAGTACAAATCAATAGTAGTAAATAGTCTACACCAGGCAAATACACCAGTAGAGCCATTTAAACCCTGAACTCAATTTGCATAAAGACCACAGTAGAATGATATGAAACAGTAGCAGTCGTGGTGACAAATTCTCAAAAAGAAAAAAAAAGGTGAGGAAAAAAGGAAGAGCTGTTTCACATCTTCTTGTGGCGAGTAAGACAGCTATACCCAGAAAAGGTTTCGCAAATGAAACCCAGAATCTTGCCGTACGCCTGTGACATGACACATGGACTCCCACACACCTCACCACGATCTTACTCTCCCACATCAAAATCACTACTGTGACTGACAAACAGAAACCTATACTGTATACTTTATGTGTGAAGTCAGACTGAAACTACTATCATTTACCATAAGAGGGAGTGCCTTCTGTGGGCGGATGTGTGCCTGCTGTGTGAAGCATTTCAACTAACCAGATGTTCTAATGAACTTTTTTTCTGTTTAATGTTGTCATTTACTCATCAAACCCTGTGACAGTACTCAATTGTGATTTTCTTTCTCACAGAATATTTGAGTTCTGATGAAGAGTCGGAGTACACCAAACAGCACCTACCTCAGCAGACATGGCTTACAGAAAAAACAAAAGAGGAGGTGAAAGAAGAGAGGGATGAAGATGGAGAGGAGAAGATTGATGTGGAGATGCTGGAAAGAGACACTCCACCTGACACGCCTGACGACCAGATCATGGACTTCAGCAAAAAAGTTGAGAAGGAGGAGAACGACAGAGATCCAGAAGACCAGGGAATCATTCCTTCTCCTCAGCCTGAACACAGAGAGCCCAGCCTGGGCTTAAATCACTCGTATTTACCAGAACCCCATCCTGCAATCTCATCTCAACACAGAAATCTCCCTCTTCACCTCCACGGCCTGTACAGGGAAGGTGTTTCCTCTTACCCCCTTTACCCCCAATCCAGGCCCCTCCAGCCCAATTACCAGCTACTCCCCCCTACAACCCACACTATTCTCGCCTCCTCCTCCCTCCCTACTCCCCTCCCTTTCCTGGCATGCTGCCCTCAAGAGGAGCCCTACGATACAGCAGCTATTTGGGCACAGACGGACTCCCATATCCACCCATCGGCCCACCTAACCTGCTACCAGTATCCCTCCCCTACCCTCCATCTTCACAGGGAGGTCTGAAAGAACTAAAGCCAAATGTGTCACCACCACGAGGTGCCCCAGCTACCCCAGAGCTCTCCCCCATCCCCAAGCCTGACAGTCAGCATCAGTCGACTGAGCAGACTCCCTCTGGTTGCGAGGAAGCCATGAACCTGAGCCTGGCTATGACCAAAAGCAACACAGCAACACGCAATGGCCCTGGCCACAAATCCCTGCCCTACCCACTGCAGAAGCAGAATGGGAAGATCAAGTATGAATGTAATATCTGCTCAAAGACTTTCGGACAGCTGTCAAACCTCAAGGTAACAGCTTCAGTTCCACTCTCCTGCGCTAATAATTTAATGTTTTCCAACTCTTAAGCAACAGTGCTCATATTTATTTCCCTATGACCTGTGTAATTGTAGGTCCATCTCCGAGTGCACAGCGGTGAGAGGCCCTTCCAGTGTAACCTATGTAAAAAGAGCTTCACTCAGCTGGCCCACCTCCAGAAACATCACCTGGTCCACACAGGAGAGAAGCCGCATGAATGTCAGGTATGTCGAAAATCACAATGTGTCTATTTTCTTTCTCTCTTTACAAGCTTACAAACACTTTCCTGATCTTACTGTGACACTGATGTAAAATCGAGAGTGTGAAAGACACACAAGGAAACACTGTGTATCCACAATACATGTATATGCCCTCTGACTCACATCTTACTGGTAAGGCAGCGTGTGTTTGATTTTCAATGAGCCGTAACACACTTTGTCATGTATTTGTTTAGTGTCACTCTGTGGGTGTGAGTGTTAAGCGTGAGCGTAGAACTGGTCCTACAAAGAAAGAAAAGCAGTCCCTGCTGTTGTATGAAAGTACCCCACAGAACAGGAATAACATGGTCAAGCCTTTATATGACATCAAGATGACATCATACTGGGACTTTCAGTTCTCCCAGAATAATCCCTAAACACAATCCAACTGTTTTCTTAAGGTGTTAACAATCAGTCACATGAGTGTTGCTCACAGAGGCCTTAACCTTTGACTTCATGCTTTCCAGGTGTGTCACAAACGCTTCAGCAGCACCAGCAACTTGAAGACACACCTACGCCTCCATTCGGGGGAGAAACCTTACCAGTGCAAGCTGTGCAGCACCAAGTTCACCCAGTACATCCACCTCAAACTGCACCGCCGCCTCCACAGCAGCCGCGACAGGCCGCACCGCTGCCATCTCTGCTCACAGGCCTTCTTCCACCGCTTCTCTCTCCGCATCCACCAGTGCAGCTGCTGCCTGGCCAACGCTCCAGTCAACGTGCACATGAAACAGATGGTGGAGCGGTTCGACGCCAGCCAGGAGGCTGACATGCTCACAGAGACGGCATCAGCAGCGCAGGTGGAGGAAGCGGTAGAGCGCTGGTTGGCTCGTACCTTGGAAGGCGAGGGGAAGGAGGACCAGAAGGAGGCCACTATACTGCTGAAGGCTCTGACAGCGGCGATTAACACACCGGAGATGACCACAGCCCAATCAGTTACATCACACCACAGTCCTCAACGGGTCTATCAGGAGAGGGCCAGCGTTGTTCATCTCCACCAACGGCCAGCAGTGAAGACAGAGGGACAGTGAATTGAAAGGGGGGGTGGGGGCTATAAAAAGGACATACCATCAACTAAGAAAACAGATGTCGCCAAATAAAACTCCCTATATTGTCCATACAGGGCATTACAGGGATTAAAAACTTTGATAATCCAATGAGCGCAGCACCAAAAGAAGAGCATTCCAAAGACTGGGCGAGGGTACTTAGTGTTTGTACTTCCTTGCAAAAAAAGTTAAACAGAGGAGGATGTTGTTAAACTGTGAAGTATTTAAAATTCTTTTCACTCAGGTAGAGAAACATTTGCTTTTTTGTGCTTTAACTTATTACTTTTATTTTGAAATTTGAGTCATCTATATTTATTTAGTTGTATCATAGTGTGTTTTTTCTGTTAGCGTTTATTTTTTACCCCTATGTGTTGACATTTCCAAAGAGATTCGATCTCCTAGGAAAACCGCAAATGGACTCAGGACGATGTAATTATGTGGAGAAAACCTGTGAATGAGTTTTCACTTGTTGTGTTGAGCATTCTTTTACTTTGTGTGACTTGTGTGTTTGAGCCTCTGGGTGCATGTGTACAACGAGTGGAAGTACATGTGGACGACAGGGCACGGTGATGGCACAAACCAACTTTCTGCTCTTAAGCTGTTTGCAACTGTTTTATTTATTTATGATTTTTAAAAAAGGGAAAAAAACAGTATTTTTTTCTTGAAACTGTGTGTTAATAAGCAATTGCCAAAATTACAATCAAAGAACATGAATGTGTAGCACTGTTTTTGGATCATTATTCAATTCATTCTAACAAAAGAAGGTTCAGAAAAAGCATTATTCACCAAAACCAAATGTACGGAAAAGTCTTGCTGCCATGCCAGAATTAAAAAAAAAAAAAAAAAAGATCAGTACCAGACAATAATGTGAAAAATGTATTTACATAATAAGATGTTTTCCACATTTTAACAAGATATTTAAATGTTATAAGAGCAAGCTGTTGTTGTTATAACAACATAATAATTATCTTGTTATAACTCTCATCACTTACATAGTTTTAATGTTAAAAGTTTTATGTTATCACATTTTAACATTAAACATTTTACATCACAAGATAAATAGTATATTGTCATAACTAGAGACGTTTCTTGTTTTAACGTGCTAAGTTTGCGTGACGCAGTAGCATGACAATATCTTGTTACAACATAAAGAAAAATGTATGATCTGTTTGTTTATTTTTAGCGTGGCAGCAGAACACAAAACTGCAGATTCAATGTAATGACAGTATCACAGTGAGATATGTACACAAGATCTTTTTTCTTACTGCAACGTTTTTATGTCAAAATCAAATGCTGAGCATCCAAGTGGATTGCTATATAGCTTTTTACTGGATTCAAATGTTTCAGATATTTCTTACATAAAAAGCTTTACTGTAAATGTTTGTAAACTTGAGCTTTATCCAAATCTTAATTCCGACATCGGTACCTCATATTCAGCATCTGACAACAAAAACTAGCAACGCAGGAGCACAATTTTCTAACACTGTTCATATTTCCGTCTCTTAGCACTGTAATAAAAACGCAACTCGATCTGTGTGCTTTTGGTTGTTACCTAAAACCAGCAGGAGGGTACTATTCTTTAAAATTGTACTACTGAGTCTGTAACGTACTACTTTTATCATTTTCATAGTGTTTTTTTTTCTTTTGTACAGTATGTTTGTCACTGTAGTTTATTTTTGGAAACAGGTTATGAGATGTTGAGAATTTATATGCAAGAGACTATTTTGACGATACTTTTATATTTACATGATGTAGCATATTAAAGATATTGTTTCTATACGTCCAGTGTTTTGTGTGTGTTTTCATGTCAGTGTAAGTTTTGAGTGGTGAGTCAATGCAGTGACTGGGTGGGAAATCATTTCTGAAATCCCCTGATTAATGAAGTATTGCATTATTTCTAGGGGTTCATGAATGACTTTCTAAGAGTCATCAGATAAGGATTAGCTTATTCTGAAAAATCACAATTTAGTGTCAGGAAGGTCATCATTAGGGAGCTGTCATTATTTCAAAATGCTGATGTTGCTAGTTATGCTTTCCTTTCACCCCCTCCACAACGCAAGTCCTAAAAATTAAATAACAAAATATGTTGTTTGTCCATATTCTGTAGAGCAACACATAAGTGTTTTCTAATCTGATATTAGGTTTGTTTTCACAGCAAGAGGGGTTCCTGGTTTGAACCCATGTTGGGGGTATTTGAACCCCAGGCAGGGGGAACCCTTCTGGAGTTTGCATGTTCTCCCCTACGTCATTGTGGGTACTCCAGCTTCCTCCCACAGTCCAAAGACATGCAGGTTAATTGGTGACTCTAAATTGTCCGTAAGTGTGAATGTGAGCGTGAATGGTTGTCTGTCTCTATGTGTCAGCCCTGTGATAGTCTGGTGACCTGTCCAGGGTGTACCCTGCCTCTCGCCCAGTGTCAGCTGGGATAGGCTCCAGCCCCCTGCAACCCCCCCTAACAGAACAAGTGGTTACGGAAAATGAATGAATTCTTAAGGAACTGAAGTCAATGGAGTGCATGTTTAACAACACCAAAACTGTGCCAAAACATCTATTTACAAAGTGTGACACAACTCCAGCAGTATGATTCAATTCTCATTTATGAAGTCTTATGCTCAGTACTTCCCAAACTGACAGCCTTTTCTGATGGGAAACTGAATGGAAAGTGAAACTTGTCTATGCCCTCCTCAAAGACAGACTCCACTGACAAAAAATAATTTTAATTTTTACTTTGCTGAACATGCTTGCTGCTGGTCTACCGCTGCCTTATTCAGTAGCTTTTTGTGTTTTGTGTGACTGTGGGAAATCTGAACTAACCCTTTAAAACATCAAGGACACACAGTCACCAAACAAAACAAAACTGATCAAGGCAGTGGTAGCTTCAGTGTTCAGAGAGGTAAAATTCTATTTTTGTCAATGGAGTTTGGCTTTGAGGAGAGCATAGATAAGTTTCACTGTCAGTTCAGTTTAGAAAAGGGTTTCCGAACAGCTTCCGTCATAAAGGGCTGTGTGTTTGGAAAGTACTGAGCATATGACTGGATAAATGGACATTTAGATCCTACTGCATGAGTTGTGTGAGAGTTTGTAAACCAGTGTTTTCATATAGTTTTGCTGTTGTTCAATGCAGACCCCTATGAATTCAATTGATCAAGATTTTTCGTTCACCCGTGGCATGCAAGAAAATTCAGCATAACACGGCATGATTAACCAATATACAGCTGGTCATTTAAACCATCGTAAACCCCAACGCGCTCACTCAACTTAAAAATTTTCTGGAAACAGCTCAAAACTTTTAATTTAGAACAATACAGTAATATAAAAGTTTTGAGTACACCAGACACAAAATAAATGTGTTTCATGACCTTTGTCTAACAGGAATTGTATGTCAGTTTAGTACAACTATTTCTGGTATTTCAGCATTCAATTCTATGTCAGATCAACATAAAAACACTGGGACACATTTTACAACTTTTTAAAAAAATTATATTTAACTATAAAAAGAGAGATGAACTTTGAACCAGGAAGTTCTCTTTATTTCACCGCAGCACAACTGCATGTTTGACACTTTAATACCCACACACTAACTGTGTTTGTGACTTAACTCACGGTGCAAAATATCTTCTACCACAACACTGACTGTAACCATTGTGAAAAAGCTGAACATTACTCATTGCGTAATGAATAATGCGAGTGATTTAGAACACATTTAAACACACTTTTCTTTGGCTTATGGCCTTAAACACATTGTAGGGTTGTTTATATGATTAGCAAAATTGGTTTTATAAATTTTAGTTAACTCAAAACAAAAAGTTTCGACTTAAAATAATATGTCAAGGTTACACAGAATGAGTTTTTGAGTCAAGTAAACCTAAAATTTTTATGTTATATTGACAATCTGGGGCATTTGTGTAGACTTAACATCAAAATTTTGTGTCATGGATGAATTGGGGTTTACAATGTGATTACAATAAGCACTTGGTTAACGTTATGGTGACCCTCAGAAACATTTTGTGTGGTCCCCGAATGTGACATGATTATATTTCAGTAGCCAAGACTACTGCATGTTAGGAATGAAAACTTGTAGAGCGTGATTGGTTGCATGACGACTAAAGGCCTTGTGACCACCTCGTGAGTGTTGCAGCATTTATGTCCTGTCAGCTGTGGTCGTGCTTTTAGCTAAAGTTAGCAATATTGGTTGAAACCACTGCAGTTTACTGTGGAAGTGAGATGTGTGCACTTTTCCTGTACGGCCCTCAATCATATGCTGGCTCCTTAAATTGGTACTCAGCCATCAAAAGTTTAAGAACTCCTGGGTTGGAGGTTGGGTTGTTAAAGCTCTGTCCTTTCCTAATCGTCTTTTTTATTTTTATTATCTGGTCATTGGACATGAGACCATTACTAATGCCTCATGTCAAAGTAGCCAGAAACACACACATCAGAAATTCCAGCAGAACTCTAAACAATGACACAGTTAATGGGCCTATGTATTGCGGGGAGAAACACAACACATCCGCCCTTGAAACATCCTGCTTACTAACTCTCTATTGCTGGTAATAAACTCTAGGAAGTCCAACATGACTCCCCCCCGACTGATTCACTTTTCAGGCTCTCTTTCCTAGAAAATACAGGAAGAGAAACTAATCAGTAACGAGTGAAACTCAGAAAAAGCACTGCTTACATCACAATTTTTAGATTACAAAATCACAAAGTATGACAGCAGATACATGTGGTTTGGAGTTTATCATTTTTTACTATCAAGTAACTTTGAAGAATTCAAAAGGAGAGAGGCATGAAAAACCAGTGCTGACAGTAATTTCAGTAAGGAACCTTGCAAGGGTTGAGTTGTAACACCTGTTTTGATTCTTTAACACGTGTCAGTTTCAGATTTGAGTTTGATTAAAAAAACCTTCAAAAGAAAAACTGCTCTGAGGTTGGAAATCTAATGTACTGATTTTTATTTTCCTCTAGAGCGTCTTCTTCTTACGCTTGTTGATTTGAAACCTGAATCTTTACCTCTGCTTTTCTCGAGACAACAAGAACAGTGTGATGCATTTGCGGGCACAGAAGGCATACCTAAACGAACATGAAACCCCAAAAATATGATTCTAACTCCATCACCGTCGTCCCATGGCAGTGAGACACTTTCAATCTACAGCAAAATTACTGTAAGCATGGTTTGCTCTTTACAGTAATTCTCTTACAGTCTCTCTCTCCCTCTTTCTGTGTCTTAACCACTTTCTTTTTCTTGCCGCTGTGCAACTACTCCTCATTTTATAGTGTTTCCTCTTGTGCACTCTGTGGGGTTCTCCCCCATAGCAAACACCTACACACCACTGACCAGAATAAAGGCACCTTAGACCTTTAAAACACGGCGTCACACTGCAGTGGTAACAGGAAATCCTTTTCTTCTGACAGGCTGTCAGCTGCACCGCCAGCTACACGTTCGCCCTATTGCACAAGTGAGCAATAGAAACAGATGCCATCGTTAGAGTTGAGAAAATGAAATTCCCTTTTGCTGTTCTGATTAAGAGAAGAAGAAAACAAAACATGGTAGTATTCAATACGCCCTTATCACAGACAGATAACTCGCTGAGTCACCCATAAACTGCACAATAGCCTGTTTAAACACCATTCTTTGAAATATAAGGTCAATCATGTGCCTGTAACAGTCATACTCAGCCTAGGTTGCATCAGTTATTTGTAAATCTATCAACAAGTTTGTGTGTGAAGTCCGTCCTACCTTCTTACCACCAGCTAGTTAAAAAATAGTGATTTACCAAATCAGGATGCGCCATTAAACCTAAAAAAGTCTTAGTGATGTGTGAAATGGTTGTAGCTCTGTCCAGTTAAGAGCAATCAACTTTATAAATGGGAATTGTGGCGCTCAAGCTGTAATATAACTTCAAAAACTAATTTTATGGGCCAAGTTGTACATCCAATTTAACTGCCTATACTTTACTAATGTACACACTTAGAAATAAAGGTGCTAACTGAACCATATATACATATATCTTCTGCTTGTCCCCACAGGCATGTTTGCTTCCTAGCAGAAGCTTTTATTAACATTTTACATGGAACCCTTTCATACTCCTTTTCCAGGAAATTGGCACTGGTTCTTTAATTAGTACTATTCAGGATTCTTGGATTCTATCCATACCAGCCTGTATCTCTATCAGGTTTGTGTGTAGCCACTGTAATCAAGGATGTGTCATCAACAAAGGGCGTTGTACACAGTAGTAGCAAGATGGCAGGTTACATTAATCACCTGCGAGCTTTTGTTCTGTTATTACAGATATCTATCTATATCCAAAAACCAAGCATGGACCAACTATTAATGATAAGAAGATGTAGAAGACTATTGATACAAGACTCGATCTTCTCTTTACAACCTGTAGAATATAACATGCCCAAACATGATATTACGGTTTGCCCTTCAGATTACGGAAAACCTGCCAGCTGCCATTTTTTTGTTCAAGAACCAACTTTTTGAGTTCTACATCACTTATTTTTTCGGTCAAATGTTCCAAACTCTTCAAAATTAGGCGCAGGAACTGGAACAGAACCCATCCCATGTTGGTGAAAAAGGGGTATCAGAAGGCTCTGGCTAGAACACAACATAATGAGTTATATCCAGAACCATCTATGAAAGGTTCCCCCAGAACCCCCGAGAGGCTCTACTGTTCTGTGTTGTAACAGTTCCAATCAGAACCTCTCTGGACATTTTATCCAGAACATTTCCACCTTAAAGGGTGGCAACAAGAACCCAACCAAGAGGTCCTACTGAGAACCGTTTTCTATATATCAACTGTTTCATCTAGATCCCACTAAAATAGTAATTGTCTATATTACCCATAGATCTCTAGTAATGGTTTCAGTTTAACAGGTTAGCCTGGGGTCCCGATTCAATCTCAAAGATTGGGACTGGGACCGAACAAGGCATTTTTTAACTGATTGGAATCAGAGATATTGAGCTATATGGAGGATCTGATCCTTTGTTTCAAGTCAGCTGTCACACTGGTGTTTTTTCATTTTATTCGTTCCGCTCATGTCCATACGCGTCAATCAAAGTCACAATCAAAAAATTCTAATACATATCCCATGACTGAAAAGGAGCAGGGAGAAGAAAACAATCTTTACTCGCGTTTTTACTCGAGAAGCTGTCATGCAGAGACACAAGGAGTGCAGCCGTCTCCAACTCTCCGCTCTCCTTTTCTCCTCCACTCAGCTGAGCTCCTGTGTGTGTAAGAGCAGGGGCTGAGCCCCGCTTGCAGTGAAAGACAACACACCATAACCAACAGCAAAATACAGTATGAGACTGTTTATATTTTTTATCAAAATTTTGAGCACTTGTTTCATTTCAGCTTAATGTGAAAGTCTTTATGGCGCATGGTACGTATCCGCAGGGGGGGGTAGACAGCAGTGCAAAACCACCAACAACCATGCTCACCACGCCACCAAGAGTGCAACAAAACCCCAGGAGCAAAAGGCAGATGAGAGTTTTACATTAACATAGTCCAATCCATGCAAAAGATGTACAGACAACGAAAGTAAACTCTAAATGGGATATCATTCGGGCAACTCAGGCAAAGGCTGCACCAAAGCAACTAACACTGGAGAACACTCTCTTAAAGGGACAGGGACATTCCCCTGACACAGCAACAAGGCCAAAAAGATTAAAGGAGGGTTTGTAATTTTATACCTATTTATGTATGTTGTAAAAAATAAATAAATACACATTTAGGAACAGCTTGGATACAGGGATTTCTTTCTTAATACATTGCAGAGATTTTCACTTGTCAAGCATAAACAACAGATTGATTTTAATAACTTCAGCAGCTGTGCAGCTGTCTTATCTAAGAAAACAGAAGTATCACACTGGGACTTTGTATCAGCTGATACTTAATATTAAAGGATTCGAATAAAGATCAGGGGCTAACAACTTGATCGAGGCTTCCCTTTAGTTTAACCTTTGTACAGAATACATTGGCTCCAGTAAATACCGCACAACCTTGCAGAGAAATACACTCAGTCAACTGGTGTAAATTAACAACTAGGCTCATATATAACTTAGAAAAGATCAAAATTGGACAAAACCAAGTGAATGAGATACACTGTCAGTTGTTTAACAGCATTGTCTTTGGTGGGACTGTTAGTTGCCTGTTTGAGAGGACAGAGCTCATGTGAAGCAGACATCCTGTTTAATTTCTTCCTCTCTGAAATCTCATGACACTTATTCTTTGAAACCAAACACCCTAAAGTTCCCCTCTGCCACTGGCCAGCTGTAAAGCGTACTAAATTCACGCAGCTTGCATTTATCACCACAGGACATCCTTTAACTTGCCTCATGATCTGGTTGACAAGCAAAAACTAAAGAAACACACCCTAACAAGAAAAACATAATGGTGTCAGGTTGCAGCATGCACAAGTATTTTTACAGCTGATCATGTGAACAAAAAGCATTGTCAAAGTTATCTCTTCAAACATGCGTTATCAGGTCAGTGGAAAAAGGGTGGAAACTTTTGCATGTACCATGCTGCTCATCTAGTGCATTCTTCACAAGGACGTTTTCTTGAGTACACATTACAGAGTACCAATGAAAAATTCCAGGTAAGTCATTATCTCATCTCAAATTGCGTCATGCATCTAATTTGCATTTAAATAGCTTTTCTTCTTCTTCTCTTAAAACTTGATAAATCTGACTCCCAGAGGGGAATGAATGTAAAGTTTCCTGTTACTGTTCACTGGGGTTCATTAGTCGATCCCTTACAGGAATCAGCAGCAGCAGTTTTCCAAAGAACAGTATGCCTTCTGGGCAACATGCATTCACAGACAACCTCAGGTCTTACTCACTTGTGTCAAAGAGCTGCTGGGCTGCTTTCATCAGGCTGAAACATTTGACTGCCGTGCCAGTCCAGTCAGAGCCCAATCTGTAGTGCTTTCACTTTTACTTTCAGGAGGCCATCGCTACCCCATAGAGCACTTGTGCACCATAAAGACTGAACTCTGACACTTGCACTCTGCAACCGATAAAGAGGAGTGCAGAAGTTAGCCACATGGAATTAGCCAAAGTGTCATTTACCACCAGCCAGATAAGTTTGTCATCACAATCACGTTAACAGGAAATTCACAAGCATTGTCTGGACACAATTAATGTCGGGTCTGCCACGCACGATATCCGCTCCTGTTCTCAGAAATGATAAAAAAAATACTAAAGTGATTCAGTGTTGGAGAGAAACAAAGGCAAATAAGGACAAAGAAAGAAAAGAAACGGGAAACAGGATGAAGTCATTTGAGGAAATTTACTGAAATCGGCGTTTTACTTCCAGTGCCAACTCAGACCTTGGTGACAATTACAAGTTCTCATGATCATATTAAATTATTTTTTTATTTATTTTTTTACAGAAAGACCTAACTCAGTATAAGTGAAATTGAAACCCTTGTGGTCATGGGCGGATTATAAGACAATGGGCCCCTGGGCACAGACATACATAAAGCCCCACTACCCCTCCTACACAGGAACAAGATACAAAGATTTTGTCCTGGCTTTGCCTCTTTTTGTTGTTGTTGTTGTTGTTTTGTGTGACTTTGTAGTTGATAGCTTTTTTTTTTTTTATCTGTGGTAAATTCATGTGTCCTTGTGGTTGTTTTGTTTCTCTTTGCAATTGTTTTGTGTCTCTTGAGGACATTTTGTGTCTTGTGGGGATATATTTGTCCTTTTTTTGGTTATTTTGTGGAGCTTTGTAGTCGTTTAATGTCTCTTTGTGGTCATTCTGAGTCTCTTCCTGGTCAATTTGTGTTACTTTGAGTGACATTTTGCGGGTAAGGCCAGAGTGACTGCTGACACTTTGGGTTCTGTTCAGTAATCCATTCATACCTGTGGTCAAAAATCAACTATAGCCCCTTTTACACTACCAGATTTTCGGCGAATGTTGGGCCGTTTTGCGGGCAAGCTGCGAGCGTTTAGACACACAGAGCCGGATTGGCGAGTTGATCCGAGGTGCCCATTTTTCCGCCGCGTAGGGGTAAACATATTGGCGGAACCTTTTTGGTTTAAAAAGAAGGAGGCGCCCTTCCGCCACGGGAGGGGCTGTTGATGACGCCGCACATGCGACCCACTGGCGGTGGATTTAAAAACAGGAAACAGCTGATAGCAGGAATGAGCAGCTAGCAGCAAGAGGGAAACGCAAACGTCAACACCGACCTGAAAGAAACTAAAGATGAGCAACTGGGGAGACAAGGAATTGCACGCCTTCCTTGCCCTCGCAAACAAAGAGACCATTAACCGTCAAATGACGGGAACGGTTGATGTCACACGCTGAGCTACATGGTTTGTTGCTTGCTCACGCCCCCCATTGCCCCGAAAAGGCACGTTCTGTATGAACAAAAGTAGGCAGGTGGCATTTCGCTGCACTCCGATTTTGTTTTTATACTGCCAATGCTGAACGAAGACTGATTGGGCTTTCCTGAAAATTTGCACTATTCCAATATAAAAAGGGCTAATCCCTCCAGTTGGAGGACATTGTTACCTTTTCCCACAGCATATGTTTTACTAAGTTTGAAAGAGTTCCAGTCTGCGTGATTCATTCATTCATTAAGAGATTAACTGACATATTTTACCTTGAAAACTCTCAAGCAATGGTTCTATTGTAGCTCAGCCTATTGCAAGGTTGTATGATTGCAGATACCACACCTTGTTTGGACATGGGAAAGCTGATGCATATATTCTAAGATTTCTTCACACTATGTTGTCATCTATTACTGTAATGTCTTAAATACGTTATGAAACAGCACATAGTACAGAGAATGCATGCGTCATCTCGATGTGCTACTCACAGCATTTGCTGCTCTTTGCTCATGTTTTTAAGATTCAGGTCATCATCAGTGGAAAAAAACAACATGTATCACAGGTTCCTTTTGCTGGTGTATACTTTCAACTTACAGCTACATCTCTGATATCTGCCAGCAGAAAGTTTCCAGCAGAAAGTTTCTGCACTTGCTGGATTTTTATTACTCTAACACAAATGTATCCATTTCATATTTAGTTGGTATAGTTTTTTTGTGCATTAGATAGCGACGATGGCCCTGTATTGTCCAGTAGGGTGAATACTGGTAAAATGGGACATTTTCTGATAATTTACTTTTTGTCTCATTTTTAATAATGATCCAAATGTCTCATCTGATACTTTTCTAAATAGCTTAAGAGTTCTACTATATTACAGTATACAGAAAAAAAGCAAAGCATCTTTCCAGGCACCACTGTCCACTTGGGACACCTTCACTGGCAAACTGGGACACTTATAACAAAATCAAAAGTTATTCAAGTGTAGGCCTGATGAATTAAATACACAATACTCTTATAAACAATAGCAATAATAATAATCATCACAACTTTTTGAAAGGAGTGCAGATTTACCCCCCTCCCACACCTTCCCTTCCTCCGTCTGTGAGGTGTTACTACATCCTGTGAGTCAGATCCACCCCTCACTCCTCCACAGCTCCACCCTCTTATCAAAATATTATTTAGATAGTTTTGTGTCAGTATTATTTTTGTGAGGAAATTTACAGTCTGTGTGTAAATGTGTAATCTGTAAATATAAAACAACTTTCATAAATACAAACAATATTTGTACACACACAAAAAGATCTTGCAAATATAAAACAGATCTGCAAATACACACACACTCTGTTTAAAAGTTGTACATGTTAAGAAGATGTTTAGACGTGCTTTCATTTATTTGTTAAAGTTAATGTGTTCATTTAATATGACCACACGTATTGTGTGTGTATTTGCAGATCCATTTAATATTTGCAAAATTGTTTTGTGAGTGTACAAAACTTTTTTGTATTTGTGAAGGGTATTTTATTTTTACATTTTTCACATGTACACACAGAGTCTTGTTCACACAGATCACACTGAGAAAATCATAAAATATGGTCAGTGGGTGACATCATGGTAGTTACATCCTTTATTTTATACAGTCTATGATCAAAACCAATGCATGTATAAGGAAATGGTTTTGAAATAGTTGTTCCCTCACAGCACACAGGGTCTAACCCAGGAGGGAGCCCTTCTGTGCAGAGTTTGCATGTTCTCCCCGTGTCAGCGTGGGTTTTCTCTGGGTACTCCAGCTTCCTCCCACAGTCCAAAGACATGCAAGTTGGGTTTATTGGTGACTCTAAATTGCCGTAGGTATGAATGTGAATGTGAATGGTTGTCTGTCTCTATGTGTCAGCCCTGTGATAGTCTGGCGACCTGTCCAGGGTGTACCCTGCCTCTCGCCCAATGTCAGCTGGGATTGGCTGACCCCTAACAGGATAAGCGGTTACGGAAATGAATGAATGTTCACTGTAGTGACCACTATGTGTGAAAGCATCAAACTTCGACAATTTAGAAGTTACAATAAACTTAAAAAAGAAAAGGAGGGAAGTTTAAAACAGGATAAATAATTTTTAAATTTAAAATATTTTAAATTGAGTACATGTATACAAAAAGTTGTATTAGATGAGTAAAATGATTCTAGGTAAAAGATGAAAGGGTAAGTTTGTATGAATTTGGGAAAAAATGACATTTAACATTGTGCGCAGTCCCCTAGAAAGAAATCAAATGAATAAACTGGTGAAAAGGGGGAGTGTTTTCGCCTGTAGCCGAGCCTTCTTGCTCTCTTGCTTGGAAGAAACGTGTGCTGGGTAATCACCAAGTATAAACAACAGCTGTAACCCCTGACTGTCACATGGCTTTCTGTTTTATTTCAACCGAAAGATTCCAAGGGTGATAGTGTTAGGTGGCAGGTGTGTGTGTGTGTGCGTGTGTGTGTGTGTGTGTTATTCATTGGGCACTGCAAAGACAAAGACAAAGAGTCCTTTTTATCTGGATCCAATGCTCACTTTCAGTCTTAGTTACTGAGAGACAGTGACTTACATTTACAAAACAACCCTCATTTTTCTTAAAAACAGATGATGTCTTATTTCAGAGGAGCGTGCATTTAATCATACATCATCTGGGTTTATCTCCTGCGTTCATCCCTTCCTGGCTGGCCCCAGTGTTTGACTTTCTGTTGCAGTTGTATTTTAGTCAGCAGTGAAGGCCATATATGTGGGTGTGGGGCACTGAGTAATAGCATAAGGTTGTGACGCTGTAGCAATCCGCTAAATGGGTCTAAAGGTTTGATATATAAAGATAATAAATGTTGGTTTATATCATCATATTTAGTCAGTTCTCTTTACTAAAGAGGCTATTAAACAGTATCGATTAGTCCGCTGTTCTCTGAGTGCTTGAGGGAAAGAGGAAGTTCACAAGGTAACCCTACTGCTGATAAACTAGGACTTTTATCACAAAATGTTTCACTACAAAAACTATATATACAAAAGTCAAAATATGTGACAGCTAGTTGTCCAATATGAGAAATCAGTCACTGTTATGGTTGATTACTGTTACAGTTAAACAATACAGGCAGCTTCAGTCTTTAGCAAGGCCTTTTTTTCATCTTCCCCAGGGCCCCAAAAACCCTGTGTTCACTGTCATTTAATTTTTTAAATTTTCTGTTTATTTTTTAAATAGGTTTACTGTAATTTTCATTGAGAATATGGGGAAATGCACCACTACCTGTGACACAATATTGACTTTAAATAGCAGTTTCACATCTAAAGAAATACATTTACTTTTAATTCTCTTGCAGACAGATAAGAAGATCGATACCACATACGTTTCCAGTGCATGCTACTTGTTTGATAAGTACATGACTATAAACTGACTGATGCAATAAATGGTCAATGGACTGAAACCAAGCTTTTTTTGTTTTACCTCTCAGTGAACTACATATTGTTAACATTTGCTGTACTATTAATTTTAAAAAAACCCCACCCAATTCTTGAATTCCAAGATCAATATATTTAAATGCATTTAAAAAAAATCACGTAATCAGATGCTAAAACTGGCTTATATTGCTTTACTGTAACAGTAGCCGCCCACATTGGCTGCACCACTTATCATGAAGAGATACTGAGAGATAAGAGACTGAAAACAAACCTTACATGATCTCATTTCTGTAAGCCGGGTAATAAAGGTGAAATCATATTATCCCCTTGTGCTGGGATTCCCCTGCAGCAACCTTCGGGGACACTGTGAGGTAACTTCTAGAGTGTGAGATCCTGGGTGTCCAACTGGAGGTTTGCAATACCTGGGGGATTCTCAGAGTTGTAAATCAAGTTTTTTTTTTTTTAATTAAAATATGTCTCAAAATACGCATTGCCATGAGTCCAACATAATCACAATAACAAACTGGCCTATTTGTAAAAAAACAAACAAACAATTTGCTGTACACGACGCTGATGATGGCTACCTGTTACCTATGAATCCTTGTGCAGTCATATTAGCTAGCTAACTCTAGCTGGGTGGCACCTGTCCATAGCAGTAAGGTGAACTAGTTAACTAATAGTTACATACTATACTGACACATGTTGGCCTGTTGGCTACATTATTATTGTGAGTGTACAGACTTTTCTGTGAGTTACAATGGATCATTTTGTGATTTTTCAAGCAAGAGACGCTAAAATACTGTCCAACTTAGAAACAAACATGATGTATAAATACACCGATGGGCCAAAACATTAAAACCACTGGGCTCAGTTGAACGTGCATCGTTTTATACAAGACATGTAGCAGGGGGTCACCGCTCTGTCTCTCTTTCAGTTAAGAGGTCCTTGGCCTGAAAAATGTTAAAGACCCCTGTCTTTGATTATTTTACTCAGCACTCAGTCATGTTTTAATATAACATTAAAAATAATAATAATAAACAAAACATGACATTTTTTTCTTTCTGGTGGAGAGACAGACGAGACGATGAACACCACTCTACTACACTCATATACTTCTCATACAGCAGCCTACTGTCTTTGAGCGGGCTGTTAGCGCCATCGTGAGACAAAGTAAGCCACATACAAACAAACGTGTACATATGCTGCCTTGTATCAGACTTGTAATCAGGTTGCAAACTGCAGAGAGACCACAAGATGTCGCCAACTATCCACTGTGATTGCACACAGTGCCAGTATAATCACAAAATGAGGAGCTATTTCACAGTTGTTAGCTGTAGAAGATACCTAAACTGTATGTAGCTTTTTTTCAATAAAGGTATGTGTTATTATCATTATTGTTGTTATTGTTAGTATACAAAAGTATTTTACACAAGCTATAATTTAATGTAATTATCTGTTATCCTGAGCGTTTCCAATTTGAGTCCTTGAAAGCATGGGCGGAGTAAGAGATAATAGGCCCCTGGGCACAGACAGGCAAAGGCCCCACCACTTCATGGGAGCAATACACACAGACATTATGGTGTGCTTGCTTCTGTTTTGGTATTTTCTGCCTCTTTGGGTTGATGTTATGTCTCTTTTTTATTGTTTCGTGTCTCTTTGTGGTTGTTTTGCCCCTTTTGTAGTTATTTTGTGTGTCTTTGCTGTTTCTTTGCATCTCTTTGTGAGTCTAATTTAAGTGACATTTTGCAGGTGACGTTAAGGGAGCCCCCTGGCCTTATACCTGGTTGGCCTGTTCAGTAATCCATCCATGCTTTCAAGTGCACGTGGTTATTAGGATTGGGAATCAGGAGAGGCCCCAGGATACGATATGGTCATGATACTTAAGTGAAAAAACAATATTATGTGTTTTTAAAAGTTTTGCATATGCTGAGTATTGCTTTTACATAAATTGCAATATATTACCTTTTTTTCTGCAAAGTATGTCCCAGTGGGGACAACTGTTTTATCTAGTGGACAAAAATAAATAAATAAAATTTTAAAAAATGAAATAAAAAATGTATTTCATTATTTAGTAGGCTACTAAAAGTGTATGTTTTATCTAGTGGACAAATAAATAAATAAAATAAAATAAATAGAATAAAATTTAAAAAATGATTTCATTATTTTACAGTGGACAAAATAAAATAGAATAAAATAAATAGAATATAAAAAAATATTTTTATCATTATATTAAATTATTATGCTAGTAGTATTTTAGTAGTCGACTAAAAGGTTAATTAAAAGTAGTCTTACTAAAAGTTCATGTACTATCTAGTGGACAAAAAATAAAATGAAATAAAATAACATAAAAAGAATAAAGTAAAATAAATGATTTAATTATATTAGTAGGCTACTAAAAGTGTACGTTCTTGTGGACAAAAAATAAAATATAATAAAGTAAAATAAATGATTTCATCATATTAGTAGGCTACTAAAAGTGTACATTCTTGTGGACAAAAAATAAAATTAAAAAATAGATTTCGTTATTTTAGTAGGCTACTAAAAGCGTTTGTTTTATCTAGTGGACAAAAAATAAATAAATAGAATAGTATCCTACTAAAAGTTTTATTAGTTTAAATAGTTTAAATAATTTTTCTAAAATGATATTTGGCGTGCATGTATGATTGATATATAACATGATATCTAATATTGCCATGTAAATATCTTGATAATACGCTGTGTCCATTTCTCCTCCACCCAAACCAGATCTGCCATCATCAGACATGCATCCAATAAATGTACAGATTTTTATGTAGCCTATATAATGAGGAACATTCTATTGTGTTTATAAAACATGACATTATCCGGTTTTGTCAGGGATAGAGTGATAAACTCGGGGTCTTATTTCCCTCATTGCTGTGTTTAGTCCACAAGACCTTTATCAAGATGGAGACAAGCTTTACATATCTACTGTAACTTTAAGAGTGCTGCAACGTGAGGAAAAAGCAGACTAACAATAACAAATAAAACTTGGGCATGATTGCAAGCAACTTGGAGAAACCCTGCATGTAACACCCTGACCCAATCAGACATTAAAGTAATTAAAATGAACTAAATTAGATGTATGTTATTGCTGCGACTCACCGGGAGGCAGTGTCGCTCAGAGGCAGTCTGGGTGTTGCTCCTGAGGGGGCGTGTCGCCACACCTGAGCTCTGCATATCTGCTCCACACAATATGAAGCAGCTGTCAGGCTGTCATCTGTCAACAAGTGCCATCCGTGCACCTCTCTTCCTCTCCGCGAATATTTTCATCAGCTTTTAATGAAGCGATCATCAGCGGAACAGTAGCTGCGACGCGTGTAAACAGCCGCCGGTCCCGCTGCGTCCTCGGTGACATTAGGCCCGGTAGAGATGGCGAAGAGCGCACCTAGGAGGTCTCTGAAAAGTTTGTTCTCCAAGAAGGAGGTCAACCACGAAGAATCGGTGGAGAAGAGTGTGGACAAGAATGAGGCACCGAAGAAGAGGTTTCAGTTCTTAAAGTTCAAGACAAAGCCGAAGACAGACCCTGGCCCCGTGAAGCCTGTTCATGAGAGCCAGCAGTTGCTCAGGTATGCATGCACAATGTCGTGAATTTGGCCTTTTTTCATGCTTGTGCATGTCTCATGTGTCTTCTTTATGAACATGGCAGTGACATAAAGCAGCGTCTGACGCCTTTAAGAGCCATAAAGCTGCATACAACACTTTAATTTTATATAGCCTACAGCTGCTCCAAATGTATTGCTCCCTTTGTATTCTAATTGTGCACCAATAATACACAAACACTGTGCATCTTGTTTGAAGTATGGGCCGTGTGGATTGATGCTCTGCAGTTGAGCCTTTAATATACTTGTGCTGAATGAGATCAGTAACTCAGATCTCTCTCATCACACAGCAGGCTGTCCACAAGTCAATGCAAAAATTTATCACTCCATAAAGTATTTAACGAGGGTAATGATGGCTGAAAGGGGTCATTTCCTGCACCATGCCAAATCAATTTCCCTAGAATGACCATGACTTTGTAGATGACTGAGTTGATAGTGATTGATATCACCCACAAGGACATTTGTGTCGTCTTTCCAGACAGGACTGTTGAAACGGGGACTGTGAAATCCATAAAATTCAGTCCATTCTTTCCGTCATTATGAAACCATGCAAAAGAGCAAATGAAAATGGAGAAATTAAACCTTCAGTTCTCTGAAAGCATACAGAATCATCCAGGAACATGCAGTTAAACAGCTTATGACTAACTTTAGAGTACATTGCAGCTGTAGCACTTTTAGTATAAAGTCAAAGACAACATACACGATCAATTATTTGTTGTTATTTATCATTTGAGGCACCAACAACAACTCTTAACTCTGATCATGTTATTTAAAGCAGAACAACAAGATAAATAACTTTGTTTAAACTAACTGATTATGTGTTACTTGTCATTTTCTTACTAAGAATACCAAAAATTCTCTGGCTCCAGCTTCCTGGTTTATTAGTTTTCTGTACTACTAAACTAATAATAAACTCCACCTGCGGTCTTTTTGGGGGTTTTCAAATGGAAACACCCATTCAGCAAAAAGCAGTGAAGTAGGTAAGAGCGTTCATAATAATAATAATTGAAAGGACCACATGAAAAAGTCAATATAGTTAAAAGGTACGCTATATTTAGAATATTTTCATCGTTTCATCCTGCTGTCAGATAACCCTTTCTGATGGGGTACTGAGCTGTTACATTGCTCTCATCAAAGTCACCAGACATCTTTTACAAAAACAGTAATTTTACCTCACAGAACACAGGAGTCGCTGGTCTACCACCGCTTGATTGTTACGTTTGTTCATACTATTGTGCGACTTTTAGGGCTGTAGCAAATACCAGTTTTGGGCTCAGGAGCTTCGGTATTAATCAACATCAAATCACAGGGAGGGGGCTGAACATAAATGCTCAATAATGTGCTTCGAATCTGAAACAACGTCTGACAAAGCTGTGAAACAGAAGTACGTGCTAACACATTTATAATTTGAAATTTTCTGTTTAAAAGATTCAGTGTGTTTGTTGCACAGGAATGAGGCAGCGCTGCAGGAAAGTCTCCAGAGCCGTCCGCCTGGTTAGCTCAAGCTAACATAGCAGCAGCGGCTAATATCCAACACCGAGCCGTTAAACTGTCCGGACAAAGTCACATCACCACTGAAACAACTCGACTCTGTCGTTAAACACGTTAATAACCATTAGGTAATGTAAGCTGTGTGAGTTAGTCCTGTCACTGTGTGTGTGGGCAAACTTACCAACTGTCAGCGCAGTGCGGAGCTCTCATGATAAACACAGAGAGAAGGAGACAGCAGGGGCAGGGGTGGAGTGAATCAGTACGCTGCTCACAGTTCTACAGTGAAGTAAGATTTGACCTATTTTAAATAGTAATGTTGATACTGTGGCAGACCACCACATAAAAATTAATGAATAGGAAGTACTGAGATTTATATTTATTTATAATTTATTTATTGTCACTTAGATTAATAAAATCATAACATAGAAAACAACATCTGAATCCCAAAATTTGAAACCAGATAAATAGAAAACAAAAAAATGTCAGAATAGTCAAATAGTTGGGTTAAACCCTAGCAACTTTCGGATCTGAACTATCATGCTGCTCACAGCAGTAGCCTAGTTTCTGTGCCAATTAGGGGTTTAGAGGAATATAGCTAATGTGGAAGATTGATAACAAACGATTCTCAAAGAAGGCTTGACTCAGTCATGAAAAAGGGATATTGCTGGAGGTTTCTGGAAAATAGCATGTTGACACTAAAGCATTTTTTCGGAATTGAATACATAAGGAACACTAAAAATAAAAATAATAACTTTGACTCTGGGCAACAGTGTTGACACTTGTCACTATTTTATGACATTTAAAAGACCAAACGGTTCATTAACTGAGAAAATAATTGGCAGAATATTTGATGAAGACAATAGTGATTTGTTGTATCACTAATATAATGTAAAAAAGAAATCATAAACAAAATAGCAAGACACATTTATGCTCACTACAAAGTAGAGGCTGCCTGATGCTGGTCTTTGTTAACAGTATTTAAAACAAACAGACAGAGACAAGACAAGATCCCTGAAATGTGGTCATTTGTACTTATAGTCATGGAATTTTAGGCATTAATGCCGGAGGCAGGCTGTTAAACAGCTGAGCAATGAAGTCATTACTGTCAACAGAGCTAGAAACAACATCCTCGAAACTGCGATGTGCTCACTTCTAAACCATACTGGCTCCTAAACAAGAAAAACAAACATATTGATTGACTTAAACTGTGATCCTTAAACAAGGATCAGTGGTTCTGAATTACTGCTGATATATTTGTGATAGCCAGTATTGACAGACAGGTAGGTCCAACAGTCCAAACTAGTGTGTTGCTTTAGTTCATCAGTGCTGCTATCAGTGGGCTGTACTGCTTACAGTGATATTCCCTAATCCATCTTTCTGCTTTCAAACCCACCAATGGACTAAAAATGTAATTCCTGTTGATATGCAACACTTGCAAACATCAAATACAGGCGCTGCTATCACCACGTTCTCATAACAACAGACAGAGTGTTACGCAATATCCCTGTGAGCCATTGCATTTTCATCACTTGTAGCTGGGCTGTTAAAATGAACTGGGGTTATGTGGGTGTAGCAGTCAATTGCAACCTCGCCCTGGATCTGTATCTATATATCTGGATTGTTTAACAGTACAGTATTATTGATGCAAAGTGAAAACATCAATATATGTTGTCAACTTTAACATATGCCTTTATTTTTAAAGTCCCATGGCAGGTCTGTGTCGTCATTTCTGTCCAAGCATGCTATCTTCCTCATTATTCAAACTGCTTGTGGCCTAGTGCCAGACAGACAATGGCAAGCAGCCAAGAAAATGACAATGGGCCTCATTCACCTACTGTTCTTAAAAATACATTTTTATTGAAACCCACTTATGTGAGACAGTAGCCACTGTTTTCTTATTTGGGATGTGTTTTAAGGTAAGAACAGAGTGTACGCACACTCAAGAGCACTCTTAGGCATATTTTGTGCTGACGTGTTTGTGCACAATAATTTATATGTTTTTTACTGTTTTGATTATTTTGCAGAAAGCATTATGGACTCGTATAATAAACACTTCACCAACACTTCAGATCACATCTGTTATGTTAATGGGAACCATACCCTCTGGCCCGAAATGATCACAGGCAGGTCAGGCTGGTGGGACAAAAAGTGACTTAGCAGCACTTTCTCTGTCTTCCTCTGAACACACACATGCATACGTTGGAGAGTCCTGCAGCGGTCATCTCGGTCCTCAGTCCTGACTTTCGTGCTGCTGTAGTGCACACAGTTTGCAGTTTGCAGGTTGGGGGGTTGACTAACCTGTTTTGTTAGCATCCCATGTGTCTTTTTGTGTTACTTTATATGTACTCCTGATGCTACGAAATATGACAGCTTTTTTTATGCTTGTAATCTGGTCCTCCACTGTCTTCAGACTTGGGCATTCTTGATTTAATTCTCCCAACTTCTTCTTCTTCTTCTTCACTTTCTGTGTATGCACAGGACCCTGCAGTCTCTTGCCCTTTTATGAGGATTTGCAGGACGTTTACCTATGCTAATGAGGATCAACTAGCACGTACCTTCAACTTACAAGGACAAGGGGATACATCATTAGCTCCTTTTCCACCAACATTTCCAGGAACCTTTATTTCCATGAATTTATATACCTGGGTAAAAGAATTCCTGATAATCTGTGTGGTTTGCATTTCCACCGCACCTCAAAGTTTCAGAAAATGTATTCACATCGGGCCAATGACGTATGGGGGAGTGGTAAAAGAAACTGCACTACACGTCCAGTCCAGTTGCCGACTCAAAGTCAAGCTGAATTTCTTCCCCAGCAAATACGCTCAAAAGAGCCTGGACCTCGTCATCCGTCCAGTTCTTGTAGCTTCTCTTCTTTTGCTCCATTTTCCAAATGATCAAAACACAAATGAAGTGAAGCTTGTAGAAATTAAATTAAGTTTGCAGCCACACTGGCATGGAAGTGCGGAACGCTGCAAGTGTGTGTTCCACCAATCAGCGTTCTTCAGCACACAGCCCCGCCCCTCAAGAATTCCACAGAATCTGAAAAGTCCTACCCCCCTACTAGGTACTTCTTTCAGGGAAAGTTTGGGGTTAAGGGAAAGTTTTTTCCCCGGGTAATTTCGGTGGAAATGCGCCAAGGTTTTTCAAAATCCCGGGTAAATGATAAAAGTTCCTGTGGTGGAAAAGGGGCTAGCAATTCTTGGGTTGAAGTACATGTCAGGAAGCTGATGTATACCCTTCATAAGACTTTTCAGAAGAACAAATTTAAGAAAAAAAGGAGGAAGATACTGGTGAATGAGTCCCAGTGAGGATATTTACTGATATCATCTCATAGCACCTTCCACTACACAACAAGATAGAGACGGCCGCTCAATGGCTGAAGCAATGTCCGACCACTTTCTGAAAAACTTGTGTTTACTGCACCCCTTTATTGCCAAAGGTGTTGTGTCTGAATTTGACATGCTCTGTCCTCAACTAGAAGCCACTGGAGCTTAAAGGACTAAGACCTGCTCACATGACTCCACATGCTCTAGCACTACTCTCACCATATTGTTACGTGCTAATTTAAGTTTCAAGGCTTTATGAAGGCCCAGAAACTATGAACTAACGGTGTAGTCCAAGTGTCATCGGCCTAAGCAGTAGGCCAACAGCCAATATCAGCAAGCATATCGTCATCCAAAGAATTGATATAATACTGCATCATAATGAAACTTGTGATTTACACTCCTATTTAGCCGCATTATGCATGCACATAGATTGCTTTTAAAATTTAGTTTTTAAGCATTCAACAAATGATGAATGTCAAATGTCCTGAAATGTTGACAAAGGAGACGCAGCACTCTGTATAAACCTTACTCTATATATAAGCAAAGAGGTGTGAAGATACATACAGGTGAGGCTGGGGCTGAACCACAAGTCACATGACAGAACAATGTAATCATGTTGTTCATGTGGTTGTAGACCAGACTGAGTGACAGCCTGTGTTTGCACAAGAAAAGAAAAAAAAAAAGATGGGCTTGCAGTACTGGAACCGCCTTTGCACACAAGAGCTGCACACAGGGGTTACGCAAGGGTAAAGTTTAACTATGCACACACTTATTTAAAGAGATAAATACAAGCTTCATGCTAATATTTGCTAATATAAATTTTCGTGACAAAAGTATGATCAATTAAAACAGTAAAAAGAATAATGTGTTGTTTCCCTTATTAGTCTTTCAGCCACTGACATTAAGTGAGTTTGATTGTTAATAACAGTCCTGAAAGCGTTAATGAGCTCCTATATTAGCGTTTATATGTGTGACTGTACTCTGTAATTGTTGACATTGTGGATGAATGTCCTAGATCAGATTAAAATCCAGACGTAGACTAAATCTGTTTTTGTTTTTAAAGATTAAGTTTTAATCCATGTCCAGGGTTTTATCAGATAAAGACATGAGGATTTCAGGGTCTAAGAAATATGTCTTCAAGTTATTTTGTTTGTTTTGTCTCCATAGCAATTCATACAGTTCAAGGGGATGTCAAAGTCATGTTGGACTTATTTGAAACTGTAATTCCTGCTCTATGAAATGACAGAGAAAGCACTCAAGTTGCCTATTCCAGCAAGTCAAACACACCCAGAGTTAAAGTGTCTGTGAGGTTTGTCAGGCTTTGAAGTTGTGGTTTAAAAGAGGTACTGTAGAGAAACCTGCCGCTCCGCATGCTTACTGCATTGTCTTGGAAGGAGTAATCAATTACAACACGAATACACACGCACACACACACACACAAACTATCATTGAGCCGAAGGATACATCCGCAACATCTTAGTCACAGTTGCTTAGATGTCTCAACTCAGCTGTCCTTAAATATCTGACATTATTAAGAACAATGAGGTCAAAGTGAGTCACTGGATTGTGGAACCTGTTATCCTTGTGGAGGACCTGTGAGTTTGCTGCACACCTCTCAGTAGAAATACTTGATCATCCTCAAACATTTTTATTGAAGCAGAGTGAACTCTTATTTTGACCTAGCCTGCATTGTTAGTGAATGTGAGTTGAAGTACATGGAAACATGAACTGTCCCTGTGTATCATTCTGGGTCTCCTCTTCAGATTCAGAGTTTTTTACGGACGGGATTCTCAATGAAATAATTTTTTCCTCAGCAGCAGTTTGTGGAGTTTGAGTTGCAGGGTAGATAACTGATCAGTCAATCTGATCAGAGCCGATTAGATCAGATCGATTGATGAGAGGAGCAGCTGCTGCCAGATTGAGTGAATGCAAATTTGTAGCCCCAGTTCAATGAACGGTTAAGTTTCACTTTCACTGCGCCTGGTGTTCTGCTGCTCCGTCTGTGCCCAGAGTACGCGCTGCGCTCTGAGAGTGTGGTGCAATGAATAATCAAACTGTGTAAAGGTTTCAACGGCACTCTTAAAGAACAGTTGGGGTGGATAGGTCAAATAAACGCCAGTCTCTCAGCCAGGAGACCACTGTTTGTGTGCCATGTGAAACCAAAAGTCAGTCGAGTTATTTTAATAACGTGGTGCACTAGAAGTTGTAGTATGCTGCATGAGTGACGTATATCACTTGATGTTACTTTACGCTAGTAACAAACATACCTTTTTTAAGCCAAACAAAATTTTTTTTCTAAACCTAACCTGTTTTGTTGCCCTAAACCTAAGGAAGCAAACTAAAAAAAAGAAAAGAGAAAATAGACTGTAGGCATTTAACAGCAGAAACTGTACATTTACCATGACACAATGCATTTAACGAGTGTACATTGACTGGTCATACCTGAATGTTCAAGACCGATGCTGGAGGGCTACCTAGAGCCTCATAGTTTGGCCACAAATGTGGCTGGAGGCGTGTTTAAAAAAATGCTAGAGATGCTGGGAGTATGCTCACATGTTGTTATAAATACCCACTGCTGTGGTTTGTTCGTCATGAAAAAAGGTCTGCTGCCATCTGCTTCTTGGCAACTGTATCGCCATGGTGTTACGCCACCTACCATCCCTTTCTACTCCTGACCAGAAACTCAGCTCATACATGCTATCTGAACTACATCACATAAAGTGCTTAAATGATTGTATGAAGTATAGCCATGTAACATATTGGCCACTTGCACAAGTGTACATTGCCAAGACCTCATTCTTGCAACTGGCCTGTGTGGCTAGTAGCTCGAGGCTACATTAGCGGCTAATGACCCAAAGCTTCAAACTGGACCTTTTGTGTTCAGGTTGCACTGTGGGTAATGTAGGTGTCAGGCTCTGACAAAGAAGAAGCAAGACAATGCTCGTATCCAAGTGTTAGACCAATGTGTAACAATACTCCAGGACTCCTACTGGACTTAACTTATATTTCTGCTTTATTTCTTCAGATCTTTTACATCTGATTTTTAAATCATTTTTTTTAACAGTGCTGCTTTTTGTGAACCATTTGTCTGGAATTCATCCTCAGGCGGCATTTTGCTTTGCTCTACCCTTGTCTGGCCAGTATTGACAGGCCAGGCTACATAGCAGTAGAAGAATTTATGGAGCAGTACAGTTTAAGAAAGCTTTGTCAGTAAAATCAATGGTGGACTTTAAGTAGTTAATTGGAGATACTGCTGTCGAGTTTATTTCATATCTGTTCCATTCAGTCTGCTGTTTGTGGTTAAATAGGGACATCGATTCTAAATAACACCACAGCCTAACGAAAATACCTGACTTACAGTATTACGTCAAATTCAGGGAAAAGTATTCAGTAGAAAGATCACGTCTGTCTCTGCATACAGTATTCAATAATTTATTGACATTATATTGAATTGAACCTATCTTGCATGATTGTCCACAGAGAATGACAGTGAAAGCAGCATCAGTTTTGTATGTATTTAAAGTCCATTAAGCATGACTGATCACATCAGTAACTTGTTGCTCAGAAAGTGATAGCTGTGTGCTCTGAACAATGACAGTAGTTAAACATTAACTAAGGCAACAGCTTGTGTGATGATAGTAGTGTATGTGGTAATACAGCAGTGAGGCCCTCAGCAGGTTACAGTCACAAAGTGATGCTGAAAACTTGTAATTAAGTTGCATTTAAAGCCCAGTTAGCATGGCATTGTGTGGCTAAGCAGACAGACAATAGACTGTAACTACATAGTCTCACACATACCAGCGTGCCAACATGCGTAGCCATGCACACAAAGGTTAACGAGACTGTTTGAGCTCCCTGCAGAGGTACTACAGAGTAAACTGTGCTTCCCAAAAGTTATTTTTGCTTTGACATTTCAGTCAGAAGTCATCCAACAGGATTTTAGAAGTCATTTATGTGTTTGCCAAGAGTTAAATGAGAAGATGGATGCCTGTCTTGTGTTTGCAGTAGGCTAAATATGAAGGTGGAGCTAGCAGTCGGGTTAGCTTAGCTTAGCATTAAGACTGGAAACAGAAAGCAGCAAGCCTCAAAGGTCAGTGGTGTTGTGGAGGGTATACACAGGTATATGGGGTATATTCACCTCTTTTTCGTGTAATGTGGACTCGTGGCACGTTCCAAATTAATAAACTTTAAATAAAGAAGCGAGCAGTGCTCTGTGGCTCTGTGCAGCAGTGGGGGCGGGGCTTCAGGGCCCTCCGGAGAGTGAAGTATGTCTTCTTGAAGTGTATTTCGTTGGTGTTGCACCTGTGTTTCTGACCACTGCAGATGTTTATTTGCCTACTTAACTTAACACCAATAACTGTCCTGATGGCAGCATACCTCCAGTAAGAATGCTCTACTTTATAACCACGGTTGTCCGTTTCTAAACATCATAATACATCCATCGCTGTTTGGGCTGCAGGTGTATTGCTGAGGACCCAAAGAAGCACGTGGCAACTGTGAAGTTGTTTGTATAAGTGGTTCTGGAGAAGTGACAACAAGCCACAGGCCATCAGTCAGCTCGCTCTGATCAAGCATATTTCAAACAGGCACTGCACTAGTTTCAAAAAATGTTAAACTATTCTTGTAAGGTGGCTCATGATGGTACCCATTTCTGTCTTATCTGCATACAGAAAACATGATGTAGCTATAGCAAGTGTCTGCCAGCTGGTAGAAACAGATGCAAATGTGTGAGTTTCATCGCTGGAGGCCTCCCCCCACCCCACCCCACCCCTTCTCTCTATCAGTCTTGTTCTTATGCAAACAAACATTACCACATTTTATGGCACATGCAGCCAGCAAAAGTAAAGAAAGCACTCTTGTCTTGTAGTTACATCCTGTTGAACTTCATCCAAATCAAGATTCTGTTTTTTGAGAATGGCAGGTGTTTGTATTGCGAGTTCACAAAGTGAAAGTCTTCTCATGTTTCTTTGAGTTGGCATGTAAACATACATCACCTAGGACCAAGATATGACTCATCCTCTTATCTCTGCATATCTTTTCTGACCAAAAAACACTGCTTATTTATCTCAAGCGGTCTGATTGGTATTAGCGGCCTGCTATTGTGCAAGGAAGAAAGACAAATACACAACATTTGCTAGCTGTTTAAATACAAAAACTGCATGCACGTGAGTGTTTGTTTGTCTTTCTGCATGTATGTGTGTCCATGTGAGCCTGTCATTTTATATAACCATGTCACCTCCTAACCATTTAAGCTGCATGGCTTTTGAAATCTCACTGGTCTATAATATGTGGCGCTTCCACCATGGGTTTATTACGAGACATGGCCCCTGGGCACAGACATGCAAAGGCCCCAGCACCTCTCCTACATGGAAAGACACAGAAACTCTGTGCTGGCTTTGCCTCTTTTTGTTATTGTTGTTTTGTGTCTCTTTGTAGTTGTCAGCATCTTTTTGTGTCTCTTTGTGGTAACTTGGTGTGTCCTTGTGGTTGTTCTATGTTTCTTTGTAATTGCTTTGTGTGTTTTTGAGGGCATTTTGTGTCTCATAGGGATATATTTGTGTCTTTTGGTTATATTATTTCTCTTTGTAGTTGTTTTGTTTCTATTTGTAGTTACTCCGCATCTCTCTGTACTCTCATTGTGTCTCTTTGAAGTAATTTTGTCTCTCTTTGAGGTATAGTTGTGTCTTTTTTTGGTCATTTTGTGTCTCTTTGTTGTTCCAATGCATCTTTGGTTCCTTTGCATCTCTTTTGTGCCTCTTTGTTGTCACTTTGTGTCTCTTTAAAGGTCAATTTGTATCTGTTCGAGGTATGTTTATGTATTGTTTGTTTGTTGTGTACCTCTTTGTATTTGCTTTGCATGTCTTTGTTGTTTTGTGTGTCTGTAAAGATCAGTTTGTGTCTCTTTGAGGTATACTTCTGTCGTTTGTGGTTGTTTTGTGTCTCTTTGTAGTTCCTTTGCATCTGTTTGTAGTCATTTTGTGTCTCTCTGAAGTCATTGTGTGTCTCTTTGAGGTATACACATGTCTTTTTGGTTGTTTTGTTTCTCTTTGTAGTTGTTCTGTGTTTTTTTGTACTATCTCTTTGTCATCATTTGAGTTTCTTCCTGCTCAACACATGTTAACTAGAGTGAAATGTTTGGCTGTGAAGTCAGTGGGGGCCCCTGATAATTTTGGTCCCTGGACTTGTACCCGGCAGGCCATTCAATAATCCGTCCATGGCTGCCACTAATGTTTGCTTGTCATTTGGCTTCCTGTTTGATCCACCCGCACAAAGGAAAACAGCTTTTGTGTATGAGGTTACTTTTGTGTCATGTCTTTGATGTGATGACAGCTCATGAGTATTGATGGAGCCTCTCTGTTGATAAGCCCCTGCAGCATCACACAGATGCCGACGTCCAGGGACATAAGACAGTAAACAATTCTGATGAAGCCAAAAGCCGGTTGTTTCAAAACAAAGTGGACAATAATTAATTATCTTAACTAAATAATCTTATTTAGGCTTGTAGCTACCAATTTCTTAATGTAGGTGACGGCTAATGTAGTTCCCAAACATGTTTTTATGCTCATTAATTTAATCCTGATGGCATAATTAGCCTTTGTTCTACACAAAAGTCACACTTAACATGGAATGCTGCTCCAAGAAACACGAAGTTACTCTCTGCTTAGCTGGTTCAACATTCCCAAAGCGGTGATTCACTTCTCTATTTTGCCCAGCAGCATATTTCCTCCTGTTTTAAAAGCACTGCATGTACTGCACATACAGGATGGCATGTCTTTAGTTTTCCTTATCCACTACTACTGTATATTGCATATTAATTTACCTTAAAAAGGTCATCTCTATTAAAATACTTAAATAAAACAGCACATCACTTCAAAACTCACATATTTACATTTTTTTTACTGCTGTGGGAAACATTTAAAAACACAATTTTAGCAGATATATTTATAAAGACTTCACTAATTTCACATTTTTAACTGTGTTCCCCTCAGTGCTGCTGAGCCCAGTAAGAGTTCAGACGATGGAGGGACCTGGGTCAACAACGTCGCCTCAGACAACAAGAGGTTTTCTCTCTTTGGCACTTCGCCCAGGTCAAAGGTCAGTCCAGCTGTCTGCATTGTTGAGATCTTTTTACAGGTATAACTAGAAATGACCATCAGTCCAGCTATTTTTAGCTTTTGTGAGGTATTTCAAACAGGACAGTCAATTAGGAAAGATCGTTTACTAGATTATGTCAAGGGGTGTGTGTTTCTGTGTGTGTACAAGTGCCAAATGCCCACAACGCTATACATGTGCAATGGAAAAAGCTCCATCCAGTTTATTGGAACCTAATATAAGTACTTATTGGGGTTGGGTACACATTTAAACCGTCGCAGTACAGATGCCTTTCACTGGCTACGGAGTTTAACAGGAGGCCTTTCCAGCATTGAGGTACCTAATGTGTGCTGACCTTTTTTCTCCGGTATCTTAATGTGTACTCACATTATTTCTGATCCATACATTCAGGAGGCTTTTTCGGGGATCTGAGTTATCCGAGTTATAAGTCTCTTCCCCCAAAAAACAAACAGACTGCGATTTAAATATGTAAAAACATTGAATAAAGCAGTTTAACGTTACAAATGAGTGTTTCTCTTGTTATGTGGGAGAAAGTCTGCTAGCCTATCATCTGCTAATCTGTGCTCACCTATTGCCTCTGATAACTTAAGATCCACATGTTCTGGAGGTTTTTACTGGGAGCTGAATTATTCACAAAGGTCTCTTCCTTTCAAAAACAAACTGACCAGTTGATTTCAAAGCAAAAACACTGAATAAAGCAATTCCATGTTAAAAAACATCTGTTCTTCCAAGGCTCTTGTAGCAGAGGGATTGTTAACTACAGTGGCAAACATGAAAACGTGAATAGCCCTATCTAGAGCCAGTGTTTGGTTTGTCCATTCTGGGCTACTGTAGAAATATGGTGGCACAACATGGCAACCTCCATAGACAAGGACCTGCTCCCTGTGTAGATATAAACAACTCATTCTAAGGAAAACAAAACAGTTCTTATTTTCAACTGATTATACATTTAAGAAAACATACTCGTTATATTCCATTTCTGCCAATACATCTGCCTAAATCCTACACACTGGACCTTCATTTGAATCTGTACTCTGTAGTACCATTGTAATTTGGTTGGTACCCTTAGATGTATTGAATTCAATACTTTACCCAAGTAATTACTGTATATCAACAGACCGATATAACCTTTAACGTCCCAATAAGCCTGATAGGAGTCTTTCCAGGATACAAACAAGATAAATTCCTAAAAGAAAATCTTACTTTAAGAAAAAAATGTTTGAACTCTCAGGAGAGGCAGATTCAAGAGGGCCCCGCCTTCCTCTGATGGCTGGGGGTGCAGCTGGAGTTGAGAAAAGGCAATAATAAAGACCATCAAACATTCTGTGTAAAAGTTCTACTGACAGTAGTACTAATAATAAAAGAGCTGAATCCAAATGGATTAAAAATGTTGAATTTTCATGAGAATCTACAGTGACTGAAACAGGAGAGGGAAGCTTAAAAGAGATTTGAGAGCTCAGTTCACCCCGTGCTTCTGTGAAACCAGCAAATAAGCCTCAAGGCAAATCATTTCAACATTTTTTACTGGATTCTTGTTTACTGCTTCTTCCAGCCCAACTGACTTTGATGTGACGGAGTCAGCAGTCTAGCGTGGCTTAAAGACACAGTTGGTAGATGTATGAAGATAACTTTGAGTCATATTTGCTGATACTGTCACTATATTCTGAAAGAAGTACATTAGGCAGATAATTTGTGACAAAAAAATCGTGTCCCTCCTCCTACTGCCTCTAATAGCATTTACTAGAATCTGCTATGGTGCACTGATAACAACCAATCAGAGCCGAGGAGTCTCTAACGCAGCTGTCACATATTTCAATCACTGCTTGTGAACTGGGGTCAAGCTGTCAAACAAATACGAATCAAGATTCTGTTACTGCATTGCCTATTTCTCATCTCAGATGTTTTCAGGAACATATTTTAGTGCACTGTTTAGCTGTAAAGTGAGAATGTTTGTGGCAGTCAACCAAAAGTACCAAGCAGCACCCAACAACCAGACTAATTTCATCTTTTGACAGCTGAACAGTACACTAGAATATTTTCTTTAAAAACATCTGACGGTCAAAACAGAATCAATAACCTTGACAGTTTGACCGAAGTTCACAAGCAGTGATCGACAGCTGCGTTAGAGACGACGGCTGTGATTGGTTGTTCCTGTTCATATGGCCATTAGAAGTGCTGCAGGGCAAAGGAGTCATGCTGTGGCTCATCATTCATTAATGCAATGTGGCCTTTTATTACACGGGAGAATTATGACCATGATTATAGGTAATGAAAATATGTCATCCGTTCAGTCCAGCTCAACAATCAAAAGCTAATGGCGGATTGCCAGACTGGTAACCAGTTTGAAAACTCAGTGCTTTGCCCTGCCCTGAAATTACCAATTCCCTCCACAGTTCGTATTACTGCAACAGTGTGCAGCGCTTGATAATTGTAATAGAAATTCTAAAACGGGAATCTTTTCTTGTTTGTTTGTTTTTAGCATTCATTACTGCACTGTACGTAACATAATATGTTCCCCTGATTTGACTCATCTGTAATGGTTTTCAGACCAAAACATTAAATGACTGGGATTTAAACTCTGTGTCCTTCCTGATATTAAGACAAGACAAATGTTTTACTCTGGATGTAAATGAAGCAGCAACACCTGAACCTCTGAAAACTTTCCTCCTCTGCTGCCTGGAAGGCTAACAGGGTGATATTCGGTTAAAACTTGATATGTTAGTCCCTACGATTGAGCAAGTTTAGATAAAAATTCACAATTTGCTTTTGTCCCTCATGATATACTTTACATAGAGTATCATAAATCATTAAATGCATCTGAGATCATTTCAAAAAAGTATTCTCAGAATGATTTCCACTCCAGACCAGCCCTAAAATATCTTGTTGTGATATCTTTGATATTGTGGTTGAGTGTATTCATATTTGTCCTTTGTTCTCATATAGCAGGATTGCTTGTAAGTTTTCTCTCGACACTCTAAAGATGCCAAAACTTGTCTGAACAAGAATGTCCTTGGAGGCAAAATTTTCTGTGTGAAAGTTGAGTGAAGCAGCCCCCTGTTTGGTAATGGTTCATGACCCCTTCTTTGAGGGTAACTGGTTTGTAGAAACTCCCTCAAGGTCTTGCTTGCACAATCATAACCGCCTTACACTCACAAGCGCAAGCTCACAGATAACTCTAATATGCACCAGGCACATAAGCATAATCTTAATGATTCTATTATATTTATCCAATGTCATTATTTAATCACACTTAGACCTAATAACCACTCATATAATCTCGATTGGGTCACACCCACAAAAAGACTTACAATTGGCTGCAGGTGAAAAACTTACAGGACTGCTCACTAGAGGGCAGCATATGTCCAAAAATAACACTGTCTGTAAGCACAGTCTGTTCAAATTCAATGAAGTAATTTGTTATTGTGTACTTCAAGGTAAATGGGTAGGTTACCAAGGAGGGTGGGAGTTACTCTTCTATATATTCCAATAGCTTTTTGGCTGATAGGTGAGTATATAGCAAACAGCCATAAAAAGAGGAGGGTAAACCCTGTATACCCTGCACTACAATAGTGCATATACGCCTGCTGAAGATGCAACAAAGAGTAAGACACAGACAAGAGACATGCACCGTAGTCTTTTCCTCCAGACGAGGGCGCCATTGTTTTACTAAACAGGCGTGTTGTGGTGAAGCTCAATTCTGATCTGACTGCTTTGTAGCTGAGACCTGCAGCACAGATGGCGTGAAAGAACAAAGTGATCCCACTCATTTGTTTCACTTCCTAAATTGTAATCCATTGATATGGCAGATGCTACAAACAGAGCACCATATGAGCAGGAAATTCAGGAGATGAATGTAGTAGATGTGGGCGTATGTGTTTAGGACATGTCAGTTCTCAAATAAAAGTGATGCTAACCAGAAGATTTGAACTCCTGCTTTAGGGCTTTACAAATGATGCAGAATGGGCTTGAAGCACGATATAACAGATTTAAATAGGGTGTTATTCATTCATGGCAGCTATGTTTGTTTGAGCAGAGGAACAGACCACAAGATACCTTATTAAACCTTTGCAATGTGGGAGGCAACCTTAGGGATTAAAAATTAAAGTAGCAGAGGAGGTTTATTTTGACAAATTTAATACATTTACACCACAAACTGAAGCAGAAAATGCACAAACTTGTGCATAAAAATTCACCAGAATGCAGGAAATTAAGCATTCAATGGGGACCTCCAAACCCCCAATTTACAATACCTTGTTTATGGGATGAACTCAATTGCTTTCTATTAACATGAGGAAATGTTGCTAACTATTTGTACCTGGTCAAGAAGAGTGATAGTAAACATACCAGCAAGGTGTTCACTGACATCTTATTTCATGTGTTTTCTACCAAAATAGGCAATCTTATAATACACAATCCATTCATAATGACTGACTACAGCATTACTTTTTTATTATTCCCTTTTTTTTATGAACATTTAACCCAAATCATTATCATTCTTAAACTTTACCCAAAGTGCTTTAGTTGCCCAAACTTAAGGAAGGAGTCTAGACGCGACCCCATAATTCTGCTCTCAAGGTCCTGCACTGTGTCACCGCAACATACTTAAAAAATAATTCAGTAATTATACAAACATAATTTCTAGGAGACAGGGTAGAGCTACATGATCCACAGGTTTAACACCAGCTAGGACTGCTACAGGTCCCTTGTTGAGTGTGTTTACCCAAGGGAGCTGACTATTACTTACATTGCATGTTAATGTCACCAGCAATAAAGTTAAATAAAATAAGTTTCCACTCATCATCTCAACTAACAAGTGCTCATGTGGCCACCTAACAGCTGTGGTTTATTTTGTGCCAGCTTGCCAATCTTAAAATTAGCCAGTGTAACTTTTGTTAAAAAGCAAGCACCGTGGCTACTACTAAGAATGGTAAAGACCAAAAAATTGCGTAATAGTAGTTATTTTCCACTTCCTTTTTTTTTAAACACAAAAAGATTTCAAAGACTCAGTAACAGACTAAAGTGGCTCAAAAGTTGTTGTTTTTTTTGCAATCAACAATTCAAAAAAGCATCTTAGCTTTATGTGGAATTAAGAGGAAAAAAATGCTGTGTTTTCATGGTAGACGAATAAGATTCAAAGTAATAAGTAAAATAAAAACTAATTAAACAGTTTCAAAGTGTTGTGTGTGGCTTTTTTGGTAATCTCTGGTTTAGTATTCTGTGCTTATGCACCTTGAAGCTACAGTTGGTAACCTTTATTAAAATAACTATATGTCATATTTTCTCAAACTGTCACTATAGTTTGAAAGTACATGAGACATATAGTCTGAAAAAAAATCACGTTCCTCCTTCTAATGACATTTGCTAATAACTGTCATGTCAGTTCCCGCTCGTGAACTGTGGTAAAACTGTTAAACTAGGCAGTGCTGATCAAATACGAATCAAGACTCTGTAACTGTTTTTCCTATTTCTCACCTAAAGTGTTTTCATAAACATATTTTAGTGTACCATTTAGCTGTAAAGTGAGAAAGCTTGTGACCTGGCTGCCATGTTGGATGTAGACGGAACAACAGGAATAACACACTGCCCACGCTCTGGTGCAAACATTCTCATTTTACAGCTAAACAATACACTAAAATATGTTGCTAGACAATGCAGTAACAGAATCCTGATTCATATTTGATCAGCGCTGCCTTGTTTTACAATCTGACCACAGTTCATGAGCCCTGATTGACATGATTAACAGCTGCGTCAGAGACTCCTCGTCTCTGATTGGTTATTTCTGTTCACATACAGTAAGGCCATTAGAAATGCTACAAGCCAACAGAGAAGGCAGAGGAGTATGACTTTTCTTACAGATTGTCTCTTAGTGCTGTGTGAATGCAGTAACAGTTTCAGCAATTTTTTTTCAGTAAAAGTTACCAACAGCTTTAATGTAGACTTCAGATGTGTCCAACACAGTAGTTACCTTGTCCACCCACTACAGCCTCAGCCATCACTCTACTGCAATTGTTTTCTTAACTTGTCATACATTTCAAACTGTCCGTCAAAGACAGAAGAATCTGACAGGCACGCCCAGTTAGAAAACTGGCTGATGGCAGTGACAGAGGTGGCGGGGCCTCCTTTGTCATCATGGCTCAACAAAACATGCGCACATATTCACCAGAATAGCATCACCTCTATCTCTGAAATCAGTGTTTGCCTGTCAGAAGCACGCTTGAGTCTCTGACAATGAACACAGGAGTCACACCAGGTGCACTCCCAAGATACTTTGACATCTTGTTAAACCTCTGTCCTGCCAGATTTACACTCATCACAGTCACTTAAACAACAGTAGTGACACCCTACAATGATTATGACCGCTGTAAATCTAGGACAGAAATTTGTATTTTTTTATTTATTTTTTTATTTTTTTACTTTTATCAAACCTTCCAATTAACAGTATATGAGCCAGCAGCTACCAGGTTTATTAGATCGTGTTCTACTAGTCTTTCATATCTTTTTAGGGTGGAGCAGTTTTTACTGCTAGGAATGAAGTTAGGGTGTCAACATTTTTTTCCTTGTGTACAGACTCATAATGTGTGCAGTGGAATAATTTTTCATTGTGCAATATCCTCATTCTTATCACTGAAAGACGCAGTGTTTGGAAGCTTCTAATTAACCCCTAGCAAGCGCTTGGTTGGGTTAGGTATGTTTGGTGTGTAGGGAATGAATTTCCTGTTTATCTGTTATTATATAAAAAGTCCCAATGGTTACACTCACAGTTATTAATCACAATATACAGTATTGGTTAAGTAGAGTTCTAGATGCTTTTAGAAGCATGTTTATTGTCTTGAGAGTTAATATTCACCTTGAAATTCACTCTTGCATTTTTCATTTCTTCCTCCCTCTCTCTCGATCTCTCCTTCCAGCCCTCCATCCTGCCCTCTTCCTCTGAGGCCAAAGAATTGAGCTACTCAGAGTTGGACCTTCGTAAGCCGAAAAGGGTTTCTTCCTTCACCTTTAATTTAAGAAAGAAGAAGAAGAATGATGATGAGGAGAATATCTCTAAGAGCTCTACTGGCCTAAATAGCCCAAGCACGGTAGAGCTAAAGGAGGTAAAGACTTTCCCTGACTGTTTTCCTCAAATTCATGTGTGACAAATAATCTTTTCTTTACAGGTTCTGTATGCGACATTCAGAGCACCTATACGGCAGCAAACAGCTATTAGCTACATAACAATATAGTGCAGTAATGGTGCCCTTCCTCTTTATGTTGTAATCCAAGCTTATCTGGTTTGTTGTGGTAAGCTGGTCCAGCTACGCATGTATTGTGCATGTGTGTATCCCATTGGCTAGCTAATTGCTGCCACTCTGCACTGAACTCATACAGGTGGTTACTGCTGATACCAAGACAGCATCCAGCATAGCACCCACCTTCTAATTCCCTGAGTTAACACCATTAGCTCTGTCAACACTGTTGCTATAGTTAGCGCTGTTTACGGAGTTAGCACCTGCTAACTGTGGGCTCAGACACCTCCATGTTGAGAACGTTGTGCAGAGAACTTACACACTCTGAATATCGCATAGAGACCCTTTAATTTTTCAGCTTAGGAAGTTTTGTGCATCGACTCCCTGCCTACAGAATATGGTCATATTGTTTTGTCTGATTTATCCAGTCTGTACCTCTCCTGTGCTAACATTATATTTATGCAGTTGTCTGCATTACCATCTCAGAGTTAACATTTGTTTTTCTGAGGGATAAACCTAGTGCGATCTGTTTTCTTTGATCAGTAAATGGAATATTGTTTTGATTCAGATAGTTACAATAAGGGCTTGAAAGCCCCTATAACTGTTAGTTTTATAATAATGATACATCAAATGACAATGGGAAATTAATGTGACAATGTGAATGGGGTCACTTGTGAGTTTCAGCTCATTGTTTGGCTGTCCAGTCGATTGACTCTCATAGCATTGGTTTTGGCTTCCGCAAGCAGCTGTTCTCAGTGGAAAAACTCTAAAAACCTACTGTGCAGTACCTGCTCAGCACCAAACACTAGACAGACGACATTAGCAAGTAGTTGGTGAACACAGTGGAGCAGGTGAAGAGACAGATATTTCCCTCGGGAGTTGGTAGAGAGTCAATATTGGGTTTGCATTCACCAGATGGCCAGAAACACGACTCCAAATGAATAATAATGTTGTTTCGTAACTGCTGGGAGTATAAATACACAATTGTTTGCCAAAAAGTTCATGAATCAAATTGAAGGGTAACTTTGGTAATTTCCAACCTGGACCCTATTTTCCCATGTTTGTGTGTCTAAGTGAATAACAATTAAGTATTTCTAAAATTGGTCCAGTATTGAATGAGACCGCTGCAGCTAGCGGTTATGTAACAGGCTGCAATTTTTTTAATTTTTTATTTTTTTTATTTATCAATTTCGTGGCAGTTATGCACTACCAATTTACATCTTCTAGAAGTGCTTGTTTTTGCTACTGACAGACTTAGATTGTTAATCTCAGTGTCTGACAACATCATGGAAAGGATTTCTCCAGAGAATGACCTTTTTGTTAAAGAGAAGGGTCCTTTTTTTTTTGTTTAACTAGAAACAGCCACAAAATAGCCATCACCAAACCCACCACACTCCATTTAACTACATAGGAACCCAATCGTCTTAAAACATACTTCATTCAAAGTCAACAGAAACAAAATAAAACACATACTGTACAAGCCATCTTGTTTTGTCTTTCGAACAATCACCAGCTGTAGTTTGGTTGAAATAAATCCTTAATTCACCTAGTTAGATGTGAAGATTTGCATACAGGCTAAAATTGCTGTTTATTTAAATGCAGTCTGGTGTGTTTGGCAATAGTAATTTCAGGGCTGCTTCTGGTTAAACAAAAGGTATCTTTAAGAAAGGTTGTTTAAAAGGTGACGATGTTGAAAAACAAAATCAGTTATTGCAGGTTTAGCGATTCTAAAAAGTGTTGTTGTTTCGAAAGATAACCAGGGATTTATTTTTCAGAATGACATAAAGCTTGATCCTGTGGCTTGACTGTAATGATAAAACAGGAGAGGCACAAACTGGGCCTAATTAATCCGTTTCTGCTTCCATCTCCTCCTAGCCTCCTCCACGCCTTAGTCTGATGAAGCTGGATGAGACTGACACGAAGACGACGTTCACCATGTCTCAACCAGAGCTTAAAACCAGCGACAAATTTGACATCCCTTCTCCTCCCCCTGTGGCCACGAACCAGTCAGAATCACATTTCACTATCTCTAAGCAATCAGAGTCGAATGTCGATATAAATATCCAACCAGAAGCAAAGGAGGCTCTGACAAATGGTTCCGATCTTTTGGACATACGTGAGGAACTGCAGAAAGCACCGATCGCCACCATCCCTGAGCTGCAGCTGGATAATCTAGACTCATCGGAGGAGAAACAGAACATTGCTGTTTATGATAGCTCCAACCCATCTGACCCCACGACTCTCACAGATATTGCCTGTGCTGTCAGTAACCAGTCTGAACCTATCCTTCCAGCTAGCCAGCCTCCAATCTTGCTCGACACCTCAGATGACAAAGTAGCAGTTGCTGACTCAGTCTCTCCGAGCAGCGGTCCGTGTGATAATGACATCCTCCAGCAGTCTCACAAGACAACAGAAATCTCTCTTACTGAAACCAACAGAGATACATTATCATCCCATCAACCTGATGCTCCTGACACAGCTGACAGTACAGCTCAAAATGTTGAACTGTCCTTGGCAAGTGTTGACTCCAAAATTGACATCACAATTATGGAGTCAACCCCCGTTCCTCATGCTGACAACTCAACTCTCAGCGCAGATTCTGCGTCTGTCCATCAAGAAATCTCAATTCCTCGCATTGAGGATCTACTCCTGAAACTGCCATGAGTGTCACAGCAACCTCCACTGTTAGCGAAGAGAAGAGTACTCATCCTGTCAGTCAAACAGCAGTTTATGGAGAGTTGTATGACTCACTTCTCCCCCAGAAGTTTACCTCGGAAGTAGTGTCATCCATCTCAAACCCTCCGCCTCAAATTCGTACAGAGACAAGACATCTTAGCACCAGAAACGAACCCATAATGGTAAAAACCCTAAATGAACTTCACACAGAAACTAATGTTATGTATTCCCGTCTGCCAGCATCACGTGAGCTTTACTCTTCTCCTGTCAAAAAGAACACAGATGCCACCTTCAGCAAGAGAAAGGTAATCCCTGCTACCTCCAGATTTATGTTCAATGAAACCTCTACTGCTTTTCAGCCTCAAGGAAACACAGATATCTACAGCAGATATCTAACTTCCCCTCTCAATTCAAGTTATAAACCAGCTGACAGTGGTAACATTCCTCGCTCAACCCTGACTCACTCCCTTTCAGAGGTGAAATCGGACAGCGTTAGCCTCATTCAGGACAATGTCAGCTCAGTTTCTGTTGTTCAAAGCCCTGCCCCTCCTGCCTCTGACGCTGTAACATCCCAAGAGGCAGATACTCAGGTTACTGACTCCAAACGAAGAGCGATCCTCATCAAAGAGTTAGTCACAGAAGAGGTGAGCGCAGATCCTGTCTGTCTCTCTCCCGCACCTGTAGAAATGAGTGCAACAGAGGATCTTAAGATAAAAATTGAAACAAAGGAGAGTTTTTCTGCTCCTTCTGGACAGACATATGGGTCTGATAGGCCTTTAAGTCCAGCATATCTGAGCGTGGGATCAGATGATGGAAGTGCTACAGAGATCTACTACAGTGCTGAAGAGGACAACGCAGAGGAAGTGTACAAGGTGGATGAAAGAAAAGAAAGCCACGTGGTAGATGTTGTGAAAGAGGCCGGGCTGCATGAGGAGATTCCACAACAGGAATTGATCGCAGAAAGCGGGATAAAAAAGAGAGAAGAGGGAGAATTTAGGGTGGTGATTGTTAAAACACAGAGTGAGGAAGATATAATCGGCAACGAACAAGAGAAAGTGGATCTCAATAGCCGAACTGAAGTGCAACAACAAGTAAGAGGTCAGAGGTCAGACGATAAAGTGCACACGATTGTAACATCTAGATTTCTTTTTGGCAATGATGCATGGAGTCAGGAGAAAGAAGTACCAGCCACAGTGTTGCCACAGGTGAAAGAAGAGAGCAAGGAGGAGAGAAGGGAGAAGCTACTGACCACACTGGACAACGCAGAGGAAAGCAAGGATGTAGAGGTGTACAAGGTGGATGAAAGACAAGAAAGCAGCGTGGCAGATGTTGTGAAAGAGGCCGGGCTGCGTGAAGAGATTCCACAACAGGAGAAGATCACAGAAAGCGGGATAAAGAAGACAGAGGAGGGAGAATATAGGGTGGTGATTGTTAAAACACAGAGTGAGGAAGATATAATCGGCAACGAACAAGAGAAAGTGGATCTCAATAGCCGAACTGAAGTGCAACAACAAGTAAGAGATCAGAGGTCAGAGGATAAAGTGCACACGACTGTAACATCTAGGTTTCTTTATAGCAATGATGCATGGAGTCAGGAGAAAGAAGTACCAGCCACAGTGTTGCCACAGGTGAAAGAAGTAAGGGAGGAGGAGAAAAAGGAGAAGCTACCTGCCAAACTGGACAATGCAGAGGAAAGCAAGAATGTAGAGGTGTACAAGGTGGACGAAAGAAAAGAAAGCCGCATTGTAGATGTTGTGAAAGAGGCCAGGCTGCGTGAAGAGATTCCACAGCAAGAAGAGATTGCAGAAAGCGGGATTAAGAAGACAGAAGAGGGAGAATTTAGGGTGGTGATTGTTAAAACGCAGAGTGAGGAAGATATAATCGGCAACGAACAAGAGAAAGTGGATCTCAACAGCCGAACTGAAGTGCAACAACAAGTAAGAGATCAGAGGTCAGAGGATAAAGTGCACACGACTGTAACATCTAGGTTTCTTTATAGCAATGATCTATGGAGTCAGGAGAAAGAAGTACCAGCCACAGCGCTGCCACAGGTGAAAGAAGTAAGGGAGGAGGAGAAAAAGGAGAAGCTACCTGCCAAACTGGACAATGCAGAGGACAGCAAGGATGTAAAGGTGTACAAGGTGGATGAAAGAAAAGAAAGCAGCGTGGCAGATGTTGTGAAAGAGGCCGGGCTGCGTGAAGAGATTCCACAGCAAGAAGAGATCGCAGAAAGCGCGATAAAGAAGACAGAAGAGGGAGAATATAGGGTGGTGATTGTTAAAACGCAGAGTGAGGAAGATATAATCGGCAACGAACAAGAGAAAGTGGATCTCGATAGCCGAACTGAAGTGCAACAACAAGGTTAGAGATCAGAGGTCAGAGGATAAAGTGCACACGACTGTAACATCTAGGTTTCTTTATAGCAATGATCTATGGAGTCAGGAGAAAGAAGTACAAGCCACAGCGCTGCCACAGGTGAAAGAAGTAAGGGAGGAGGAGAAAAAGGAGACGCTACCAGCTACACTGGACAAGGCAGAGGACAGCAAGGATGTAGAGGTGTACAAGGTGGATGAAAGAAAAGAAACCCGCGTGGCAGATGTTGTGAAAGAGGCCGGGCTGCGTGAAGAGATTCCACAACAGGAGAAGATCACAGAAAGCGGGATAAAGAAGACAGAAGATAAAGTGCACACGACTGTAACATCTAGGTTTCTTTATAGCAATGATGCATGGAGTCAGGAGAAAGAAGCACCAGCCACAGTGTTGCCACAGGTGAAAGAAGTAAGGGAGGAGGAGAAAAAGGAGAAGCTACCTGCCAAACTGGACAACGCAAAGGAAAGCAAGGATGTAGAAGTGTACAAGGTGGATGAAAGAAAAGAAAGCCCGCGTGGCAGATGTTGTGAAAGAGGCCGGGCTGCGTGAAGAGACTCCACAACAGGAGAAGATCGCAGAAAGCACGATAAAGAAGACAGAAGATAAAGTGCACATGATTGTAACATCTAGGTTTCTTGTTGACTATGATGCAAAGAGTCAGGAGAAGGAAGTACCAGCAACAGTGCTGCCACAGGTGAAAGAAGTAAGGGAGGAGGAGAAAAAGGAGAAGCTACCTGCCAAACTGGACAACGCAGAGGAAAGCAAGGATGTAAAGGTGTACAAGGTGGATGACAGAAAAGAAAGCTGCGTGGCAGATGTTGTGAAAGAGGCCGGGCTGCGTGAAGAGATTTCACAACAGGAGAAGATCGCAGAAAGCAGGATAAAGAAGACAGAAGATAAAGTGCACACGATTGTAACATCTAGGTTTCTTTATAGCAATGATGCATGGAGTCAGGAGAAGGAAGTACCAGCCACAGTGTTGCCACAGGTGAAAGAAGAGAGCAAGGAGGAAAGAAGGCAGAAGCTACTGGCCACACTGGCACAACGCAAAGGAAAGCAAGGATGTAAAGGTGTACAAGGTGGATGACAGACAAGAAAGCCTGCGTGGCAGATGTTGTGAAAGAGGCCGGGCTGCGTGAAGAGACTCCACAACAGGAGAAGATCGCAGAAAGCAGGATAAAGAGGACAGAAGATAAAGTGCACAAGATTGTAACATCTAGGTTTCTTGTTGACTATGATGCAAAGAGTCAGGAGAAAGACGTAGCAGCCACAGTGCTGCCACAGGTGAAAGAAGAGAGCCAAGGAGGAGAAAAAGGAGGAGTTACCGGCCACACCGGTTCAGCAGGTGAACACAGTGAAGGTATGTGACTTTGCTCCACCCTCCAGTGAGCCACATGGGCAGGGGGAGGGGTCGAAGAGAAACTGGACCGCGGAATTGGAAACAGAAGACCCCCCTAATGGAGAGAAACAACTCCCAAGCCAGAAGATACAATATCTGTCTCACAAAGACACTGTGATTTCTGAATACATGCATGCTCCTTCCAGTAACACAAGAGAGGACAACGTGATCACACCCAGATTAAGAGAGGCAGAAGAGCGAGTTTCCCTAACTGCACAGGCAGATAAAATAGGTGAAGAGCGCAAAGACAGCACAGAAACTAGCAGTGCCACTACAGCAAGTGCAGTCATAGATACGTCTGCTGGAGTAAAGGTTGTCACGGGCACTTTGACACACAGCACCAAGCTGCAATCAGATGCCACAGAGATTGAACACAATAGGGCTCCACAGAGTAGTGAGTGGGTGGATACAATTACTCAGAGGACAGACAGAACCAGGACGGTGCAAGAACAGGTGGCAGTCGAGCTGTCAGTGCTGAATGTAGACACACAGCGTCCTGACACCAAAGCTGCCCAGAGCCTATCGGAGAGACAGGAGCATCCAGCAGAAGTGCAACCCGACCTGAATCAGGGGTAAGTGGAGAGTCTCACATGTTTTTTTTTTTTTTTTTTTTTTTAAAAGGATTTGTTGTTTGAGTCCAGGGCTGCAGGCATACCGTATTTGAGGCTCAACATAGCACGTGAATGAACAAGTTTTTTTAAACTTCCTTAATGGTGTGTGTAATTGACAGTTTGCTGTCAAGTTCAGGGGGCATTAAGAGAAAGTGCAACAGGTGAGAGGTGTTTAACATTTGAATGCTGTCATTTAGGAAACTGCAGCTCTGTAGCTTCTGGAATGTGCAACACGTAGCCTGAGGGGTATGTTAGATATATAAGCGAGCATTGATTTCGTAATGTCAAGCAATGTACTTGTGCAGCCATGATAGTACACTTTCAATGGGTAACATTGTCTGTGTAGTCATCTGATAAGGCCCGTGACGATTCAACATTTCCACTGATAAAGTCAGCACTGGATGAGCTAAATTGTTTACCAACAGAGCTGTCTACATACCTTTGCAGCTCTGAACACACCCTTTTTAATGCACCACATGTTAAGTGATATAACCTTGGATCACTGTCACACATCCCTCAGGTCTGTGGCATGACTCAGATCGACTAATCCACGATAATCACATGTCATGATCCACATGCAGTGCAGAGTTGGTCCATTCCATTGGTTAAACCTGAGCTGTCACTCAGTTCAGTGAGAGTACAGCATTGATTTGTGGGGGTGTAACAACACAGTCAGTTCACAGTCACACAATACAGTGTTCACAGTTCAATACACTCTGCATATTTTAATAACAGAACTTGAAAGAATAGGTGATGGTAAATGATTCCCTACTTGCTTCTCCCAAGGCACAAAATGCAGTAAATCTAATCTTTGAAATAAACATAAATATAATAGATAATAGAAATTTTGACAAGAACATCATCTCTAAACGCTTAACGTCTCATCAATAAGGGCTTTAACTCGTGATTATTTTCAGTATAGGTGGTATTATTAAGAGGTATTATCATGATACTTTAAGTCACAATACAGTATTACTGTATTTAAGTGTTGCTTTAACATACATTGCTCTATACTGCAATTAATTACCTTTTTTCAACTGCAAATTATGTCCCAGAAGGAAAACTTTTTTTATCACAGCAAAGTGTACAAAGTGGACTAACAAAGAAATTGATGTTATTACTCTAATTACTACTTATTATTTTTACTTTAGTAGACTAAAAAGTTTAATTTGTATTCGCAATATTAATAATTTCTATAACTATAAAGTCGATACTTGGCGTCAGTGTATCAACACAATATTGCCACACAAAATATTGTGATACTATGCTGTATGTATTTTTTGCCCCACCCCTGATATTCAGTGTTGTTTATCTATCAGTTGTTGTTTTTTTTTTTTAACTCATCAATTAACTTAAGGTCACAAATAGCAGAAAATAGTGACGTGCACATCACAAGTTTCCCGAGCCCAAGACGATGTTCCCTCTGATCAACAATTAAAGATATTGAGCTTACAATACAGACACAGAGAACAGCAGCAAATCCATAATTTAAATAGGTGACGATGCATTTTTTAAGCTCTTATCACAATATAGATAAATGCGCTACTTCCACGATGCATTCACGTCATGACTACCCTCCTCCAAGCTCTGATGGTCAGCTGGTGTGCTTTGCTTTTGGTTAGGACATTTTCTATAATTCTTATTTTCCATACACGTTGTATAATCTATAATAATAATAATGTATGGCTTTATAACCATACATGGCTATAAAATCAATATAGTCATAATATAATAGCTTTATTATAATAATATATGGCTAAACAACCAATTGAGCAATTTACATAAACAGATTTTGGAACTTGGTGCTCCTGTATGCTTCCCAGCAATATTATCTGCCTCCATATCCTGAGCCTCCTCCTGCACTGGCATTTCAGAATGTTTAGGTCAATTGCAAAGCCTCTCTCTCGGGATCTGCTTGGGGATTCATGCACTCTGAGCCTGTGTCATGCTGCCAAATTAAATTGCTCCCAGTGTATCTCAGAGACAGCCACACAATATTTACGCTTGTCACTGTTGCCGGAACTTGAAAGTTCAACCAGCCTTACTCATAGGATCACAATCCATTTTGGCTCCACAACATGTCCTGACACATGAGGCACTGGGTCTCATGCCAGAATTTTTATCAAGACATTTATATAACACAGATATGTTTGGGCTTTGCAACAACATTTAATCTGAAGCTGGCCTTTGAGTAAGCTTTTTAATTCATAGTAAGAACCAATGTCGCAAAGGAAAAATGTAAAGACGCTAGGAATGTCGCTCTCTTTGGTACAGCAGGACACGCTGCGTGTCTTATTGTGCATTGGCATGTGTTTTCTTGATGCTACTGGTTTGTTTGGTGTGAGTCAAAGTGTTTGTTGCTGGCAAAGACCATGACTTCCTTTTTCCCTGCCAGACGATGGAGAAGATAAATGTCTCAGATGAGGTTTTCTGAGGAATTTGTGGCGCATGCTGACAGTTGCAGATTTACTGTGACAGCTACGTTATGTAAACACAGCAGGGTCTTAACTTACACAAAGAAAAGCCACTAAAAAAGAATTAGGTGGTTTTGCATGCATCAGGAGAATACATACTTGAACTGCTTTGTGACTAGTTGCATGACATTAATGGTACATTTGGAACTTTAAATCATTTACATATTGCTGGTTAATGTCAGTTTTATGTAGTAGAATCAGTGTGACTCCTCATTTAATGAAAGTATAACAGCTTCTGAGAGGAACGTACTGTGCCATATTTTTTAGCATTAGATCACAAGATGGCAGCAAAGACGTGTCTTTTACTTGAGTGGAAGCTGAAGGACTACCAACAGAGAGAAATAGGAGACGGGGCAGGTTCAGCAGACAGGGAAGAAAAGTGCATCTATTGTATAAGTAGTAAAACAACCCCCTTATTTGTTAATAGACAAAAACTACACACAGAGATCAGAATGAAGACGCAAATGTAGGTAGTTTCCCATGCAATGACTTTACATCCTGCTTTTTATTTATGCTTTAAATGATTTTTGATATGCAAATGAAGTTTTCTGCTTTGGTAAAAAATAAAAGAACATATTTTATTGAACCATATACAGGCTGAGCAAAGGTGAAAAATACTGGTTAAGTCACAGCAAGTAGTGTAAGAATGAATATAAACCAAGAAGGAGTTGTTTTAGTGCTACATGTCTTTTCAACACACTGTTTGTTCTCCTGAATTATCATGTTCATAGATTTTTGTCCACACATAACCTGTCAACAAACTCCTACACTTAAAACAACGCAGTTTCTGGTGAACACATGTTCTGATGCTTACTAAAAGATGAGGTATTTGGCCAGCTGCACCTGTCTTACAGGGTTGTTAGGAGGTGGTGTCATAAGGTGTAGAACTGGGCATCTACACAAGTTATTTAGTGACTTAGGATGAGTGTTGCCATATTGGGCTACTTTTGGTTACTTTAGGCGGGGAGAAATTGTGTTAGGCTGGTTGACAAAATTTGGGTGTTGCAGGTGTTGGCATGGTTTCGAAAATATTGTGAGAACAATATTACCAAACAAGCTGTTGTATTGTTGTGGCACAAAATTCAGTAAATGTCATTGTGTCCACTTATATTATTTACTTATTTAATTTGAGAAATATTTGTCTGATATGAGTTGAATTCAGTCGTTAACTTATTGTGGTTACGCTACAACGCCAAAGGTGCTTTTCACAATTTGTGCATGAAGTTGTCTGACTGCATTCTTTGTGGGTTTTTGTCGCATAGTTATCTAATATTTTATCTTGGTTATTCGATGCAGATATGAAGCTTTGTGTGTTTATGATGTAATTTCTCTTGTGATGGTTTTGTGGTTTAACACAGGTTTCTGGCAAGGTAATGATTCGGGCTGATTTTTATTAAATTAGGCGTGTTTTAAGTTGTTTTCCTCAAGCCATGGAGGATACGATCTGAAGCAAGTTGAGCCACTTCGAGGTCTTTAGTCAAAACTTTGCCACTGAGTTTTGTCCTTTGTTTTCCTTTCATGTGCGACCGCGTGGCTGTTAACAGCTCACTTAAACTCAAGTGCAATGACAAACTTGTGGAGAATTCTCTCTGTTGTAAATCAACTTCTTACAGAAGTCATCTTCTAGAAATCGTACATCTTAAAACCTGCTTTCACAGACTTAAATCTTCCGTCTGGAGTCTGTCTGGGTTACTTTTGCAGGGGCTATGCATTTTTCACATTTGACACTTATCGCTGTTCAGACCAACAGAAATATTCCACTCTTTCATGTTGGATTGTTACCTCGGAGTCACTCTCAAGCTGCTGTTGGACTCTTGACATTCGACCATATCATTTGGCTAAATGTTTGTTTTTTTATCAGCAGCATTTTAGTAAACAAGACTTTGGCTCTTGTAAATACATGACCTTTGTGAAAAAGACTATCTACAGCATTATATCTCCAAAGTAGTACTCCATTGATTTAGCATTGAGCTTTTATAAAGTCCCTTTCCCACTGGACAAAAAACCCACTAACATCTGGCTTTTGTAATTAATGGAAAGGTTACCATCGACATTCATTCCTGGGACAAATGACTCGGCAGTAATCACAGGTATTTATTGGCTCCAGCTCAAATTGGCTTCGATGGGCAGTAATGGAAATACGACAAAGGGGTGGACGTGCTAATTTTCGCCCCTTTGTCCGGGCGAGGCAGCGACCTGCTGCCACAAAATATCATCTGTCATCTGTCCAAGAAGTGCTCGAACGTTGTTCCAAATTTAGTCTGCACTGAGTTTGACAGAGACTTAGTAAGCAAGAGATATTTATATAGAACATTTATTCATTCATTCGTTCATTTTCCGTCACTGCATATTCTGTTGGTAGTCACGGGGGGCTGGAGCCTATCCCAGCTGACATTGGGTGAGAGGCAGGGTACACCCTGGACAGGTCACCAGACTATCACAGGGCTGACACACAGAGACAGACAACCATTCACACTCACATTCACACCTACGGCCAATTAAGAGTCACCAATTAACCTGCATGTCTTTGGACTGTTGGAGGAAGCCGGAGTACCCGGAGAAAAACCTATGCTGACACAGGGAGAACATGTGAACTCCTCACAGAAGGGCTCCTCCACTCTGGGTTTAAACCAGTATCCCTCTTGCTGTGCAGCAACAATGCTAACCACTGCACCACTTTGCCACCTGGACTAAAAACTGTCAGGATCAATGTATCTACCAGAGATATCATCTTTTTTAAGTCCACCAACTTTTCTTCCTTCACAAAACCTGGTGCCTACATTACCCACAATGCAACTTGAGCACCAGTAGTCCTGTTGACAGTGTGCAATCAGTGGATCTTCCCTTAAATGTTATACCCTAATAACTGTATGGACAGGACGTTCAATGCTAATGGTTTCTTGTATGAAGACAACGTTTAACAAGGAGTCATACTATTTAGATTCAACAGATGACAGTAGACAGTAGTGAATAATAGTTGCAATTACCCTTTAACACGGTGGTTTATGATGTTGCAAGACTTGAATTATCCACCTTGAGCTCATTAAAGCTGCAGGGCTCACTGGTGTTTGACAGCCAGATAGAACAGTAACAAGTCAAACAGTACACTCAGTAAAGCTTTCTTAAATCCCCTACAGATATGTTGAGAGAGAGGAGGCTAAACAAGGAAAACATTCACTCATCTTTTCCCACTCATAGATTAATAGAGAGAAATCATATATTTATAGACACGCAGACTCAACCAGATCTGAAGGGTTTGTTTTTATCCTGTAATTACGGAAGGAAGTAAACACATTTTGCCTGGTTGCTTCCTGTGAGCTCGTAGCTAGCGCCTGCATGTGTTCTGCCTGCTCGAGTTCATCTATTTCCACAGGACTCTAACTGGCAATCATTCAAAATCAATATTAACAAAAGCCTCACCCTAGATGCGCTGTTTCCAGTCTCCCGTGTTAATAGCGCTGTGTTCTGGATTTGCATATGTATGTTTGGCATATGTTTGGTGTGCACATGCTTGGCATTCTAAGATAAGATAAACCTCAACTGATCTACAAAAGGGAAACAGTGAGAGTACAAGAATAAATAACTAGACGCACTGCAGCATGTTTCAGAAGCGTCACTAAAGCGTCCCCAAGGCGTCTCTGAGACTAATAAAAGTACACACCTAATCTGTTTTGAAAGAGCTGCTGCGTGTTTTACATAGCAGATCGATATCTCCTGCTAACAAGCACTGTATGCAAAATATATAGCCTACAATGTAATTATGAGGATGAATGCTAACTCACTAAAACACAACCACAAATCTTAGACATGTCATTGACAATTGACTTTTAACTGTCTGCAGGCTACAGCACAACGAAGTAGAATATAATAACAGTCACCACAACTAAAACAGACGAAGAAAAATATCCAACTAGGCTACATGCCTACTAAAGGTAGAAGCACAAATATCAAGGAATTAATCAAAATGAGACCAAACTTTTCTATTGATTTCAATTTTTGAGCTACGACGAATGCCAGAATGTGGCCTGCAACAGACGGAAAGGCTTGTTGCTTTTGGCCACGATGATTTCTGGACAACCTGCTGCCCCTACCGACTGATTAACAAGAGTGAGGAGTCAGTGACGGTTAAAACGGTCAATAAAACATGTTTTTCGATAATTGTGAATCACCACAACCATGGGAGCTCCTTGAACATACAACCATAAATATACACACAAAATATTAGGCTGATTAGTCCAGTAGTTTGTGAGATTAGCTGCAGACAGACACATACACATTCACACATGGCAGACACATGATACACTCCGGACTTACACCTGGTGGAGAGAACAAGAACATAATTAAAACCAGAAACACTGTACAAGAGCATAATGAGATACAAATTTCAAGGTAAAGTGACAGTAGTGTAATTAATCAGAGTCAGTAAATTGTCAGACTTGGTCTAGTGTGTAAACTGGCTACAGTCAAACACTGTTTTTTTCCACTGAGGGGGGAAGATAAACAGAAAAGTATCTTTAGGATGTTAATCAGTACAAAAAGAAGAGTTAAACATTTACTAAGAAAGGAAGCAGATGTTAGTTTTTCATCCTCTAAGCTGCATAACCAGGCGAGACAGAGATCTGCAAATTATACCATGCTCATATATAATTACATGGGATCTTTTCCTTTAATGTGCAACGATTACATTCCATCAGTGTCACTCTGTACTAGTACATATGGACTCAGGCTCCCTGTTGGGGCCTGGTACAAGTTTTAGCACATGCGTGTGCGGGGATTTTGATAAACGGGTGTGTCTGTAGAGGTTCACATAAGTCCCTGTACCTACATCTTTATATACTAATGTACTGTGTGTCTTCCTGTCTCTTTGATAATCACATTGCGTGAGGTGTGATATAATTTGCGTGTTATGGTGAAGACTATGACATTTAGGTTTGCTGCCAGATCTTGCAGTCCCCCTCAGGGATAGGTGTGGTTCTGCGGTGAGAGCAGCAATGCACTTAGAATGTCACAGGAGGAGCTCCAACCCCCCCTCGCACTGAAGATGGTGGGAAAAATAGCATTTTTTCCTTCCATTCCCAGCAGAAATTAGTTTTGATACTTCAGGTTTACAACCTGCATAACTTATTTCTAAGATTATTTTAAATCTAAATAGTGCAGGAAACACACAGCACAATCTTAAATTACTTAACTACTATAGTGACTAGCATATATTTACTTAATTGTGTCCCCCACACCTCTGAAACTGACCTTTGTGGGTTATTGAAATTTTTAGCTGTGACTGTAACTCTCTCTCTTTGTCCTTTGTCAGCAAAAATGTACCAATCTTTTGGCTGCTACAGTTTTTGCCCCAGGAGGCTGAAATTTGGAGGCCAAGTATGCGCTTTTGTGTGTGTGTGTGTGTGTGTTTGTGAAGGTGTGTTTGGGTACATGCCAATTGGCCGAAAACAAAAAGGTGCATAACTTCTTAACAGATTTATGCAACATGACCAAAACTTAGAAGAAAGACACACACACATTGAAATAGACAGATATACATATACATGCACACCAGTTTGCCACTTTCCCTTTCATAAATCATGAACCAGCTGCTAGAGGGAAGCATTATTGGACCAGTGTTTGTGAGGTTTTGTGTGTTTGTGTGCATAAATGAGTGGAGGCATATGTGTACATGGTTGCAGCTACTACAAATCCTTGCTTGTTTTTTCTTTAAATGGTAGACAAGAATATGTTACCATATAGCGTAAAGGCATACTTGGCTTCCAGTGTGATTTCTAGATTTTTATTTTAAATGAGAGTTAGGAATAAAGAGTAGCTGCCTCTTGGCTGAAGAGTATCACATTAACATTAGAAGTGAAGGGTAACTAGACTCTTAGTGATTTAGCGGCTGTTTGTTATGTAGATCCAGTGTTGTCTTTGCAATATGAGAGCAAATCAACCACCACGTTGATCTTATAGCGAACACTGTCTCTATCACTGTCTCTTTTCGCTGCTGATCTGCAGCAACAGTAGTTTAGGACTATGAGGTGACTCATTCTGTGTGGTCAGTGTGTGGCGACGAGTCTGTTCAGGGCCACTGATAGTTAAATTTTTTGCATCCATGCACTCAATGATGCTTTGCATTGCTATGCATAATCAGCTGGGAAAAAGTCCTGCAGATATTTCTGCACATTTATTTCTTAATTCATGCAAAAATATTTGAAAAAGCATTTTGATAACATTTGTCCTCTTATCTGTTACAATGTTCAGATGATTATGTGGCAATACCTGTCTAATTGTGACCTTTAAGTTATTCTTTTCTTTTTATAAAATGGCAGCTAATGCTGTTAAGTACTGCACTAAGGCAATTATATTCTCATGACCTTTGAATAATCCACCCCGGGCATTAAATTAATGCGTGCCACCAGTTTGATCACAGTGAGTCACTACGTGCATTCTTTGTGTAGTTTCACAACCTTTTCACCTTTTACTGGTAGTCACCCACACAGTCTATCAGAGCAACACTGTCTTTGATCAAAGACAACAACTCTAAGCTTTTAAGTGAACAGAGTGTATAATCTTACCACTCCTTGAAACAAGTGCAGAGTTCCTATGATCTATTAAAGGTCAAATGGTTCACTGTTGGAAGATCAACTGGAAGTTACTGCTTGACAGCTGACTGAAAGCTACTTGACATTCAATGCAAAGCTTATTTTGGTTCAGCAAACAATACTGATGGTGATGATTAAGTTTTTACTGTTGTTTTATGCAGGCAGTTTTGCTTATAAGACTACAAATCGATAGATCCTAATTTCAGCACATACATTTTGCAAAATAGGGAACGCCAGTTCTCAGAACTTCTACAATGAGATTTTAGGACTCAAGCTCGCAATAAAATAATAAATTCCAGCTTATAGTTTTTCAAACTTTTGAGAAAAGGTTTGCAGATGTATAAACATAACAGGTTTCAGTCATTTGTACAACAGAACATTTTACCGCTTTGTTGAGCCATTTCATGAAAATTTAGACTCTTAAAGCGGATGAATTTTCATTTTTTTGGTGTGAGTTTCTGAGTGCTTCTCTCAAAAGACCACCATTAATGTTTACATATCACGCTGTCATGAGCACAAGCCTCTCGTTCATGAGCAGATGCACGCTTCCTTTGCACTATAATACGGTTGGTGGGTGTCATTTGGTAGAAAGAAAATAGTTCCTACATGAAACTGCTCAGAACACAGTCTGTGGATTATCTTGAGTAACCAAGTCGTGATTTCTGGAAAGAGATATTGCTGTTGAGTTATTCAAACGTATTTTTAAATGTTTTGAGCATCACAAGTGTGATGTGCCATCTAGTTCCATTTTACTGAAGAAAAGGCAGACATCTCCACAGCCAATTTCTCCAACACTCGACAACTCACACCAAAACAATATAGACTAATAAACAGCACTACAAGCAAGAGAAAAATTAGGTATTTTGGGGTGAACTGTCCCTTTAAGTCATAAAAGTGTGCACAACACTGATGAAAATGGGACTCACCTTTGAATCTGACAGACTTAATAACAAGAGTATGAATGTCCCCCTTAAATGAAATGTCTTGTGCTTCTAGATGAAGCATGTTATAAAACATATAATGCTGGATCAGGTTTTCATTTTAAGAGGTATTCCAGCTATTTGGTAATGCACTTTCAAACACGCTGGGGACTTGTGAGCAGCAGAGGCCAGGATATCCAGATGTTTAGTCCCCTAGTATGGATCAAAGTCCAAAAAACACTTGGTACGATTCCCAAAATTCAGCTAGCAGCTGGACTTTGGAAAGCTTCCTCTAGAGTCACAGAAACCTCAACACAACTGTTTTCACAGGGTTTTAATATTCATTATGCCATAACTATTCATGTTAATATACTGATGATCGAGTCTCTATAAAATCTCACACAGCCAACTCTGTAGCAGCTCAGTTTATGGATGCTCTTATCTGGTGTCTCTTTGCTTACATTTTGAAGTGTGGGTAACTTTGTTTAGCAAGTGTGTGCTGACTGAGACTTGGAAACACAGGACAAGGAAAGAGCACAATGCTATGCTAAAGAGTTTGCTCAGCTTAGTTGATATGTTGCAAATGGAGTGTTGACTTTAAGTAACCCTCGACTGTCAGCTGACAGCGCTTTGCTTATTTGCACATGATCCTCCCAGCACAAACTGATTGTTTTATGACTTTGCTGGAGCAGATTATAGAGAATCCAGCTGTTGCTTTCTTTGCTGCATTGCTTCCAAACCCATCCAGTTTCTACAAGATACAATTAATTCTTAAAACAATTGTATGTCAGAAGTGCAGATTAGAAATTAGTCATAAAGCTGTTGCAATGAGAGGCCTTTCTAAACTGTATTTGACATTGCATGCTAGACAAGATACTCAAAGTTGCTTTGTGTGATTTGCATGAATGGCATTGCATGGCCACCACACCCTGAAGGCACTGCAGTACTAGATACTCAGTCGACCTGTTACCATTGTTAAATCAGACTTGCTCTGTCTTTTCTGTTTTGTCATCTTTGCTTGTTTGTCTTTTTCTCTGTATTTATTCAGACCTGTGACAGCATCAAGGACGCCCACAGCAGCTTCAGGAGTATTTGCTTCAGAAAATCAGCCGACTGAAGCCGACAAGGAATTGGTAGACGAAATGAATTCAGGCCGCAGCAGCCTGAGCACCAAACTGTCCCTAAAGACTACATCTCCCCCTAAAGAAAATGAATCTAAAAATCGTATCCGTAAGGTATTCCTGGTCAAAGAGATCGATACCACTGAGGTCATTGAGGATGGAGTGGATGTCAGCAAAACAAGCACCACTGTCACTGAATCAAACGGAACAGACATGGGCTCAGGCTACAAATGGAAAAATAGATTTGAGGGAGTTTCTCAGTATAGACCATACAAAACAGAGTTTTCCTCCTTTACTGATTCTCTGAGTTACAAAGTGTCTGACACTGACACCAGTCCCTCCTCCTCCTCCTCCTCCGCTCTCCCCGAGGCTACAGCATACAAACATCTCAGCAACGCCTATTCCTCCTCCTCCTCCTCCCCACCTCCAGACGAAGACACTACCCTTGGCAATAAGCTGAGTGACAGGACCACAGTGTATCTGAGATATGAGATCGAGCCAGCAGGAGCACCAAAGGATGATTGGAGGAGGAGTTTAGTGGAGCAGGAGGAGCCTGCTGCACCTGCAGCTGAAAGAGAGGGACAGAGAGAGCGAGGGGCAGAGTCAGAGAGGATAAAGTCACGCTGGGACTCACAAGAGCTCCCTGTGTCCAGCCTCTCCTCTGCACAACAAACCAGCTACGACGTTGTTGACAGTTCCAAGAAAGAGGAAGACGACGACTCATCCCGTTTTACTGGAGTATTCAAGGCCACACTGGTGGAGCTGGTCTCCGAACCTGCAGCTCCTCCCTCCACTCCCCCAGGCTCCCCCGACGAAGACTCCCCCAGCCAGTTTGACATGGATAGCCTGGTGGATACCCTGAAGAGCATGGGACCTTCCCTGAGGCCCAGGAACATAGGGCCACGTGCGCCTGCTCCAGTTCTCATTTCTTCTCTGCCGCCGATTGTGGAGGATGCTCCCAGCCCTGTCACAGCTGACACCCCTGGCCTCCTAAGTCCAACAAAAAAGATGGAAGCGATTAACAACCCTGCCGAGTCCCTCAAAGGACTTTACACTCTGCCTGCTGACCTGGGACTGAAGAAGACCTCCAACAGAGACAATCGTTCACCACTGGAACTGATGAAGCAGACCCAGCAGGTAGACAACATTCAGACACTAATACAATTAATTGTCTATACTTAGTTAAAACTGACATGACTATATTATTTATATATGTAGTATTATGTTGTAACTGTCTATTATATTAAGTTAGATTTTACTGGTATGTAAGTTTGGTAGCTCTGTGAATGTTTGCCTTAATTCCAAAAACAACATATGTTTTCACTCATCCCTCTCAGGCATGTCCTAAGTGACACGGGACAGAGTGTGCCTTATGTGCATTTTCAATTTGCATAAAAAAGAGCTGGAAATGCCTGAAAGTAAAAAAAAAAATACAAATAAAATTAAAATAAAAAACACAAAGGGTTGAAACAAACATTAATTCACTCTTTTTTTGCATATTTGCTGGTGATTGAGTTAAAATTTGTGCAACATCAAACTTAATAAGAAAATAAAATAAAAAAGTTGGTCACGTTTTTCTTTTTTAAATTTGAATGCACTATTCTGGAATAGAACCACTGCTACTGTCTCTGAAAAGAGATGTTGGTAATTAGTGACCACACTTTTTAATCCAGTCTTTTCAAAGCTGTCAGACCCATAAACAAAATTCCCTTCCATAATAGTGTAGTGGAGGCAGAAACCAAAACAATCAGCATGCCTAGATATGTTTTCAAAGTTCATAAGAACGCGTTTTTGTTTGTTTGTTTTTGTAACACGGCTGAATCAACCCTCTAACTTATCACTGTACTTACCGCCTGTGCTCACCTGCAGGACCTGCAGCAGCCTGGAACAAGAGCCCTGAACTTGCCACAGAGAGCATCTGTTACCAACAGTTTATTACTAAGAAAATCCTCTGACTCTCCTCCTGAGGAATTAAAATCCCCAGTGCTGAATGGAAACGGACTACTTCCATCTCCTGCAGCTGGCTCTCGCCTAGACAACAGTGTCATCTTCGGAAGCCACAGGTCAGCATCCATAGATCAGCCATTAGAAAACGGTAAGGCCCATCGCTCACTCTTCCGCACCAGCTCGCTGCCTGAGACTGGGCCTTTAAAGGATCGCATGAGCGTGGGACCGAAAGAGCTTGGTGAGCAGAGCACTGGAACAGAACCAGCGGGGTCTCGCTTTGATCGCTTTTCCTTCCTATTGAACTCCCCTCCCTCGTCGGGCTCCTTGACCGGGTCTGATGACTCCACTCGTATAAGTCGGCCTCCTCTGCTGGGCATTGGCTCGCCGCCCTCCAGCAACAGTCCCACACGCCTCCTCAGCCCCACTGGATCCATAGACCTCCAGAGGCCGTTCACCACCACAGACTCCCCCTTATCTGTGTTTGGCCAGACACAGGGACCGGGGATGGGGATGGGCGTAGGTACTGGGGTACTGAGCACTCCCATCCTGCAAAGGAGCTTCAGTAATGAGGGCACTGCAGGGGTCCAGCAGAGTCCATTGTTCAACAGTTTGCATGGAGTGTCTCCGTTCCAGAGCCAAGAAGTTGAGGTTGAGAGGAATTTAGTAGCAAAATATAGAGCCTTCCCTGATGCTTATGTGAGTATTATGTATATTTTTTATTTAATTTCACTAATTATTATTAATGTTATTATTGCTTACATGACATTTAAATGCAAAACAATTCAGAAGACATATGTTTTAATAAGATAACGTGACATTGGTTGCACAAGCTTGATGATGCTGAGGAGAGTGGGAATCTTTGAATTTATAAGTAATATTGCATTTCCACCTTTTGGTGAATAGCTTGTAGAAACAATGTATATAAGAGCAGACCTCAGTACAGAGAAGATATGTGCACACAGTGTATGTGCTCCAAGGCAAAGGTGAGTGAAAGGATGCAAAATGGTAGAGGCAGATTTCCTCTTATTTTACACTTTGTTTAACAAAAGATAAGTCCTATCTGCCAACATAGATTAGTTCTGCAAAGGTTTGTATATGTTACAAATTAGCACCACTTCTGGTTTGGTTAGGTTCAGGAAAGTACCATGGCTGAGCAACAGTGTGACGACTTTTAGTTTAACGTGGGACACAAACTGCAGTCTTGTGGGTCGAAGTCCTGTTTTTGTTTGACCTGTCCATCACCCCAACTACCTCTATTCACAGACTTTGTCGCTCTCTATACGTCCTCTTTTGCTCCTTTGCTTCTGTCATATGATGTATCCCATGAAGTCGTGATTATGTTGGTTATATACAGGCATAAGCAGGAACATGCGCAGTATGCAAAACTTTCTTTTTGTTGAAGACTGTGTGAGGCTTAAAATGGTAGCTACATCTATGGTAACAGCCTAAGAAAGAAGATCCTCCACACATATCTGCCTTTGTACAATATCTGTGTTTACTTACTATGTTGGCAGCTCTTGGCCTTACTCTCAGATCTATTCTCATCACTGCTGTAAAAAAGACAAACAACAGTTCAGGTTACAATAGGTGAGAGAGATGACTCCTTGTGTGGTTTGTTGTGCACACAGGAAAAGTCCCTCTTTGTGTGGCTTTTATTTGTGTCCGTGTAACTTCACATACTGTAACATGTAAAGAGCTTATTAATTTAGAAATGTGTCCAGCACCAACTGCCAGCTGCTGGTTCCAGTGAAACCAAGTGCATCAGTGGTGTGGGAATGTTTCTTCGGTAGACATGCCTTAGACAAAAATGCAGTCTGTCGGATCCAAACTCCAGCTGTCAGGTTCATGCTCTTCTTCTAAGCATCACTGAAAAGGGTGTGTATCCACTTTTGCGCACATGCATGTGTGCACTTGTTCTCACATGCAAGCATTTATGTGAAGGGTTTAACTGATGAGGACATGTCTTAAAATCATTTTTATTGTCAATCGGGAGAACATTTACCCGCACGTGCGCACATGGTGCTGCCCACACACTCTCTGGCTCTATTTCTTTAAGTAATTGTGGCTCACATGGCCACTTTCAGTTGTTATTCCCGTTCACACATCGGCAAAGAAACCACAAATGTTGAATTCACGCTCAACCGTTAACCATTATAATTAACCATTATACAGTGTCAGTGCAGGTATGCCAACAGTTAGGAAACACAGAAACCACAGAGCTGACCCCTGAGGGAAGGTTGGGATGTTCCGACAAGCAGTTAAACCAGGTCTTTACATTGTACTTTTAATGATGTTGTTGTCTGCAGTATATCAGCTGTTCATTTTTTTTTTTAAACACATAGCAGTGGTGTTATTTCTGTCCGTGCAAATACAAAAGGAGTGTCAGCTGGGCTCTGGAGGTGTAACTGCTCATTAGTCTACAGCTGTCCTGAGTAGTCTTTAAACAAATGTTTGCACAGTGATGTTTGTTCATGTTCAAACAATACTTAGTTTGCCCCTGCTGCATTCAGTAGCATGGCTGCAGCAGCTCCATTATCCAGGTCAAAGCATGCAGCCTGACCGCAGCTCATATTACTGATTGAGCCACTGAGGCTGATACTGACTTCACATAATGGATTTGGGCCTCTAAAGATCTGCAGGGGGAAATAATCCTGCAGTGGAACAAACTTTTTCAAATGGGGGGAAGTTTAAAGTGTTCGCTCTGTCAAGAATATTTACAGCCGCATGAATGAAGGAGGTATGAAGAGAAGACACACAAGTAACGTCATCACACTTGTGTTACAAATACATACATTTGCATTCCTGCAGTGGTGAGAACAAGTCATTGTTTTGCAAGTCACAAGTAAGTCTGAAGTATTTGCACTCAAGCCCTGAGTCAAGTCCCAAGTCCTGAATGTTAAGTTTGGAGTTTGGAGTCATGAATGCTTTTAAAACGTGAATAAAATTATCTTTGGTATCATTTTTTTTCCAACCGCTGCTCAGTAACCCAACGTTAGTTCTTCATGTTTCTCTCTTGATGATGCAACTTGTGGATGCTGTTAGATTGACTCAACCACAGTGGTTCTGAGGAATCAAGTGTCGACTTGCTGGGAATGAATAGCGTTAAAAGATGGTTGATTCAGGAAATGAAGGGAGATTAACGGATTTGTGGCACAATTTTTAAATAACAAACTTTCACTATATGGGCTTGGAGGAAGGTGTCAAGTCAAGTCAAAAGGCTTAAGTCTGGATGAAGTCACCAGTCATTGGTGCTAAAGTGTAACGGGACTTGCAAGTCTTTTTTTATTTTGTCAGGTTGAGTCTTGAACAACAGATTTCAAGGACTTTTCAGACCCAATTCCCCATAACACCAAGATGATTGACAGAAGCAAGTCAATGTGAAGCTGACAGTGAACGTCTGTTGCTCTAGGCTTTGCCTGGTTGCCCGCATCGTTGGCTTTTGTCGGTCCTGGTTGGCTTTTTTTCAGCATATTCAGCATGTTGAATTGGTGTCTGAGGTGGCGGAGCCTGTCGGAGCTCGTGAGTGTATTAAATCATTGATTGACAGTTCAGCTCAGCGCACGAGAAAAGCTAAAGTCTAGAGGAAGTGAAATCAAAACTTCTGATGGTTTGTGTTGTCATTCACTAGTTCCAGGTAAATATATTTTGTTTTTTAACATTGGATTATGCTGTGCTAACCAGTGTCATGACAGTGTTCAGGTTTCACGCAGGTGCAGAACGTACATGCTAGCTGGTCGTTTGCTGTAGTCTTTGCGGTGTGTTCATGTGCACATTTTTGTCCAAAATAAAGGGGACATGAGGCAAAGCAATAGTCGGCTTTCATCGCCACTAGCTCATTGACATCGGTTTGGTGTGTCTGGGCCTTTAAGAAGACACGCACCAAACTTTATTATTGCTGTAACACTAGCAGGCTTCACAGAAACTTAGAGACAACTATTAAATAGAGAGAAAAGCTTGAATGTGTGAATGTGTAAATTCAACATTCAAGGCTTTTGAGGACCTGTTGAAACCCTGCATATGAATTTTTACACAGTTTAGAGACCTTTCTACTCAACATGCCTGATGTAAATGCCACTGACTAGTGTCAGAGGCATCAAATGCATCTGTTTTTACGTAATTATATAATATTACACATGTATCTATACATTTATATATGAACTAGTCTTGTGCAAAGGTTCCTGGACAATGAACTGGCTTTTATCAGTGTTACATGGGTGTGAACAGGGATGTACTTTACAGCTTCATCCTGCTTTGCTCCTGTCAACTAGAAGAAAGAAGAAGCACAAAAAAACGTATTGTTTGTAAAGATGAGCTACCCTGGGGAGAAAGGGAATTTGGAAGACAAGTACATGACTTAAAGGGAAAACATGTTGCAGGACTGGTGTTGATCTCTTTTTGTTAAAGCATTAATAGGATTACATGCTAAAAACTCCTCCATGCATTTAAAACCATCAGAGACACTTTATCAGCTGGTGGGCGTGAGGCCTCTCAATCATTTAATCCTGCAAAACACTTTCTGCTTCTCTCTCTCTCTCTGTTATTTTTCTTCTCAAGCCTCCACTGGGCTCCCCACCCATTTCAGCTATCTGTCTGTTCCTGCAGAGACAGGGCCACACCTCACCTCTTGTATTCATTCTCACATTTCTCTGCTTGTTTGCTTTATATCTGATCAAGTGGAGTTGACAGGGAGAAATTTGAAAGTGACAGGGTGAGAGAGACAAGGACAAAGAGATGATCTTCTCCCTTCCCTGAGTTTTCATAGGCTTTGTTGATCAGTTATATGCAGCACATGTTCTTCCATTTTCTTTCGTTCTTCCCTTTTTTTTTTCTTTTTTTTAATATGTGATTTGCTGAAATGGCACATTCCATCTGCGGTAACCAATTTTATGGGAGAGCAGATTGTGTGCCCAGGCTGCTGGGAGGCAAGGGAACGGAAGGGGAAAGTGTGTGTTGGAGTTTATGGTTCAATTCAGCTTCGAGGCAGCAGTAAACACATCACTCCCTGTAACTGATGCACATGTTTGACAGTGTTTTGAGCTGTGTAGTGAAGGCAAGGAGTGATGTTAAGAAGGAAGTACATAAAGAGATACATTCACAGACTTAAACTGTTAGTAAGCAAAGCATTGGCAATACTGCATTTTATTTTTTTTATTCTATTGAGCTGGCGCTGATATTGTTTATCTATATCAAAAGCATTGCCACTGCCTCAACAAGCTGTGGCAAGAGAAAGTTTGATTAAATGTGATGACATGTTTGAATGTCACGATTACATCTGAATATTTTTATTTTAATAAATGCAAAATGCATAGACCAGTAGCATTCTTTTATCTGATTCTAGTCATGTAGGGACAAGATGAATTTGTGATTATGTTTGGTACAAAACACACTTTATGAGCCACCAATACAGGCCTGGAGTTTATCATCACACTTTAAATTGCAATTGCTACACATGTCAGGAAAAGACATTTGCCCCATATCATTCAGGCCTGTCTGAGGCTTTCAGTTAAGTTGGCCTCTTCTAATAGTGCTCAGATGATCTTAGCAATACAGTCTTATCACACCGTCTAAGAACCAGCACTGTCCTGTAAATAACCTGTAAGGAAAACCTGTGAGATCGACTCAAGTGTCGCAGTCAGACAGGTAATAATACTGTACCATGTCAGTTCTCCTCCTTTGTCTTAGTGTTTGTCACTCACCTGTTTAGATCAGGTTTTTCTGCCCAAAAACAACATACCATCACTGCACGTGTTAACTTGACAGGCTAGACATGTGATGACTTGGGGTCTTTGTTGATTATGCAATAGCAGCATGGCCTATGACAACATAGACACGAAACAGACTTTAGTATGGAATACAACATTAGTGTTAACTACAGTGGAAAATTAGCCTTCACCCCTACGGCAGTTTATTCAAGAGAACAAGAACATTTTTAAGAAATTGACAGATGGAATAAAGGTCAAAGCTTTTTTAATTTGGGTCTGTGATGGGAAACTTTGGTTGATTGTTGTATTGTTTGTCCGAACAATAATGAGTCACTCTTGTATTCAGGTCAGTGCTAAAAAGACCGCTCAGCTTTCTTTTACTGAAAATGTAAAAAGGTGTCCTCTTGCACTTGCACATCCAAATGTTATAGTGCCATATACAGTTAGACACATTTATTTGAGATTATGGGGTTATTTCTCTCAAAGTGTATCTAATTAAAAGCTTTTCCAAAGTAAATTAGGATAAGGTCTGACACTGATGAGGACTCTTGAAATAAGAGCTTCTGTAGGAGGCCCTCACTGGTCGGAAACTTGATCCAGATGATAACTTGTTTCCTACAGACCTTCCAGAGAGAACAGGCCGACTGATACCTGAGACCAAACACACAATCTCTCGGGTAAATCTATATGCAAATTGTGTGGTGCGAACCTGCTACAGCATTCCAAGTTTCACAAGCAAACATTCTGAAATTCCAGCAGCAGCACCAGCTGAGATTCGAGGGCTTGGAAATGCATAGCATACAGGCAAACACAGGGGAAACATTGAGTTCATTCTAGTCCGCCTTAGCTGATCTCAGGTGTGCGCATCCTGTCATTATCAGTGGGGGGGAGTACTAGACGGCATCAGGTTTAACAGGTACAGGACAGGAATGTTCAGTATTCCCACCTGTCAAAGAGGTGCTTGTTGTTTTACGGAGGACGTCCTCTCTCCTCACTTTGCCTCCTGGACGCCCCCAAACCTGTTGAACTGGGTGACGTAAAGAATGTTTGGATTGTCTGGTATGTGTAAAATACCAAGGTAGAAACAGGCTGTAATTTAAATGATGCAAGCCAAAGTAATTGTAGCAGGTGGGGTCTCACCTTACCACTGGTAACACTGATCAGTTTGTGCAGGTACATTCTGTATTTTCACAACACCTATAGATCATATTAATGACAGCACTCCTCTAATATTTATCAAATTTTGATTTATATACATTATACTTCATCTTAGCATCTATCTTGACGTTTTAGTAAATTAATAAAATGCTTCAGGAAGTCAGAAAAAGCACTGCTAAATACTATATATATTACAAAATTTGCTGAAATCTATATTTTTTCTTTGTCCATAGCTCACGAAAGAGAAGGAACATGGGAAACTCAATCCTCGTCCTGGAAAGGTGAGTCCCCACACAACATACACACCTGAGTATACATTAACCACATGCCACTGAGAAATGCAAGTTCACATTCAAAGCTGACAGCTGCTTTTACTGATGGTGGCAGGAAGTAATCTCATCACTGTGATGCCTGTGTTTCTCTGGAATTTGTTTCTAACCCTGGCTACATAAACAATCAATTCTTTCTCTCTTGCTCACAAATGGCACAGACAGAACGCATTCATCTGAGTGCCTGGAGCATAGAAAGGAGACAACAGAGAATGTGAAGTGTCTGAGCATGTAGTTGCCATCAAATTTGTTACAAATAACCATGATCCCCGAGAGAATGAATCCAACTGACTTAAAAAATTAGTTTACATATCCTCTAATGCCATAATCAGGTCAAAATTGTGTCAAAATGTGCAACACGTGGGCTTATGACTACTCCTATCAACTACCCCTGTTCCAAAGTGCACTGTTAGTGTGCCTATAGACTTTTGTCCATCCATTCATGCATTTTCATAACTGGTTATCCTCTTGAGGGTCGCAGGGGGGTGGAGCCTATCCCAGCTGACATTGGGCGAGAGGCAGGGTACACCCTGGACAGGTCACCAGACTATCGCAGGGCTGACACATAGAGACAGACAACCATTCACACTCACATTCACACCTACGGCCAATTTAGAGTCACCAATTAACCTGCATGTCTTTGGACTGTGGGAGGAAGCCTCTCGCCCCATGTCAGCAAGGATAGGCTCCAGTCCCCTGCAACCCCAAACAGTTATGGAAAATGAACGAATCAATCAGTTTCCCATCACAGATTTAATTTTAAAACATAATTACATCCGATGTTTTGCAACAACATTCAATTCTAAGAGAAAAGGCTCAAATAGATGTTTTTATTTCTATAAATAATGACAGAAAATTATAATAACAATATATACTTGATTATCAGGGGCAGTTTTCAGCCACTACTGCTTAAACTATGCCAGCACATTTCTAAAATGTAATTGTAGATTGTAGAGACAGCTGTTTGTTAGTAAAGCTTCTTGTGAATCTCAGTGTGAGTTGTTAATGTGGTTTGGCACTATGCTGTTACACATTCATTCACAGAAGTAAAATCTGTTTTTCCTGAGGGGAAAAAAGATTTTTGGTCAAGACTTTCACTCTACTTTGTTTTTATTTTGGTGAGCACGTGTTTTCCCACAACTGCCTATTTCATAATCTTTTTTCAGTACAGGTAGCCGGCTGTTTGGTTAATCTCTTTATTCTTTATCAAAAACGTCCTAGGCATCTTTTGTGGTATTTCAGGCTGTGATTAATGCCAATAAACTGCATACTTGCCACTTAAGCCAATTTCAGGCTGCTTACGTTATTAACTTTTAAATGTCAGGCCTGCTCCTGCATGCAGCTGCAGATTGTCCATGAACTATCCTGAATGTTAGAGGTGGAGCTGACATTTAGCATCAGCTTCTGGGACTCTTCCATGCTCCAGGGCCTCAGACCTGAATGGACCAAACATGTCAGTGCTGACGAGAACAAGTTATTTAAGAAGCTATTGTCGTCAAATTCAGCCTCAAGAAACAAAGAACTTCCTACAGGAAGAGAACTATTTTTTTAATTGTGGACTGATTGTAGCATTGATCTGTCTTTGAACTGCATTTTTTTAATTTGTGCAAAACTTCAATCTGCTTTTTCATTTTGTAAATGCTAATAATGAATATTCAAGACAAATAATACTGTGCAGCTCTACCACTAGTATACTGTTACATTCTACATTGTACAGTTCTTGTATCAGATGTCTTAAGGGGATTTGCATGAAATTTAAGAATCATGCTTGGATATGAAACTGGAGATAATGTCACAGGCGAATACTTACTCCGTTCTTTAATTTCCCATGACCATATAAAGGTTTCTTCGGCAGCACAGGTTGAGCTTTTGCCTGCAGTAATTTTTGTCATTACTGTAATTTTATCCAGCCTACCATTGTATCATTCTCTCCGTCCAAGTAAATGATAATATTTCCCTTTGCAGAGCATTAGATCTGACTGATTTCTGCTTAAAGTACTTAAAAGATTGCTTGTTGAGGGCTGCAGAGCTGCAACTTAAGCAGGGAAAGTCCCTTCAGCCGCACAGCAGCCAGTCTTCACACATGTATTGGCATCTGCTCTGCTTCAGTGAGCAACATAATGAATCCCCATTATTACAGATGCAGCCACCTAAAATCTGTCATTCCTCCGTGATGGGACCCACACAGATCTGTGGCTCGTCCGACCTGTATTCACTTTGTATTCACTGTCTTGTGTTCCGTGGCAGATCTTCACTGGGATCTTGCCCGGTCCTTGGCTGGCTCTTAGCTTGAATGAGACTGTGCATGTTTGCAATGGAATCTAGACATGCCCTTGTCATAAAACCAGTAGCTGGAAGTTGATTGGTAGCTGGCTGTTAACTGATTGGTAGCCGACTGGCAGCTGAAAGGCCTTTGGTTGGTAGGGGAAATTCTAGGTGGCTACATTTGAATCTATTCTTACATCTGTCCATGTTTTCTCTAGATGTACATCTTTGACCGACCAGGGATGTGTGGCCAGAGGATCGAGATTCGCAGTGATGTCATCGATGCTACACCCTGGGAGCTTCAGGAGACCATCTCCATCAGAGTCGTCAGAGGAGGGTGAGTGTGTCAACTGCACGCACTTTTGCATATTTTCCTTCCAATACAACCAGTTGTGGAGTCTCTCCAGCCCATTCTAATACTAATAGGAGGTTGACCAATTTAGCGGTTGCCAATAGGATGTTTCACAAACTATAATCAGTGGGACTTGCCTGCAATAGTGGCCGATGGATGCACAGCTTCCAACAGTCCTGCTAGTCCAGCAGAGCTGAGGAGGGGAGTGTTGTGTTGAATGGAGCAAACAGGAGCTTGGTCAGCTCCAGGGAAAGCAGCTTCCTTCTGCTGTATGACTTTGTGTCAGTGTATTGTTCTTCATGTTCACATGTAGTCATGCACATTTTGGCTCAACCTGGACAGCTGCTCCAGTTCTGTAGTGCTATTAGCGCCAGAGTGAAAGCTTGTGAGTCCCTGACTGAGTGAATACTGCCACTTCCTGTCTCATGTTCAAAGCTCTCTAGTGTTCTATACACAGTCCATCCATTTTCTAGGCTTTGACTGAGTCTTGTTTTTAATGTTTTATGAATCATTAAGAAAGTATTTTGACTATTTAAAAAGTACAAAACTACTCCAATCTGGAGTGTCTTGTTTCAAATTAGAGTTGTTTTTCTTTTTTTACTAATTACAAATTACTCAAATGTAATTGAAATACACGTTTCAAATACAAATTACAGAAACATTGCTTATATCTTTTAACCATTTTGAATTGAGGCTCCATACACAAAGTCAGGGTACTATTATTGTGTACCTGAGAATCTCAGATTGACTTTGAGGAGCAATAACAGCTTAAAAAATAAAAATCACTTCCATCTAGATTTTTGTATGGTTAGTTTGATATTTATTTAGTATTGTAATACCTTGACTTTGATTGTTAGTTAATTTCTACAGTGTCCAAACATTTTTTTTTTGCAGATGAGCAGAGAGTTATCAGCCAGTTTATTAGCTACTGGCTATCAGCATTTTCTGTTTCAAATTATTATTATATCAGCCTTTAAAAATCCACTATTGGTCGACCTCTACCACTATTCACATCCAGTATGTACCATACACGACTTTAATATAGTGTAGCATATTGTTTTTGCACTTAGTATACAAAACTAGAGTGGACATCAGCAGCACTGTCAAACATGAAGCCTATACTTTGTAGACAGAATTAGTTAGTAGTGTGAAATTCTACAACCAAGAGTGAGACCAAACACAAATACAGCTCTCTTAAAGGAACATCCACACACACCAATACATGGAACCAGGCTCAATTTTTATAATGCCTTCTTTGTTTGTCACTCTCAGTAGATTGATTTGCATCTGCAGTATTACTAGAGTGTATTTTTTGGCAACCAAGCAGTAAACAAAGATCAATACATCAATCAATAAACCTGCGTCTTCCTCATGCCACCACCGCCACGCATTTGACACGCTATAAAACCAGACGCTTTCTAAGATTTGCATAGAAAGATAAGATGAAACCTCCGCACCTTGTTCTTCATGAAATGTGAGTTGTGTAATTAAACACCGGATCTTCAATAAAACCCCCCTCTCCGGAAGCTGCACTCATGAGACGTCAAAACAAAACAGCTATTGATGCTCTTTAGAAATGCAGATGCCTTCAATAGTTAACACACCCACACACAAGCTTAAACACACACTTGCCTCAGACGGGAATGTTTTACCAAACACAGCCAACATTGTGAACAGGCAGTAACACTTATCATACTGCTCTGACCTGTACTACTAACGCCAGACTAACACTTGTTTGGCTCCCTGCAACGAGATAATTATACCGTCAGCTCATGCATCGCTCTCTGCTCCACTGCCCAAACCGCAGCTAATGCTGTAATTAAAGAGTCTTATGTAAGGTATTTGCATCACATTTGCCCCAGACTTAAACTTTATCTAATTTCCTTCTGCAAGAGAATACGTCGGCCAAGCAGCACCTGTTAAAGGGACAGTTCACACCAAATCAAAAACACATATTTTCCCTTTTGCATGTAGTGTTAAATATGAATCTAGATTGTTTTGGTGTGAGTTGCCAAGTATTGGAGACATTTGCTGTAGAGACGTCTGTCTGCACTTGATAATAATAGAACTAGATGGCACTCGGCAGTCAGATACATTTGAAAAACTCAACAGCAATGTCTCTTTCCAGAAACCATGACCTGGTTACTCAAGATAATCCACAGACCTTGTTGTGAACAGTTTCATGTAGGGACTATTTTCTGCTATTGAAATACATCTGCCAAACATATCACTGCGCAGAAGGAAGCATGCATCTACTCATGGATGAGAGGCTCGTGCTTGTGATGTAAACATTAATGGCGTCCTCCTTGGCTGAGCTGTAACGTTAGCCAGCACAGTGGTGCTAGGTGAGCTAGCAGTATATGCACGCTTCCTTCTGTGTGGTGATATGATTGGTGGCTGTAGTTCAGTAGAAAATAGTTCATATATGAACCATGTGCAATGACAATAAAGATCATTCATTCATTCCATAACCTTTTTGGCTGGTGACCTGTTACAAAAAAGTAGTTCCTATGTGGTGCTCCTTCTCGTGTTTCATATGTCTTTGAGTTGTTTGAAGTTATACCAAAGAATGATTTCCTCTTTTAACCTCCTTAAAGTGAAACTAAAGCCTTGTGTAACAGCGAAGAGTCAGAACAGTGAACTGACTTATGATGTCAGTTACACCATAAGCTACTGTTATGGCAGGTAGTTTATATGTTTTGAATTGAATTTAGTGATTTAACGTTTTATCTGCCAGAAGGAGGAGTTGTCTCTTCTTTCAAAAGCCATACAGTCTCTGTTTAGATAATTCTATTCAGTATGATCCTCTCCTCTTTTCCCCTAAAAGCCTTGATTTAGTATCACAGCAGGAACTGTGCAACAGATCAAAGAGCAGCATCAGTGAGAGGAATAATGAGATACTTTGTTCCCTGTGTGAACACTGTTTTTGATAGATTTCAGAATGATGACGCAGCAATGTTACACAGAACAAAAATGTATTAATACATCAGCAGGGTCTGTGAATTTCAAATATAAACAAATGGGACTGCAGCACAGATCATACATGAGAGGTTGTAACCTTGTGCCATTGTGATGCCCTTTTCCCCCCTCTAGATGGGTGCTGTATGAGAAGCCTAACTTCAAAGGGGAGAAGATCGCTCTAGATGAAGGAGACATAGAGCTCACCTACCCCTTCAACCCTCCAGAGGAGGAGGTGCAGAACGGACAGGGGGGTGAAAAGCAGAACGGAGAGCAGAATGGAGAAGCAACTGATGCGCAGACAGAGACCAAGCCTGCCAAGAGGTTCATCATCGGGTCTGTGCGGAGAGCTGTCAGGGTAAGACAAGTTCATAATGTTGTTTTGGCTGTTGTCAAAAATAGCTGTGACGCACCCGCCATTCAAATCTGATATGATGATCAGTTAAGATGAAGTACAGTAGAAATCCATGTTATTGTAGGCTTATCTCCTAGCATTGTTATCTGATTGTAAAGGGCTGAATATTTTACACAGATATTTTGCACTGTATCGTCTCAGTGATTGTGTGCTATACAACTCAGTAGCACCATCTAGTGTCAGAGGTAGGAGCAAGCACCTGTTGCACCAACTTGGTCAAAAGTGTGTGACATGTTAAATATTTTAAGGAGTGATCAGTTGAATAAACCCATATAAATCTTTCTTTTTTTTCTGAAATTGTTGACATCTTTTCAACTGTATTTTCCCAGCTCTGCCATCCACTTTTGTAGCTGCTCAGCCACTGTATATTATACTTTTTATAGTCACACAGCTTCTCAATGCTGCAACAAATACAAGATAGTCAACAAGAACTGCAAATCATAAAAGTTATAGACATGTTTGAGGTAGTCTGTGCATATTTTGGTCATGAGTCTGTAAAAAGCAAAGACATCCTTATCAAAAACGGTTGTTTACCTTATGTGTTTATGTGAAAACGTGGCTGATATATTGTTCATGTCATCCTATTTTCTCAGCTCTTATATATTGGTATCAAAACCTTAAAAATCTAGCCTTTTTTCTGCTTATGAAAAGACCTATCAGCCAGTGTAGGGTTTAATGTCAGGGTCTTATCATCTGTTTTGAGTTTTGATTTGTGTCTTTAACTCATCAAAGTTCTGGCTGAGTCAAACACCAACTATGTTTTCTCAGTCCTCTCAGGACTGCAGCATTACAGCCTGTTATCTTCTCCATTACATGACTTTAATGGATGCTCTCTGTTCTTCCACAGGATTACAGCGTCCCAGAAATCAGTCTTTTCCCAGAAGAGAACGCAGAAGGGAAGAAGGTCATCTTCAGAGATACGTCTGACGATGCCAGGATTTTTGGCTTCCCTATCAAGGCTAACTCCTATCATCATTAACGCTGGACTGTGAGTTCTGCAAAATGAGTTATGGGAAAAATGATAGGACTGAAAATACATAATCATGTCATTTACATAATAATTAAAATGTTGCCATTGGCATTTAATTTAATGCAGTTTGAAAATTAAATTAATTGCTTTAATTGTTTCTATCTTGCCTGCTATGCAGATGGCTCGTGTACGCACATCCCTTCTTTCAAGGTGTGCCACGTGTCCTGGAGGTGGGGGGATACTCCAACCCTGCGGCATGGGGAGTGGAACAGCCCTATGTGGGATCGCTACATCCACTGAAAGTAGTAAGTGGCATGCTTAGAAGTATTTACAAGCTTACAAGTATATCCCTTGATTGTTTACAGTAAGTGAATGTATTTATTGTTTTATCACAGGGTGAACCAAGAGTGGAAAATACCAGTGAACCAACGGTAAGAAAGCACTACTGCTGCTAATAAATTACTAAATCAAACTGTGGATATGCTAATCTAACAAAGGTGACATGGATACGGCTACAATATGATTACCACCAATAAAGAATTAACAGTGTGCCTGATTGTAAGTGATACTCTTTGTCTCTAGATGGTGATCTACGACAAGCCTTACTTCAGCGGGAAATCACGGACCATAACCACAAACATGAGAGACTTCATTACCAGAGTAGACCGGCAGCAGACAGCCTTTATGTACACTGTCGGCTCCCTTAAAGTAATGGGAGGAATGTGAGTGCTGCTTTGTAATGTTTGTATTCACTGAACCTTGAAAAGACATCTCAGTGATCATTAATGATTAAGTAGTGCTGCTACACAGTTCAGGTTAGGGGTAATACATGAAAGCCAATGTCACGTAGCTCAAAATAATCTCTCTGTCGCTGCAGCTGGGTTGGCTATGAGAAGGAGGCTTCCGAGGCCACCAGTACCTGCTGGAGGAGGGAGAGTACCAGGACTGGAGAGTGTGGGGAGGTCGTGATGCTGAGCTGCGCTCCGCCTAGGGTGATACGAGCTGTAAGTTGCAAGGAATTTTTCACTGCACTTAATATTTGTTAATGAATAATAATCCAAATGTTTTAATCCAAATAAAAGGGGAAGTAGTGGCCCCTCCCTGCTCGACTAAATCAAGAACGTTGTTGTAAGGGAAGGTTTTTATTTGAATTTGCTCATGAACATTAGTTATGGTCTGTCAGACCTCTGGTTGATAAAACAATCCGTCAACTCAAGTAATCCAAGGACATGCTGACCACTTATTATCACCCACAGTACAACAAAAACTAAGCTCTCTAACTATGCTTAATGCCCTTCCTATCACACTGTATATTTTCCCTTACTTTTCTGTGTTTATATACTGTACTGAATGTGTGTTCACCATTCCTTTTGTTGCAGTAATGACCCCATTTTATCTTAAAAATCATTAAAGGGATTTCACCTGTAGTGCTGTTAATCAGTCTAGATTGTTTTGGTGTGAGTTGGACAGGCTTTGAAATGTCAGCTATAGAGATGTCTGCCTTCTCTTGAATATAATGGAAGTAAATGGCACTCAGCTTGTGGAGGTCAAAGCGCTAAAAAATATATATTTTGCCGGATGTACAGTAGATGTCGCCAGACTGCCTTTGATACACATGGGGCTGAAGTGTCATTTAGGCAAGTTAACTTATTTTCATGCTCTCCTGCAGGATCTGACAGACCCCGTGATGGTCATGTTTCGAACAGCCAGAAGAAGACCAGCAGGGCATGCAGGAGGAGAACACCTTCGAGGTGACGGAGGCCATTCCTGATGTTGAGCTGTTTGGGTTCAAAACCTCCACACGCTCCATCCACGTCCTCAGTGGGGCGTAAGTTGATAGATTCTACAGTCCATTTACTTTATCACTCAGTGTAGTGGAAATATATCACAATAATAACCAGATTGTTGTTCTACTCTCTTACAGGTGGATAGCCTACTCCCATGTGGACTTCTCTGGTGACCAGTACGTCTTAGAGAAAGGTTTCTATAACAACTGTGCTGACTGGGGCTCTCAGGACACTCGTATCTGCTCAGTGCAGCCCATCCTGTTGGTGAGGACCGCTGTGAAGTCTTCAAATATTGATTTAATCAGTGCGTTCATGTTCTGATGTTGCTGACATTTTTGTTGTGTTGACTTTCAGGCTCCAGGGTGACAACTCAAGGTCCAGGAATGAGGTAGCTGGGCTTGACTTTCTAAGTGTTATGTTGTTTTATGCATCGCAGTCTTTTCCAATACTGAATTTTATGTGGCAGTTTTATGTCGCTTTTAGAATAGACTTTATAGAAAACATAACTTGATTCTTGGAAAAGACAAAAATACAGTGGATAGAGTTTTTAAAACAAAGGCAAACATTCTCTTAATTTGGCACAGGAAAATCCCTTTTTTTTTTTTGGCACAAAAAATGTAAGGAAACTGATGCGCTTTAGAACACAAGGGTGGACTTACCTTAGGCTCAGCCAAAAGCACCCACACATTTTTCCTGTCATGTCCTCTACCTGGACTTGAGAATTCAAATGTTGTGAGTGAAATAAAAAATAGTGTAGTGCACTGTGTGGCCAGAAGGACCTGTAATCAATAGACTAGTCACCAAAACTTGGTCTATGACATCTGAAAATAAGGTAAACTAGAATGTGCTCAGATCTCCGCCGGGCAGCCACCTTAGCTAATAGCAGCCACTCTAGACAGTTCTTGTCATTTAAAGCAGATGCACCACGGGGTGTTTTAGAAGCTAATAAAAATACACACTGCTTCTCTTCGTGACAGAGCCAAGTTATTCAGAGCACATCATGTTTTCCTGCTAGCAAACACTATATCAACATAGATATAATGTAATTATGAGGATGAGAGCATTGTCATTAACTGAAACACAGCCAGTCTTTGATCCATGTTGTTGATAACAGGACTTTGAACGGTATTAACTTTGTCCGTCACAACAATAAACACAGTTTAAATAGAGCAAAAGGGAAATAATTAAACTACACAGCCTACTGACTTACTTATGGCAGAAGCACAAAGGCAGCAAAACGCTCCATGCTCCCAGTGTGGTATGGAGCCCTGAGATATACGGAACAAAACGGGGTTACAGCTCCTTCTAGTGGAATTCTCCCTGCTGACTCCCTTAGTCATGATGGCGCTGAAAATAATAAATACAGGGGCTAATTCAGCTCGTATCATGCCTAACTCTAGTGGATCATAACATATTGGGTATGAAATTACTCAGCAGAATCTCTGCTTCAAAATAAGATCCAAACTTTTCCACATTCTACGATCTCAGCTTTTGAGCCACAGTAAAGCCCAAAATGTGGCCTGCAACAGACGGTAGGGATTGTTGTTTTTAGCTGAGCCAATTTCACAAAAACTTGGGCCCCTAATTGCTAGTTCCGAGGAGTAAGGAGTCACCACAACCACAGGAGATCCTTGAGCATAGAGTCATAAATTTGCATGCAAAACATTAGGCTTACTGGTCCAGTAGTTGTAGCTGCAGACTAGGGTTGCCAGCGATATACCAGTTTCAAGGGTATACCATGATAGAATAGTTGACAGTCATACTGTGTATATTTGTGTATCTACCATATTGAAGAAAAGTGCAACTGGAGGGATAATTTCTCCTTTAATCTAGTTATTTTCAAAAGGGGGGACTTTTAGTACACACTTCCATTATGAAAACGGTTTCAAGCTTCAATGATAAATAAATAATAGTAATAAAACTTTGGTCTGCCAAAAGTAACCCTTTCATTTTCATTCCGTTAAGGGTCATTCTGACTGATGATAATATATATTCTGTAATACTGTGATCCCGTGAATATGCGATATTTTCTGAGACAGTTATCGTACCATGAAAATCTCATACCATTTCAACCCAACTGCACACAGACATGCACTCACACACACACACACACACAGCCAAATGCAAGACCCCCTCCAGGTTAATGTCTGATGGAGGAAATAATTCCTCCACAGGGGCAGAGCAACATTGCAGTGGCAGCACTTTTGAATTCAGTGCTTGAAAGGCAAAAATAATTAGGAGAATAAAAGTCTTTAGGCCATAAATGTGTTAATCTGATCTTTCAATTTCCTTTTCTTTACCTGTATCTATCTTTGCCTGTTAGATAATACTGTACTCTGAGCCAGACTTCAAGGGCGACTGTCATGTCTTCGACCGCAACCAGGAAGCCACGCCAGAAAAATTAAAGACTAAGTCCTGCCGAGTGTCAGGGTGGAAGGTGAGAGGTCTTTACCAAAGCGGTATAATGATCCAAAGAGAGAGGAAACAATGGGGTTAAAGTCTGTAAAACAGAAAGAATGTAAAAAATAATATGTAAAAAGACGACTAATACATTAAGGGTGAGCCACAAAATATATGTGATGGTGAACTAGTGAGGTACGTTATGAGATTGGGGAAGATTAAAAAGATGGCATGTTGTAGCTGATAGAGAATCCATAACATAATTCTGTGTGTTTCAGCTGGGTGATCTACGAGGATAAACAGTACTCTGGGAACTTGTATGTCTTAAGTGAAGGAGACTACCCCAATTTAACCAGCATGGGATGTCCATCTGACTGCAACATCCGCTCTGTCAAGGTCGTGCCAATGGTGAGAAGTCACTCATATATAACAAAAAATGCTCTGTATTCTTTACTTTGTCTTGCTCTGAACCTCCGTGTCTCCCCGGTCTCCCTCGTCTAGAAATTCTCAGTTCCTTCCATCTCTCTGTTCGGTCTCGAGTGTCTGGAGGGCAGAGAGATCACCACTGACACAGAGATCCCCAGCATGGTGGAAGAGGGCTTTAACAACCACATTCTGTCAGTCAGAGTCAACAGCGGCTGGTACGTGTCTCTCTGTGTGTGTTTGGTGAGACTGTTTGGCCTTGAACTTTGCACAAGTTTATTTGCATTGACACACTTCATAAAATATCTGTTTTTTGCTTTGAGTGGCAGCTTATCCTCTTTTTTTTATGACAGTAAGACAGTTAAAGTAAACCACATGTACTGGACATTTGTTGTTTGTCAGCTGGAACACTGAATTAAACAAAACCAAAATGCTTGCTGTGGGTCCCTCTTTATGCCATGTGATAGTTAAGCACCAAATTATTCTCTAATTTTGCATCTCTTCCTTTGCAGTTGGGTGATATGTGAACACAGCAACTACAGGGGGCGCCAATTCCTTCTGGAACCAATTGAAATCACCAACTGGCCGAAGTTTAGCTCGCTGCAGACTATTGGCTCCATGTTCCCAGTCAGACAGGTTTGTCAACAAGCCATTTTAACAACCACTTTTTTACATAGTCATAAAGAGCATGTTTAAAAAGACAAACTTTGCATCCTCGCCATCATTAGTGAATTGTTTTTACCTGACACAGTATGGAATGCAGTGTTCAACGCATTAGTTGATTCTAAAGAGTTGAAGAGTGCATTTTTCTTGTTACTTTGGACTGATATTAACTTTTAATAATAAGATGAATTAGATATTAACGATGTGATGATTTGCTCAAAGCGCAACATTTAACAAAGCCCCAATTTTGGATGGCTTGTAGTGAGTTAAAGAGAGTTATAGTTGCAGTTTTATGCTTTTACAGCACTTAATTAACATCTCCAACAGTAAAATGACACCATGGCTGCAGTCAAATGGTAAAATAAATTCCATCCTGTGTCTGTTCCTTGATGACCTCGATGGAAAACATCATCAGGTCAATAAAAGATGTGAGAGGAAACTCATATGAACTCAGGAAAACACTGCAGTGCTGAGAGAATCTGACCGCACTTACACTAGGCTCCATAATAATGCAGCGGCAGATGTTATTGATGTGGGTCTGCTGTGGTGAAACTGCAATGTTCCAATAACCCGGTCAAAAATATTATGTCATTACCAAGGCTGGAATTGAAATTAAAAAAAGGAATATAGGCTACTAGCCACAAAAGTGAATTGATGGTTGCTCATGCTCACCTTCCTGTCCTCTTATAATTATCAACATACATCCTTTGTATGAAAAAAAAAGGTAAATTAACAAAAGGCATATCATTCGTTTTTGTGAATGGCCACATGGTGCGCCATTTTATATGTTGCTGCCATAAGGAACTGTGCAACGGCGTTATCTCCTCTCCTTTTGTAAAGGATGTTCCAGTGCACCCTATGCTCAAGGAGATAAGAAGGGAAGCACCTTTTAGCGTTTAGAGAATTCGACCAGCTCTTATCATAGCTGCCACTTAGATACCTCTGGGTCATTTTACTCAGTTAAGCAGAAAAGCCCTATTTGACCGCAGCCCATGACAAGACAAAGCTTGTTTCCCATAATACCCCTCTGTAAAGGGATGGAAATAGTGTAAAATAGTAAACATGTTATATTTGTTATGTTATTCTGTGGTATCTAATAATTTGATTTCCTTGTGTAGGGTAAAAACAAACATGGCTCCACTGATCTGTGACTCTGTAAGACAATATATTGTGATATTTTGCCTCCCACAGAAGCGCCACTATTTCCGTGTCAAGAACATAGAGAGAGGTCACTTCATGTCAGTACAGGGTGGCGTGGAAGAGATGAAATCAGGACGAGTGGTGGTGACACCAGAAGTGGAGCCCATGAGCGACATCTGGTTCTACCAAGACGGTTTCATCAAGAGCAAGGTAATGCATGATTAAAATGTTATAATGTTGGCAGCATCTTGAAAACCTGATCCTGCATCTGACCTTGTTTATATTGAGCTGGTCTAATTATGTACGATATTTGTGTTCTGTAGTTGGCCCAAAACATGAGCCTTCAGGTGATGGGCAACATAGAGCCGGGAGCCAAGGTGGTTTTGTGGAATGAGACCCGACAGCCCATCCAGACCTGGGCAGCCAAGATGAGCGGCCTCATCACCAGCCTTACCTTCCCTGGCTGCGTCTTGGATGTCAAAGGTATGAGAAACTACAATTACTACCTGGCGGTTGTATGCTTCCGAGAACCAGTGAAGTTGCAATTACAGTTTACGTCCATGTCTGGCCAGACTCGTATGCCATGACAGTTGACAATGCTTCAAGTAATGTTTGAGGCCTTACCACCCCAGATCTCTTCCAATCTTAGAACCTAAGCAGGGTCGGTCATGGTTAGTTCTCGACTGCCTGGGAATACCCAGTGCTGTAAGACTGGGTGGCTGTGGCTCAGGAGGTAGAGCAGGTCGCCCTCCAATCGGAATATCGGCGGTTCAATCCCCCGCCCTTCCAGTCTGCATGCTGAAGTATCCTTTGGCAAGATACTGAATCTGATAGCTGTGCCGTCAATGTGTTAGTGTGTTTAAAGTAGCAAGTGGCACCTTGGTGTGAATGTGGGTGTGAATTGGTGAATGTGACTGTAGTGTAAAAAGCACTTTGGGTGGTCAGAGGACTAGAAAGGCACTATACGAGTGCAAGTCCATTTGCCATTGAGATATGGATGTTGCTGCAAAGAAGCTACATATTCTAAAACATGCTTAAAAAATATCTTCAACCCAGCGGCACAGAAGATATATAAAATCAGCACAGTCTCAAGATGGACACCAAAGATTAGTGTCTCCGATAGCGTATCAAATGTCTCCCCTACTGTTGGACCTATGACCTTTGACCATTGACCTCTGAATTCTAATTCGTCCTTGGGTCTAAGATGATGTTTGTGCCAAATTTGAGGAAATGCTCTCAAGGCCTTCTGAAGTGTCGCGTTAATGAGAATGAGACAGGTTCAAGATCACAGTGACTTTGACCTTTGACCACCAAAATCTAAAATTTCCTCAAGGCGTTCTTGAGGTAGTGCATTCACAAGAACGGGACGTACAACCTGAAAACATAATGCCTCCGATGACGGCTGTTGCCGGCAAAAGCATAGTAAAAACATGGGCGTTGGCTAACTGCATACAGCATTTATAAGACTTTGCTTCCCTTTGCTAAAAATTAAGATGTAAGATTAATTTAACTTTCCTTTCCTAAATTTGGGCTACAATTGAACTTGTGCTAACATGATTATTTTCCTTTTCCTCAGGTGGTAAAACTTACGACAAGGACCATGTGGTGATGATGCCAGAGAGCGAAGAGAGGCCAAGCCAACAGTGGAAGATAGAGCTGCTCTAATCTGCGATAAAAACCTCATGTTTCTCTTTGCTGTTTTCCTCCGCAGTGCATCAACAGTGCCTCTCTTTACAACTGCAGAATATACCATAAATATTCTTGGAACCACTGCCACTGCTTTTTTTTTTTTAAACTCAATGATCCATGTAACTAGTACGAACATTGTAAATGTAAAAATTCAACTGAGCCCTGAAAAGCTGCATCAGACCGTTTAGTGCTTTCCATACTTTTGTGTTATTGTTCATGAAATTATTCCATTTTCTCCAAGTCAGATGAAGCAAAAGTAATAAAAAAAAAACCTTAAGTGCCTGATCCTCTGCAGCAGCTGGGTTCATCATGACCCGCAAAGCAAATACATGTGTTTTTGAGGATGTCCAGAACGACTGTGTCCAAACCCAGCATGGACAGAACAGAGCAGTAATTGCATCTATGATTAGACCTATTCAGTGTCTTTGACTTTGACCTTTGTCAGATGATATTATTTGTCAATAATTTGAGTATTCAAAGTAGAATCTCCGTGTTTGTATGATTCCAGGCTCATGCAAATTCCCCGACTGTAGAAACACGTGTAGCTTATGCTTTTAAATCTTTGTTTACAATGGAGCTAACCTCATTTCTGGACATGATTTTCCTGGAGTGAACAGCAAGTGGCTACCAGTGCTTTATACAGATAGTGGACTAATGAAGCCAAACAAATGCGTAGTGTGCAGGAAATGTATGCTATGCTTTTTAAGGTATTTTTTTATATGTACTGTATGTATCAGTTTGTTTTTTGGGAGATGTTGCACTTATGTATGCATTATATCACAGTACATTGTGAAGTGCAATGACATGGGTTGTGTGTGTTCAGTTACCCTGTTTCTTGTTGTATTTTTGTTATTATTGTTACACAAAAATAATGTTGTCGGCATCAGCTGTATGTTAATATTTGATACTAAAGAGATGATGTCAGATGTTATGTAAGAGGGAGTGGTTTTGAAATACTGAATAAAAATAAAACTTGTTACATAAAACAAAGCTGACTGATTTGTATTTTTAAATGGCATAAGAGAAGTGGAAGATCTACAGAGGTCTCAAATTTCCTATTGCTCTGCAGGTTTAAAAAACTCCAAAACATTAAAATCAAGGAGATCACATTGATGTTCAGCTCTTTTTTTCTCTTTTTCTATCTTTTTATACAGCACTGATCAGCCCTGATCACACGTTTCCTCTCTGTTCTGATCAAGAAAAAAATGGATGTGCATATTTCTGGGCAGTAAACTGCTTGGTTGATGTCATTCTGGCTTTGGCTTTAATGGAATATTTTGTTCATTCATTTACTTCAAATGTTTACCCAGGCTTTCTTCCATTCATACCTGCCTCTCCTGCATTCGTCCATTCAGACTTTCATCTATTCATTTTCCCTGCCTGTTTGAACTCAGGGTTCAAACAGGCAGGTAATTGGTTTGTATTTCTGTAGATAATGGCTGTCTGAAATGCACCAAGGCAACAAGGAGAACAGCACAATACTCTTTATTTATTAATACGTGTATAGAAATATGTATAATGCTATAAACATACTATAGTACTAACATTTCAAATGAAAATGCTTAAACTGTGCGTACCTAAAATGTAATTTAATATGTCCTGCTAAGTAGTCACGTTCATGAATGTAGCGTTCATAATTAGTGACGAGTAAGAGAGCAAGAGTTCAAAAACAATGCAATCCTGGCTCCAAACGGGAACTATTCCGAAGAGAACTGCAGACCAGTAAAAGACCATCTAGGGCAACCCTGTTGAAACTCAAGTGGACAACAATCAACTGAGTACAAGCACTAGTGGCTACTTAAGCAGCGGCAGTGAGGTCTCCACAGCATCTGATGGGCAGGCCCTTGTGTTGTGTAAGAGTTATGTGGAAGAGTTTAAGTGCCAGCTCTAGTACTAACCCTTTGTACAGGGTAGCTGTGGCTGGCAACAGTCAACAATAAGTAGTCTGCTTCTTAGGAATAGACCTGGAGCATGGACTCATGACCCTCCTTAAATCATACCATCTCTACAGGGTCTAATTGCCAAAGACTTTCCACATTTTCTATTCTTGTGTGCACATGTCAGTAAATATTCTTTCTACTATAAAAAATAAAAACAAGTCTCCCCTGATTGATATACTTTCTGAGGTGGTACAACCATAACAATGACCAGAGGAGGAAAAAATACAGATAACTGCATAAATTTAAAAAAAAAATCTTATTTAATTAAACTGTTTCTTACGCCTTAAATAAAGCTCCAACCGCTGAGTGCTTATTTTGATGACGACAACAACATCTTGACACTAATGTCAGCGAGGTAGCTTGAATAATGCTACCTTAACAGAGGGTTTACTACACCGTTAACAATAAGCTTACAATGTGCGGCGGATAACAGCACAACACTCACCAGCAACATGTAATGTCCCACTGATCTGCTTTTTTTGTTGTTGTTGTGATAGGGTCTGACTGACATATCGTAAAGCTCCAAATAGACAGAAAAGGAGCATCTTTCTGAAAATTTCACAGATTTTCGACCAGAAGCTCTCAGAGTGACCACACAAAAATAATTGGAGAACTCAGAAAGAAGACTCTGGGTGCAGTGCTTTTACTTCATATACACTCTCTCCTCATGGAAGAACTGAAACAAGATGCTGGCGCTCAGAAAAAAAAAAGTAATGTGGACAATCAGCCTTTCTCTTCAACTGACAGTTCAGTTGCTTTCACCTTTTTTGTTTCAAATGGACAGCACATATTAGGTTAATATTACGAGCCTGCTGTTGATCATCTTTGTTTGTATTAACCACACAGGTCTCATATTACTTTGCAGGTGAACAGCAGGTAGAGGTGGAGCAGCACAGAGTATTGGAGAGTTCAAAACCATACAGGGAAAACATTTGTTCAGTGGTTACATCATGTTCAGGTATGACTTTGTTTTCTACTGGATTTTTTGTGAGAGGCACTAACTTAAATTATCTGTGACTTGTGGCTGCTGAGTTTTAAAGTGAACGTGATATGTCTGTCTTTGTCTCTCTGGAGACCCTCTGTCTTTCTTTTGACTGAGAGAAAAGGGCAGATAACGCTTGTGGAGTATCAAATTGTTATCACCAGCAGCCACAAATGCAGGCGCTGAAAAGCCCTTTTGTTATCTCTTGTGACACATTTCAGTTTTCAGGTTTTAAAGCTGAAAGATAATCAGGTGATGCATGAGCAAACCAGTCTTAGGAAGATCTGTTATACTCTGAAACCAGAGTTTGCCCCTCACTTACTCACAGAGATGACTGGCATGTTGCCTGGTGGGTTTGTTTTTAAGATATCTCCCACATCTTGGAGACAAGTTGTTAAAGTTCAAAGCTGTTAACTTGAAATCCTCAGGAGTAAAAAAAATCTTCAGTGAAGGGGATAAATTGTATAGCCCAAGAAAACAATAATTCCTCACATTTTCCACCAAATCAGTCGCAAAATCTAGAGCTTGTGGTCATTTTACTACAAAGGCCACCTGTGAACAAACCTGCCTGTCTGGATTCCTCTCCCGCACAGAATGTTAGTTTTTTTACAAGTGGGTTGTTGCGTTATTTCCACAGACCAATAGTGTTGACAAAGCGGTGAAGGTACTGAGCACCAATTGGTCAGCTGTGTGATCGACAGTCAGGTGAGTAAACTGCAGCAGGTGAGACACAGTGAGGGTGTGACTGAGATACAGGGCTGATTACCGGAGGTTGTGAATTTAACTCTATCCACACACCGTCCTTAGCTGACACAGAGCTCTGTTACAGGTAGGAAAAATGAGCATTCTTTAAAGATTCTGTAAGAATATGTTCTTGTGTTATTCTGTCAGGTGTTTGTCTGGCATGTCAGGTATCTAAGTCTCTCATAGATAACACTTTAAGTTTTAAATTATTTTGTTTATATAAGAACAAGTCATTAATAAACTGTTATCATGGGATTAATAAACAAGAACTCAAATTTAAAGTTAGGGTACTTATATTTTGCGTACTATTCAAACCTCCATTTTGGATTTAATGTTATTTTCATAGTGTGCTCATGTGCCTATTAATGTAAACGTCATTTACAGTATATTTCTGCTTATGCATGGACCATTAACTCATATTCTCTCTCACAGTTAAAACCAAGCCATGGACCCTGAGTACTTCAAATCTTATGTAAGTGGACTTTTTCATGCTCTGTCTTTCCTCTGCCATTGCACAATGACTCTGTTAACCAAGACACCACATTTGCAGATAGTATAATCTACTGTTTTGTGTTCTCTGATTATCTGCATACCTTCTAACATTATCTGCAAAAGCTTCTACGTGTTTGATGCCTTCAGCATGCTGGAATGCTGCACTGTGAACAAATGTTTCCGGTTAGCTTTTAATGTAAAGAACATTGAGCTAACAAGGAGTTCATGATCTGATCTTCTACCTAATGTGATGTTAAAGACATAGCCAGACAGGGCAGTGGTTCCTCCTGAATAATATTTCAGTCCTCCTGCTGGCTAACTATTTCTCCAACCTGCTAATTTTCCAAGCTACCTCCGGTGGTTACAGCAGGAGTAAAGAATATTTGACATTCTTGAAATTCAAACATGATGAAAACTGTGTTTATCTTTGCTCATCTTCTGCCAGTGCCTACAGGGTATGTCGGTGTAAATCATCATCTCGTTTCTTCTGTTGTCACCTATACAGCTCGTTACCTGTCACTCACTTATCACATTTTTTAAAATATATTTTTAAACAGACAGGATGTGTGTTCAGCGTCAGGGTCAGTCTTTACAGTGTGGTTTCGGCTTATCTAATTTCTTGTCTCATGTAGGAGATGTGTTGGGGCACCCTTGGAACGGTGCGACCCTTCTCCAATTTCCATCCTGACCGTGATGCCTTGGATATCCAGTCAGCTCTGGAGAAGAAAGGTAGAAGATTCAAACTGGTTTGTAATGCCAGAGTGGCAATGTTGGATAATGTACACAGTCCAATTTTCTTTTGCCTATTAACACTCCTCTCCCTATTGTTAAATATTGTATCATAACATCATGTACCTTGCTCAGATGTGGGGACTCTGGTGAGAATCTTGACCAACAGGACCAACGCTCAGAGACAACTGATCGCAAATACCTTTGAAGAAATTACACAAAAAGTAAGGAAACAAATGATATGACAGCACTTGTTCCTGAACTCAATTTATAAGATAAAAAAAAGGCTCTAAAAAAGTATTGAGATACTAAAACATGATATTCAGAATAACAGTATCCAAGTTCAAAGTCACAGCAGCCCCTTATGTAAAATCCTCGCCCAAATAATCCATGTTAAGCAATACAAAAGAATGTAGCATTGCAGTGACAACAAAGTATGTTGCAAATGTGCTCTTGCCCATCTGTAACTTCCAAGTGTTTGCTGTTCAAATATTATTTAAACAGTCTTAAGGGACTTGAACACACCTTTGTTTGAAGAGGGAGTAGCATGAGCAGTCTAAACTAAAGTACTGTCACTCACAGTGAGGTAGAGAATGAATATGATGCTGTAGGGTTATATATAAACTGCAAGGGCATTTACTGTTTCTTAGCACTATAAAAAACATAGCAGTTTGTCACTTTTCTTTCCCCTAGAGGTATTTCTTTTACACACGGAGGTGATAGTATCAGTAGACACATTGTTTCACACTGACACTTGTGGTAAAACAGCCAGGAATCTCTTTTTAGTTGCTGTCTTACAGACAATCAGATTATCTTTGGGAGGTCCAAAAACAGAGGCAGGATTTGTGTATTACTGAATAGGTTAGTACATTTTAACAAGAATAAAATAGATTAAAGTGAAATAGCTGCGAGTTAACTACACGCACCTCTCCTGCCTGTTTCAGGTCTGCGTCTTTACCATCAGCTGTCCAATGAAGGCGAAAAAATTCCCCCAAAATAGACTTGGAAAAATAAAATAACGCTAACAAAAAATCACAATTTGTCTGTGCAACAGCTCCAATTCTTACTGACAAATTACTAGAGGTGAGACAGAACTGAGGTGAACAATATTGGCTAATCTGCGCATGGTGACCCCTCACAGTGATATAAGAACGCTTCCATCTGAGTGCATATTGTTGCGCTTACACCACCAACACTTGTCAAAGATAAAAGGTAGTGGCAAAGTTGTCTGTTTTCAAAAATGTTTAACTCCTAGCTAGGCCCCTGGGTATAGATATGCAGAGGGCCCCGCCACCTCTCTTACATACTGTAGGAGCAAGACATAGACTTTGTGGTGATTTTACATCTCTTTGTAGTTGTTAATGGGTTTTTTTGTAGTTTTGTGTCTCTTTGTAATCATTTGGCTCTTTTGCAGTCATTGTGTGTCTCTTTAAGGTCATTTTGTGTTTTATTGGGGTAATTTTGTGTCTCTTTTGAGATGTTTTTGTGTCTATTTTGGTTGTTTTGTGCTGCGTTACAGTCATTTTGTGTCTCTTTAAGGTAATTTTGTGTCTTACTGAGGTAATTTTGTGCTTCTTTGAGGCGTTTTTGTGTCTATTTTTGTTGTCTTGTGTTACTTTATAGTCAGTCTATGTCTGTTCTGGTCAGTATTTCTCAATTTGAGAGACATTTTGCAGGCGGAGGCCAGGGGGTCCCTGACACTTAGGGCCTGTAGGCCCGTTCAGTAATCCATATATGGTGGTGAATGTACTTTGATTTAAGTACTGTACCTAAGTACAATTTGAGGTACTTGTACTTAACTTGAGTGTTTTGACTTTTTTGATGCATTACACTTTGTTCTATACTTCTGTATTTCCTTTTGGAAGCCAATATTGTACTGATAACTTCAGTACATTAGTTACAAGCAAGGCAACTTTGCAGATAAAATCGCTAATACATTATAATGTGATATTATGTGTAAACCTACCCAGCAATATATAATAATATGATAGCCTGACCTTTATTAGCTTTAATGCTTACACATCGATCCATCACTAATTATAACCCAGTGATATTATTCTGAAATGGGCCATTCTGCATATTGAGTACTTTAATTTTCGGTGCTGTAAATATACTTTGATGCTAATACTCATGTACTTTTACTAAGATTTTGAATATAGGACTTTTACTTGTAACAGAGGTTTTTTTTGGTATTGCTTTTGTGTGGCACTGCATATTTTAGAGTTGATTTTTCCTTTCAACCTACCAACAGAAGACCTGCAGTGACTCAAAGCTGTTTGTCTGATCTGCTGAGCAAACCAAAGACAATGTCTAAGATATGTGAAAACATCCGTGTTTATTCTGGCTTTGTGGCAGGACCTGGCAGTTGGTTTGAAGAAAGCTCTGTCTGGAGATCTGGAAGATCTGCTGCTGGAGCTGCTGATGCCTCCTCTGCAGCATGAAGCTTACCGCCTGCAACAGGCCATGGTGGTGAGTGGGTGTTTTTGTATAAATGTTTTGGGTGCCTTAGGGTGAGTGGTTTTAGGAGGAGGCAAGGATTTTGCCTTGTCTTTGCCATATCCTAGGATATATACAGCATGTGGTGTGTGTGTGCAGGGTTTAGGCTCAGATGAGGAAACACTACTGGAGATCCTGTGTACGCGATCTGGAAGGCAGCTTCGAGAAATCAGTGCTGTGTACAAACAGTGTAAGTAACACCACTCCTCTTTCCCCCAAATGTTTTGGCTGATTGTTGTGGACATTTAAACCTATAATCCATAACCTCTGCTGTTCTAATATTTGTTATATTGTTTGTTTGTCTCCCTTTTCAGTGTATAAAAAGGACCTGGAGAATGAACTGATAGCGGAAACCAGTGGAGACTTTGCTAAGCTTGTTGTGGCTTTGTTGAATGTAATTTGATCATTTATTTTCTTTGCCATCACCTTTAACCTCATAAGTAAAGCAAATAGCCTTGATACTGTTAGAGACAGTCAGTAAGGCTTTAATAGTCGGCATTGATCCCCCATTTTTCATATTATTGAAACAATCTGTCTTGGATATGAAACACCAGTGGAGCAACATCACTGCAGGATTTCTGACAGGTTCCTCTGAAACACTAGATAATATTTATTACTTTTTTATGCTTGCTATTATGAGATTATTTAATTTAGATATGACCTTGAAATTGCAATGTCTCACTCCTCTTTCCCAACAGAAAGAAGATGTTGCTTCTGGGGTCCAGAGAGATATTGAGGTATTATTTTCCATGACACTTTAATAAACAAACATTGTGATCTTTCAATATTATATTTCCTATTACATAGGAGATGTACCTACCCAAATTGACATACACCCACCCTCCAGCAGGCATACCACTTAACTACCAAAAAATACGTTATTACTTCCTTCCTCCTTACTTCCTTTAATCCTTGTAATCTGCCAGCCCTTGCATGGAGCGTAGTTTTATTGTTTTTATTCCTCCAGTCTCTCTATGCATCGCTGAACGGGAAAAAAGCAGAAGCAGGACCGTGGATTGACACACTGACCTCCAGAGACTCAGACCATCTCAAGAAAGGTGAGCCTGTTACATATTTTCTGACATGCAGTCGGTTTTGCACATTTGTGTCTATGTGTTAGAAAGTCTTAATAGTTTAAAATATGCAAAGGTTTATTCCTCTGACCTTGTATGTTATCGTATGTTGACAGTGCTGATGGGAGTGGAGCTGATGAGCGGACAGATGGTGGATCAGGCTGTGGAGAAAAGGTTTTCAGGAGACTTTCGACTGGGTTTGAGAGTTTTATGTAAGCATTGTATGAAATACTGTGTGAGTGATAAGTATGGAGTGTGCATGTTGATTAGTCACTAATATTTCTTGATATCTATGTCCTGACAGTACAGTGCATTGAAAACCCCTACGCCTACCTTGCCAAAAGACTAGCTAACACAAAGGTAAGAAGATGCCATCAACATAAACTTTTCATATATATAAAACCACATTTTATATGAACATTGGGCATTGTAACATTGTATATAAGACAGAATATAATATAATATTTCCTTGTTGATGATGTCCTTTTTTAGTTCACGGTAATGGAAATATTCATATAGACATATGAAGTAATTGTTATTGTTGCCATGTATACAGTATGTATTTTGATAGCTATTTTAAGGCTCCTTGTGTAGGCTATAAACTGTGCTCATATATTTTCCTTTGCCTTTTTTCTCTGCCTAGACCATAGAAAAGCTCATTTGTAGTTTACAGATATGCAAAGGTGACCAATAATAATCAGTAGTCCCACTGAAGGCAATCCTGTGTGTAATTTAATGAACATTTCACACGGGTAGGAAATATTCTAGTGTCTGAGATTGTAATAATTCACACACATGACATTTCACTCTTCCAGACATCAATAATGCAAGGGATCATGGTGTCTCACTCTGAGGATGATCTGCTGTGTATCCGAGCTGCCTACCTCAAATTAACAGGCACTTCTCTCTACACTGCTCTACAGGTTGGTCACACACATTCATAATACCGTGCTACATACGACACCTTGAAATACTTGCATAAACTTTCATGTACTTTTATGATAGTGTGTTTTTATATTATCCTTTTAAGGGAAAAATATGGGCATTTTTACATGTGAACTTTAATTTTTTCCAACAGAAACAGTTCAAAGGAGATCATCTACAGGCTCTGCTGGCCATCTGTCGATCTGAAGACTAAACAAAGCCTACACATTTTGAATAGAATACATTTTTATTCATTTATATAACTCCTTTTCCCTCCTGAAGCAGTCTGTGTATGGTAATGCAAAAATAAACTTTATGTTATATTGCTACTTTTGACATTTTATGGGATGCAATTCGATTGAATGCCTTGCCTGTGTTTTAATGACTTATACAAATACATGCAACTTTGATATTTTATGAGTGCAGTTTGGTTATTTGTTTTTATTACTTTATATGTCTGCCACAGTATATCCTCTTCATGCTGACAGTGTTTTATTCAAAATAGTGTTTATAAATAAAGAATGATGGCACTCATTTTTTTGTCTTTTTTGTTAATGTTATAATTTTATTTTAATATTTCAAACTTAATTAACTCATCTAACATTAGTGCTCTGCCACATGTACATTAGTAGCCTCGGTCGTCACATCACTTTCTTATTAACAAAACTAAGTACATTTACTCAAGTCTGTATTTAATTATATATTTTTTTTAATTGATACCTTTACTTGTGTTTTAATCTCATGTCACTTTTTACTTTTTCTACTTCTACTCTTCTACACTTCAGAGGAGAATGTCATCCTTTTTACACCAATTATTTGATAACTCTACTTTACAGATTAAGATTTTTTCAGCACAAACCATATGAACCAAACTTTGACAATTAGTCGGCTAATTGGCGAATTAATTTCAAACTATTTTGTCATTTTTAACACAAAAACATTTCATGGTTCAGCCTCTCAACAATGAAGACTTGCAGTTTTCCTTGCCATTATTTAAATTTATTAATTGATTGCATTTTTTTGCCTTGAGTACTTTTGCTTTAATACTTAAATACATTTTCCTGATTCAACTTACATACTTTTACTTGAGCAACATTTTTAATGCAGGACTTTAACTAGTAACAGAGCAGTGTTTCACAGTGTGGTTAGTACTTTTACTTTAGTAATACCTCCTCCACCACTGCCTGGTGCCACAGACTTCAGATCTACATTACATGATTTTGCTAATCTGCAGATTAAACAAATACCTCAAGTTCATTAATATACATAATTACAGTAATTTAAGAACATTCTGGAAATGTTATACATACTGTACTGTACACAGATTTTACTTGATCCTTCAGTCCTTTCTCTGGATATAAATTAATCCAGCTCTACTTACATTTATTTCCAGAAACATTAGCACATTGAGGAACAAGAGTCTTAATCCTTTAGGGGTTTTTTTTAAGTTCAGTGGCAGAGTGTGTAGAGCAACACTGGCACGACAGAAAACAGCAGGGAAGCTTTGAATCCTGAGCCTCCACTGTGAGGGGTGGTGGTTTTGATGGTTGTTGGGGAAGTGGTTGTAGTCTTTGGTGGAGGGGTGGTCGTAGTGCTTGCAGTGGTTGTAGACGTGGTCGCCGTTGAAGGAGTGGTTGGGGCGACAGTCGTAGACGTGGTTGAGGCGACAGTCGTAGACGTGGTTGGGGCAACAGTCGTAGACGTGGTTGGGGCAGCAGTTGTAGATGTGGTCGTGGCGACAGTTGTAGACGTGGTTGGGGGGACAGTCGTTGATGTCGTTGGGGCAGCAGTTGTAGATGTGGTCGTGGCGACAGTTGTAGACGTGGTTGGGGGGACAGTCGTTGATGTCGTTGGGGCAGCAGTTGTAGATGTGGTCGTGGCGACAGTCGTAGACGTGGTCGGGGCCACAGTTGTAGACGTGGCTGGGGGGACAGCTGTAGATGTGGCTAAAAAGGCGGTTGTAGGAGATGCAGCAGTAGTGGTGGTTGGGGCGATGGTGGTTGAGAAGGCCTGGTTGGGAATAAATACAAAAAATGATTTGAATCATTGTGAAAAAAAAAAAAACCTACAGTGTGTATGCCAAAGCAAAGTTTCCAAAGCTACCACCAATCTATGAACATGAATTACCCAAGTCATTGCGTCAGAGACTACATGTTTTTTTTTACTTGTCTTGTCCTGTAGTGAATTCATTAATTAAATGTGAGATTGATTTCCCCCTTTGCTAACCTGTAGTTTATTCCATCAACAGTTTTGTTCCATGGACAAGTACAGTTTTACAGAACATGATTAAACATTTTGAGCAGAGGTTTAAAACAAAAACAACAAAAAAAAATGTCAGTTGCATTTTGTCATGTGCAAAGTGCCAAAACATTATCCTTGAATAATATTTTATAAAGTTTATAAGTAGTTACCTTTGCTAATGCCAGAGCCAGTATGCAGAATCTCAGAGCCAGTATCTTCATGGTGGAGAGCCAAGAGGAGGAAAGATGCACCAGAAATATTCCTGTAAATGTCCTGTTGCACAGACGGCAGGCTGATGTGTTTTAGTGCAGTGTAAGCTCCCTCAGCGTGACCTAGTCTACTCCTGCTTTCTTCTGGGAAACTGAGATGAAACGTTTTGTTCTTGCTTTTATACAAAAATATCACGTTTCAGGAGGGGTAGGTGTAAATTTATGACGTACAGAAGGGTATGACCTGGCCCTAGATCCAGGAAGGTTTGGGAGGTGTGCGTGACATATAAATGTGTGTGACCACACTTCACACTTTTTAATGACATCACACAGTTATAAGGAAGGATGAATTCTCATAATTAGCAAACCCCTTCAGTTATCCCCTCAATGACTGCTCATCTTTCTTGACCCCAAACTCAAATTTGTACTCAATGTGAATTTTAAAACATGTGACAATTTAAGGAAACATGATACATACAATATATTCTAGTTTTTTGAAGGCTTACAATGATGGAAATTTTCCACTTCCTCACTTTGATGTTGACAGCTGGTTTAATTTTTAACTTAAACAAATGTGTCTAAAAGGCTTCTTTATTATACACACTTCCCTGTACTGATGTAGCCTCATGTGATTTTTTTTTTTATTAGACATTCGTTGGGGCAGTTAAGATGCATAACCTGAAGCAGTTAGATGAATCATAAAGGGAAAATTGTTCATGCTTCCTCCTTCCCCCTGGTGGATAATTGACAAAGTGATAAACAAATAAGTTACTATATTATTTCCTCATGTGAGATGGTGTAAGTTGGCGTATAAAGGTCACTGTCGCAACCTTATTCACAATAAATCCTTGAGGCTTTTATTTCCCTTTTTTCTGCTATTGCAAAGCTAATAATAGTTCATCAGCCAGTTGGAGCCTCCAGTGGGAGCAGAAGCACAAAAGCATGAATGACACTTTTGTGATACAGTGATACCATCTTTGTCACTGCACTTGCTGACTCACTTGAGCATCATTCATGCTTGTGTCCCCTTTTATTCTATTCTTCTGATATGGACTTAATGGGCCATCTTATCGCACAACGTGTGGTAATAGAATTTAAATTTGCTACTCTATGTCTTTAAGCTGATATGGAAACTAGTTCTACCTGAAAAATATAAAACAAGTTTTAAGTCAAAAATGAGAAGATTTGTGATGGCTGTTGTCCAATATTTGGGTGTTGGCTAAGTATTAATATCAAATCGTCCCCATAACACACAACAGAAGCTTGTGTGGAGCCTCCCTCTTCCAAAGAATCTTTCTTTCTGACCTTTTTCATCAGATATAACTTTGACGTAATACCTCGACTGATTACTATCTGTAGTGTGTCATGGCAACAGTTGTTTTTACTTTCTTTCATATATATTCTATTCTATTATTATAACCGAATAGCCTGAGTGTTTATATCTCACACACACCTCCCAAACCAACTTCCTGGATCCTGGATCCTGTATTTATTTAGTGCTGTTTTTTTATGTATCATTATTTTAGATTTATTTTTATGTCATGTAAAGACAACTGTTACATATTGGTAATGAAGACATGGTTTTATTTGTAATATTTTACACTCTGTTTATTCAATGTTAAAATGTTGGACATACCAAAAAAAAGGCAATTACTTATACTAATGTACAATAATTACTAACTAATACACACACCAAAAAAAAAAAAAAAACAACACACAACTTTAAATGTCTACAGATAAGAATGACTATGTATCATATTTATACATGTATAATATATTTGATTAAATAAACATTTTCACGCAGGACAATAAATAGGCCTACAGTATGTACAAAGTGTAAATGTGATTTAGGACATGCCAACCTAAAATACAGATCAGGCAGCAGCAATCTAGTGAAATGCAAACAAACATGCTGAAACTTATAATGGTTCAAAGGCAAATGCTTTTCCTCATATATCAGTGCAGGACCTGATTCAGAATCTGTCAAAGCTGTTAGCTGATTAATAATTTGGCTCGGTCACTGTTGCTCACTAATTATTTATTAATCTCAGTTTTGTTTAACACACACAGCCGAAAATGTGTTCTCTCTCTGTAGAGAATATTCTAACAGTAAAGTCAGATGTGTTCAACAGTACTGTCAGACTCACTCCATCTCTGTGCCTCAAGAGGGCGCTTATTGCCAAAGTGCATGAAGAACAAATGATCCAAGCAGCAGACTGACAGAGGTGAAGATGTGGCTCTGTCCGTTCTTTGTGGGCTTGCCAGGTTTGGTCACAGTCATCGGGGTGGCAGTGGGCTTCTGGCCGCTGGTGGGTTTGTTTCCTGTTGGTTTGTTGCCTGTGGGATGGCTTCCTGTGGGGTTAGATCCTGTGGGGTTAGATCCTGTGGGTTTGGAGCCTGTGGGGTTGGAGCCTGTGGGGTTGGAGCCTGTGGGGTTGGAGCCTGTGGGGTTGTTGTTGGATGGCCCGGTTGCATTTGGGCGCTGACTGTATGGCATGGATGTGGTACCCGGTGTTGAAGAACCCTGTATGATGTGTGAAGGATAGAGGAGGAGACACACAGAGACTGATGACATAGCATGGCTTGTATATAATATCTATTATATTACAAAAAATACTAAAATAATATAAATAAATGTTCTAAGTTTGGCATTCAGTTAAATGACAAAGTGCAATAATAATGACAAATACAAGGGCAGGATAAGTGTTAGTAAGTATAAGTCTTATAAGTTAATGGACTGAATTAATTGGCTTTTTGCGGTATACATTGGGTCCTTTATATTGTTACAACAACAAAGAAGAGTGTAAAGTCAGATTTTTGTCTTCTAGATTTAGTATTTCACTCTTATCTCCTACTGTATCTACTTTGTAGCCAGTGAAGAGGATTTTTACCTGCGCACAGACGAATCCCAGCAGAGCCAGTGAAAACAGCCCCAGGACAAGATACTTCATGTTGGATGAGAGATGATTTCCTCTTGAGGACAAACAGACAGCTGAAGATATCTTACTAAAGCCTCACCGCTTTTAATGACTATTCAGTCTTTTCTTTTCTCTTCAAGGTCTGGCCCGGTCATACACACCTGTGTATCCTTGCCGAGAGTTTTGTAAAATGTGTTTTTTTTCCAGAGGCTGGCCTTTTATAAGGTATTCAGATTTTTCACCTGATACCTGTTTTCATTCAGGAAGCCTTTCCTCAGTCTCCACCCAGGCTATGGACCACAAATGCAAAACCTCACACTGAGCCAACTGAAATGAGTCCAGATATGGATGTAAGAGATACTTGTCTCTGCTGTCTTTGTTCAGCAAAATGCCTTCAACCCCTTACAGTAACTGCAGCTATTTTTATCCTTCAGTGGCTGTAATTGTCCATAGAATCTAATAAAAAAGCCGATGATTATTACCTAAAGATAAGTCATATTTTTAATGGCTTCACCTTGATGAATGAAGTGCAAAATAAAACAACATTCCTCTTATAAACTGTGTAGTGAGATGCTTCTCTTTGAAGCAGCCTGGGAGATCATATTCCCAGTAAAAATATGCGTTATTCTGAAGTTAGATTAAACATACAGCTGACAGCAATGCTTGGTGACTGTGCCATACTTTGGGTACTTAAACAGGCAAAAACTGTGTCAAATGTAAAGGTCCAGTGTGTAGACTTTAGGGGTATATATCAACAAAAATGGAGTATAATATAATAAGTATGTTTTCTTTTACCTGAAAATTACAATTATTGTGTTAGTGTTACCTTAGAGGGAGCCGTTTATATCTAGGGAGTGGGTCCTCGACAACAAAAATTGCCATGTTGCACCGCCATGTTTCTACAATTGCCTAGAACGGACAAACCAAACACTGGCTCTAGATAAAGTCATTTGTGTTTTTGCACCAGTCACCATTGTCAGCAGCTGCTCTGTGACCAGAGCTTTATTGAGTGTTTTTTCCCCCAGTTTTAATCACCAGGGCTGTTGGGTTTTGAGAGGAGGAGACTTCTGTGGATAATTTGGCCCTGGTGAAAACGTCCTAAACATCTGGATCAGAGAAAAGTTGAGCACATATGAAGTTACCAGAGAAAATAGGTGAGTTAACAGCAAGAACTAGGCTAGCAGCCCATTTTTGTCATGACAAACAGCTTAGAGATACTGATTTGTAATGTGAAGCTGCTTTATTCAGTGTTTTTATGAGTTTTTATCACTAGGTGGCTTTAAAGGCAGATCAGTGGTTCAAACCCTGGCTCCTCTAGTCCGCATTGGGCAAGATACTGGAACTTTAAAAGTTACTTTAAAAGGAAGAGACTTTCGCAGATACTTTGGCTCCCAGTAAAAACCTCCCTGTTTCAGATGGTTGCAATCTGCAATCATCACCACTGGATGCCACTAAATCCCCCTAAACCTTACACACTGTTCCTTTAAATATTGAAATTCAGCAATTACCCTCAATTAAACTTCCACCGTTACCATTTCCTGTTGTTTTAAATTTGATAGATATCTAAATGTAAGTTAGTTTCAACTTGAATTGCTTTTGAATTCCCCATTTAATCTTCCAAGAATATAAATCATCCTTCCAACCTGAAATCTATATTATCTCAAAAAGATTTGCCAGATTTTTGGCCAGGTTCACTGTTCATCATAATACTTAACAGTGATAAAACTGAGTTTCTCCTTGTGAGTATTAAATCTACTTTGGCTAAACTGTACAGTTTTTTCTCTAACCATTGACAACTCCAAGGTTAAGAGTCTAAGTGTCACCCAGGACCGAACATTGTCCTTTGAGGCCCACATCAAAAATGCTAATTGGTCTGCATGCTTTCATCTACGAAATATTAATCGTCTTTGCCCATTACTTACACCTCAGAGTGCTGCTATTCATTCTTTAGTTACATCTTGTATGGATTATTGCAATTCTTTCCTCTTTGGTCTTCCTCTCAAGTGTCTTCATAAACTCCAGTTGGTCAAGAGTTCATAACCAGAGCCCCTCCATAGATCATGTCACTCCTATTCTCTAGCAGCTTCACTGGCTTCCTGTTATATATCGCATCAATTTCAAGATTCTGCTTCTCACCTTCAAGGCCCTTCATAATCAAGCTCCTTTGTATCTGTCTGAACTCCTTCATATCTACATACCCTCCCATACTCTTAGATCCTCTTCTGAAATCAAGTCATATCACCATCTGCCTGCTTGACTACCATGGGTTCTAGATTCTTTAGACGTCCTGCCCCCTGCCTCTGAAACTCTCCCCAATGACATTTGCCTTATTGACTCCCTTTTCACTTTCAAATCCCGTCTGAAAACATACCTTTTCAAGCTGGCATATTCGGTCTGATTTAATGGTGACACATATAAAGACTTGCACTGATGATTTTATAAAAATAATTTTACACCTGGTATAGATAATTCCGATTTTTGTCTTGCCATTTTATTAACTTTTATTGTATATCACGGAATTCTTTGATTTTATGATCTATGGATACATTGCTACTTGTTTTGTTTTTGTGTCTTGCAAGGTGTCCTTGAGTGCTTTGAAAGGCATGAATAAATAAAATGCATTATTATTATTAGCATTATTTTTCTTATTATACACAACCTTGCACATAAAGTAATCGACCCACAGCGTAAGACATGCTCATTATTATCCAAATACTGTCACATCCATCAGCTTGCAGTGATTTTACAGATAAACTGACATCAACTGCTGTCACGTTCTGAGAGCTCGTGAACAGAGTCAGGAGGGAAAAACAAAACAAACCATCAAAGGTGGTTCAAGACAAACAGCCCGAATTTGAATGTGAAGTTGTTTGAATACAATGGACCTTTTTTCAATATTAAAGCTAAATGCAAATTAGGTGGCAGCTGCGAAGCTACCGTGTCCATCACTTTGTAGGACCAATCCAGTTCTGTTCCAACCATTTTCCTCACAGTTAGTAATGTTTTTCACTTTGAATAAAAAATGCATTTACTGTAGAGTCCAAGGTCAATTTAATTACCATTTTATTTGCCAAAACATCCAAAGAAATGTCATATCCTGTGTTTATGTTCACTGTGATTCAGCACTGAAGCATTGCATTATACATTATTTATTAAGATTGTGCGGAACAGTCTTGATCAAAAGTGGAAAAGTGCAAACAAAGCACTTCATAGCAATGATATTATACATATGTAAGAGTCATTGCAAGAGCCATTAAATAAGAGGCTCTGTCAAAAATCCAATATTTCTTTTGAAGAATGATGATTTTTTAAGTTTTACACCTTCAGCCCAATACACCGCAGATCAGAACAGAGATCACGGGCACCAGAAGTTGACTGCAGGGCTCGAACAAAGATAAAGATGTTGCAGCTGATGTTGCAGGACGACTAGTCCCAACACTCCCAGCTGATGACGTCGACTTTGTGGGCTGATGTGATGAAGTGCTGTTCATCGTGGTGCGTGAGGAGACAGCTGGGGTGAAGGAACTGGAAGGTGGTGTTTTGGTTGCGTTGTTGTGGTTGTTGGTGGTTGCACAAGTAGAGTTGTGACATGGCAGTGATGTGGTTGCTGCTGCAGGTTGGGTGGTACCAGTTGGTTTGGTGTTATTGCTGGTCATTGTTGCATTTGTGCAGGAGCTACAAGGTGTCACAGGAAACTCCTGTAAAAAAAAAACAGTTTCAATGCAAAAAAGCCTACTATAATATGGGTCCGTTCAGTTTGTTAAAACAACATATAACCTAATTTACATCTAGTGCTATCTAGCCATGCAGGTAGTTTTGGTTTTGTTTTCACAGATTCTGAGATATGCATCTTGCTCATTTGCACCTGGAGCAACAATGTCCCTGTTACTCTGCACACCTCACACTGTGAACAGTTATTATAGGGACTATTTCTTTGGTATAAAGTTACGTTCTGTGAAAACTGAAACTCACAGTGACCTCTGTCAGTTGTCCTGGGTAAGTGGGTCATTGTTAAAGGAATACTGCAACATTTTAAGAACATTTTTCATATATTTATTTCTTTTTAAGAATGACAAAATAGGATAAATAACAATCTCACGCCTGTGTGTCACACTCCAACACACTCTCACTGAAATAAGTGACATGTTCACAACCTTTAACAATGTTTTACTGGCAAGTGTTAGTGTGTATTTTGCAAAGCTGCGCAAAATACCCATGGAAAGTACTTTGCAGAGTTTTGTAAAATCCATAAAGTCACATAACAACGTGGACAGCGAGTGCCTTATCAAAAAGTCCCGGTTCAAATATGCACACAACTTTTTAACAACACATTATGTTGTGGTGATCATGAAATGTGTTAAAATTACATGTTGGCAACATGGAAACAATGCTATTGCAAAGTCTATTACAAAAGGCTGCAGTTTCATTGTAAAAGCTAATAGTTTGGTTACATTTTGGGAAAGAAGAACACTTGGTTTTAGAGAACAAAAAAACAACAAAACTAAACAAAACAGAACAAAAATAACTACATAATTTATATGTCCAACATGGCAAAAGATCCGTATTGACTTACTGACATTGTTTTCGTGTTGTCAGCATGTAATTTTAACACATTTTGTGCCCACCACCACACAATGCATTGTTAAGACTTGTGTCCATTTTATTTATTTCTATAGGACAGGATGTGTTCAGTCAGGCTTAGCATAAGACTGAAGGCTCGGCACTGTCCCAAGTAAAAAAAAAAAACACCTATTAACACCTCTAAAGCTATCTTATTTTCACAGTGTGTCTGTGTTTAACTCATACATGAACAGAAATGCAAAAACAACAACTTGTGATTTTAGTGGGAGCTCTATGTTGGAGCTACCCTTGATATGCAAAACTCTTTCTGTCTGCTTTGCACTTCTGTGCAGCATCCTCAGCTCTAGCACAGTTTGCCAGATATGGAGTGTGCACAGGTTTTGATGTTGGTTCCTGAATAGGAACAATGACACCAAACCCTGCAACTTCATTGTGGCAAAAAGATGAGAAGGAAGCTATGCACAGTCACTGTGCCCAGAAATAAACAAGAAATAGTTCCAGCACGTAACTTCCCCTTAAACCACAAACTGTCTTTGATAATCTATGCTAACACACATGAAATTGATACTGACCTACATTTAGCTCTTCCCAAACTGTAGTTTATTTAGTGTCATGATCCCGAAATGTAAATTCCTTCGCTGCACACACCATCTCCATGGCTCTATACTATGATAAGTAAGCGTGAAAACAGTGTCTTTGGTGAACCCTTAAAGAAATAAAAATGTATGATTAAAACTTAAAAAAGGAATTCAGAGAACAGATGATACATGCTACTAAGCATGATAATAATAATAAGATAAACTGTATTCTTGCCTGTCACACTTATCACAGGGCTTAATTGTCTTTTGAACCGATTTCACTCAACGCCAATTTATACTGTTGTTTTTCCTGCCTGTATTATACTGTCAGCTGATGCCAGTCGAAGCTGCTGTGTCTCTGTGTTGGTGACAATTCATCCGTAGCCACACCATGCAAAGGTCAACCACCTGCTGCTCCAGGTGACTGCATGAGGCATGAAAACATTAACCACACTCTGTATATCGCTGTGGCTGGTGGAGGCCTGCAGCACATCTCTTCCCACATCTAAGTGTCTCTTGACTGCACCAAAAGCTGTCTCTATTTTGTATTTAATCTCCCCTGTAGTCCAAACCTACGCTTTATTTTTCCTGACAGGTCATATCTAGTTCATCTGGAAACAGGAGCTGACACCAAATAGCTCCCTCCAACAAAAGAAGGAATTAGTGAAGTAAAGTAGGTCTAATTTATTCAGTTTCTCAGAATTATAGCAGCAGAGGAGCTATAAATACATTTTCTGGTCATAATTGTGCAGAAGTGGGAACAGATGAAATTTAACATTACAAGTTTGGTAACACTGGAATTGTACAAAAGGTTAATTAAAACCATTAACCCTAGAAACAATAGAAATTTGACATGCTTTATAAAGATAAAGTGTATTTAGTTAATTACATGTAGACTAGTTACATGTAATGAGCCACTTTGTTTCATGCATAAGGTTTTATTAAACAAAAAATTACTACAAAAGATACAAACTGACTGCTTCCAAAGTCAAGAATGAACTTTCAAATTCCAGTTTTTAGCCAATATCAGTAGGAAGTCCTTAAAGTGTTCAGAAAAAATCTCTAAATGGATCTTTTGGTGACCATTTTTTACAAGGTCAAAAATAAACGTATTGTTTTCATCCTCATCTTTTTATTTATTTAATTTCTCTTGGTGAAGTGTTATGTTTGCAACACATATCCTTTGTTCAAAATAAAAAATAAAGTCCAAACTGAAAATACTACTGTCTTGCTGTACCACAAATGCAGCTTCAGTGCCTCTGTTTACCTCCATTTGCCTAGACTTTGAGATGTATTCAAATGCTTCATTTACCTCGCACTGATTTGACTGTGAGAACACTCAAGCCAGAAAAACAAAAGTCAGCTGTGCTTTGAGATGGAAAATCTGATAAATCAGCTGTCCAACCAGTGTCCACTCATAAGAGAGGTTAAACTGTTTGGTGATCATAGCCCTCTAGATGTGGACACAAGGTTCACTCTTTAGTACGAGGTAGCCAAAGTGTCCCTTACCTCAGTGCAGCCCAGTAACATGAAGGTCAAACAGACAGAGAGGACAAGCATCTTTGTTTTCTTCATCTTGGTCTTCAGTTGTACTTTACAGCTGACCCCACCTCTCTGTGAGTCCTTTTATACCTGCTGGCTCTCCATAACCCTGATGCTGATAAGTGTAAGTCCTCAGAGAGAGGAGAGAGAGAAAAATCATGTACTGTACTCTGGAGCATAAAAAACATGTACTCTCCTCTGGAACATTTCCAAATTGACCTGCAGTATTAATGCTACGAGAGTGCAGACAAGTGAAATGTTATATGCAAATCAGAAATATGGCATGTGAGAAAGGCTTGTGAGTAAATCTTACACTGTATTTCTGCAGAAGTAGTCTGTACTGAATGTCTGTTTTATAGCTAGAGTTACATTCTGCTTTTACTTCATGCCAATTACTTCCCGGTCCAACCCTGGAGATTTCAGCACACTCATGATGTGATGCCAAGGGGTTTTGGGAACCATGGACTGTCCCACATCATACAGTAGTGCCATATTACAGGGAATATCACATTACTACGTTTTATTACAGCTGAACTTGATCGGCCGAACTGGTGTTCAAAACATGATTGGGTGTGCTGTGTACATCTTTATTTTTTCAGTAGTTATGTAAGCCTTAAATGTCTTCTGTGCCACATGATGAAAAACAGAACAGTTGAAAAAATTTCCAAGACAACAAACTTACAGGGCAAACAAACAAAACATTCGACCATACTATTAGCAGTATATTCAAATTTTCTGGGCTTAAAGCGGCCATAATCAATATTTTATTATAATTTAATATTCTTTTTTTTTTTTGGCCCTTTTTTGTTACTCACTGCTCTCATGGTGTCATTTTTGAACCACAGCAGGTGTTAATTCAGGTCTCCTCATGCAACCAAGTATCTTGCAAAAATACACAAACAATGGTTAGTATGATAGCTAACGCATTAGCGCCTCACAAATAGTAACTTCATGTTATGTACTCCATGCAAAGTTGGGCAAGGTTCAGGCAAATAAAGTAATACAAGGTGGATTTAGGAAAGTAAAGTTATGTAGGTTAGGTCTAGGCAAGTAAACCAAGTACAGTTACATAGTTTAGGTTTAGGAAAAGAAATACAGTGAAGACGTATCTTAGAATAACTTAAAGTTCACTTGGTTTCACAAGGGACACAAACACTGGTCTCCGGGGGGAAAATCCAGTGTTTGATTGACCCATCCTCATCTCTATCTGCCTCCTTAAGTGGACTTTCGCTCTTTATATGACCTCCATCTTTACTCCTGTCAGCACATAAGTCATGGAATCATAGCCTTCTGGATGAAGTTGGTCATATACTGTATGAATTCTGGAGCATTACTTTTTTGTCGGTTTATGTAAGAACAGTGCATGAGAACAGCCTGATTTATTTTCAGCAAAACAGATCTAAACTCCTTTGTTGCATTTGTCCTTATCTGTCTCCGATGAAGTCTTTCTTGTACTCTACCTGTACAGCAATAAACAGCAGAGAGAAAAAGCAAGTGATTAACATTAACAATGAGCTAACAGTGATCCCAAACAAGTTAATTTGACGAGTTACGTGTTATGTTAAGTTACAAGACTGAAGTCATAGTTGCAAGTTCTGGATGTGAGAACTACAACATTTAGGTTGACCTGACTTATAATAATTTATCAATAGTTACAGTGATTTTTAAGGGGTGAAACTCGATTACATTGTTTGGAAGTTTGTGTGAATAAAATCCACGAAGGATGACCCCAACTGACCTGATAAGGCCACCATATTTAAAGGTCAGCAAAGGCTTGTGTGTTTAACTGTATTTTGTCACAAGTAGATTGTACTAAATGTCTACTCTAAAGCTATGGTCACATTTGATTTTACCTCACACATATAACTTCTCATTTTAAACCTGGAGGTTCAAGCATTTTAGAGAAATTATGCCAGAGGGATTTGAACACCATGGAGTGTCTACCATTGTACAGTGGTGTCATATAACAATAAATATTGTGTTACCAAGTTTTAAGTTGACCTGAGATGAACCTGAAAAACTAAAGTAATTTCACTGAGTTAATGATAATGTAGTAGTTAATATGATTTTATTCATTGTGGGGTTTTCCCTCGATCCACAACAGAAGAAGTTAACAGAACTTAATCACTTTGTAATGAACCACAGTTTAAACATGATAACTTATCAAGACTTAATTGCTTATGTGGAAAAGATTAACTTGGTTTGTTGGCGCTGCTGCAGTTGTTTTTTTACTGTAATGCTGAATATATATTTCTATTTTCTTACAGCTTTACAAATTTTTGCAAAGAACACAGGTTGGCATCTGTACAGGGCATTTTAATGAAAACAGAAACTTATCTGTTTCCTCCTCATATTTAACTTCTCACTTTCGACCAAGCTCAGATAAACCCGAGTATAGCAATGTCATCCGTGGAAAAGTGACCTCATTCACCCAAAAATGGAATGTAACCACAGAAACCAGTCACCAAAGAAGACTTGTAGGGTTACTCTTATAACACAAGAATTCTTCTATGCTTACTTTGACATTTTTTCCACCCCAATAAACATGATTGTGATTAAAATTTGGGGAATAAAGCACGTCTAATTTCACCTTGCCTGTTGACTAGCAGCTGATCTGTTTGAATAACTGGAGCAAGCAGAACGGAATGTGCCTCTGTGATGTTTAGTTTTTGATATCAAGTTTCTACAAAAAAAACTTGAGGCAAAACTGGCACCTTATCAGTCTCTACGAAACAAACAAATGATGTGACAGCCTCATTGCACTCATGTATGAAATAACAGTAACATTTTGGTATGGCAAGTGGTGTAATGGGTGTAAAGGTGGGTATACTAGTAGGTAAATGGGCGGGTTACCAAGGAGGACATGGGTATACTCTCTTATATATTCCAATGGCTTTATAGGGTACAGGGTATACTGTAAAAACCCAGAAAAAGAGGTGGGTATATCTGCGTATACCCTCCACTACAGCACTGGGTAAAGCACTTTGTTTAAACTCCCAGGCAATATTAGCATTACAAAAACATGCCTCAATTTTGCCATAACATTGGATCCAGGCAGTGGCACCCCAGAATGGGCCACCCTAATACACTTGCTGCCCCCTGGTAACATGCAAATAGCAGGAGGACAGGAGAATGTTGGCTAAAATCTGTCGACCAATGGCAAGCTTATAGCCAGAGTCTACATTCAGTGAGTCAGACTAGTACCAGCTATGTCAGCATAGCTTGCCAGGAAAGGGTCTAAACAACGCTTCAAAACTGGGCTAAATTTTGGCAAGGGAACAACCATAAGAGTGTGACAGAGAGGCTTCAAGTGATAAATTCCACAGTTCTTAAAGATTAAGGCTAATACAGTGCACACATGCAACAAACACAGTCATGTGACTATTAGAACACACTTTTCTCTGATCATCACCACACAGCCTCAAGGACAGGGAAACAATCTTGTCGGTCTAACAGGTTGTTCTGGTAGCTATGAGGCAAGCCTTTGTTGTGCTTTATCAGCAGCGTTATCACCCTGCTGCATATTTCCTGGTATCAGGTATTTTAATGCCTCTTTCAGATAACCCAATGCCCCTGTCATCAGTGCTGCTGCGTATTTAATTTGTGACATGTTTTTTCCTGCATGTCTGTTTGTATGATTAGCTCAGAATCAATTCCTGAAGGTCCTTGTCTTGCTCTAATATCAAATATGATATCGACCCCTTTTGTGTGACATGAGAGATACTGATTTCATCAAGTAATACTTTATTGCCTTGGTAGGTGTGTGAAATTCAGCCATAAAGATGAGAGAAGGAGAAGTCTCGTTAACATTTCATTTGATGCTCAGAAAGACAATCACATTCATAAAAACTCAAAATTGCAAAACGTTGGAGTGCATTGCTGCAACAATGAGCGATGGATGATGCAAGAATAAAACAAGAGCATGAAACATTTTGAAAACCATAAACTGCAGAGGGATTGTTCATGTAAGCCGAGCCGAATTCCGCATGAATGTGCTGCTTCTGATTGCCCTACTGTTTGTTGGCACCAGTGTGTTCCTGTGACCTCTGTCTTTAATGCCTCCCTGCAAACCAAATCTCCCTAAGGGTACTATTAAGGTTCAACTTCTGCTGGGAACACACACAACCATTATGAAAATAGTGCACAATCAAAGGGAGGGAGGCAGAATAAAAAAGCATCTCGACAGTTTGTGTTGGTGCAGACGGCGTATTGCACTGACACAGAGCAGGGGAAAGTTAAAGAGTTCTGCTTTTAGCTTCACAATCAATTTTGCAGAAGTTAATTTATTTTTCTTTTTTCTGTTTCCGCTATGGTTTCTTTGCACCCTGCTTAATTTGATCTAATCTGACCTTAGAGGAAATTTAAAAAACATGCAAATACGGAATTGTTTCTCTCTTGGACACATAAAAATAATCTATTTCAAAACTAAACTTTATAGCCTTTTAGTTTTATCAAATACTACTCTGTGATTTGACTTAAATTTATTAAGGTAAACAAAGAGCTGTTTAAACTATAAACCACACTGCATGAAAAAACACAATGTACTTCCTGAAAACTTCTGGCCTGTTACAATGAGGGCAACCTTTGATCTTGTGTAAACCCAGGATAAAGTTAGCCACACTGAATAAATACTAATAAAGAAAGCAGGTCAGCACAAAGCATGATAAATGATTTGCCATTACTGAATCTCACTAGGGCTGGCTGGGCTTCAAGTCTCACTCATATGACCTTCATTTAACTGTGTACTTTACAATACTTTTCTGTATTGTACTTTACTTGAATTTTTATATTTCTGTCAACTTTCACTTCTACTCTAATGTATTCTTGTATTCAAATACATTCCCCCTAAGCATTTTTGTTTTTGTTTCTTCATTACTACAAAATAAAACCAAAAGGTCTAGCAAATCAGTGGTCCTAGCTTGCAGGTTAAATCATAGGTTAAGCACAGAAGGTCAAGTGCAAACAAGTGCTCTCAAAGTCACAGTGGAGCTCAAAGGTTTCCTTTAAATTCCTTTAAATAAAGTAAAATGTGAAGAAGAAACGACCTCAAGTCATTTTCTAGTAAAATATCTGCTCTTTTACTCAAAAATGGCTTTCAGATACTTCCCTGCCACTGTGTAAAGTATCTGAAGACTTAAGACCGCTGTGTTGAAGTGAGGTTGGTGTTTCCTGTCTCCATCTAGTGGTAGGAAATGTGATCCTCCGTCACAGGAAGTGACGCAATGATAACATAACGTGTAGCGCTTTCTGAAAGAAATCGATGGAAAGGACTCATTATGCTTAATTTAAAGCGATAAATTAGCAACCATTATTTTTCTAAATTACATTAGCAAACCGGGGATATTTTGCCACCATTTACCGGAAGGAAGTTAATTTAGGTGAGCGGTTTTTTGCACTCGCCGCGAGCTAGTTAGCTGGCTAGCGGCTAACTAGCTAGCCTCGGTATGGGTCGTTAGTACTAGATTGGGCTAGCCTGTTTAGCCACTTAGATTAGCTTTTGTCGTTGTGTTTCTTTAGTGTTTTTTAATTACGTGCGTTTGGGATTTGACGTTTTGACCGTGTGGAGTTTGTAAATCAATAACAATGTATGTATAGTAAATAGACAAGAGCAGTGTAACATCGTCGGGACTTTGTGCAGAATGATAATATTGAAACTTTATGTTATTCCAATGAATTAGCATGTGCTAACGTTTGTGTTGAGATTGGTCACGTGTTGTTTTTCACTTTTATGTACTTGTCTCTTTCTCGTCCCCTTCCCGTAGATTTTTGATGGCAGCCTCGTTACCTCAGAAGCCAGGGATGGCGGGGATGCCCCCTCAGCAGCAGCCCCACCTCCCTCCCGGTGCTGCCCCAGCCGCCGGCCAGCAGCCCATTCCCCCTCAGGGAGCTCTGAGAGAGATCTCCCCCGTGTTCCTCTGTCGGATTGGACAGGAAACCGTCCAGGACATTGTCACTCGCACCATGGAGATCTTCCAGATCACAAGAGCTACTCAGGTACTGGACATCAGACTGTTAGCCTGCTAAAAAATAATGTTTAATTGGACAGTTAATGTTCCTCCATCTGTGTGTGAGAGATGCTGACTAGGTATGAATGCTTGCAAAGAAGGTTTTGAAATAGTTTGTCAAGGGCTGGAGTGACTCCATATTCTAGTTTATTTAGATGCTTTCATGACGAAACAGTCTCAACCCAAAGTCTAGTGTCTTGTTTGTTCTGGAGCTTTTGACCATAACACACAGTACTCATCAGCAGAATAAGTTTGCACAGTTTCATGAAAATATACATGTTCAAACATCTGATTCTGACCACCTGTAGGACTTTCATTCATATGGACTTAAAAATCAAACCTTAAAAGTCACTTTTTTCAGTACTTAACTGCCATTGGAGATCTCACTTTTAGTTTAGTGACTGTGAGAAAACTTCTCCAAGTATTCTACGATGTGGTCTTTACCGTTTCCTGTCAGGTGTGTGTGGGTGTTAACTGACTGGCTGCTGCTTTTTTAGCTTACAGGGTTCCTCTGTTGTCTGTCAGTCTGCATTTGTCCCATCCTCCTTTCTGGCGTCTCTGCTTGGCATGCTTGTCAGCATCCGTCTTACGTCCATCTCCACCTGATCTGTGTCTCTAATTGTCTGTCTCTGTGTTTCCCAGTGTATCACTCACCTCTCCCAGCTTGTCCATGTGCATTAAACTGAGCAAGTTTTTTTCCCCCAGCAATAAAAACTCAGAGTAAAGGAGCTGCATCAGGACTGTGGACTTAAAAATTGTGTTATGCATTTTACCCAGGCTTGAAACATCACCGTCCACAGGCTCCTTTATCTGGTACACTATAAAAACTAAAGAGAGAGGGAAATTCTGGGCATTCATACGAACCAAAGAATGTAAATAACAATAATGAGAGATGTTGTGTGTCTTTGATGTAGCTTCCTAATGGTGTGACCCAGAGCCAGGCGATGTACCAGGACCGCTTTGGGAAGCTCCAGGAACACCTACGGCAGCTCGCCCTGCTGTTCAGGAAGCTCAGACTCCTGTATGAACGCTGTGTGGAGATGACCTCTGACCTCCAAGAGGGGCCATCAGAGGTCAGAAAGGAGCCCCACATTTCATCTTACATATTGTTTGTTTTTGTGTTTTATCAAATATTCAGCTTTATTTTTAGGAAATAAATGAATGAATTATTGCTTGAAACACATACAGATGGGTGATAAATTAAAGGAAAACCCAACATGAAGAGTCTTGGCATGGAGTCAGGCCAACACAAGCCTCCAGAGCAGCGTCAGCGCTCATTGCCAAGTCTGTGGAATTCTGTTTGAGGCATGAACGCCATTCCTCTGTAGGATATTCCCTCATTAATAAACATCACCTTTATTTAATGAGGTAATCTCATTTAAATCAAGATGAGACCTGAGTACAGATGGAGAGAAAAGCAAACATAGACAGCAATAAAACAAAATGACACGTAGCATCAGAGACAGTCACAGACATCCCTGAATAGATCTGAGAATAAAAGTTTATATTACATCATTTGTTCTTATGCTGATGGTGATAGAGAGCTGTTACATGTTCATTCCAACATCTTCCACAGAAATAAAATTGGCTGAGATCTTTTTTGCAGGTTTATTTGTCCCCCATCTGTGTTTTAGCATCAAACCCCAATGCATTCAGACAAGAGGGGAAAAACTTATTTGGATGTACTCTCTGTCCTCAGCTCCTGCCGTATGTAGGAGATGAGCTGGTTTCTGTCAAAGTGGAGCCGTGCAGTCCTGCTGTCAACCAGGAGAGAAAAGAGGTTCTAGAGGTAAGTTCCTGTTGTTTTTGTAACAAGTAATAATTAGCAGTTCATTCACACATATCTTCTGTGTTAGAGTAGTGAGTGAAGTAGTGACAGCTGCACCTCTCTGTGCTGTTGTCAGATTGCAGCATAATGGTAATCCTGCAGTATCACAAGCATGAATAAATAAAGTACATGCTGTAAAGTAATTACACAGTGGTTTAATATTAGGCCTCATGCTGCCAGATACTTGGTCGACCAAAATAAAAAGATAATTTAAAGTCTAACACTGCTGCAAGTTCTTAAATAACATCAATATACTGTTACTTGGGTGGACACAACTTTGCTACCTTGCAGTCCAGGCTGATATTTGTTTATTTGTCATACTTAGACTACTTACTTTTTAGCTTAAAAAGTCCCCTGTAAATGCCTCTAGGTGGCAGTGCTGACACAGGCCGAGGCTACAGTTTGGTGGTGTGGGTGAAATGCAGAAACCGTGCACAGTGTGCAGTTGAAGTAAATTTAAAATCAGGGTGTTGTTTTTGTAAACATTAGAGTTAATATTCCAGCAGGATAAAGATTTCAGGTAGGTGTGGAGATTGCCACCAGGCTGCCAGTGGCAAAATATTGGGAACATTAGCCTGAGGCCGGTGAGCTTGTTTGTTTTATTAACAGCATAGAAAACCATTTAAAAGCATCTTTTTTACCCTCAAAATCCTCCAGTAGGTATAATTGTAAAGAAACCCCAATTATTAATAATGTTCACAGTGAGAGAAATAGGTTCTGTTCTGGTTGCGTCTGAATGTAAGGATGGTAGATGTGAAAGCTCTGGTTCGTGTGCTTTAAGGAGTTTACTGATGGACGTCATGTGTCTTTGTGGTTCGCCTGCAGAAGGTACGTCAGAAGAACCAGGAGATGAAGGTTCTGATGGATCAGATGAGGAACCTGCTGTGGGATGTCAACGCCATGCTGACCCTCAGGAAATGATAGTTCCAGTAGATGCACTCTTTTTCAAGAGCAGCGTTCCTCTACAGACATACGGACTGTGTAATGGCAAAGACCAGGTGAAATAAGAGAATTCTGTTGGATTTGGAATATGGGACCTTTTCTCAGTACACCTTCTCTTTGGTGGCAACTCATCACTGAAAACTTACAAGCCACAGTTCACCCGTCTACTGTTTTTTTATGTATTATATTGAAGTTGTTGAGAGGGAAACTATTATTTAGATAGGAAAAGACTTAAAGGGAAACTGGTATTTTTTACGTGAACCCTATTTTCCCATGTTATTACGTCCAACTGACTAATGGAGACAACTATTTTTGAAATTGGTCCAGTATTGAGAGAGAGCGCTGTCGATGCAGCAAAGGAACACGCTGCAGTGTAATCCTTATGGGCAATCGTGCACTGTCAGTTTACATCCATAAAAAATGCTTGTTTTTGACACTGACAGGTTTGTTATTATTGCCATTATGAGGTCTGATAACATTATGGAAAAGACCCTAAAGAAAAATGAAGTGTTTTTCTGCACCTTTTGCTGGTCAGGTTTCTCTCAAGGAAAGGTCTCTCTCTGAGATCTCTCAGACTTCCTCTATCAGCTGAATATTCAACCGTGACATTGAAAATCTTTTTGATAACACTAAGCTACGCTTTTTGTACTCCAACACAACAAACTGTTAGGGGCACTTCTCTTTCCAACTCATACTAACATTTCCACCGATGCTTTTCCTGCAACAAGGCTCCTTTCTTGAGTCTGTAGAATGTGACTTGTCCTTGAGCGAGACATGGTCACAATAACAAACAGCACCAGCAAAAGGTACTGAAAAACATTTTATTTCTCTGCAGGGTCCTTTTCATAATGTTGTCTGAAGCTTAAAATAACAACCTGAGCCTCTCATGGAAAAAACAAGCACTTTAGCCCCGTTTCCTCCAAACACCTTTGGTATGGTACCTTTGGAACCAAAAGTTTCCCTCAGACATGGTACCAAGACCTTAGCATTTAACACTGCCAACCGTACTCACTGTATTTCCTCATTGCCTGAGACACCGATGGAGGTCTGCGCCTTGTTTATCATCTACAGAGCGAGGTTGCACGCTGACATTTTCAGAGCAAAATAAAACAGGCTGCAGTGAGAGTCTCTCTACATGGGATATTTAAAAATAGGTTTGTGCATTTAGTCCCTCTAAGGCAAGCTCGGAGGTTTAGTGTTGCCGTAGCTTCACGCTACACGACCCTTTTTTTCTCTGACTGAGTTTTAGAATATATACAGTTCACATAACCCGGCCGAAATTCATATATATAAATGCTTGAAGAGTCACTCATCACTAAAAGTGTATGTCATATAAAAACTTAAGTAATGGTCAGAGTTGTCATATGGAATATTTAGCAGTGAGTAACATTACAAGCTAACGTTCCCCCTTAAAAGCTGCCGGTAGTTGGCCCAGTGGATTAAGTTATTTTTTCCTTGACTCCGGCTGCTGCAAGAGGCAACAAAACCTCCTTTAATTTTATAGTTACAGTTTATGAAGAAAACTCTCCATGGTATGAACAGTGTTTACATGAGCCTCAAATCCAGCCACAACCCTTTTAGTGCCAGATCTGTGTGCTAGGTACCCCAACAGAGGGGTGACCAAAAATGGGGACGGTACGGAACGGTTCCACTGGTACCATCCACAACTGATCACAATGGAAATGGAAAAAAAATTGTACCAAACTGCACTGAATCATACCGTACCGCTCAGTGGTTACAGGGCTTTCCAGTGGATGTACATTGAGGTCTGTTTTGCCGTTGTGGCTAAAGCAGTCTTAAAGATTTTTCTAATAGATTTTCGAAGTCATGGCTAAATATTTAGCTGATTTCAACAGTGTGGAAAAGTTAACAAGATTTCAGAACTTTGCCTTGAGCAAGACTTCGTTACACACACCAACAAACAGAACGGATCAGCCAAAGGTAAAGAAAAACATTTCATTTCACTGCAGGGTGTTTTGCTTTATGTTGTTAGACACTTGAAATAACAATCTAAACCTGTCAGTGGCAAAAACAAGCACATGTAGTGGATGTAAATTGACACAATTGCCTGTAGGGATGACACTGCAGCCTGTTTCGCCACTGCAGCTCCAACGGTCTCTCTTGATACCGGGCCAGTTTCAAGAATTGTTGTCTCCATTAGTCACTTAGTCACAAAACGTGGGAGAAAATGGTCCAGGTTGAAAAACATCAACATTTTCCTTTAATGAAAGCTAAAAAAGGCATGAGCTGCTACAACAACCTGGTAGACTCCGACTCCAAGATCATTGTATTTTTGTAAAAGGCAGCTGACAACCCAGTTTATGTTTGCCAAGTGCTCTACAACTGTTATTTTGTCACTCTGTATATCCAAATAAGTTATGGACTCCTGTTTTTGTACCGTTTAAATAATGAGTTGAAGCCTGTATTGCTTCGGGTAAAAGCAAAAAGTTTTCTCAAAACGGCGTATTCATGGTGTTTTGCCCTCGGGTGCTGACTCGACACCAGACAGACTTGAATTCATTGCAGGTAATTCATCCAGAAAGCACAGAAGCTGATCTGACGACTGTGTTTACAATAAGAACAATTGCCCTTATTATGCTCTGTCAGTTGTAAAAACACTACGAGTTCAGAATTCAAATTAGCCCCTTGGCAGCTATGTATCTCAGGTGCTTTGTACATAAGTGTGTGTGTGCGTGCATGTGCTTAATGAGATTAGCTTCCTGAGTGCTCGACAGCACACCTGTTTACCCTGAGGGTGTTGAGACTTGCTTGCCTGTGAATTTATTTTTGTAAACTGTGGGACAAAAGGAAGGCCTGCTGGGGTCATTTCTGTTTTGTATGAAATAAACTTTTTTTTAACAAAATTTCTTAACATATGCTTGTAAGTGCAGCTTCTAGACACAAAACAGACCGGCAGACTTCTCAGTATGTGCGTCATTGTTTCAGTTCCAACCCTGAGGGTCAGTGTGGGAATGCACAATCTCCTTCACAACTGAGATTATGTAGAAGTACATCAAGGCATATCCACCAACACATACTGATGCATGTTTTGACCCTGACCCTCTGTATTCATCTTCCTTCACACACCAACAGCTCATCATTGTCACGCTCCTACGCTACATCAAGGCATCAAAAACTATGAGAATCCCGAGGACATATGATTGAGCAGCGCTACTGATTGCTGTAACTGTATTTAGAAGAATTTTACAGCCAGTTCAGTCGGCCCAAGAGTCTCTCCATCAGATTGATTGCTAGGAAAATAAAAGCCCAGGATTTTAACTGTGTGAGGCACGCTACAGTACACGGCACAAATTAACAGTGTATCCATCGCTAAGGAAAATATGCTCATCTCAGTTTGTATGAGCTGCTTATGTTTACAATATATGAACTGGACTCATGCTAGTTTACTGTGTGAAAATATTAAGATGTAGTACGCCAACTGAGAGTAAAACTGAAACATTAGTCAATGTTAGAGATGTCTGCCTTCTCTTATTTACAATGGAACTAAATGGCACTCAACTTAAGGTACTTAACAGCAATGTCTCTTTCCAGAAATCATAACTGACAAATTCTTTCCACTGAACTGCACCCTCCAATCATATCTCCGTGCAGAAGTAAACATGCATCTACTGCTAGCTCACCTAGCACCACAGAGCTAGCTAACGTTACAGCTCAACCAAGGAGGACGCCATTAATGTTTACATCTCACACTGTCTCGAGCACGAGCCCCTTACCCATGAGTAGATGCATGCTTCCTTTGATACAATTGGCGGGTGTAGTTCAGTAGACAGAAAGTAGCTCCTACATGCTCATGACAAGGTCTGTGGATTATCTTGAGTAACCGGGGTCATCATTTCTAAAGAAAAGAGACATCACTGTTTCTTTTTCAGATGTATTGTTTGGCACTTTGAGCATCAAAAGTGGAGTGCCATTTAGTTCTATTACAGCTGATGTCACTGACACTGAAACTCACAACAAAACATTCAAGATTGATTCAATGTATATGAAACAGTATGAAGTCTAGTCTGTCTTTGCCTGTTCCTCCCTCAACATGTGTTTTCTACTTTCCCACCTTTTCAAAGAAAATGACTGATAGTCTCATCCTGGGCAATGCAGCTAGGATGCTCCTTCTTCTCAGAATAGGGTTGAGTCTATTCCCAAATATGATATGTCTTAGTACTTGAGTGTCTCAAAATGTTTCAGGATGGATCATATGTCTTGGACTTCTTTGAATATAGAGTGTGTGCCAAGCAAGGGTGAAAAAAAACTCAAACTTAATGCCCCATCATGCCATAATTTGCATTTATAAATCATTTATTGGTTTTACAGTTAGCATTTTGATGTGAAATGATCTGTTTCCATGGCAACAGTCCCTGCTCTGTAACGCTGAGACACACATTGACAGCTGGAGTGCATGGCACCGATACCAGTCTCTTCTGGCATGAGATGGCCATTTCTTTCTCGTCACAGCAATAGCACTGACATCTGAAGTGTTCACACACGCTCATTTTTTTGCTGTCCAATAGAGATTGTCCTTTCTTAGTGAAAGGCCCAACATCAGGGACACTTTCAAGGCCCCGAAATTTCCTCCTTTGTTGTCTTACTAGACTTGTACAGGTGGGAGAATCATCTGAAGCTCCTTTCAAACTTTTATAGGCCCTTTTCTCTTCGTATTTATATGTATAAAGTCCAGAACAGTCCACCAGGGTCTGTCTGATGATTGTACTTTGTCCATGTCACAAATAGACCACAGTGCCACTTTGTCCACTTCACAGGCAGTCTTGAGTAACCCCTCTTGACTGTTCACCACTGATTGGTCCATTTGTCTGTCCAAAAGGCCACTAGACCAGACCGCGATGCTTTCAAGCCTTTCTGTACATTTTGTCCGTCATTTTCAAGCTCTCTCCAGGTCTTTGTACTTCTTTCGGAGGACAGACACTTGATCTTTGAAGAGCACAGGGTCCAGGCGAAACTGTGAGTGGACCAGGGGCATGTAGCCAAACCAGTTGGCGAAGGTGTTGACACACTCCTGCCGCTGGTTGAAGTGCTCTGGGTTGGCCCAAGGGACACTTTTTGTACCCTGAAAGGTAGAACAAGACATTTATCACCCACTACTGACCTGACATTTGAGTCAACAGCATCCACAAACCAGAGCATTAAACACAAGTGAGGCAGACAAATAAATACCTACCTGTGGACTGGGCAACTCTTTGTACTGCTTCCTTTGAGCCACTTTGATTGGTGGCAGGTGGGTTACAGCAGAGACCAGGAAGTTCATCAGGATGTCCTCGCAGTTGGAGGTGCGATCCACCAGAGTCCGCAGAGACTGGGGTAGGTAGTGGGAGAACAGGTAGTGGTAGTACCTGTGGGCCAGATGAAGTGTTACAAGCATGTGTATGATATATAGGAAAAAGGGATAGTACATTTTTATCATAAACTTCTAACATGTAACATTTTTACCTTTTGGTAATCTTTGCTGAAACTTTCACCATATCCTGACAGTAGTACATGAGACAGATAAAAAAAAAAAAAAGAAACCATGTTCCATTGCCTCCTCATAGTGCTTCTAATTGCATATGGAAGATTTCACCGCATAGGAACAAAAACAACTGCCTGACAGAGTCGCCAACTTGTTACACTCCATTTCGGTCTTCAATCTGGAAAAGTTGCACCTGAACACACCACAAAGCCTACAGCCAAAGGCCATCTAGCACAAATGTTCTCCACCTGTGCAAGAGGAAGTAACTGCATACCAGAGGGCTGCGGTAGTCTGTATTCGTCATTCAAAAAAGTAAACTGGAAGACGGACAAGATGGATTCCTAATACTAGTCAGCGAGTTATCATATTAACACGACCTGATGATGAAAGAGCAAATAATACTCACCATGTGCTAGTGAACAATAATACAAACAGTTACGAACCATTTCTGCTAAAGAGCTCAATAGAGTGCTCCAGGGATGACATTTTTCTTGAGGCCGACACAGAAGTCAGCGTCCGACTTGCTGCCTCCACAAAAAGCTCGTGGGACTTTTCCCTTGGATTTTGAATTATTGCAGAAAATAAGCTCTGTTGAAATCAAACATTTATGGTACTTACATGTTTTGTTCAGCAAAATCTTCACAAACACAACTTTCATGATTTCTGAAGCCTAAATTCAATCACGAGAAGTTAAAAAAAAACTAACCTTAGACTGTAAACGAACTACACCATGGTTGCATGATGTCAACATAGCAACATCTGCTGCTGTAGACAACTGTACGACAACAACACCCCAGCCTTTTTGATGTTTCCTCTAGAGATGTTACCACACAGAGTAAAAAAAAGGAAAGATGATGGGGTGAAACAGCAGAGGCACTTTAGCAACCCAGTGAGTACTGCCATTAGCATCAAGCTAGCAAAGAATGTTATTTCTTCATAATGGAGGATATAAAGAAATAAAATAAAAAAAAATAGTGGCAGGGTTTTTTATAACCACAGCTGCAGAGGCTTCCAGCTTCATCTCAAACAGACCACATTATAAACAGGCCATTATTTATTTCCTCTGTATTTTTATACTTTTACTTTTTATCCGATCCCGTTTGCCTTGACAAAGTTAATGCATCGCACCATCATTTCAAACTCAACACTTCCTGTATCTGTATAAAATTAAAAGCCCCTTGTAACTTTGGTTGAGAGAATCTCTTCATTTTCTAAACAGGCTTTTATTGTGAAACATTTGCAGGAACTTGTGGAGGATTCGGTGACTTGTTATAATATAAAAATAGGATAAAAATAACCCAATGACATCACAAACATCGTGAAAGCCGACTGATTGATGTGGACCATTTTGTAGTCTGTCATGTCTGTTGGCCAAGTCACGGCGCAATTTAACCAGGCTTACACGTTCATTTTGATCTCATGCCCCACTGACTTTAGTCATTCATTTGCTTTCCTCATTTGTGAGTCTCTTCTCGACCACTGAGCTGAATTGCCAATCAGAGTGATTCTATTCAGCGACAGGCTCCACAGTTTCAGATGCTGATTCAGCATGCTGAAATGGCCGAAAAAAAAGCAGAATAGGGCCAACCAGTGCCAACGGTGTGGGACACGCCACCATAACAAGGGCAAAGCTCACCAATGGCCCGACATTGGCTGTTGGCTTGGTGTGTCAGGACCCTAACACGAGATCACAGGGTCACCTCCCGCAGCTTCTTTGTTTGCCCACAAAACACAAGTTAGTAACTCTAAGCAAATGACCTCATCATGAAAATATGAAAAAGGAATTGGAAGAAAAAAGTGCACAACTGAAAAACGGTTTAAAAAGTTAAGCTGACTTATAAGTAAACATTTGCTCTCTGCTTTCTGCTTTAACAACTGTTTGTTATGCAGAACAGACTTGTCTGTTTATTTTGCTGCAGACTTTCACCACCCTGTTTATTTTGCTGTTTGACAACAAGACATGAATACCAACTGATAAAAGAAAATTTAAGTACTGAGTCAATAAATGGTCTGACATGACATCAAAGACGTGTCAACATAAAACTTAGCCGGCTTTCTCAAACAAAACAAGACGCTGTTGGGTACTCTTAAAAATCATGTTAATATTAATATCAAAAGTTCACTTATTGTCTTAAAGACTCCACGATTTCTATCTCCTGACCACTGAGCACAGCGCTGCCAGGATAACGGATCATTTGGACTTAAAAAAGGAGGATATAAAAAAACAAAAGAGCTGTTATTTTCTCACCTGAGATATTTCTTGTTCTATTATTCATCTTACAGGAACATTTCATCCCGTCTGTCGCCAGTGTGCAAAACCTGATGTTCTGTCTCACTATTATTAGCCTCTAATCACAATTTTAACCTCTTTAACTTGCACTCACAGTACAGGAAATCTCCTCAGAAAAGCACAGCAGCTAAACACCTACAATAAAAATGTATCATGCAGAGTAAAGAGATCTCTACAATCTCATTTATCAAAGGTGAAGGCCAGACAGCCTGCACCTGTGTAGTAACAGGCATTGTTGCATCTACAGAGAGGAGTAGATGGTGTGATGTATGTTGATGATATGTATCTGGGACATGTTAACCGTTTCACCGCCAGTGGGATTTGGTATTTATAGTGCACAACAAACTCAACCCCTGTGGTACAATGCATATGTTCTCCTTTCCTTCAGTTTTTAAGACAGGAAATTTTAGTGCAGTGTTTCTATGTAGCTTGCATTTGTCAGACTCAGCACCTGTCACTGTCTTCTTTTAAATGTGTTTAAAATGGGATAAGGAGCTAAAATTAACCACATAACTTGATGTAAATTGTTGCAATCAATTCTGGGGAGCTGATGCTTTTTCCTATTGAATTTTGCTATATATTTTTTTTTTTTGCAAAGCAGCCCTGCTGGGAAAATGCTATTTGGTGCGCTGTTACTTTACCGATACAATATACAGTGAGCAATTAGATCATTTGTGTGTAAAAGACTAAATTGAGGGTTCTCGCAATGAGCAAGGCAGGGTGTAACTGACTAACTGACAACTCATTGTCATTTGTCTGTTTTAGTGGTGAAACAAGTGTTTGAGGTAATGCAGGAGGCCTTGCAAATATCAGCGGGTGAACCTGTGAGCTGCAGGGATTCAAATTAGACTGACAAAAACGTGTTTCATAAAAACTGCTGACAAAAATGACCACTTTGACTCAAAATGTGGCAAGGGTTTCAACAGCTATAAAGTGCCCTGCCTGTGGAGTAATTACATTCATATTGTATAAGAGCTCACATCCCTCTGCCACTGCACGTATCGACTTTGGGCTTTTGGAATTAATCAAACAGCTTTAAGTAATCCCTGAGTTATTCACCCTCTCCTTTTCCCTTTTCTCCCTCTCAACCATACCCATAATTATCCTTGATGCTGTTTCTTTCTGTTTGTCACCTTTTGCTGTTCATGTTGATGTTCATGTCAGGATGTTTGCAGCTGCTGCTATTTATAAACAGTGTTGAGGGTAATGTGTTACAAAATACGTGTTACTGTAATCACATTACATTCCTCTGTAATGCAGTACTGTTCTCAAGGTTCTTTAATCATCTGCATTCTGGGCAGATGGAAAACAGATCATTAAACATGCGGACAAAAGTGATGCCCCTGTGGAGACGCTCTTCAGCCTGTGCAGTCATGTGCCGGCTCAGAGGAGTCACGGTTGTCTGACAAGCGTTTTAAGGATATCCTCTTCATGAGGTATAACCGCTGCTTTAGTGATAAACATGTCATATAAGCTGGAATGGTTACTGTAAAGCCACGGTTTAGCGAGCGAGCGATTTGAGTGCGTGTGTATGCTTTATACATGCAGATCATATGCTGCTTAAACGTATTTTTTCCTTCCAAGTCTGTCATCTAATGGCGTTAGCAAGGCCAGTCTCAATATTTTATTTAAGCATACTGATATATTATTTTTAGGGGATTGATATTTGTACAAGGCGGTGTTAGGAAGACCAAAGTCTTTTAAATTATTTTTATAAATTAATTTCTTCATTCATTTCTTATCCTGTTTGGGGTCATGGGGGGCTGGAGCCTATCCTCGCTGACACGTGGGGTACACCCTGGACAGGTCGCCAGACTATCGCAGGGCTAACATATGGAGACACACAAGCATTCACACTCACATTCACTATCTGAACCTAACCTGCATGTCTTTGGTTTGTAGGAGGAAGCCGGAGTGCCCAGAGAAAACCCACACTGACATGTTAACGTACTAACTCCGCACAGAGGGGCTCCCACACCCTGGGCTCGAACCAGGAACTCTCTTGCTGTGAGGCAACAATGCTAACCACTGCAGTGCCATCTTGTTTCTCCTCCTCAGCCTTGTTTTGTGTTGATATGTGGGAATATATAAGATTTAACATTATATTGTTAAATTGTAGTTAGCTACATGACAATGCATCTCTTTTATAAAGTAACAAGTATTGTACAATACAATATATTGGGTTTTCTTTGAGTACCCCCCAACACTGTTCATGAAGTTGTCCCTTGTTTTTAGCTGTTCATCTCTGAAAGGCAATCTCTTTTAAGCTTAGCTTAGCTTAGCTGAGAAAAAATAGCGCTGTGGCTACAGGGATGGAAACATTAGTCAGACAGGTCAGTCCATCACTTAGGTCCAGACTGAAATATCTTAACTAATATTAGATGGATTGCAGTGACATGTTGTATGGACAGTCATGGTTCCCAGAGGATGAATCCTTGTGACTTTGGTGAGCCCCTGACTTTTTCTCTAGAGCCACCATGAGATTGACCTTTGTGGTTTTAAAGGAAACATCTCAACAGCTAATGGACAGATTGCAGTGAAATCTGGTACTGACATTCCTATTCTCTAGGAGACTCTGGTGATCTCTTGACTTTTATGTTAACGCCATCATTGGGTCAAAATATCACTTTTCCCAATAATTTGCTTTACAGGGTTCTTACTGTCATGGAAAATACACTATCACATTTTCCAGGCCTGGAAAAGTCATTGAATCAGTAAAAATACTTGAACGTTTTGAAAATGTCATGAAATTAGTAAAAATAATTCAAAGTTTTGAAAAAGTCATGGTATTTTGTGTAATTTCATGTAATGAAATTGTTACAGGAATTTTCCTTCCTTGATAATCTCCATGTAATGTAACATAACAGCAAATTTATTTTCTGAAGCCGTCGACGTAACAGCTCTACTTTATGTAGATGTGTGACAGCGTTTCGTTTACCATCCCATGTGCTTCTTCATTTTATCCCCATGTCTTGTCTCTCCCTTCATGTATACCAGTTAGCTGAAATCATGTTTGAAATATGCTAGGCAAGAGGGGCAAGAAAAAAATGTCATCATGGGTCTTTAAAAAGGCATGGAAAGGTTCTGAAACTTTGTCCATGAGAATGTGTGGGGACCCTGCTTTATGAACAAATACCTACAAAACTAGAGACATACCTATCCTCTGCTGCAGAATTTTTAAATACAAAACTATCACACAATAAAGAAAATTGACAGCTTAGCCTTTTTTTTTTTTACTATGAACCAAAATTATGGAATTCTCTACCCAAGGGCATTTGAGATGTAAGCTCTGTGAACATTTTCTAACAATTGAAAACATTTATTCAGCATTGCCTTTGATTAACTGCCACTTTTGTGTTATTCTTATCTTTTACATGTTTTATTCTTCATATGCCTTTCTTGTTTTTATCCTTCACATATTCTATTGTTTGCAGCATAGCTGTACTTGCTATGTGGCGCCTCTTTTGTTTGTTATTCATGTGATTGGTTTTATCTGGCAGTATTTGCCCTTGCTTTAATTTGCCTGTTTTTATTCTTGTTTCTTCTCCTCATTGTAAAGCACTTTGAGCTGCACCCCCCGTATGAAAGGCACTATATAAATAAAGTTTAGTGTTATTATTATTGTTATCATTATCAACCTTAGTTGTACTTCGAGTTTAGTGCTAATTACCAAATGTTGGCATGCTAACACGCAAAAGCTGTTACAAACATTATACCTGCAAATCATCAATATGTTATTGTTATTGTGACTCAGTGTCCCGTAGTGCAGCCTCACAGGGCAGCTAGAATTGCTGTCTTGCCTATACCTGTTATAAATAATAATAACAACATAGTAGGAGGCTATATATGTATGTGTATGTGTATGTGTGTTAAAAAAAAAAAAAAAAAATGGCATATTCTAGTTGGTGTGTTATATTCTGTTGGTGTACCTGTGGTAGAAGGCAGCTCCAGTCAGGACGATGGAGTAGTCATTGGTCCATTTAGAGGTGTAGCCCCAGGCACGCTTCAGGGGATCCCAGAAGTGGCTCCTGGGAGGGTAGCCCACGATCCGTTCAGGAAAGCTCCGCCACACCAAGAAGGCAAAGTTCACCTACAAGTACACACATGGAACACTCATATATCGTTGCTACTTTTTCAGGAATATTGATTTTTATTTGTGTGCAGTTCTGCTGTGTGTTTATTACCAACATGTGTACACACACACCTCACTGGTCAGCAGCACTGTATCCTCGTCCAGACTCAGCACTGCTTCTGTCTCTATGGCAACGTGAGGTAGGAACCGACTGGTGGTCTGAGAGAGAAATACAGTAGTTAACCGTAGTCCTGGAACTGTAGGCTATGTGTTGTCTAGCCTGTGCTCGGAGAGATTGTGGGACTGAGCGGGAGATGATCATGTTACAGTAAATCATGTCGAGTGACTGAGATGAGTGGATCACTATAGATTTTGCCTTGGGAGATTAAAAAAAAAAGACAGGGTGAAAGGGACACAGAGAAGAAATGTTGAGGATGAGTGACATTTATGAAACCGAATGCCGCACGGATCGGTGGACATGTCAGATATACATGGATAGGAAGAAAGACAGAGAAAAATAGACATCAAAGAGAAGGACCAGAGAAATTGAGTAACAGAGATAGAGAGTGAAAGAAAGAGATACATAAACAGACTGAGCAGCTGACAGTTTGTCATGCTGTCACTCAGGCGTCAGAGCGGGCTGCAGTGTGAGCTGTGAGTGGCTCTGGCTCTCACCTTCCTCCTGCCGTCTGTCACTGTGAGGGGGACGGGCATGGGAGGCCATTTGCTCCGACTGGGTGGCGGCTTCTCGCTGTTCCAGAGAATGATGATCTGTAGCGGCAGGGGAGAGGAATTTTAAATAGCACATACAGATTTAGAGGCATTAGACTGATCAAAAAATAACTGCTGACATCTATCAACCTGTAGGTGTGGCAAAAGTATGCTTCCTTTACTTCTCTTTTTTTGGTTTGTGGCCACATGATATTCAATTCTTTACCTGCGAGCAGTATTTTGACTTGGAGACCACCTGAAGTAGCTTCATGATTGGCTGAGACTGGGAGACCAATGGGGAAACAGCATGGATGACAGCAGTGAACTCTTGACCCGGACTGACGCCTGAACAAGGTCACAAAAAAAATAATATAAGGGTTACCTGTTTGAATATTTAAAAGGTGCTCTTCAATATTAGAAATATGTAAAAGCGTATCTGTATCAGTCCAAGGATCATCAGGACACTAGACAAAAACCCACTAACACCCTTTTCACCTACAGTGGCAAAGGTTATGACTGTAATTCACTCCTGTGACAAATGACTGCAGTAGTTACGGGTATGTATCAGCTCCAGCTTGGATTCACAGTGATGGAAATATGATACCCAAGTGGGCGCCCTAATTTTTGACCCTTTTCCGGCCACAAATTCCATCCCTCTCTGTCCATGCAGCACTCAAACATTGCTCTGTCGAACGTGACACACCAGAAAAAATACAGAAAGGAATACTCGCCAACTGGCAATCGGAACAGAATCTATTGCCTATCTTTAGCAGGGTTTTCAGTGTTAAAAAAAATGTATATACAGGCTAATTTAGGTGAAAAGAGGGTATCATAGACTGCACCAAATTTCGCTAGGATTGTCACAATTTAAAAAAAAAAAGAAATTACATTCCTTATATTACTTATTCAAAATCCAGTGCTGTGCTGCGCTGCGTGACTGTTGAAACATCACTAGTTTCATGTGATACACATGGCCAGACCTGCACTGTCATTGCAAAGGCCACGCCCCCTTTTGGGTGAAAGAAGGAAGGTCGCATCAGGAGAGACATGGAAAATGCTAAATGCTAATCCTTTCAGCTCTAGTTAGCAAGTGCTGGCAATTTGCTCATCCACGAATGCCTGACGTGCATGTTTAATAATGTACCCATTTTAAATAAAGTCATAGAAATGAAGTAAAATCTTATGGAAATCTTCTTGAAAAACAACCCTTATATATTATAGCACGATTGCAGAATTAAAACTAATACAGACGAGGACTTCAGTAAACATTTGATTATGATTTGGTGGTTGAGTTTTGATTGCTCATCTCCCTTTTTCCACAGCTCTGGTATAATGGTCTCATCAACATCCTTGATGTGCAATCAGGATTTGCATGTTGTGCAGACTCATTTAAATTAAGTTGTGTTTATTTACCTAATCCCAGGTAGTAGAAAGGGAAGTGTGCGAGGTGAGTGGAGTACTCTGGCAGGACCAGCAGGCCTCCTGGCAGGGAGTTCCACATGTACTTGTTCCTCGAAATGTGAGAGAACACTCGGTCCTTAATGATCTGAAAAAGGTAGAAGTTGGATGAGGTTTGCAAATTGAGAAGCAGAGAGAACACATTTGCTTTGTGTTGTTAAGTGGCTGTTGTGCTCATCTAGTACAAGCCTGCGCCACATTCATTTTTTTCCCCCCTCTAAGCCGATGGATGAGAGTCTTGGAGCTTAATGTAAACTGCAATTGGAGACCTGACACACTTGTGTTTGCATATTACAGCAATCCCAAATGATATGATCTGTGCACTTCCCATTTTACACCAACAGGAGGTGTCAACACAGCAACTCCACGCTGCTGAGGCCCTCTGCCTCACTGACCTCAGGCTGACTGCACAGCTGTCTCCCATGGGGAGAGGTTCCCCTCTGCATGCTGTATGTATATAAGCAGCTTATCACCAACCTCCAGAACCTCTCCTTTATTATCTCTAGCATAAATCCCCAGCAGCAAATACACTAGGGGGCTGCCAGACTTCCCTTTATGAACATCAGAGTGCACAGCCTACCACTGTGTGATTTCTTCAGATTTCAGAGGGGTTAAATCTGTTGTTTCCTCACATTTTTCATGTGCTAAAATTGATGCTGGCAGTGTGTGCGAAAAACTGCTCATATAGGGAGGTTGTTATTTCTTTTCATGCATCGTCTAACCCTTGGGCTAACCTTCAAATGACTTTCTCTTAGCTGGAGCACCTTTGAAGTACATTTCTTCTCAGCTTCTTCAAAGGCAGAAAAGTAAAACAAAAGACGGACGGAGAGAGATACATGTATGAGCAAGACTGGATGCTAGAGCTGTGAAAATCAGGGAGAATAACCCAAGCAGCTCTCCGTTTCTACTTTGTGTTGCAACAACTCTTTCAAAGATAAAACTTTTTTTTCTGAACCTGACCTGTAGCGGTGAAAAATAATTATTTCTTGCAGTCTGATAACAGTGAGCAGTGAGGCAGAAACTGGCAGGTTGAGACTGATATTTTCAACATAATGATATATCATTTCTATATATTAGGGGATTTTTCTGAGACTTCAGGCGGATCGGATGTGGACTGCTTTGAAATGCTCCCTACAGACCTTCAGTACAACACAGGGCTGAGGTAGTAGAGGAGTAGAAATGCAGAGCAGGGCCAAGGTCCAACCCCATAATCATAATGATAGAAGGGTGGTTTGATTCAAATATGAAAAGCCTTTCTGAAAGGGGACTGATGACAGCACACAGGCAGTAAACCGCAGAGAGGTAGCAACTATGGCTGTGTGCTCAACAGAAAACCTGTGTTTACAGCAGTGGCTTCTTTTTGTAGATGTTTTCACTGGATGTTGCTGCACATTCCTGAACAGAATTGTATGGTAGCAGAAAGGAAAAGTATTCAGAGTTATAAAACATTTCAATTAGGTTTCTAGTCTACTCACCGGCCAAAACCAACATCACCCTAAAAAAAGTATTTTGGGAGATGGATACATAAGTCCTAGTGATAGCACAATGAGGTCAAAGCTAGGACTTGATATGATACAGTGAAAGTTGTACTGACTTATTATTAGAGCTAAAGGAATTTTTCACTCCCCATCGATTACTCACCCTGTGTTATGCTGGCTTATAAAAAACCTTTGTTTTTCTTTGTTTTCACATGCCTCCATGGTGAACAAAGAATCCAAAAGACTCAGAGGCGATCATGTTTCACAACAGCAAAACTACATCAAAATATCTGTTTACTCATGTAGTATGATTGAAGTCTCATTTATCCAGTTGTATGCTAAATATTTTCCAAACAAACAGCCTTATCCAATGGGGAGCTGAATTAAAAGTGAGAGTTATCTATGTTCTCTTCAAAGCCAGACTCCACTGATGAAAACACTCATTTTACCTTGCTGAACGTGGAAGCTGCTGGTCCAGCACTGCCTCAATTGGTAGTATTGTTTTGATGTTTGTGTTTGTTCGTGTGAGTTAACCCTTTTAAACACCAAAATTACACAAATTGACAAAGTCTATGATCTTGATAGATCTGATAAATCTTGGATGAGAGGCGAAATGTCTTAAAGAAACTCAACCAGGTCCAGTTGTCTACGATATAGCACTTATGATAACCAACATGGTTGTTCTATAAAATCCCAAGATATACTAATTTATTACAAGAGGGGACTATGGTGATTAAATGACAACTTAAGTAGCTCAAATGTTTCATCTTTCAGCAAAGCAGGCAAAAATAATGTAAAATATTATGTCTGTGCCGTGCCCTTTAAAACTCCACAGTCACACAAACAAACTAACTGACATAAATACTTACAAACTAAGTATTCCTTTAAGACCAGTGCTAGATTTTGAAGCAAAAAAACAATTAATTGCAATGGATTTTTTTGGGTTAGTTTTGGTAACTTTGACAGATAGATTTTTGATCAATAACAAACCCTGTTGACAGGGCAATGGTGACATTGCAGCCATTTTTCCACAGATTTGTTGACTCTCTTATAGTTCCATTCACCAAATGAGAGATACCATCGCTGTAGCTGACAAAGTCCTGATATCTCCAATTAGGAATTACAAGTAAGAGGCTGGCGTGAACATATTTTCTGACTTGGTTGCTCATACATCTTTTGAATAAACTTATTGTCCTGTAACAAAATGAGCTAACTGGCAGTTGTTGCTTTTTGGCTAACAAACAGCAGGTTTGTTAAACTTTTTCCCCCTCTTTAATAATTAATTTTTGGATGAAAGAATGCACAGTCCTGAGGGAAGAAATGGCACAGCACAGAAAAAGAACTACACTAGCATGTTCCCTGCTGCCTGGTGTGTAAGGTGGTTAGCTCACAGGCTACAGTACTACAGTAGTTTACCAACCAGCCCTGTGGACAGTCATTGCATCAGCCAAGCTTCTGGAGCAACATATGTTCCAAAGACTTGGGTCTTTTATCCTGAATGTGTTATGGCTGAGTCTAACCTCCAGTGTGGTGAGGACTATCTTGTCCACAGAAGAGAAGTAGGCTTCCCACAGCATCTGGGTCCTCTGTCTGAGGGCCAGGACTCTCTCATTCCCTACCGCTCTCACTGTGGATGGCACCTGAGGACAAAAGATGAGAAGAGTAAAACATTCAGGCAGTGAAATAATTTAATAGAACAGAGAAAAATAGCCACAAAGAGTTATACTTTGGTTTTTAAATCAAGTCGTGTCTCTTAAAATAGACCAGAAAAGAGAAAAAGAAGGGAATAGCATTTAAGTGATCAGAACTGTGTAAACTGAATTGAGTGGTTGCTTAATCTGGCCTCTTAAAAAACACATTTGACACAGAGCTGATTTGGGGTCTGCTGTTCAGATAATTAGACCTTAATTAGTAAGGACCACATTCGGGGGTTTCAAGTGAATCACCAAAATTGATTTAATCACTTAGAGAGTTAAGCTCAGCGGCTCAATCAAAGTGGAGGAAAGCCATGTTGAACTGAGAAAAGTGGGAGCAGCTGACTCCTTTAAACCCTTTTGTCTTCACACAGCTAACACATTTTCTAATGAGCGCCAGTTAAAGAAACCAGAAGGCTGCTAAATCTCCTTTTCTCTCCTATATTTTAAAATTCTAGTCTTTGTTCTTTCAATTTCTCAGTTTTCTCTTCACATATCCCCTTCCTCCACATTCCATTCCCTCACCTTGCTCCCACTTTCTCCTTGTCCTTACTTTCTCCCTTGCCCCAAAGTACATCTGAAGGACAGCCTCACTATAGCGTCGCCGTCAGGTTGTCTGAAGTGTCTGCCCCCACTCAGCCTCCTCTGCGAAAACCTCACACTCCTTAACCCCAGATCATAGACAGTGTGAATATTTGCGTGCGTATTACAGAGTTTTGCAGGTGTGCAGAAATGCCACTGATGAGGTCAGCTCATTCGGTCCAATTCTGCTCTAATTTGAAAATGTCTCCCCTGCTCTGAGCTCTCGGGAGCTTGTTCGTTCGTGTTCATTAGCTGAATGCCAATTCATGTCCTCTATTGGTCCAGATCAATGCAGAGGAGACATGATGTACCTTGTGTGAGGGAGAGTGATAAAGGTTGGAGCTGAGGCTGAGCCGGCTTTGCTCATTGTATTTATTTGTGTGGATGTGTTTGTCTGTGTGAGAGGAGACAGAGGATAAGTGAGTGAGTGCTTTTGAAACGAAGCTGGATTAAGGTCTCTATGGGTGCTTAATTTGAGAGGGCCCCCAAGTTGTAACCACACCGATTGATACAGGTAAAGGAGAGCCAAAGAGATGACGTCACATCTGGCCTCTATTGTCGTAGCTTCTGTTACTCAATTCCATATCTCATTCAGTGACTATGCGCACATTTAAGTCAAGGTACAGCCTCTTTATGTGGCCGTATGGAGGATAATATTGACCTTGATTATGCGTAAATAACCCAATTAGTATAGGTGTAGATTTTAGGGATATGCATTTGTCCCTCCAAATATAAACATGAAAGTAGCAGAGGACTTTTGTTTGGAAAGAATTCAAAACATTTACACCATGAATTATGCTGAAAAGGCACAAACTGGTGCATAAATATTCACCAGAATGCAAGGAATTAAGTGTTTGATGCTCAGGGATTAATGCACCGGAAAAAAACATCTATCTGCTTTGTGTGGTGTTGAACAGAGTCAACACTACACAAAGAATTTGTCATTGACAATGACAGACAACGAGAAAGTCTAACGCAACCTCTGATGTTACGTGTCCACAGGGGCATTTTTTTGCTGCAAGGCCGCTTCCCAGCATTGGATGCTTGATCGGCGTACCACTAGGCCTGTGGGCTGTCTGATCCCAGATTTCAAACCAGACAAACTTGGTGGCTCTTTTGGAAACGTACTCATGACAACAGTTCACTCAACTGTGTTTCTGAATACATTTGAGGCATGAGGCCGCTCAATCTGTCTTCGTTTAGATTGACGACTGTTAGTTGAAAGTTTTACGATAGCTGGCAGAAGAGCTAAGTCATACTGGATGCTCCTTATTTGCATAAAGTAGCCTAGTTTCAACTTTATGCAAATGAGAAGCTGACAGCCCATCTCTCGAAACCCTACACTTTGCTACCAGACTGCACAGCTGCTTACACAGACAGTGAATGGTAAGCGTGGAAATGAATGAACCTGTGGACATGTAGCATGCGTCATGGTCTACACAGGATGTGTTCAGGCACTGCATTGAGTGTAGGTCATCCGTGTTTTAGCATTGCTCTGTATTGGTATAAAAAAGAAGCTAACCTGTTCTGTTAGATACACATGAGATGGATGACAGAAAAACACTGCTGGAGGATGTTTAGATATTGATTCTTTGAATTTACTTAAAGTACTCAGGTGCACAGTCAGCAACTCATTTGCATTTTCTTTCAACTTGTTTCTATCACTAGAATCATCCTCTGAGGTTTTCTTAACACAAGATGACCTCATTTATTGTAACACAACTGAAACACGACTTTTGAGTGTATGCCAAATTAAAAACTGCCCATCATACCCTGCAATAGGTTGGAACCTTACCTTTAGATATCCTAAAGGTAAATCTGGCCATCAGGATGTCCTTGCTGTGTGTCTGTGTTGGTGTGCACCTTTAAATGAGCATGGTTAAATGCCTCTGTGTGTTACCTGTAGTAGTAATCTCTCGTCTCCCTCGATGACCGCCTGGTTCCACTGTATGACATCAGAGAAGGGCAGCTCCCAACCATTACTCAGCAGCACTGGGATACACGCCGCCTGGACACGCACACATAAAAGAATTTAGAGAATCTTAAAGAGACAGTGACACTCGTAATCCAACCGATAACACGTAGAGCACACTGAACAATTGCATATATATCCCTTTAATTGTGATCAGCTGCCGGGTTCCTCCCTTGCTGCCAGCTCATCTTTGGCAGTAAACAGTATAACATGACATGATACAGCTGCATGAATATAATGCAATCTGTATGAGTTCAGTCCCAGCTGCTTTGGCACTGTGATATCCCAGGCTGAGCAGGCAATGTGATCAATACCCTTGTGTGTGTGAGCAGCTGAGTGTGAGTGTATGAGACTCCAATAGGTTGGCTGGAATGAGTAATAACTCCTATCTCTTCTTTCCCAGGAAGCCCCGGAGGTTTGTTAAAGACTGTCACTCATACACAGGCATACACAGATGTAGCTGACTCTTTGTGCACTAATTGCTTACAACCACTGAGGGGACATATGCAGGGAAGGAGGTAAAGCGAAGGAAAAGAGAGGGATGAGGGAACGGGAGGAGAATAAGAAGGAAGCAGTTGCACGTGGAGGCATCATGCTTTATTAAAGGCGATTTTTGATGTTGCCTTATCCCCTCGCTCGCTGACAGGTTTTTGATGTTGTTCCACTTTTTTTTTTTTTGCTTTCCAATCCCTCCTTTGGTCTCCCCCTTCTCACTCTGGGTTTCTCTCTCTGTACTTCTTTTTTCATTTCTCTTTGCTGCACTCTCATCCCATCCTGCTCTCTTCCTCTTTCTACCTACTGTGGTCTGGAGTGTTGATAGGTCCGGGTGTTTTTTTTTTTTTCACTTTTTTTTTTTCTAATTAAACCACCAGAGAACAGCAGCAGCGGCAGCAGAAATTGGTGGAGATCAAACGCTCTCTCTGGCCCACCGGGGCTTCCACACTCCTGCATTTCATCCGAGAATAAACCTGCTGAAGGACACTCGAACAAATAGGGAGGCTTGTATGTGTGTGTGCGTGTGTCAGAACGAGCCGCAGGTTACAACGAGGTCACACGGAGACTCCCAGAGTGATAATCCAAGGCCTCTAAATTTGAAATGTGGCCCAAGGCTCACCTGAGTCTTCTGCCGGAGAGTCGAGGCACTCTGAGGGTTAGTTTCAAACCTTTAAAGCCCTCCCTGCCTGGAGGTAGAGTAATAACAACGCCTGTGTGCTGTGTAGTTGTTTTTGGTTTGTTTGCATTGGGAAATAGAGAAGGGGGAGGGTTTAAGTAAACGTGCGTGTGCAAATGTGTGTCTGTGTGTATATTGGAAAGCTGGCAGCAAGTTTCCTACCACACTGGTACTGGTAATTGCCAGTTCTTTTGTGGGCTTGGCTGGCACCAAAATCAAAAAAAATACACAACCGAAAAATCTTGAAAAGTGCCTCGAATGGAAAAGAAAGAGAGGAGGGCAGGGAGGAAAAGACTAGGAGAGAGAAAGAGAGGACAAAGAAAGAAGACAGGAGGAGAAAGGGACCATGACTGCTGCCTGCTGCCAAGCCAAGTGGGTTGTGTGTGTGGATTTGTCCATTCAGCAGACATCAGCGGTGGGGCAGGCTGCCACTCCTATGGATGCTTCCGGACCATTCATGCACACACACACACACCCCGGAGAGCAGTGCGGCCAGGGAACATTGTAGCAGCCAGAGAGTTCAGTGTACGGCGAATCTAAAAACAGCCACTACTGCTTCCTGCACTGGTGTGAGACCGTCGACTTGGGTGGCAGAAAGAGAATTACAACAGACGGTCTGGTTTTAACTGTCCTCTCGCTCCGCTGCCTTGGCGGTTTCTTCATTGTTTGTGTACTTGTACATATTCACTGATGGACTTAAACGAACGGTTTCAGTGTTTGTGTAAGTGTGTGTGTGTGTTAATGGACCCATTGTACTTTTAAAGGCCTGGCAAATAGCAAATAAAGCCTTTATGGTCAGATCTGCACTCAACACAACACAATGGTCTGGGGGAAAAACACTTGCAGATGTGACCATTAAGGTGTCAATAACCAAAAGACTACATAAACCACGGCTCTGAAACATAAACATTCTGCATCCTGTGCACTTCCTTGTTGACCGAACTGTATACGGGCTCATTGAATCAGGGCTGTTTCCTGGAAACGTGTAATTTGGTCCCTCTAACAGTGTTATCCAGAGGAAAATGCCGCAGCTAATGCTGTTAGGATGATTGCTGTGTTGGCATGTAGTACATAGAGATTTGAGCTGTTTGTTTATGTGGGCCTCTGAGACACTGGAGAGTCGTAAAGTACTCTGACAGGAACACAGTTTTATAAAGAATATAAATCAATGTTACTTGTCAGTGTTATGTTACTGGATTTGACACAGTATTGCTAAAACACACAGTATTACATAATGTCAATTACTGTGTGTGGTATACAGTAGAATATGTGATGGGCTAGTTAGGGCTTTGCAACTTAAAGGACAGCTCGCACCAAAATCAAAAACACATTTTTTTTCTCTTACCTGTAGAGCTATTTTTCGGTCTAGATTGTTTTGGTGTGAGTTGCAGAGTGTTGGAGATACTTCCTTTTGTGGGGTGGTATGGTTGGCATGCGTAGTTTGATGGGAAGAAGAGTTCCTACATGAAACGGCTCACAATAAGGTCTCTGAATTATTTTGGGTAACCGGGTCATGATTTCTGGAACAAGACATCGCCCTTGAGATTTTAAATGTATTTTTTTGGTACTTTGAGCACCACAAGCTGAGTGCCGTCTAGCTCCATTATATTCAAGAGCAAGCAGACATCTTTATGGACAATATCTCTAAAACTTTGCATCTCACACCAAAACAGTCTAGACTGATAAACTGCACTACAGGTAAGAGGAAAAAATAGATTTTTGATTTTCCCTTTAAAGCCCTGAAAAATCTTTGTAGTTTCAAATCTTCAGTCTGCATGATAAAATTAAATATGGACAAATCTAGTGGCTGTGGTGGCAGACTTGAACTGAACACAGTTCACACTGACAATGAACGCAGAGATGATTGGGTTGATCACGGTGCTACAGCTCATAGTAAGAGGCTGATTGAAGAAACTGGTATTCAGGGTATTTAATGCTGAGGAATACAGGTCTACAGCATGATCATAACGCTAACCAGACTTCAATAATGAATATTAGTGGTAATGTGTACCACATAAAGTAATGTATAATTACCTGTAGAGACTCTAGGAAGCGAAAGGAGCCCAGGCGTCGACCTCGAGGCACCAAACAGAAAGTAGAGTTGTGGAGGAGCTCCTGGTAATCAAACCTAACAAAGAGAAGAATAATTAGAATGCATTAATCTATGTAGTTAACTTCAATTTATTTTAGCAGGAAAACAGCAGAACATATATAATGAGGAAAAAATTTTAAAGTGAATAATCGACAGAAGCAGGACTTAACAGAGTACAGCAAAAGATCTTGAGGCACAGTTGTTATTATAAGCAGGTACGGGGTGAGGTTTAAGATGAATCTCTCAGGCTCTACTGAAGAGCCTAATAATTGGTTCAATGGGATAGTGGTGTATAAGTATCCTGTAAGTGCATGAAAATATGTGCTAGAGGCAGAGTAAGATGTGAACTGATCTAGTGTTCGTTTTTTCAGCTATATTTTTTTATTTAGTCTTGTCCGTGTCTTGTTTCCAGGCTGCTGAGTGGAGTGACGGGGTTTAGCTCCGGAGTGAGTATCGACTACGTCCCCGGAGACAAAAACAAAGTGTCTCCCCTGTGCTTTCCGACCACGGTCAGAATTTAAACCATGCACTAGGAAAAAAACAGTCTTAATATTTTGTCTACTATTTTTTGTCAACGAAAATAAAGAGAGTTTTAAGTAAAGTTTTCATTTTTTTTAAAATTACATTTTAGTGGTGTCTTTTTTTTATCAACAAAATGTCAGTACCATTTTATTATGTTAGCCACAGTGTCATAGTGGTCCTGGCGAAAAAAGTAACTGATGAACATATTTGTTGTGGCAGAGATATAGGCGTGGGGGGGCACAGGGGACACATCCCTCTCAATATTTAGAACATGTGTCTTTATCCCCCCCAATAAAAACCTGTAAGCAGCAGATTACTTTGACAAAATTAAAGACATTTACACCATTAATTGATGCAGAAAAATTCATCAGAATGCAGCAAATCAAGTGTTTGACGACAAAAATATTCTGTTAGAGGACCCCCAACACCCCCTCATTTTACCCATGGGCCAAAACATCAAAAATTCTTGCCGACAGTGAGCCTCTGGTTTGCTGAAACATGAGATAAAACACAGACATACCTTTTCCCAGAGAATGCAAATACACACATTTAGTTTCTCTTTTTAAAAAAACTATTTATCATCAGGCAGTGTGCTGAACCAAGTTAAATAAGGAATTAAAGTCAGAGGAAAGTTTGCTGTTAAAACAAGAAGAAGGAGCAGGAGAAGAAGAAGAGCTTCCAAGAAAAATTGACCAGTGTCCACTGAAATGTCAACGATCAATATATTGATGTGTGGCAGATGGCGACAGAAAAGCACCAGCCCCAAACTACTGACATAACTACATGATTGCGAAAAAAAAAATCACATAAATTTCCTGCCAGTGTGGCAACACATGCCTCTTTTGATATATAATATTACATCTGTCACACATAAAATAAACCAGCACTTTAGTGGCTTTCTATTTCTGATATTTAGTCATAATGGCTCTGATTATGTGCAGTAATAAATCTTCCAAGGCCTCCCCCCTTCACTGACGTGTTGGCACTGCTACAGATAGCTACTGTATGTTGGAAAATATATCCATCACTGAGCTCATGAGTAAATATGCTCTAATCTCTGTTCTGTATTGATTTGTGTTGTAGACAAGAAGGGTTGAACTGGTGCCAAAGTAAGAAATTTTGAGTGCACTACTCCCACTGGCTGCTGCCGTACGTCACCCTCGCCGAGCTCCGCCACTTCATACTCATATTTCATGCTCGTGCTATGAAAAAGAAGCCAAATGGAAACCTCTGCATCAATGCTCGCCTTCATCTGCTGAGTGGAACAGCAACGGACGGGTGGTGTAACGGTCTCATGGTAAAGAACTGCACAGTGGAGTAAACAGATGGGGGAAACAAACAGGCTCTTATGGGAGAGTTCACTCTGCTCTTCACCCCCCTCCTCTAGGTCCTGCTCTCTCCTCTCTGTCCTCTTCAGCTCTCCCTCATCGCTGCAACCAGCCCTCTGCTTGTTTATTTGCAGAAGGGACGTCAGGGTAAAATATGCCTGCCATTAATCTTCTCACTCACTTAGTCATTTACTTAACCCTCCGTGAGCGAGGAGACGCAGGCCTCTCTTTGCTCCCTGGATGAGAAAATTGGAGATTTCCCTGCTGATGTTGGCGTCAATTAACACTGCTACACTCAGCCCTGGACATCAAGATCTGAATGGATGTCACTGTGTGAGTGTGTGTTCAATATGAGTGTGTCAAAACATGCCAAACGGACACACACATACTGTACACAAACACTAGCATCAGTTTACTGAAAGGCGGCCTTGTTTGGCCACGACTCTGCTCTGATACTCCTCCACCTGTTGATAGGGCTTTGCCGTTGCCACTGCTGTACTTATACGTGTGTGCGTGGGATGGATTCGTGTGCATTTGCAGCAGCACAAATCTCCAGTGTGGAGCGTTGATGTACATTTGTAATAAATCTCCGAGCCAAAACATCAATCACTACGGTTAAAGAGATTTACACAATGTATGTCTGAGGGATTTTATGTCCAAATCTTGTTCTGAGATTGGGATTTAGGTTTAACACATCCATTTAGCTATGCGTGAGTAAATAATTTCTGTAGATTTTATCTGTAAAGATGCACAACTCCTCTGTGTATTCATGTGTTTGGGCCAAGGGAGCAAATAAATGTGTAACTGAGTGTGTGTTGCATTCAAAAGTTACTATATTTACTTCTCCTTGAGTAAATATTTTTTGTTTGGGTATATTGGAGTGAGAATACATTAATATTTTTCTGGTTATGTGTGTGTGTGTGTGTGCAAGTGCTCTGTGTTTGTATGTGTAGTATTCAATATGAGACAGTAGGGACCTCTTGTATATTGCAAATGTAGTGAGACTGAGCTGGTTAGTCTGACCCACTTCTCTCTCTGTGAGTGCTGTTTGTGTGTGTTTGTGCATATGCATTTGTGTGTATTTGATGACGTATGACTAGAAGTCAGCTTGTGCATGAAGTATGTATGTGCACCAGTTGGTCTGTCTAGCTGGCTAGTCTCCCGGCTGCTGTTCCTTAATGAGGGAATGTACTTAAATACAGGGAACAAGTAAATCATTTAACAGCACTTCGTTTCCAACAACAAACGACCAGGCCTGCTGTGTCCTTCCTTCACTCCCCCTCTGTCTCTCTCTGCTTCTTATCTTCATGTGTTTCTTGCTGTCTTGTGTCATACACACTGAAGAAAAATGTAAAGGCAAGACTTTTGTTTTTGCTCCCATTTTTCACAAGTCGAAGTTAAAGATCTAGGAGTTTTTTTATGCACACAAAAGACAGTAATCGACTTGCGTGTACAACTGCTCACCTGGGCATAATGGTATGGGCTTGCATTACGCTAAGGGCAAAGGACACAGGTGCACTTTACTGATGGCAATTTGAAAACACAGAGACACTGTGATGAGATCCTGAGACCCATTACGTCATGTTGCAGCATGATAATGCACGGCTCCATGCTGCAAGGATCTGTACCCAAGCTGAAAACAAGCCCAGTTCTTGCAGAAATGCCACCCATTGAGCATGTCTGTGATGCTCTGAACCAGCGTGTGCGACAGTGTTCCACTTCCTGCCAATATCCAGCAACTTCACACAGCCATTGAAGAGGAGTGGGGCAACATTCTAGAGGCCAAAATCGACAACCTGCTCACCTCTATGTGAAGATGTGTCGCGCTGCATAAGGCAAATGCTGTCACACCAGATACTGACTGAATCTTTGGGGTATCTGTGACCAAAAAACTCATTTTAGTGGCATCGTTTAATCCTAATAAATGTCTTTATTCGAGATAAAACTGAACATTTTAGAGACACCCTTCATTGTGACCATCCCAAGGCACACTTGGATGGTAGTGATGCCGTATGATTAGCATCCTGATACACCACCATCCACCTCCATCCAGGTGGATGGATTATCTTAGAAAAGGAGAAGAGTTCACTTGCATGGATTTTAACAAATTTGCAACCAACATTAAAGGAGAAATATGTTTTTTTGCATTTATTGTCAACTCAAACCTGTGAAAAATGGGAACAAAAATAAAACTGTTGCTTTTAAATTTCCTCTGTGTGAATAACTGTCTGTCTGTTCAGTTATTCATTTATCTGCCACATGAAATCATACAAGGTACAGCTGCAATGAAATGTGACCCCATCAGCTCCTTTGTCCTTGTGCATTACAGTTCAGCCCTTTTGTTGCCCTTTCTTTCACTGTAGGCTGCTGCTTTGTAATTGTCTTTGTTTACAGACTGACTGCAGTGCTTGTGTTTACGCCATCCTGGACGGTTCTGGTAATCCATGGTTTCTGGTTGTGGATTGGTTTAAATGTAGTTTTGGGTACAGTTGCTTCTGTTGTTTTGCAAATCAAATCCACCACAGACTCTGAGACACTCTGATTGGCTCCATGTTTCGTGTCACTGAGGACATGCGTCGTCATTTGCTTACATATCTCAACCTCAGTGAGAGGAATGCATGGTTGCTCTCCCATATACGGGCAGTGACTCCGCTCTGCAGCCGCCTTTAAACGGCCCATAGCAGTGATCCAAAGTGTTGTTTACCCCTTGCGGTGCAGGGCAAGCAGGAATAGGACAGCACCTCACATTCCTACTGTCACACCAGTCCTTAATCACTAAAAGCACATGCCTCCTCCCCTTCTCTAGCCAGAGTCCTCTGCTCTGTCAGATCAGCATATAGAAAGCAAGATGCTAGTTTGACCAGTGCCAATTGTCTTCATCTTTTCCTCAATGTTTGCTCGTGTTTACATTTGAAAACAATGACTTGTTGATTACCTAATCCTCATGAGTAACTCACAGCTACACACCACCGCAGTCCAACAGCAACCAAAAAAACACCAACAAGACTTGCAAAATAGATATAAGAGCATAAAATTTTGCTTAGATTTAGCAAAGCTGACAGACAGGCAACTGAAAACGTCCATGCCTACATCATTTGGGTTTTAAAGGAGCTGGTGGAAAACTGGAAAGCTTAGAATTGATTTTAGATTTGTCAGTTTCAAGGAAAATGCCATGAACTTGCAAGTTCCACTCTTTCAAATTTGAAAATGTTCTTACTTTCTTGGTATTATATTAAGATAGTAAACTAAATATTTTCATTTTTATAACCAATTCTGTAGATGTTATCTTGTGCTCTGTGAGCTGATTTGGGTGAACCCACCCTTTAAATGCCTCTTCGGCTTATCTGCAGGAAAATCTGGGCATTTTCATGTGCATGAGCGAATATCTGAGTCAGTGTGTCTGTGAGTGGGGGTTGGCACGTAGGTAAACCCAGCTAAATAACAATGACTCACTGTGTATTCATGTGTATGTAATTGCATGCATGTCATTTCATATCGTGCATGGCAAGGAATGCACCACACTAGACTCCCTGCAAGTTAATGTGGGAAAGCATGCATACAGAATTATGTGTAGTAATGTACACGCATGGACCTGCACTTCAAGTATAACAAAGGGGTGGGGGTTAGATTAATGTGTGCACTGGATGGCAGTTTGCATGATTGTTATCTGGTTGCCTTTGTTGTGAATGTGCTTAGATCTGCTCTGTGTGTGGATTACATTAGATTTCATTACAAACAGATATACTAGTAGATTAATAGTGTGTCAAAGTGCATGTTTGAATGAATACAGTGGATTTACGGTGTGAGCGTGCAATAAGGAATACAATATACTCTATACTGTGCAAACAATGATTATGTTTACTATTAATTAATCTGTAGATACATAGGAAGTAGTGAAAATGCCAATCACAATTTCCTAGAGACCAAAGTAACATCTCAGCTATATTTGTTCAACAGTCTAAAGCCCCGTGACACTCAATCTACAATGATACTAAATGCAGCAAGCATGTTTTAAAGTATGTTAAAACACTTAATAATTTATTTAAACTTTGTTTAACGTAGTTTCCCACATAAAAAGTAAAAAAAAAAACAACTGAAAAGTGGTTGGAAGCAGCTCTACTCTTTGTCCCTCATTAAGAAATTCTGGATCTAGCCTCCGCTGTGCCTACCACTGCTGCTTACAGTTGGTTTCTTCAGCACTGGCTTGGTGCTACTACAGCTAGACCAGTGATTGATTGACTGATGGCTAGTAAGATGGCTAGTAACATCTGAGAGATTCAGTCATACATGTCTGAGCCTTAGTCAGACACGGACTCAGATAAGGAGTCTGTTGTTTACCAAAATCAGCGACTAGCAAAAATGTAGTTCGCATCTTTTATTGCTTCGTGGTTCTTGTTAGCTTGTAACTGGCAGCGGCTAAAATAGCATTAATGGTTCTGAAACACACAATAATATCTGCTACAAAGGGTTTTTTTGGGGTGGACAGTGGAAGCAACCTTCAGGGACCAGTTTACATCCAAAAACTACACACTCTAACATGTTTGCTGTCAAAACTAATTCTGCTCGCTGTACTGACAAGTCTGCTCTCGATGGTGGTTTCAGGTTGTTAATGCTGGTGTTGCGTCGTAGTCTAGTGACTGGCTGTCGCATTAGTTACGTGCCTAATCTATCTTGTGTATAAATTTAATCCAGCATGTATTTGAATCTCAGATTTTAGGGAAATGCAAAGACATGTCCCCCTTCAGTAAAGCAATGTGAAAACACTAGTGACAAATGTATAGATAAGATCATTCATGTTTGGGACATAAATGAAAGAAAAACACATTTTTTATTGGGACTTTAAAGCTGTTATAATCAATATTGTAATATTAACAATGGATTACGTGACTCTTTGTATGGTAAAGGGGATGTTCTCAGTGATGAACCTACGGCTTTCTTTCTTTTAGCTCACTGTTTTGGTTTTACAGCCTCATCAGCATTGTTCCCAGGCACAGCAGGAAGCTGTTTCCAGCGAAAAAGCTCTAAAACCCACTGTACACTATCTGCTCAGCACCAAACATGACTCCTGATGAATGCTAATGTTGCACCGCGCCTGCTACATGTGTAAATAAGCAACTGTTTGCTGACAAGTTAGCCATAACAAATGTGCCACTGATGGGTTTACAGCTTGTTTCTGCGGCCTCAGAGTGGCCGCAAATATAGTTAATGCAAGTTTAAGAAGATGGAACCAGCATACACTTGGCATTTTTGCTTCATGGCGGAGTTATGTAATTGATTATCAATCAAATATTCTAATAAACAACTAATGTAGTTATTTTTGGGCATGTGTACAATCTGCAGAAACATGTAATGCTTTGACACTAGATGTTGTCTGAATATATTTTCATCTCATTTGTATGCTCTTGATTGCACATTGTGTGTTTTGATGAAAGACTGATTGTGCGTACACTTATATCTGGCAAAAGTCGGCACTGCTTTATGTGTGTTTGTGTGATTCTATGCAGACACTGCTTGCTCCCACCTTTTCCAATCCCCCGCTCCCCTAGGAGGACGGATATAGTTAAATATTAAACATCCAATATGGAGCCAATCTATGCAGAGTGATAAGAGGAGTTGATTGTGTAGTCAGGACACACACTCACACACACACAGATTTGATGTCTTCATATTACTATCCTTTTTTCCTATTTATGTCTCAGATAGCCGGAGACTCATACGGAGACATAAATAGAGACACAGGCCACAGAGTTTCTCACACCCACCCAGTGTCTCCCCCACACAAACACACACACACACACACACACACACTGCTCAGCAGGCTCTCTCTCTCTTCATGTCAAGGCATTGGGCTCAGCGGGATACCACTATCATCAAAGCAGTGTTTACTAAGATGGCACCATTCTGAGTCGCCGACTGCTTATATGTGTGTGTGCGTCTTAAATTGTCTGATAAGCAAATCTGCTTCTCCTCGACCCTATCATGTCCCAAGCCCCTCCTCTCACTCTTATTCCCATCAGCTTCACCCTGTCTGAGTCGGTCTTCTGTTACATCTCCTCTCACCCTCCATTTTGTCTACATGTGTGATTCTTATTTATTCTCACTGACAAAACTGCTTTTCACTCAGTGTTTCCCTCTTTTCCTTTCTTTCTTCCTCATCCCATTACACACCCTCACCCCACATGTATACTAAACACTGACCATTCAATGAGTATCGACCGAGTGAAAACAGAAAGGGTTAGGGATGGAGGGGAAGCAGGAGGGAGGGTGGATGCGCCTTGAGTGACAGCAGCTTCTGGTCAGTTGATCTTCGCTCTGCTTCCTGTAAAGGTCAGGTGTCAGTAGAAGCTTGTGTGCTCCAGTATGTGTGTGTATGCGTCATTAACACAAGTGTGTGGTTGACCAAGGTTATGGATTAACCGCCACGGCGCTAACAGGCCACTGTCAATACTTTTCATTCTCATGCACACCTCATCGAGCACAACTAGACCTGAATGACAGTAACGACTGTCTCAGTAATAACAGCACACACACACATCCATGCATGGGTAATCATGGACAAAGCAATAAGCTTCACTGATAACTATCACTGCCACTGTAAAATGAAATGTAAATGTGCTGTGTACCATGTACCAGGCATTAATATTGTTTCATTTTCAGCTTTTAAATGCATACATTAAGAATAACAAGGAAAATAATAGAAATAAAGTAAGTGATTCATTACAGCGCACCTTGCAGCCTCACATTTAAGATGTATACAATGCACTGTGATAACAGTGTCCCAATGTGGGACCTGTTGTGTGCATTGGTTGCAGAAGGAAGTCCGATATATGCAAGTCTGAGAAAATGACTCTACTTCTCACTTGATTTATTACCTCAGTAAACATTTTCCGAATTAATTAATGGTCTCAATGACTAGTTTTAAGTTGCTCCAATACAGCATTTTATTTTGTAAGTTCTGATCCTGTTCAACAGTAAGACAGACAATAAATGCTTTACAGTGTGGCCTCAGCTCCAGCCTCTCATCTAAATATGGTCACTCTTGGCTCCAAAAACAACAAGATGGCAAAGGCCAAAATGCCATATTTGAATAGGGCTGTTGCGATAAGCACGATATTATAATACAGCGCTATTGACAAGCCAGCCACAGGGGGTTGCAAGCAACTGCCTCAATCGCAATGTTCACGATTTGTCTTTTTTTGAATTATAGCCAATCACAGTGAAGCATACTTACACTACAGTATACACGCCTGCAGTGTGATGAGGCGCTGAGTGTCTATTATGTACTGATTGCTACACGGATTGGTGGGTCCGTCCTGTCCCCCTGCGAGCTTCAGCCTTTTATTGATCCAGAGCAAGCACTCTTCCTTGTGCCGACATTTTCACTTCCGCAGGTATTCTGTATCGTAGCAACCAGACGCAAACAAAGCATCTGAGCTGGAAAAATGCAGCACCGCTTATTGCTCCCATTTGCCCTTCTGCATTCAACAATCAGCAAGTATATTTGTATTCAAACTGTGTCATCTTTGTCATTTAAAAAGCAGGATTTACCTAATAAAAGCCTAACAATAAATATTCTTTATATGGCGATAAACTAAGTAGATTGCAAAAAGAAAAAAGAAAAAAAGCCACGCCCTTCACTGCAACAGCCCTAAACTCGGGACTTTAAAACAGTAGTCCTGTGGGTGACGCCACAGTTGCTATGTCCACTTCTTTTGTACGGTCTGTGATTTAATGCCATGCCCCCTCTTTTTCTCCTCACATTTTCTGTCACCTCTTCACTAGCCACTTTCAAATAAAGGCAAAAATGCTTTTAAATATACTTAAAAAAAGAATATTACTAAGGAATATAATCTATAGCCATTCCATTTCTATATGAAAAAGCTTCTCATTTAATATTTTTTTAATACGAGGAACCCTCTTTGACTAAACCCGTAGCAGCATCAATACTTCAAATGTCAAAATCAAATCAGGTGGGAAGAAAGCCACCTGCCATTCAAACACTATACAAATCACTTGACAAAAACAGACATTTTCTGTAGGAAAAATAGAGCTCTGTCCTTCTGTGCTACTGTAAACTGCCACATCCTGACTTGACTACTGCATTACTATACTCTATAATGTCCTTAAAATCTTAAGCGTATCCAGAACTCCGCTGCTTTTCACTCACTCTGGCTCTGATGACCGTAAAATCCCTCCATAGCCCGGCCCACCAAAATACAGTCCCTCCTACATGCCAGCATCCACTCTCCTCCACCCAGGGCCAAACACCGTACCTGGACTAACACAGCCTTCGCTGTAGCCACCCCGTCCACCTGGAAAAGCTTTTTCACTCTTGGTAGTCTCTTCAAACTCACCTTTTTTAAACTGAACCTTGAAATTTTGCCTTTTCGTTTTGTCTAAACCACTGTAAATGTCATGTATTATTATTATTATTTCATTATATATATCTCAGTGAATAGGCTCCAGCCCCCCCGCGACCCTCAAGAGGATAAGCGGTTAGAAAATGGATGGATATCTCAATGATGTCAATTTTTTTATTCAATAATCACACACAAGACAAAACGTGAATAGGAAAGCGATCCCTATACTAATTGCTTCATGTGATACTGACTAGTTTTGGAATAATGGAGCTATGGGCGACTTGACTCTATTTCCTTTTTACATTCCTGTTACTTTGCAGAGGCCATTATCCAGAGCCATTTACAATGAGGTAGTAATATGACACTGTGTCTGCTGTATGATACAAGGCCACATTATGCACCCAATGTGGTTTCTCCTCGGCTATAAAATAAAAGAGGAGAAATGGGAGAAAAAGAACAGAAAAATGATAAAGACATACAGGGAGAGAAATATGTATGTATCCAGCTGCTACTGCCTCTGGGACTCAGGAGGGAGGGAGGGTTGGAGGAGAGAGAGTCACAAAACTACAGCTCTGTCTGCAGGCAATAGGTCAGCCACTGGACTACAATCTACACTAAACATGCTATCACACAGAGGGGTGAGAACTAACATATTATTCCTGTATTTTATCATAAGCGAAGCATTATTTAGACAATACTGCATAAGAAGTCTCTGTCTGTCTGTCTGTCTGTATGACTGTCCTTCAATATTCTCAACAACCGTTCATCGCTTGGCAGGTGTATGGCTGAGGACCCAAGGAAGTGCAGTGTCTAGTGCCAACTCTTGAGATCTATGGGACATATTTATCAGTAGTAGCAGAGGGATACTCAGCAAATAATTTATCACTACATATAATAAATGAATGTTTTCAACCTTTTGACGTTTGCCCTTTTCCATTTTTGTCGAGGAAAATCCAGTAAGAGCAGCCCCGTGCTAGTTAGGTGTATACAGGGGCATCTCTAGAATTTGAGGACATTCGGGGCTTAGCTCAGACATCTGTAGGTAGGTCGACGGGATCTTCCCTTAGCACAAACAAGCCTTATTTTGGTGCTTTTTATGCACTGTAGCACCTTATTTACATTGACAGCACAAAACAAGGGTTGGCAGGCCACACGGTACCCTATCGTAGGCCAGATTTGGCCTAAGTAGATTATCACTGGTGTAATGTATTAAGAGGGTACCCCTTAATAATTGTTATACTGCCAAATAGCACTCTGGGTACAGTTCACTCTTTGTTGCTTACTACAGTACATTCAACAACAGAGATGAAGAAAAGAGAAACTCAAGAGACCAGAGGTCTTCCATTGTAGCAAAGTTAAACATTTCAAGCATCAGCAATGTAACTTTTGGAATGAATGCTTTTGTTCCAGGAAATAGCCTGGCCCTGACTTCAGTGAGGCCATTAAATATTAGTGTGCGCTTTTACACCCAAGTTACGCATATATTCTAATGCTAAGGGACCTAACTATGTCATGGCAGGTGTATTGCTCTAGATCCAAGGAAATGTAGTGTCGAGTGTGAAGTTCAAGTGGTTCCCTTGAAAGCTGCAAGCAGCAATACCAGAGTCCAAGCAATCGACGCGGCCCAAACAGGCACATTTGAACGGGCACTGCACTAGTTTAAAGGATGACATGAGTGAAAAAAATGTGACGACCAAATTGCAAAGATAACAGGGCATGGCAATGGAAAGGGAGAGAGATGCAGAGAATTAGAAAAAGGAGACAGAGTGAAAGGCAGGAGGCTAAATAGATAGTTCAGGTTTCAGCGTGCAGAGGAATGAGGTCTTCTAGTATCCACTTACATTTAACAGACAGAGAGAAACTGGATGAGGGAGGGAGAGACCAGTGTGAGGGATGTCTTGGTGATGTCTTACGGAAAAAAAACACTGTCCATAATCTTTGCTTTTTTCTTCTCCTCATCATCATCCCCTCTGTCTTCTTAATATCCCTTTCAATAAAGACACTGGACTGGTGTTTGTGTGTGCAGAACAAGTCAACAAGACAAAGAGAAGGTGTATCCAGATGTTAAATCCTATCCTGCAGCTGTCGTAATGTTATAACTGTCTCTCCTATTCTCTCTCTCTCTCTCACACACACACACACACACACACACACACACACACACACACACACACACACACACACACACACACACACACACGAACAGTTACATCCCAGCCTCATCAACTGTCTTGATAGCAGATGGATGGATAAGCCATCTCCTCCAATCACTTCATCTTATTCATCTTTAATTCCCTAACTCTCTTCTTCTGTTTCTTCCTCTTACAGCACATAATGACAATCTAGTGTGACTATTACAAAAACTAAAATTCTTTCACAAATGATTATGAAATCTGAAGAGGGTGTAGAATACTGTTATGTGCAGTCAGTGCTCACGAAAAATTAAAACTAAACTTAGAAGGAACAAAATGCACAGAGCTTCAGTGTGGTATTCACAGGAGCAAGCATGAGATTACACACATCTTGAATTGAATCCCAGTACACCTAAACTGGTCAATGGGATTTACATTTAGAACGAACAATGAGCTATTTTGCTCACAGATCCAGCAATGAGTCGAAAGACCAAGTCAGGACAAGTAACATAAGTAACTGCTGTCAAACACTTCAGCTGGATTGTTAGGCTTACATATTAACTAATGTGTGACATGTTAACTGTCAATCTACAATTGTCCTATTCTTAATAAGATGGTTGTAAGCAGGGCTGAGTCGCATACTCTGAGACGAGTATCTAGTGCTCTTTTTTTGAGCAGAAGTGTCATCCAACCAAATGTGTTATTATTCGTGCTAGTGAGGAAAGAAAATCCTCATTTGGGTAGCTAGTCAGCCCCATTGCCAGATGAAAATGTTAGCATTGAACGTTGCTGCAAACCACAGATACGTTACATTTGTATGATTCAGAAGTATCATATCAGTGTTTCTAAACTGATGTAGTATATGAGCTGACTTTGTCACTTAGGCGAGACGCCTGCCAAGGTGCAGACCAGTGTTGGAGACCAACAAGTAACAAAGCTGGTTGTTTTTTTAGCAAGTAATTGCTGGTTTTTGGCTGCTTTTTAGCCACCAAATGTGGGTGTTTTTTAGTGACCCACTGCTGCACCTCCTGCCCAGACAGTGCCACAAAGAGCGGTTGTTTTTTAGGGAGACTGTCACTGTGTTTCCTGCCAGAATACTGCCATGAAAAGTGGGTAACAAAACATGACATTTTCCAAACCATAACCAAGTATTTTTCGGTACATTCAGTACATTTCAAAAGTCTAAAGGAGCCGCAAGACTAAATCAGTCTATCCCCATTCAGTTTAGCTGAGTGCTAAACTGGAAGTAGCCAGCTTGGCCGGTGGAAGTCTCTGGTCTGCTTGCTCTATGGGCCCATGATGCAGAAGCAGCGCCAATCATCCAGGAAATTTCACACAGCATAAATAGAGCTATCTTGGCTTCATGTGCCACTTAGCACTTTCATTGGAATGAACTGAGTCCCACCTTCAATGTTTCCTTGGAAGGACAGGTCTTTACAAGTCAAGTCCTACAGAGGCTAGGCAAGACTCCCATCTAGCATTCTGTAAACATACACTGGAACAGGCTAGCAAGTGCCCCACCTTAAAATCTGGAAATTTGTGGGTACGTAATGCCCACTGAGGATACACACATGCATCCTTGAAAAATCTCTGAAGGAAGGACCTCAGTAGAATTCAAAGGACCCTTGACATTGACAGTCCTTCGGTGGGATTTGATGACGTAGCCTCGTTGAAATGTAGCTGTTTAAGGATCCTTCCTTGACTGTGAGAAGCACCACAGGTCTCTTAATACATCCATGATTTAGGTCCCACCACTTCATTTCCAATTTAAACATTACCCATTCTGAATACAGATATGGATACAGATGATTTTGTCGGTTGATCAGATACACATAATGGTGAACTTGCTTTTCCCCAGTTGTAAGCCCTTTCTTGTGTGTTGCTATGGAGATCCAGGCAGGATGTGTTTGTAAATTGTCCAAGCTAATGATCCTTAAACTCTAAAGTCTGAAAGGCTGTTGAGTTTGATTTGAGTAAGAGCATCTAGTGCTGTATTTCCGGTTTTTAGCTGTTTTTCTGTCTTTATTACTTTTATCAATGCTGTTGTAAGTCCGCCGTTGCTGCCACAGACCTCACATATTTCATTCATTTGTTGGATTGCTCTTCTTTAACACCAGCAGAATTCTAATGAATGTATTTTCTTACTGGATTTCTTAGGTGGACCAAATTATAACATTTTGATTGTGGAGTGCCTCGGTTTGCTTAGAAGTGGAAAGGTCCTTAAAACATATTATCTCAATCACTTTCTTGCTGTGAGTGATTGGATCCTACTTTAGAAGACGGGGTGTTTCTGAGAAAGATTTCTGTTTTTGTGTTTTTGTCTGTGCTCATGCTACTTTTTTTGTATCAAACTATAAAAAATACCTAAAGGCATTTTCTTATCTTTTTTAGTAATACTTATTTAGTCATGAATAATTATGGTTAGAGAGGAATGCTGGAGACCCTTTGTTACATGTGATCCGCAATCTTTCTGTCCCCTGATTTTCTTTGAGCTCTCTTCTCTTTAATACAGGGGTAAAAAACATCTGCAATTATTCACATTAAATGTTTCTTCATTTTTAAATAGCCCTGCTTATTTTTAGATAAAATGCAATGCATTTATATTTATCTGAAGCTACAATGAGACTTTAAGGTCATGGAGTGAAACTTACTGTTTTTTTTTTTGTCAACACTGGACCATTTTATTGCTATTCTGTTGCCAGAGCAACAGCTTTGGTCCATTTTTACTTCCTGTGAGCTACCAAGGTAACCGAAAAAGAAGAAAGGGTCATTACATCAGTGACAGCATTCGACCTGCATTGGTGCTAGAGTTTGGTGCCTCTTCTATTGAAGTTGATGGGGCAAGTCCTGCAATAACTTATCATATCTGTGCTTTTTTTTTTTTTTTTTTTTTACCTTTGACTGGAATAAGCCTGCCACAAAATTAAAAAAACCCAAGCACTGTGGTGCAGTGGTTAGCATTGTCACCTCACAGCAAGAGGGTTCCTGGTTCAAATATGGGGTGGAGGGTTCCAACTCCAGTGTTGGGCAGCCCTTTTGTGCGGAGTCTGCATGTTTTCCCTGTGTCAGCATGGGTTTTTCTCCAGGTGCTCTGGCTTTCTCCCACAGTCCAAAGACATGCAGGTCTACTGCTGACTCTAAATTGGCTGGAGGTGTGAATGAGAGTGTGGATGGTTGTCTGTCTCTATGTGTCAGCCCTGTGATAGTCTGGCAACCTGTCCTTTTGCCTAATGTCAGCTGGGATAGGCTCCAACCACCCCATGACCCCCTACAGGATGAGCGGTTACGGAAAATGAATGGATGAAAATTAAAAACACACATTACCTGACGCTGACTGATGTTTTTATCTGATTATATTTCCTATTATTGCCAAGAGGGGGTGCTACCTTTGTTATTTACAGGTACTTGTTCATTAATGAACTAAGTTAGAATTTGCACTTTGTTTAGCTAATGTCAGCCAGCTCTGTCAACTATGTTTCGTCTTATTATCAGGAGGTGGTGCTTACTGGCAAATTATTATAAATCTGGCCCTTTGGCAGGCACCAGTACTTGTCATTTTGTTTCTCCAATGAACTAAGTTAGCATTTGCACTATATTTAGTTAATGTCAGCCAACAACATCTCTCTCAATATATGCTGAAATGCTCTACATTAATTTGAAGATAAAACTGTTGTTAACAAAAAACACTTGTGAAGGTGCAAAAGAGAGAGACAGGAAGCTGTGGTGTTGGTAAGTGATAGCAAATGTTCCAGCCTCTCAAGCTTACCTGTTGTCATGACTTCTATGTGCTGGCTAATAATCTAGGCTAGATGACCAGTACGAATGTGGATCACTGAGGCAAACTCCAAGGCATTGTAGTACATGGGCAAGTCCCAGTTTGGCAGATATTTACTTAACTCTGACAGGCCATAATGAGTCAGTCCAGCCGGTTATAATTAGAGTCATTGATATATTGATCTGGTTTTAACTGCAGTCTGGTCAGTGATAATAGGTTGGACCTGCTTCTTTTGGTCATGTATCTCTACCCTGGACCAAATAGGGGCTTAAGACAGAGCCTGTAATCTGTTTGGAGACAGATAGCAAGGACAAGAATGTGTACATTTAGATAAGAACATCACATGAAGTGTTTTTCAGTGAAAGGTGAAACAACACAGATATGATGGGTCACAGAGGGACTTGCCATAACTGTCCCATTAATTTTAATAGAAGTGGCACCAAAGTCTGATCCAGAGCAAAATTCGAATGCTGTGACTGATGTTATGACCCTTCCTTCTTTTTAGATTCCTTGGTCAGCTACTGCATTAACAAACACACCAACAGGAAACACAAAAGGGACCCATTTAGAATGTTTATGTTGTCAAGTCTTAAAAGGCCTGTTGTGATACTGGCGCAAATTTCATTTGATTGCATGCAGTCAAACCTTTTCTCCCCTCTGTCCATCGCACCTACAGCCATGCCCTGACCCAAACACACCTGGGCTTCACAGGAGTCTTTCAGATGTCTGTCATCAGAAAGGGAGGGCTAACTTCTGCCAGCTTTCTCAGACTCTCACAGAAAAAACAAGACAAGGCAGTTATGTCTGATGCCTTCAGTGCAGTCGGCCTCGCAGTATCAAAAGCCACCATTCCTCTGTGTCTCTTTGCTATCTAGCAGCCGACTCACTAATGGATTTTCTGCCACGCGGCTTTGTCTTCCTCAGTTACCAAGAGTCATTACTGTTGAGGGCTCGAGTGCTGGGCTAAAAAGGAGTGATTTTTTTTCTCCCTTTGCATTTGGATGCAATTGTTTCCTTTTTTGACAGTGAGTCATTGTTTTCTCAAGAGTGACAATTCAACTCTTCATTTAAAATAATGAATCTGTACATATTTCCTTTCAAAACCTGCTTTGACATCCTGATTTACATGTTTCTTCACCCCCTGTTCCCTAAAGGCATGTTGAAAATGTTATACAACCTAATTCAAAATATGATTGTTAATTAATGAGAGAGAACACACACTACTCATTAGCAGAGAGCATGTAATTTACACAGGGTTTGTGGCTTTTGCATGCAGACAGGATAATGTTAATGCAGCAACCTGGCCCAATGTGTAACTCTCTGGTATTGTGTCAGATAACAGTGTCTTTTACACTAGCATGAACTCACATTTTCACCTTTTTAAATTAACACGAATTACATTAACACCACTGCATGAACAGCACTAGCATCACTCAGTGCACACCTGCTGCCAGAGTTGAGGATCACCAAAATGTTTTGTTTTCACCATTTACCACCTACAACACTGGCGCCCTGAGCGGGGTAAGAAAAATCTCAGGGGCCACGGGATAATCAGAATGAGAGAAAAGAAGAAGAACAATTTTGGGTTTTTTTTTCTAAAAAGTCATGCTTTTAAGATTTATTTTCAATCTACATTTTCTCTGCTCAGGCATGAAAATGATTGAAATGAAACTAATTAACTCACTCTTTGGTTTAACTGCTCTCATGTCTTCACCATATGCAACTTTTAGTGAAGTGTGTTACAATAAGTGCTTCTGTATGGAGAACTTTCCAGTGTCATAATCTGACGGTGAATGCTTTGTCAGATCTGGACCCTTGCATACTTATTCTTCGATCAGATATTTCCTGATCTAAATCATTATTTTCTCCGAGTGTGTCTTTTGTTCACGCAATGTTCTTGTAGCGAGGCATGGTGTTGCTGCCACCATGACAAAGAAAATCTTACTCTCTTTCCCATTTTAGCAAGAACCAAAAATGTTTCCAAAAGATCCTTTTCATGCAATAAGATATTTTTCATGCAGTAACTAGAAAGTTTTTTTTTTAGACATTTTCCTTTCTGAGAAAAATCTGTCACCTTGAAGGAAAACTATGCCCATTGTAAAAATTCTTGCGTGTTACTCATATGGTCTAAGACAGTCCAAAAATATTAATAAAATTGAACAACTCTCTGCCACACCCAAAAACTAGAGTGCCTAAACTCAACTTTGTGATGCCATCGAGTATTAAGTCTGGAACTGCTCCATAGACAATGAATTGGAAAGGATATCATAGATGACACTGAGAGCACCCAGAGGAATGTTCTAGGTATACTGCTGCATTCAAATGGAGTTGTGAGAAGAGTCCGTATGAACGCCCCTCTCTTGTGGTATTAACAACCTTGAGCTCACAAGTTCCATTTGCACACAACATATGGGTACATTCTCTGTTTTGGGACTGAGAACACTGCAATAGAATAAAGCTCATTTGGGTATAAAAAAGGAAAAAGAAGTTTGAGATTCCTTTGGTTTCTGGCTTTGACAGAGAATAGCTCATGTTCACAAACACTGATTAAACTTTACTGGGCCAAGGTCTGTTTGCCTCTGCCTTTTACTAAATTCAATTTGGGATTGTTTTCTGTTTTATTCTACTCCTACATATGTGTCTTTTTATACTTGCACTTGTTTCTATTATCTTATTATCATTCGTAATGCCCTTTATGTCCTCTGTAAAACATTGAAATGCCCTGCTGAATGGTGCTCTGCAAATGAACCTGCCAGGTTTTTCTGTTTTAACAAAATTTCTCTTGTTATTTCACTTTATTTTGCAATACTGCAAAATGTTTCCGTTATTACACAAGATCATTCTCAAATAAGAAAAATGTTCCTCACTATAACATGATATGCTTGTGTGTTGTTGAGATGAGCTTCAAGCTACTATATTGTACAACATGAAAGTTTTTCATATTTTGCTCAAGTAAAACTTTTTTTATATATAAGATATTTTTAAAAAGTTTTATGTATTGCATCTTAATTCAGTTAATTTTTAACAATACACAGCCCTGGTTAGAGTTGGTTTTATTTCCAGTTTGACCAAAACAAGCTTGATTTTATGCAAACTGGCTGAACCACCATTTGTCATTATGACATCTTAGGGCAATTAAAAAGTAGCCTACAAGCAGCAACTTGTGCTGACAGTGTCACGGCACTAAATCTGACATGAACTGCATTAGTAATCAGCAATATGACAACGTGATGAACATATTGTGTGTCGGTGTCTGACAGGCTGTAAGTCGAGCACAACAACATGAAGGAGATCAAATTTCAGTAGAGGTGCACACTGTGTTTGTTTACTAGAAAGTTCATGTGTTTTTTTGGGGTGACAAGAGAGATGTTTGTCAGATAGCCTGTTTCTGTTATTACCTGTTACTCACTTTTAAAGTGCTTTAACGGATGAAGAACAGGCCGATTCATGAAGTTTAACTGGAAAATTATCTGCATGATGCCTCCTTATTTTACTACAAAAAACCAACATAGGTGTCAGTTGAGCTTTAAGGAAGTTTGAAAGTTTCTGCTAAGGTAAATGACCATTGTTGATAAGAAGCACGGCTAACTTGCTGGTAGCTATAGTGTTTGTCATTTCCAGTAAATAGCACAATATAAAATGTGTTTTCTGTTAGATAGATAGATAGATAGATAGATAGATAGATAGATAGATAGCAAGTACTCTTAATGTCACTCTTAATATCAAACCAGTTTTAAAAATGTTTACACAGGTCCAACCCTAATCCTGGCTGCTATTGCACATCGCTATGTTTTTAGGGGTCAAAGGCCAAAAGATTGAAAAAGAACACCTACTGCAAATTCAGCTAGTCCTACTTTTAAATGTCAAAAATGTATGTATTTGCGTACATGCAGATTTTTGTGGCTGCATTCCTGCCATCCTGCAGTTATTATCCCTGTTGACATTATAGAGGTCCTGAACTCTGCGAGACAAACCGCAGATCCAGTCCAGCCCTTTTATATCCTATCTGCTGTTGGTTCTGGACTTGGTGCTCTGCTGCACACACGCTCATCATGTACACAAATACACTGACCGCCGGGCACCCTGTCATTACACACAATCCCTCCTCTGCTGAGTGTGTTCCTGTGTGTGCGCACCGGTTTCTTTTAATACCACTCTCCATGCGTACTCCTCTCTGCCTCTTTGTCTTTATCTGTTTCTTTCCCCTCCGTCTCTCGTTAATTACACAGAGACGGGAGGGCTAAGCTCTCTAATCTGAACGGATACGACCCCACCACCAGCTGATCCCTTAACACTGTTACTTATACCTCAATCCAGCTCTCACAAACACACACACATATAGAGCTGCAGCAACAGAGACATACACATGTGAATATAAACAATACATGAAAGGTGGATTTGTATATTTAATTGTGTTTATATCATTACACGAAATGAGGGGCAGACTGAGTGAAGGTGCCAGAACAAGATTCAGATTCCATGTTTCTTAACATCCAAGGTCTGTAAACAACCCTGGATTCAAGGATGATATAAATGTTTTAGGGAAGAGAGAGCTATGTCTACATTTTCTGCTCTTTTTTTCTTGAAAACCATGTGAAATTTCAGAGTCTGAAAAGGCTTTTTTGGTGTCCTGCATCCATTTAATAACAAAAATTGTGGCTTTATGGAGATTAAAGCTACATTAAATACCGTATTTTAAGTAATTCCTGCTAGGCTTATCAAAGTGCTTTCCTCTAAATCTATTTAATGTAGCCTTTATTTTTCACATAAAACCACATTTTTCATGTTCAACTAAACACAATTACATTAAAAGCAGTAAAAAAGTGCTTTTTTCAAGAGCAAAAAGCCTCAAAAAGACAAAAGACTGCAGATTACGTTTGGGTATTTAAGACCTTCTCACTGCTAAAGCCCACATAGGAGTAGCACACATACTCACTCATACAATATTTCTTGGGCATTAGCATAGCGGTCAGCTACATCTACATGTGGCAGCCAGAGAGAGGGTGTGACAGACTTCATCATGTGGGGTAGTTAGTTATATATAGAAATGGGAGCACAGCTGTCTGTCCATTAGGCTAAAAGCACAGTAGCACAGGAACACGACCATGAAGTCAGTGGCCTCTGTATGACAAGACGGGGACGAGGAGGAGGGACAGAAAAGTAGATCTTAACATAGCTGCTGAGAGGACTTGGAAAAAGGAGGAAGGAAAGAGAAAAGATGCAAGCTAAGGGCAGTGGACAGAGAGGGATTTGATTTGAAGGAATGCAGGCGAATAAGTAACAGACAGTAAATAAGTCATAGACAGACTATTTAGGATAAGAAGAAAATGGGAGCAACAGAGAGAAGCACAACTTAATTCTTCATCAACAATATTCTGACGTTTACTAAGACAGTTGCCGTATAAAAAAAGAAACTTTCTGGATTAGCAGCATTTGTGCAAAGTGGTCAACTGCCTCAGGGGTCCACATCCCTGAAGCCCCAGAAGCTCCAGTCTCACTGCATGTTAACAGATTTTTGGTCATTTGAATAACTGCACATTCATGCATTATTATTTAAAGGGACAGTTGGTAACTTTTAGGAAAATAACTTTACACCATATTTGCTGAAACGGTCACTATATTATGAAAGAAGAGCATGAGACAGAAAGTCTTTGACAAAAATCCTGTTCCTCCTCCCCTTCTACTGCTTCTAATGGCAAGTGCTAGAGCTGACCGCAACTCACCAAAACCAACCAATCAGAGCCGAGGCGTCTCTATCGCAGTGGTCAGCCATGTCAACTGCTCATAAACTATGGTCAAACTGTCAAACTAGGCAACACTGATCAAATATGAATCAAGATTCTGTAACTGCATTGCCTATTTCTCACTTCAAATGTTTTCAGAAACACATATCAGTGTACTGTTTAGCTGTAAAGTGATAAAGTTTTTCATTTAACATCTAAACAGAACACTAAAATATGTGTCTGAAAACATCTGAGGCATGAAAAAGGCAATGAAGTACCAGAATCTTTATTCATATTTGATCAGTGCTGCCAAGTTTTTGACAGTTTGACTGCAGTTCACAAGCAGTGATCAAAATGATTGACAGCTGCGTTAGAGACTCCTCGGCTCTGATTGGTTGTTTTCATTCACATGCAGTAAGGCCATTAGAAGTGTAACAAGACAACAGAGTAGGCAAAGGAGTATGATTGTTTTCTCATGGATTATCAGTCTCATGTATTGCTGTGTGAATACAGTGACAGTTTTAGCAAATATGAAAAGTTATTTTCTTATAAAAGTTATCAACCTTAGCTTAAATCTTTCTGAATCCCTGTTTTGAAGAGGGACAAAACACTGTTTTGAAGAGATAGTTCAACATTTTGGGAAATATGCTTGTTTGCTTGCTGAGAGTACGATGAGAAAATTGAAAAAGAAAAAAATGTCTGTAGAGGGAACATAAAGCTGCAGCCAGCGGTGGGTTAGCTTAGCTTAGCACTTTTTAATGGATTAATCAAACAAGATATATTGTGTTAATTAGTGAGCTTTAGAGGCTGTAGCTTTTAATGGACAAATATGAAGGTGGTACAAAAAACAAGTTGTTGCCCACTTATTTCAGTTTTCTTGCCTTTGTATGAGTCCTGCTGTTGTCAGCACCTGAGAAAGCACCTTTGTGATTGCTGTGCACAAAGCAATCTATTTTGTAGATGTGGGCGTCAGTATCATAAGAGAAGATGGACTACAGGACATTGCTGCACGATGATCAATAAATGACATTTCATTTTATAAAATTCTTATTCTGAAATTGTCTCATCCAGCAGTGTAACTTACAGTTATTGTGATTGGACCTGTGGCAAATACTTTGTCTTGGGCCACGCCTCACCGCAAACACAAGCACACGCTCGCACACACACATGCACAGACACACACAACCGAGGTTCAATTGGGCTGAGGCTGTCTGGGGCTCAGCCACGGCACGAAGGCTCTACTTGGGCTGCCTGCCCAGATAAAATCTGAATTCCATTTTTTTTTTAAGATTATTTTTTGGGGTGATTTTTGCCTTTAATGACAGGACAGCTGTAGATAGACAGGAAAGTGGGAGAGAGAGGGGGGATAACATGCAGCAAAAGGCTGAGAGTTGGGACCAAACCTGGGTTGCTGCAAAGGGCTCAGCCTATGTGGGGCACACACTGCCAGGTAAACTGGAGGTTGCCCCTGGATTCCAATTTTAACAACAAACTGGTGGCCAGAGAAAGAGCTGGGTCTGACTTGTTTAATATCAGCAGAAGAATGTCTGCTGAACCGATGGGGAGTCGGGGTGGTCCGGATCAGACCCCCCCTTTGGTTTACACTGGCTGAATTTAAGACACTATGGCCACGGTCTGTGAGCAGCCATCCACACTCAACAGGCTGTTCTCATGCACTGTTCATAAATAATAAAGCACCAGAATTTGTATATAACCTTCGTAGCCACAAGCCAGTTATTCATATATAACTTAAATAATCGGGAAGGCTGCGATCAAATGACGATGTGCTGACTGAAGTAGAAGGAGGAAGAAGGAAATAGTATAAAGACTAAAAGTCCACCTAAGGAGGCAGGCTTGGGTGGGGAATGGGTCAACCAAACACAGGACTTTCCCCCAGCAGACTGGTGTTTGTTTCCTGTATGAAAACAATTTAACTTTGAGTTATTTTAAGGTACGTCATCACCATGTTTCTTTCCTAAACCGTAGCCTATGTAAGTTTACATTAAGTATGTGACTTTATGGTAAATACATTGCGTGACAATGCCATCGTGGGCCACTTCTTTGTTAAATATCATATGAACCACTGTATGTGTATTTTTGTAAGATATACGAGGCGTGGGATAAGGACTGTGTTGGGCTGCTGAGTGGCGTGCATCAAAACAGCCACTCCTACGACTGAACTGAAGGGCGTCCCCTCCATCTTGCAGCCCAGCCTTTGATCAGCACCATGGACAACACTCGAAGCGGCAAATTTATCAATGCTAATCTAACAGCCTGTCCAGGACTCTTACCATCACAGCCTGATTTCTCCAAGCAGCAAAATAAAATCGCCCTTCCTACCTGGGCCCCTGACAGCTTTTGGGCCCCAGTGCACTGCGCTGACTGCACTGTCGATATTTACGTCATCGATCTCATCACACTGGCAAATCTTTATTTATTTGTCTCAAGAAAAAAAGACCATTAGGCAGCAGACAAAACGACTTGATAAGACTTTTGCAATGTGAAGAAAGTGCACTCTGTCCGTGTCTTTGATGAGGAACATCAATAGAGCAAGAGGTAAATAAGGGAACATGGAAACAAGGAGAGAAAGCAAAGGTTTGTAGAGACGGAATATAAAACACAGCATGCACTCTTTGCAAGAGAGGATAGAAAGAACGAACTAGAAAAGGCTCACTGTCTGTCTGCCTGCCCGCCTCCCCCGACGTGCAGTAGGTGTCTGCTGCAAGTCTAGCGTGACTGATCTGAAATCAGGTTTTCTGCCTATAAATATAGAGCAGAGCAAGGCGAGGACTCTTCCACTTCCCCTGTTTTTCACACCGAGCGAGTGCGTAGGCCACAACCTTGCTTTCATTTTCCATTACGGCTGGATACTTTATCCAATATGCCCATTGCAGAGTGAGGGAGGGAGGATGGATGACGGAGGGTCTCAGAAAACACTGGAAATGAGAGTCTTTCATTACTGTGCTTCATAAGTAATGATGTTGGGAAGGATGGATATGAGACGGAGGGAGAGAGAGATAGGCGTAAGCTGAAAGCAGGAGCAGCGAACACACGCCAAGACGGTCTTTTGGGTGAGACGGGAGAGGAATTATTTATAGTGAATTTACACATCAATGACAGTTTTCTCCCCCTTATGATTTCACTGCTGCATGCTGAAAATAAAATGTGTTGGGAACTTGTACGGCGAGTGCGAAATGCTGCATCTGTGAGCCCTGCACATGTGTATGTATAACAGAGAGACAGACATACAGAGTGTGTGTTCATGTGTCATTGTGTGCCTTTAATTGTTTAACCACAGGAACGTGCCAACAAATGTTTTGTTTGTTTCCTGGCTGCCTGAGAATTGCCAGATTTTGGTCCTCGTGATCAGACAAGCCAACTGGCAGCACACCGGGTAGTCTATTAACAACAAAACACACACACACACACACACACACACACACACACACACACACACACACACACACACACACACACACACACACACACACACACACACACACAGGCATACAAATCCAATCAACTGCACTACTGTCATTGCTAGACCACCTATGGGCCTTTAAGCCAAACAGACAACAACAGACATTACATCACAGACAATGGGGCTGCTTTTGAGAGCACGGTGTCACACACACACTGTCATTAAAGCTATTTTAGCTCTGAACAAATAATGCCACATATAGACAAGCAGCTGTGCTAATAGCAGTGGCTGAAACGCCCATACACAGGTGGGGCTACAATAGGTATGGCTGTCATGCGGCAGCTCCTTTTGAAGTCAAACGAGAGAGAAAGTCAGACAGAACATTTGCAGGATCATTAGAGTGGCCATCAGTCATATATATAAAACTCCCTTTTCATGTCCTCACAAAGCCCTGAATAGCTTTTCTGTTAACATAAAGCCATAAAGGCCACGGCACTGTATGTTCTCTTCCACTAAATACCTAATGTTAAAACAAGCAACGCACCCAGTAAAGTTTCCAGACTCAGGTTAAACAGCAGTCCTTCTTATTTTCTACCTTAATGAACGTTATGTCACAAGAGATTAACTGCCACCCTGTGAAAATAGAGAATGAATCTCATTTTGGGACTTCAAACGGCACTGACCTTAGGTTTTATGATGAAACATAAAACAGTGGACGGCTGCTTGTTTTATGGAGCCATCTCTAAATAGAGCCGCTATTCATAAAGTGTGCCCATTTATCATAAACCTTCACGGTCAAATGAGTGGGGTTGAGTCTTCCTACTGGCTTGACTAAACTTATAATTGAATGTCGCTGGTAGGTGTCCTGCAAAGAAGTTTTTGTTTTCTGCAGGAGGCAATGTGATTTGTTTGGGTACTCTTCTGAAAACTATAAATGTAAGGTGATTAATTCAATGCTGCCGGTTTAAAGCTGATCTAAAACATATTTTTATATTAAAACTGGAGTGCGGAGCCCCCCGACAGTGAGAGTTATGACATAAACACTGTTGATGTGTGCTTATAACATGACTGCAGGTGAGCTTGCCGCATTTCCCCCGCCCCTCGGAGTGCTCTCTTCAAGTATTTTTTTGACGTTAATCCTTCCTCTGAACGCAGAGTTTCTGTTTTTTTTATCTGGAGCATCAAATTCAGACACATTTCGTGGACACTTCTTAAGATTTTCCACCAAAGCCTCCACCATACTCCTAATTCTCATCCAACTCTCCAGTTTGCCTGTGCTCTTGGAAGTGTTACAGCCATAACTTTACTGTTTAGGTTTACTTTTACCGCTCTTATCAGCGTTGATTCCAGACACAGCAGGGAGCTGTTTGCAGCAAAAAAAAGCACTGGTACACCCACAATATGCCATCTGAACAACACCGAATGGTATATAGGCAAAGCTAGCTAGTAGCTGGGGAACATAGTGGAACATTTAGCAGCTACAGAGGCGGATATTTTTCTCAGACGTTGGTGGAGAATAAAATAGACCTAAATAGGAGAGTAAATATTTGACTTTTAAGACACAGCCACATGACTATTCACCTGACTGTTCATCAGCATACTTGCTAACCCCCCAGATTTTCCCAGGAGACACCCATTTGTCATGGCTCTCTCTCGGTTTCCACCAGGATCACAATTCTCCTGTTTTTCTCGTGATTAATGACAAATCCACACCTTTTCTTTCTTCTTGTGATCACAACCTGTTTCTGGCAACTCTACCATCTACTATTTTTGTCCCCATTTGTTCCCCACTTCTTATCCAACCCTCCTGAAGTAGAAAGGGACACCAATAGACATCATGTTTTCATGCTCAAAGCATTATGCATGTGTAAGTCTGATGGGACTGCTCATCAGTGGGGGTTTGAGTAGTGCCTTGGGGGTTAGGGGAGGGGACCTAGCTGGCCCTCCTCCGTCATGGCAGGGTACCTAGCTGTCTTACAGAGACAGTGAGCCTCCCGTTCTGCCTCACTTAAGCATCCAGGACCCAGGGGTGTGTGGGCCAGGGAGGACAGCCAGTTATGGGTCCCTTGTGTGGGACAAGCCTACAGCCTGGCCTCCCTCCCTCCTCCTGGTATTCTGCTGGAGTATTAGAGTCATAAACCAAAAACTAAACCAAATTATAAGTATTTAATCTAAAAATACTGTTGGAATACTTATTATTTTGTTATTTTCATTTCTGTAAAAGTCACCAGAAATGCAGGAAACAAAGTCTCTGAAACTCAATTTCTTGGGGGGAGGACCCCACAGCCCCTGATATGGTTTTGAAATCTCGAGGTTGGCACCTTTGTTCATCGGGTCGATGTGTAAATAAGCAAACATATTCACCATATCACTTTTACAAAGTGATAATATGCCATTGCTGTCAATGTGGCCAAAAACAACAATTAATACTAATTTCAATAAAAAGGTTGACATTTTTGGGAGATATGCTTTCTTGCTGTGAGTTAGATGAGACAATCAGTATGTCTCTTACATCTGTGGGATAAATGTGAAGCTCCGGCTCGCTGCTGATTAGCTTAGCTTAGCACAAAGAGTGTGGGTGATGTGCAATTCCCACACATACAAAGCCTGCATGCTAACATAAGCTAACCTGGCAGCTGGCTGTAGTTTCATATTTACACTATATTTATTATTCTATATATATATATTTTACATATTCTCATTACATTTCTTACAGACAAGTGGTATCAATCTGCTCATCAGGCATTTGGCAAGAAAGCAAACCAGCATGGCTACAAAAATGTATGCATACCTTTAAGGTCAAAGCGTCTACCAATCTTGATATATAATTGTTTACTGTTTATATCTTAGTTTCTTCTTCATGTTAAAATTGTCATTTTTCTGTACTGCTATTAAGGCACTCAATGGGACTGTAGAGATATTTCTTATAAAAGGGAGGGTGTTATACAGTTGTACATATATGGAGGATCAAGCAGGGACAGAAACCTCATGATGCGCCATTTTTCATATTCATCTGCTAGCAAAACACCAAAATGAAACATATGCACTGTAATTGCATGTTATTAACCCAGATTGGTGTTCGAGGGAAGGAAGGGTGGGGGGGGAGTTGTTATGTATTGTTGAGTGGGGCTACAAAAGATTGTTGAGGAAAAATCTCTGTTGAGGCTCCCTGGTGTGAACATAATCTCTCTCCGTGATATTTCATCTTCTATTAATAGTCACACGGTTGAGGAGGTTTTACATATTTCACAGAGCCGCATTCTGCACCCAAAACCATCGGGAAACTCTGAGTCATGATCAAGCCTGGCTTAACACCGATCTGTCGATGCGGACTGTTATTACTAAGCAATCTGTCTGACTAATGCACAAGCGTGAAGTTTGGATATGAAAGCAGAAAATAACAACACAATCTGCAACTATTCCAGGGTAGGGAAAACTTTAAATGACCTTCCCCAGCTAGAATGGATATTACAGCCACACCAGGAAAAAAATATTTCTGTTGAAATAAAGCACAAATCTGACAATTTTCTGCCTGACACTTTTCACCTGTGGATGATATTCGCTAGATACACACAGCCCTTATTTCAGAGAGGGTTTAGAGGATATTGGAGCTTGCAGTGACCCTTTCACCTGTGAAGGATATGGAATGGACAAAAGACAGTCTGAGGCGGGCTGGCTGCAGACGTGTGCAGACAAGTGGAGCAGGGAAGAGAGGACCAACAACAGTGAAACAGACAGCGTGGGATGGGCGGAGAACAGATGTGTTCCTTTGTAAGGGTCATAAACACGAGTCATTCAACTCTGGAGATGGCTGAAGGGCAAAGACAATTGTAAAGAAAAGTGTGAAAACAGGAGGTATAGGGGGGAAATCACAGCGCGGCAACAGGAGGCCAGCGAATGCAAAAGACAAATAAAACGCTCCGTGATGGAGGAAGTGAGAAAACAAGGCAGAAGTGGAAGAATTAAGAGAGCAGGGAGGGAAGAAGAAAGAGCGGTACGGAGACTAAATGGTCTGTTTTCAGCAGCAAATGTGCTCGCGGTGAAATCCATCACTGGAGGTACGGCTGGCAGCTCATCTACACTGCAGCCTTTGTTTTATGGCGTTGACACCGCCACCGCTGCTGTGTTTTCATCAGTCAGGGCCCTGACACCACCCTGGGGAGTCGCACATGAACAGGCAAATGTGTGGGCGAGGAGATCGGTGCATCTGCATATCTGTGTGTGTGTGTGTGTATGAGCTCACACTTGTTTGTCTCTACCTGTACGTCCCGGTGTAGTGAGTGATGCAGTGTCGAGATCTTACAGATTAGCGAGCTAGACGCTACTGTGAAGGAAAAAAAAACTAGACACGGCACATTGTCGTCCCCTGATTAAATCCTTAAAATACTCAAGTAATCTACATAAGAACCTCAGTGTGAGGCAACTGAGGATTTTTTTTTTTATTCTCTAGTGTGGCGGATTATATTTTTCTTTGTGGTGCAGGCCTTGCAGCTCCTAGCAGTTTGTATTTCAAACACTAATTCTTCATGCTCTAAGGACAGCAGCAATATTTCCCAGAGAAACTCCCATGGGTGTTTATTTAGGCCACAAATACAAGTGGTAGGGCTGCAAAACTGCAGAGTTGAAGCTTAGAAGAAAATGTCTTTCTATTGTATTCGTGTATAAATATCAAATGTGGCAACTTTTAATTCTTTGAACCAACAGTGGCGATGACTCCTGTTGCCAGAAAATCATCTCTTTTTCATATACTTGACACGTTTGTCTTGTAATCAGAACGCAAAAGCATGTTTTGGTTACTAGACTAAAAGCTACAAATCACTGCTCCAGTCTCTCTTACCAGTCCAGAAACTCTCCAACAAGCAGAATGAAGCAGAAACATCATAAAATATAGATCTAAAAATGTCCAGCTCCTGTAAGCCGCTGCATGTGCTCTACATCCATAGAAACTCACACAGTAAATTCAATCTATATGAAGGCCAGCGTTCAAAGTGCTAGTGTTATAGCGACACTTTTTCCCTCATCAACTTCAGACTCTATCTTACCCCTGAGCCCTGAATTTATTATCCCAGATCACTGCTGTGTCCTAATTCCATACTAACTACTTATAATGTACAGTAAGTACTCAGTTTTAATTGTATACTGTTTTTGCAGTTAGTCTACCGAAACAAATCTCTGCACTAAGATCATTTTGTACTAGCAGGCACATAAAACACATCAGTCAAACTGCGCTGTTAGAGCCACGCTTTTTAGTATGCATATCATGCACATATTTTTGGGTATACTTAATTTAACTTATCTTTATCCCTATACAATGGTTATACAATGATATCTAATGAAAAGTTGTGCATGCAGTTCATATGATATCTGAAAAATTAGCCCCCTGTGGAGCATCTGGGTAGCTTACTTGGTAGATCGCCCCATGTACTAAGGCTGAGTCCTTAGCAGTGGCCTGCGTTGGACTCCGCTGTTATCCTGTCTCTCCCCCCTTTCTGATCTGTCTTCAGCTGTAATGTCTAATACAGGCAAAAAGCACCCCCGCCCCAAATATCAAAATTAACGCTCATACAGTTAGGTTAAGGGAAAGAATCACAGTAAGGGCTTTGTCACGTTATGTACTCAATGTAATGTGATGCTGTGGCATTTCATACGTACATAAATTAGTGTGAGAGATGTAGTGGCATCTAGTGGTGAGGTTGCAGATTGCAACCAACTGAAACTTCTCCCGTGTGCCAGGTGTGTAGGAGAACATCAGCGGCCAATGCAAAAATGTAAATGGACCTCTCTAGAGCCAGAGTTTGGCTTGTCCATTCTGAGCTACTGTAGAAACTATATGATGGATTGAGTGGAAAAGGACCTGCTCTGTAGTTTCAGGGGATTTTAAACTAATTAAACGCAGTTATGAATATTATATTTCATTGCTGTCAAGAAATCCCTCTAAATCTGACACACTGGACCTTTAAATATCTCACCACTGTATATTGGTTCACACATGACATGATCCCTGCTCTCATGGGTCAAAGTCCTGTGTTTGTTTGACCTGTCCACCACCCCAAACTTCCTCTTTACGTGGACCTTGCAGCTCTTTATACTATGTAACCTGACTTCCTCCTTTGCTCCTGTCACATGACAGAGGCCAGAGCATAGGTACGTGATCACAGCCTCCTGGTTCACGATTTTGTGTGTTACAAATGAATTATAGTGCCTTGTACTTTTCTTAAGTATGAGTACAAACAGTGAATAAAAACAGCCTGCTTAATTTAGCAATTTTCCCAGTGTTAACACACTGTAGGCACTGACCGTGTTCAGTTTATCTCTTGCATCTCAGAGCAGAAATGAGCAAACAGAAATGCTTCAAGAGCATACGTGTGAGTGAACATGGGTCTATTCGTGTATTTTAAGACCCGCACAGTAGATTAGGAGGTGATTATCTGTGGTCTTCAGGGGGGAAAGGAGGCCATGGCCTTTAAGAAACGGCTCAGCGTGAGGTGAGAAGAGCTCACTGACCGCAAGGCTTTTCAATTACTCTGATTGCTCCTATGAATGTGTGGATTTGGGCTTCTATGTGTATGTGTCAGACAACGTTAAAGCCATCCAACGATGCTTATTGTTCTGTCCTGCCAATCAAAGACTGATTTTTCCCTTTGTAACAACGGTATAAGAGGCCTGAAGAAGTGAAATAACCAGTAATTCACAGGGGGAAAAAAGCAAAGATCAGAGGAACAGTCTGAAAAAAGAAATGTTTTTTTTTTGCTTTTGAATCCTGGTATGTGTTTTTTGACCCCTCTGATTTATCTTGTGACCCCTTGCGGGGGTTTTGACCTCAGGTTGGGAACCGCTGAAGTAGATGATTGTCAGTAATGCAGTAAATCTAGTGATGCACTAGATGCACTCCGACATCTTGCAGTTTATCTTTATGTTTGTCTTGATGAAATTTTGGCATTCCTTGGGAGCGGGCAAGGAGCATCAAAATCTGTGTGTGTATGTGTGTATGTTTGCGTTTCTGTGTGTGTAAATGTATATGTAAGCATGGACATGTGGAGTCTGTGTGACTGTGTATGTGACACCTGCGTAAACACAGTTTGCTCAGATAAATAGCAGACACAAGAGGTCATGTCAGTGGAGCCAGTTGCATTTGTGTGTGTGCGTATGTGTGTGTCTGCTGGAGGGCAACAGTGATAGGTATGTGCATGTGTCTAATAGCATTCATGCTCACTCAGACAGTTTTACTGCCTCTAGGCACAAACACCATCGACTACTGACTCTTACGGAGTCGCAAGCTTATCTAGATCACAACAAAACACACACAAAAGCTCAAAACAGCTTGACCACACAATGCACACGCACAAGTTATGAAGTAAACTACGAAGCATATGACCTCAATTGAGCTGGACACACAGTCCGACTCTGTGACCTCACTTGTTTTGCAATGACCCAACCATATATCACCAGCCTCTCCACAAACAAACACACGCACACACACACACACAGGTTTCTCGGGGAGGTATTTATGGAATGTTGAGCATTTGCCTGCTGTTGGCATTCTGTGGAATTCCTCATCAAATCTCTGTGAATGTGTGTAAGATGTATTGTCTTCTCTGTGTGTGCGCTTGTGTAATCTGTTAGAGGTTGCCTATAACTCTTTTTTTGGGAAACTCAAAAGTGTAAATTGTTTCTGAGAGAATGAAAATGTTCTAAAGGAAAAGTGCAATGTTTGGGAAGTATGCTTATTGCTTTTTGAGAGTTAGATGAGATCGATACCACAACACTTAATGCTGCACGATAAATTTGAAGCTGGAGCCAGGAGATGATTAGCTTAGCTTAGCATTTAGAGAGGAAGTAGGGGACACAGCTGGCCTGAGTCAGTCCAAGGGTTGTAGTTTTTACTGGGGTTAAGAAATGTACGAAATACGATATAAACAAAAAACAAATACGATATATTGTGTTCATTAGCGAGCTTTAGAGGTGCTGATAGGTGGATTTAGTTCGCTTTGGACAGATCCAGGGTGGCTGTTTCCCCGTTTCCAGCCTTTATGCTAAGCTAGGCTAATTCCTGGCTCCAGTTTAACATTCAACACACAGAGATGAGAGTGCTGCAACAAATTTCTCAGCTAACTCATGGCAAAAGAGTGAATACTCATAGTATTTCCCAAAGGGGTAACAAGATAAATCTGAGGGATCTCAAGACAATTAACAACATAGGACAGCCAAAAAAGACTGCCCACATAAAATCACATTTAATCATGTTTATTTTAAGCTCCTCTATGCTTTGCTTATTTTGTTCAATACAGAATTACTGAAACTCAAATTTTTGTCCTCTTTAAAAGGTCTCTAAAATTACCCAGATGACCTTTTTTTTTTTGTTAACATTTATGATTGGACATTGATTTATTTTAATGGTTCAAGAGCCAAGACGGTTGGCCACTGGCTATAGTATGCAGGATTTCCCAAAACCAATGTATAGACAAAAGGAATCTCTCAATTAACACTACTGATCTTATTTTCTGTGTTTGGGACATTCCTAGGCACAGCATGCAGATGAGGTTGGGACTTTATATATATGTAGCGACCAACCGTGAGCAAACCGCATCCAAGAGGAAGGTGTGAAAATTGTGGAGCCAGTGCTAAAAAAATGCAAAAAAATAGTGAGACGAAAAGCCAAGCGCACAAAGTTCTTTCCAAAACGAAAGTGAATCTGGGGTTGGCTTTAACTTTTGCTGGCAATACTGTGTACAAACAGCAACCAACAATTTCTGAATAGTTTACTCTAAAGTGTTAGCCTTTCTGCCTTCAATTACCTCCAATAATTTTCATACAGTCCCTTATCTGTCCACACAGATCATGCATGGAGGCGTTTGATATGTGTGCTATTTCCAGTCACATCACTTTCAAGTTAGGGTCACCTTCTGCCAGCTGACTGAACCTTTGCTCCAGGGTCCAGCACCAAACCTCTCTGAGTGTCCGTCCCTTTATAGAGAGCAAAATCTCTCCTAAACAGAGCTCCAGTGAACCATCTGTGATCACAGGGGTAATGTAAATTCAGCTTCATGGTGGACTTTTTCGTCAAGAAACACTGTCAGCATCACTGGGCCATGAGAGACAGCGAAGGTTAACCAGCTCCCTGGTGCGACACGATCACTCTGCCTTTGAGGTTTTGTATGAGCATGTTGTCTCCTGGAGGACAGCAAAAGGTCAGTTCCCTAGACGTACGCTGAGTCTGGTGCTAACACAACCATATGCCTCCACTTCCTCCTCAGGACCTCCGAGAATAGCAACAACATTGCACTTATTACCTCCTGAAATGATTTTTATAATGCACTGTGTCACATACAGACTTATTATAATGCTACTTTTTTCACTTGAATAAATTTAAAAGTTTAATTTTTTAAAATAATAATAGATCCAAAAAAGCAGAGACAGGTTCTCATAGAAATTGATTGACAGCAAAAAATGAAAATGAATATGAATGTTTTTAAGACTAAGAACACATTTAGACCCTTGATTCACTGTGTATTAGAGATATTGATGTGTGACCAGGCAGTTGTTCTTGGATGAAAATTAATTTTCTGCATCGCATTTTGGAAATCAACTCTTCCCTGCCTTCCAGGTTTGTATATATTTCTGTATCATCTTGCCTAAAGCATATTAAGCTCATCCCTGACATGGATAAGCTGTAGAATAGCTGTGCGGCTGTAAAATAAATGGTATTTTTCACCAGGGGATCATACACAAGAAGTACTTTAGGGAAAAAAATCTCATGTCACAGTGTAACAATTTGTGCTCTCAAACTGCAAGCCATCCTTTTACCTGCACTCAAAGCCTCTTTTCATACAAAACATCAGCACTCTGCAACAGCAGGCTCAGACAGGAGGTGCTTCTCAAAGTCAAGGATGTTTCCTTTAAAGGACGGATCCCTCCAAGTCGGGTCCTACAGAGGCTCTGTAGGACATTCAGGGCATCCAGGGAACACATAATGAACAGCAAACCAGCTAACAAACTTAGTCTATGCAATGACAGCTTCAGTTAGACTACCTCATGAGGTATCTGCCTATTTATTAATAGCAATTTATACTGGCATTAACCCATTTAGCTTTAGCTTGATGGAGCACATTTATGGTGACAACAAATTTACAAGTTAAGTATTTCCCATTGGGGACCCCCTGGGAGTCCACAATACCTGTGACCTCCTGTAACAGATTACACCTTCACTGTGGACACGAGTAACAAGCAGTTCAACCAAAGATTGACTAACTTTTTAGATTGTTTAATCTGGAGGAGGTCCAAAGAAGCAAAAGTATTAATTAAACAGGGGCATCCTAATTGAGACACTGATCATGAACTGCAACATTTTCAGTTCAAGCCCAGATGATTTTAGCTGCTTTAAATACATTTTGCTGATAATTATGTACTTTTAATTAAGAAGCAATTGCAATGCATGACTTAGTTTTAATGGCGCATTCTTACAGTGTAGTATTGCTCCTTTTACTTAAAGTAAGGCCTAGGAATCTGAGTATCTCTTCCTCCCCCAGTGAATACAGCACAGGCGTGCAAAGCAAGCACAATCTCATGACCGGTGGGTTTGAAAGAGCAACGGTTAAACAAGTGCAGACACTTCAGGAGTCCCACACCCTCTCAGGCTTCCTTATTGGCCATGCCATCCTCAGCTTGTGCAGCTCTCAGTGCAGTGAGATGAGGAGACAGTGGGTGCAGTGTGGAGAGACTGGCCCCGCTCCAGTAACTCTCCAGAACATTCCATTGAGAGACCGCTGGCTGGCAGGCTGGATGGTTGCTGGTAAACAAGCTAAACAACAAACAACAACACCGGCACTACATAATTCCTACAGAGAGAAAAAAAAATCCACTCTGAAGGGGGATTAACCCATCTCATATTATTCCTGTGATCTCGGACAATTCTGCTTCAATTTGTAAATACCAAAAAAAAGGCCTGCTTTCAAAGGCTTCATTATGCTATCAGTGGAGAGCAGCTCTGCTGATTCTATTACAGTATTTGGGGTAATTTTACAGGGATAAGTGCTCATTTTATGGTTCCCAACCATAAGCATTGTAATGAATGTAATGCTTGTTTTAATGTTAAACCTCCACTATTTAGTGGATTTTTACTTTAGCGACACAATACTTGAAAATGCAGAGCATGTCGTACAGCTGAATTCCTGTCAGAAAAGGCTGTTAAATGCGGCTACTAACAGAATAAATTATCAGTGTTTTCCACAAGCGCCAGCTGTCGACCAGACAGCATCTCTCCAGTCGGCTTCTCTTTTAATAGTAAGTTTTTGTCTTTAAATTGGAGCAGTTCCTGTGAATCTCTTTGATGACTTGATGATATAGCAGCAGGGGTTAAATGAGGAGTTGTTTTGTGGGGAGCTCTGACTTAGCAGGGTTCACAGCAGCCTGCCGTAGTGACAGCAGTGACAGCTTTTGTGACAAATGCAGGTTCACACAGCATTAAAAGACCTAATGAGCATAACATTATAAACGAGCACTTAATTCACTTCAAAATGAACATAACTGGCTTTGTGTAAGTAATGGCCTGTTATTGTCGTGTAGTCAGCACATTTTCTCAAAATCTCAACAGATTAAACTAATCAGCAACCCAGACGACCCTAGGAGACAAAAACTCGCTCATTCGTTTCTAGTTTAGCTGACCTCTGCACGATTGACAGCATCTGAGTGACTGGAGCTCCACACCAACCGCTGCTAGTCCACACACATCAATCATGTCACAATGTGCTGAAACAGCACGGAGTGGGTGGAGAGTGCCGACAGTCATTTCAACCTGGAAAAATAATGTGGCTTAATAGCGGTGCACTTTGCTAACAGGCATGTAAGTAACACTTTGGTTTCCACGACAGAACAATGTGTTGACTGTAGATACACTGGGGCCACATGGGGTTACTTTACAGTCATTGCAAAGGAAAAGATCAGCAAGGGAGTTGACAAAGTTACTTTATAGGTAAACAAGATCACAGGTGGTTTCTAAGACTTGCGTATTGGTATTTTTATCTAAGGAATACTTGGAAATTTTAGGCAATAAAGTTGTTTTGCTTTCTTGCTGCTTGAGTTACATGAGAAGATTAATAACTCTCTCGTGTCTGTACATTAAATATGAAGCTACAGCTAGCGGCCTGGTTATCTTAGCATAGCATTAAGACTGGGAACAGGGAGACAGAGCTAATCTGGCTCCATCCGCAGGAACCTCTCAATCAACAATTAACATGTTAAATCTTCTAGGGTCTAGGTCTAGGGTTTATGGGAAATGGTTTTTGTTGAATGCCACCAAATAATGGAAACTATCACCTTTATTGAAACAGATGAAGCAAGCCACACAATATATTATACAATAAGCCACACAATTTTGATTGAGGTTTTCTTACTTCTGGAGCAGAGCCCAGCAGTTACAAATTTTCTTTAGCTCTCTATAACATGTTAATTAGTGAGCTTTTCTGTTCTGTTACCTTTAGAGAAAGCCAGGCTAGCTGTTTCCCCTTGTTTCCAGTCTTCATGCTAAACTAAGCTAACTGGTTGCTAGCTGTAGCTTCATATTTTCCATACAGACATGAAAGTGAAATTGATCTAATAAACATATTAACCCCAATTGTTGACCTACTGTCTCCTCTAACAGCTAAAGGAAATATTGCCATCATTTCTATATAATCAACTCATGTCTGTAACATATTTTATTTCTCGACATATGCAATGAAACCATCAATAACGATAATAAAGCACTGGTAAACATGAAACTGTGCAGCGTGGGTGGACAAGAACACACGCAGCTATAACTGACTGTGACTTAATGTGTTATTTTCCTGAGATGTGGCTGAATGACATCAGTGTAAAGCCGGCACGACGAGCTGTAACGCTGCTGCACAGCTGCCACAGCGACTGACTTCTGCTGCAGAATACAGAGAACGATTAAACATCGACAGAAAGTTAAGAGCGATTGAATCTTACTTTTATTGATTCAGCAGCCCCTGAGCGAGAGGAGTGCAGTGCATATGAATGCCCAGGCATCTGTGTGAGTTTGTGAGTATGCACATACATTAAAATAATGTGTTTGTCAATGAGAGTTTATATCTGTAGGTGTTTTTATATACGTACAGTATGTTTATTTGTGTGCTGGCGTGCATCTGTATGTATGCACTGTACAAATGCATACATATGTTTGTGTAGGTGTGTGTGTACAAATGCGTGCAAGTGAGTGTCTGTCTCTACTTATTTGCTTTTGTAGACAAATGTAGGTGTGTGGATAATGTATTAGTATTCTCATGTGTGCCTTTGTGCGTGTGTGTAAGTGTGTTTGTATTTCTGTCTGTTTTCACTTTTGTGAGTCCGAGAGTGTGTGTGTCTTATCAGGACGGGCAAGATGTGTGTGTATTCCCCACCCTGGTGTTGTGTTGCAGACACGGGGTTTGAGGTGCACTGTGAATTCATAATGGACAAGTGATTAATGAGTAAATACACCAGCGACAACAGGAGGCCCTACAGAATGATTGAACCCCACTGAGTTTGCTGTTGTTAATATAAAGCCTGTGTGTGTCTCAGTAAGTAATACTGAGGATATAATCCCACTCAGCGTGAGCCCTCCATCGACAGACCTCCCGCTTGTTTTACCACACAGGCACACACATCCACAGACACACTCCTTCACTGCAATGAACATGTTAACACTCCTTTCTGGTTACTGTTTTTGCCCCTCAAACATCTGTCCTGTCTGACGCCTGACAGCTTAGCTGTGACCCCAAGATCACATTTGGTGCAGTCTTGACAGACACACAGTCAGGTATTAAAGGATAATTCTGCTTTATTACAAACTGCATCTTATTTTTTGTCCATTGGTCTCACTGGTCATAGTAACATCGCACTCACACATTAGTTGCTGAGATCTGAAAATGTGGCGCCACCACTAAAAAGAAGTCTGATGGAGTGAGAAACATGACCACAAACCCCCAGGTTAGCATGCTCACTTGCTGTAGTACTTGTGCAATAAGGTATTGTTGCTGACATTTGTGTACTTACTCTTGGTTTTTACCACCAAATAAATGGTTTATCTTATTGTCTGACTCTTCATGTTTTTCCCCATCTGACTTAACCAATGTCGCTACATCCCCAGATCCACATAAGTAAGTATTTCATAAGCTTTTGTCAATTTATCACAGCCTTCCTTAGCAACTGGAACAGTTTTCAGCACATGACCACAGACTGTATGCAAGAAATGGATGTAGTCATAATGACATCACTCACTGGTTTATGGACTACCATTCTTAAGCCTCAAGTTTGGCATTTTGGTCGTCACCATCTTGGTTTTTTGGAGCCAATGGCGACTACATTTGGACAAGAGGATGGAGCTGTGGAGGAGCAAGAGGTGGAGCTGGGCACCTGAGGACACCCCCATGGTAGCAACTTGTCAATCACAATGTATCGATGCCCCGAAGTATCCACTGCTTTATCATTTATTTTACTCTAGATGGGACGATCATTTACAAAATGAAAATGCTCTCAGCTGGCCACCAATGCTTTGCAACATTGATATGTGGTTTAATTTAGGTTGTGATGTTAAGCGACCAGAATTCTAAGTCAGGAAAACGACTAATGCCAAAGTCAATGTCACATAGAACACTGCCAACGGATGATGTTGATATTTTGTTGGTTTTAAGTTGTGTTGTCAAGTAACTGAAATCAAATGTCTTCCAAACGTCTCACGCTAATGTCATCTTGATGTAGAGTAGCAACATTTAGTCTTAAGGTATGGAAAACAAAACCTAACATTAGCAAAATATCAGAATGTTAACATCCATAAAATGTGAAATTCTATCGTTGTTTGACATTTAAAATATCGTCAACCCCATTTTGCATTCCGACCAAAATTAAACATCCGTCCAACCTAAGAGTCCAACATCCTTCTGAAGTCATACCGGCGTCCAGTGCCAGCTGTGATGAGGTACTGAAGAAAACTTGAAGCTAGCAATGTGATCATAAACTCATTGGGAAAATGTTTACTGAGGAAAAGAAAGACAAATGCATTTTCTCATAGGCTTCTATACAATCTGTCTTCTTTTTAAAACCTGTGTATTCAGGCCCCTGCTGGCCTTTAGAAAGATGCAGGTTTAAGGCACTGCTACATCGGCTACAGTTTTCAGACCTCGAGATAACCCTTTGCACATGACCTAAATGCAGGATTACGGTCATGTGACAGCATGATAGGTGGTCGTATTTGGGACAGATGTCATTATTCTTTGAACTGATACCTGAGAAAGTTCCATTTGCTGAAGAGGGCCTGTGGTATACAGTCAAATACTCCAGCGACAGCCAAGTAAAGCTGAATTTCTACTCTACTAAATTGGGTGTCTGCATACACAGATGTGTTCACAAGTTTATTTATAAGCCAACAAAAACAAGAAAAAGTCCAATTTGTACTTTCCGACAGCCCAAAACCTGTGATCACAGGCCCCTTGTGAAAATGGGTGGTGACAAAATGACATCACATGGACCTTCATAGCATGCATATATGGAAAATATTAATTGGGCCAAAAAACATATGTGAACCAACCACTGCTGTAACAGAACTGCATCCATGTTTAGTGAATGCATGTGGCCCTTTGAGTGAACCTTGTGTTCCACTTTTTAAATACAAAGTTACCATTATAGATAGGGAATGATGGCAAACACAACTAAATTTAAGGGTTAAGGTTGTTAAAAAACTTGGATTATACTTTAACAGCAACGCACATACGTCTGGTGTACCCTGGTACACACTCACACACAGTGACAACAGCTTTCATCAGTGATTCTCTGCAACTTGACTTTGAGATTCACATCAACATCCCACAAAAATAACACCCCCCCCAATTCTCTTTCTCTGAAGCCAGAGGTTCACACACTCGTCACAGCTCTATCGCTCCCTTTTCTGCTGAATCCTCCGCCTACCACCTTCTGCAGCAATACCAGGCCAATATTTCAGTCTTCTTTTAAATATTTCACATTCATTTTAAATAATTCGCTCTCATTTTTAGCACTGGCAAAAGCCACAATGCGCAGCCAAGCCCACACACACGCGCAACACAAACACACACAAAATGAGGCGTAAAGTTAATTAGACATGGAGCTGAGAGAGAGCCTCTTCCTGCTGTGACACAATCATCTTCGCAGCACCTCTGGGGGAGAGAAGGGCTCGGAGTATGTGTGTGTTTGTGTGTGTGTTTGTGCCTTAATATACACACAAATACACCCACACACAAGCTTACATACATCTACATGCACATATATATGCACGCAGAGGCAGCAAATATAAATCAGTATACACTCAGACAGATAAACACACACACACAAAGAAAAACACAGTGATTCAGTGTCTCAGTCCGATGCTGCGAAACTACCTAGATCACAGCATTCAGACTTCATAAACTGCTCTCAGATGATACATAAACATCGCAGTGAAGAAATCCCACAGACTAACTCCTCTGACTTTCTCTGCCTCCTTTTCTCAAACCCGCTCTGTCTTTCTGTGGATCAAGGTGAAAGGAGACCACAGCAGGTTTGTCCAACAACATCCTGGTTATATTCAAGCATGAATACACACACACACACACACACACACACACACACACACACACACACACACACACACACACACACACACACACACACACACACACACACAGAATTCCTCAGAAGTGCTGTCTAGTGATGTTCCTTTGTTTACCCTGCTCTTCCCAGCTGAGTGCAGACTTAGCCTGGCCATGCTTAGAATTCAGAACAGCTTCTTTGCGTTCACATACCCCACAACCCCTTTGTGTGTGTGTGTGTGTGTGTGTGTGTGTGTGTGTGTGTGTGTGTGTGTGTGTGTGTGTGTGTGTGTGTGTGTGATTTCTGCCTCCCCTGCCGAAGTAAATGGACCTTCATTTGTGCTGCACAAAGCATTGAGCAGTAGAAACAATGTTGTGGTCACTCAGGATAACCCACAGTCGTCACTGTAATCAGTTTTCAGCGGAAGAACCAGAGAAATACTCCCTAAACAGTCCCTCAGTGTTAACTTTAAATTAAAGAAGTTAACAGTGGGTTCTGTGAATTATATAGAGTAGCGAGAACATTGTCTTTGAAAAGAGATGTGGCTTTTAATTTTTTAAATGTGATTTTCAAATATGATGCAATGCATTGAGACATATGAGGCTGAGGAATGGCGATAATTCGTACCCATAATTATTGCCAATAAGTAATTATAGAAGACTGATCAGTCATGTAGTCATGAATTATCCGGTGCCTCCTATTTTATACTGCTTTGTTGTGTTGTTCAGTCTTTGTTTTTCTTGTGTAGTTCTGAGTTTTGTTTTCTTAATGTATGTGTTTCTTGTTTCTTGTGCAGTCTCTAATGTATTTGTTGTTGAGTTTTATGTATTTTAAAGGCCCATTTAGGGACAGCATTGCAATTTAGCTTAGGTTATAAATGTTGTGTAGTGTGGCATACTTGTCCCTATACAATAACAATAAAGAAATAGATACATCTTTTTCCTCTGTACCACAGACCTCCACTGTTGTACAGCCACTGTAGTTCATGGGTTTATTTGGTTTTATTTTTTGGAGTCAATTTTATGTATGTATAACATTTTTGCACAGTATGCATACTTTATTTAATCTTGAATTATTATCTCTTTTGTTTAAAATCCTTATCTTTCAGAGTAGTCTTCTAGCACAACCTCAAGGGCTGCCCACACCAAGGACGATAACTATGAAAAATAAGTGTAAATATATCTTTTTAAAAATCATTCTAACTCAAGTGGATAGAAGAGTCCACACCACAACTACTGTATAACAATGACAGTGACAAACTATATCATTGGGATCTCTTTCAGAGCAATCTGATGAACAACAGAAACGCTGACAGCCAGTCAAAATTCATCTAAATTTACAGGGCGTCACAGCTGGAGCGTGCAGCATGTGCTTGGTGCCTCTGTTTGCAGAACTTTATTGTTCATCGGAGTGGATGCTTGCATCGTTAGTGTTAATGGTTCTTGGTGTGGATGGCCTTAAAGAGCACATCATTTTGCGTCTCACTACATGTCTTACATCTATATGTTACAAATTTTTTATTTAGAGACAAACTAACGCATTTTGGATTTGCTTTAAAGTTTATAGTCATCTGACCGATCTACGATAAAAGCAAAATAACACTTTAAATGACATGCACATCTAACACAGGTAAGCACAAGCACACACACACACACACACACACACACACACACACACACAGAACTTCCAGAGGTTTCTGACTGAAAACAAAAGTAGTTGTTTATGTAACTGCAGCATGTAAAACTCAACCAGAATAATAAAAAAATAAAGAAAAAAAAACAACTTATGAGGCATCACTTGCCATCTGCTCCTGAGACACTGTTTCTGCTGATAAATCTCTCTCTCCCCTTTAATCCCTCTTTAACGTCTCCTACTTTATTCCTCCTCTGCCAAAACTTTCCTATGTAAAACTGCATGTTTTCCCTTGTTCCACTTCTTTATTTCTGTCCCTTTCAACTGTCTAATTTTATTTCCATACCGCTCATTTTGTCTTACATTCAGACGGTCAGGGTCACCGAGAACACTGATTATAATAGAGAAAAAAAATGAAAAAACGCTTGTGTTGTCCTTGTGCGAGCAGAAAAATGGGGGAAAAGAATAGAGCAACAAGGGAGGGGCTCAGGAGGGAGATGTCCAAATGTTTGTTTATGCCTAATTGGGCCACAGATGAGCTAGCGGCCATCTCAGATAACAGTCTATCCAGAAGGAAGGAGGAGACAAGCATAAAGGGAGGGAAGGAGATAGGGAATAGCTGCAGAGGAGAAATGATGAGCAGTTGTGGGGTTTGAAAGAAGAACTGATAGAGGAAGTTAAGACAGAGGAAGCAAGTGAGGGTGTGGGAGAGAATATCAAGGATAGGACTGAGGAAGAGGCGATGAAAGTGTGAGGAATTAAAGGAGCGGCAGTGAGACCCTCAGGGGAAGTGATATCCAGTAAACAAACAACAAGACTTGTGCAGCTTGTGTGGCCTGCACTACAAAAGTCCTTATACTGCTCCCCGCTGAGCACACTTAAAACGACACATTGCATCTAATTAGAGCAACATATTGGAGCGAGCAGTCTCACTGAACTTGCCTAGTGGGCTCATAGAGGTGCAGAAGTAATGTACAAGCATACATAAAATAGTAAATCCAACGAATATGCAAATATGTTTAAGTGCATTGCTAGTGAACTCCCCGAAGCTAGAGGACTGATGTGAATGCTGAGATCAAAGTTGGTGATGAAACAGACAAAAAAAGTTGAGCAAGGATTTTTAAAAAAGAAGCAATCTCAGGAAATGAACAGATAAAGTCTGTACTGGAAACAAAGTGCGGCAGCACTGTGCTGTGTACAGTAAATAAAAGTTGTGGGAATGTTTTGTTCTCAGTGTGACCTCCTCAAATCAGTGCGAGTGCTGATGACCGTCAGTCTGTGGCATGATTTGAAAGGCATCCTCCTGTCTCAGTGGGGCTGGTTTGAAACAGACCATGTGAGCAAATAATTAGTTTAGATACAGTTGTAACTGTAACAGGCACAGCAGCAGGTGATGGCAGAGTCTTTTATGAAATAGGTAGTACGTCCTTGATTATGATTGGCTGAGCCACGTTCGAAGCCTTGGTAAAACACACAGCTGTGACCAGAGGTGTGGACTGTGACTTAACTTAGACTTGAGCCTTTTGATTTAAAAGTACTTGATACATTTCCTCAAGCCAATTTGGGAGAAAGAGTTAGAGACATTTTTCCAATATGACATGACTTAAATACACAAGACAGAACAGAAACATGACAAATTCAATTTGTTGCTGGTTCATAGTCATTGTGCTCTAAAAGTGTGCGTCAATGTTACTTTTTTCTAAATAAGTTCAGTCAAACTAGTTTAACAAATTAATACAAATTTGAAAAAGCAAAACAATATATTTTTTTATATTTTTACTCACGCAGTGCCTAAGACTCCTTTAGCTGTTCTAAAATCACCGCAAACCACACCCTCTCGTGGCTTATTGCTTAGTAAACCACTGATAATAGAGTTGGATGATAAGGGCTGGATAGCAGGTTCACTATCACTTGATGCACATTATATTATATCAGCTTGGGTTGTGGGTTTTAACAGTTGCTCTACATATATCTCTTGAACGTATGCTCTATATATGTTAGTATGTTTCATGTAAAGCATCTTGTGTAGGTCTTTGTCTTTGTTCTATGGTCCACCTGGTTGCACGACAAAATTCCCCTCAGGGATGATAAAGTCAAAGTGTAAGTGAAGACCAAAGAATGTAAGTGCATCCATTGTGCTGTCATTTTGAAGGCAAACACAGAAGAACAATTGAACAAAATCTCGACCGACATTGTTTTTGCCTGAGAGCAACATGTACACACAGTGTTGTGCCCTCATTTAGCTAACAAAACATCATTCCTCTTTTAGATAGTGGAAAATATGAAAAAACAAAATAACCTGTTAACAACTCAAAACCAGCAGTTGCACTTATTTTGTGCAAAACTGGCTGAAAGCAATATGAACTAAAAAAAAAAAAAACAAGAAAGTCGAGGATTCAGATTTTGTTTCGACTAACTACCCTGCCTCTGCAACAAATGCTGACATCAATACCCCTCCTCCATCATTGCATCCGAGACAAATTCATTACATTCCTCTCCAGCTGTCCATCAACCACTCCCTCCTGGCACGGGTGACTTGTCTTGCATTTTATTTTTCACGTTAGCGAAAAAATTACAGTGCCTTTTTACTCTCTCCAACCCAGCTTTCAATTTCCTGTGGGTGGCTGACGTCTGCTGGCTGTCGAAGCGGGATGACGCCGAGTATTTGATGTCGGTGTTGTCTGGGTTTGAGGGGGGCGGGCTGAGTTGGGGTGCTCTCTGCAGGGACCCTTAAGCTCTTGGGAAAAGGTACAGAGAAGAGCGGGAGATTGAAGTCACTCCAGCTCCCGCCTCAGAATCTGACAGCTGAGAGATTAGTGGTTAATTAAGTCAGACGAGTTGACTGGCATGCGGGGAACAGCCCTCGAGCCAATCAGAGTTTTCGTTTGGTCGGAAAACAAGAGCAGAACTACCGCAGCCTCTGGGGAGAGCTCACTGGAAGAAACTAGACTATAGCCAAAAGCAGCACGAATACTTCCTGACTCCCCAGTTTGTCATCCCTCTTGCACATCTGGAGAGGCTAGATAAGGAACATGTAATGAAAACAAAATGGTGATTGACACCTAGTGCGCTATGTGCATATTTAAAGCCATGTAAATTTACATTTTCAGGTGCAGAAGGATGCAAAAAAGAGGATGAGAGGAGAGGGGAGGAAAGGAAGATACAGTGTGTGACACTTGAGAGGACTGAATGAAAGAGAAGGGGAACGACAGACAGAGAGGAAAAGAGATTTGCATGGAGCATTTTTAAAATGTCACGCCTCAGTAGGACCATAAACACCATTCTACGGCCTTGCCACACACACACACACACACACACACACACACACACACACACACACACACACAAATCTCAGTATTGCTCTGGGGGAGTTGGGGGGGCAGAGAAAGACAAAGTCCAACCTCACACCAACCACTTCACATAAACACTACAGCTCTCCCCTTTGATAGCTCCATCAAAGAGAACTTCCTGCTTTTGAAAGACATTTAAATGGTGCTTCAGTAGCATCAAACAGGTCATGGAAATCACATCAAAGGTGGGGCCGATTGAAGGTTTGCTTAGAGCAAGGTCATGACGATGAAAAAATATTCCAATTGCTCTAATTTGTCTACTTTTGTAGTATGCCAAAAACAATTAACTATTCTGACATCTTGTTTCCAATCAAAAGGTTCTGTTTAAGGGGTATTAGGACATTTTCGGAAATATTCAAAATAGGTAGGAGGATTTTGTTTAACTTAACCCTGTCCTTGTGTTAAGCTAAGCTAACTGTCTCCTGGCTGCAGCTCCATATTTAGCACACAGACAATAAAGTGGTATTGAACTTTAATTTCTTAAAAGTCTGGTGTGTAGGAATTAGGGGCATCTTGCAGTGAGTTTGCACAACTAAAACTTCTCTTGTATGCTAAGCATGTAGAGGAACTATGGCATCTGACACAAAAATGTGAATGGTCTTAACTAGAGCAAGTGTGTGATTCAAAACATTGTGAACTCTATGGACAAGGACCTGCTCCATATGTATAGCTCCAGATATAAATGGCTCATTCTATTGTAACAAAAACACAGTGGTTCCTTTTTTCAGGTGATTATAAACTAATAAAAACATAGTGATTAATGTCATGTGCAATTTGTACTCTCTAGACTGGTCCCCTGTAAGCCTCGCTTTCAGTGTGCAATTCTGTCCACCATCAGGTACAAATCCCAGGAAAATAAGGTCTTGATTTGTGGCACAAAAGAAGTGCATTGATCTTTGCGCAACGAAAAACAGGAAGGCAATAGTGCTTTTGTTTTGTTCCGTAGCTCCACCCTCTCATCCAAATACCGTCACTTCTGGCTCCAAAAAAAACCCAAAAATGGTAATGGTCGAAATGCTGCACTCTGCCTCCATTATTTTATACAGTCTATGGTTCTTTGAAGTTACTACCCCCAGAAGCGGAACTAGCGGACAACCGAAAAACCAAAGTAACTGCAAAAAACAAAATGCAGCGTGTCCTGGGTTGTTGTTGGTTGCTAGGCTCTGGAAATGGAAAGCGATCCAGTTGTCTTTGCGACAGCTGCAGCAACAATAATACCATTTAGAAATGCCACGGGGAAAAGTTGAAAACTTTTCTGTTTATACAAAATATAATGTTTATGGAGAATAAGAGCAGCTGGAGAAAACATTATGAAAATTTAGGCCATGATGTATTTCACTGATGCACACACAATATAGGCCTTCTGCTCTGCATTGAAGAATTCTGGCAGAAATGATATAGCCTAATTTTTGGTTTGTTTGTATCCTCAGTATTGTGTGGGCACAATTTCATTTTTCTTTAAAGCAAATATCAATACAAACCAAACAGATGGTACCCAAGGCTTTAAGGTCTACAGTACCATTCCCTTCATTTTTTATATTTGTTAAAAACCCTGTCCATTTCAATAAATGGCTGAAAACCAGCATTCAGATTTAGGCTCCTTTTTTAAGTCTCTGCCCTTGGCAAAGTTACCACAGGCACAATTCTAATGGGTTTAGTTTAATTGTATCCACTGTGCTTCGGAGGTTGCCCCACCTGGCATTCAGATGATGAATGAGGGTAGGAATGAGCATCCTTATGTTGCAGTGAGGGAGCAAGGGACAGGAGACATCTGAGAGGGTGAGGCAGCATCATGGCCGAAAGCCTCTGTGTGTTTGTGTGTGAGAGATAAAAAGACTTCATTGCAGAAAAGTACATACACATACAAACTAGAAAACTAATATTTCCCTTCAAAATAAAGTTTTTTCCCCCTGGACATTCATTATATTCTTTCTTTTATCTATGAAACACATTATTTTTTGTTGTTACTGTTCCTCTCACCTGTACTTATTGTCTAGTTGGCTGTTTTCCCATTTGCCTGTGAATTGCCGGTTCCAAATTAACACAGCAATAATAACCTCCATTCTCTATTTCTGTACATTTTTTTTATGATTTGCTGCATCAATCACAGCTTTGTTGCAGCTGACGGATTCTAATCAAGAGCTACCTGTGACTTAATGAGCAGCTTCATGATTGAACCCAGACCTCATTTGATATTTATACACTTATATGGTTCCCTGGATGAAAGCACCAAAGAATGAGTCGGGGAATAAAAAAAAGAAAGAAAGAAAGCAGCAAAGTTCGGAGTCATCGTTAAATTTAATTTGTCTGTAGTTAATCATTTCTGAAAGTTAAACTGCAGCAGAAGTTTTCTCTCTACAACTTTCACAATGCACACACAGTGCTGAAAGCGCTGCTCATCAAATCATCACTTTTACCAACTCAGTTCACTTGGCACTTGTACTCTGGCGCTGTCATCATTAGCGCCACTTGCTGCAGAGACGAGTCTGCCTCGCCATTAGCCAGCAGCCACCCTGCAGCACTCGAAGGCTGAGGGGTTAAACGTGTCCGGTTGGGATGCTGGTTTAGAGCCGAGGGAAGCGGAGAGAAAGGGAACATTAGGGATGAACTAGTGCAATCAGCCCAAGGCAGAGCAGAGGCTGAGCAGGGTTCAGTGAATTAGCAATATCTTTTCCCAGCATAGATCAATGGAGCATTACCGTAAGACAGAAGGGGAGATGGAAAGAGAGAGGGATGGAGGAACGGAGGGAGGGAGAAGACAAAGAGAAAGAGACAGTAACAAACTAATAATTTGTCTGTGCCTCGAGCATGCTTCTTCTCTCTGTGGTTTCTCTCTTTCACTTTCAAATCCCACCAGTGATAGCTCCAATCAAATAGAAAGATCACAGCACCAGGATGGCAGGTTTCCAGCCAATAATCACCGAGCAAAAGCATTTCAATACAAATGAAGGTCTGATTATAGGCTTAATGAATAAAGAGGGTACCGGTGGCTAATAGCACTATTTGTACACCCACGGCCAAGCAGCCCACACACACACACACACACACACACACACACACACACACACACATAATCAAATGCCATTTTGCACAATCGCAGTGTAATTTCCAATGAAAATCTGGACATTTTGTGCAACAACTGCGACCAAAAACCTCTTAGGATGGTTTTACTGTCTTTTGGCTAAGCTGCAGACCACTAAACTGGCAGTTTATTAAAGTGCTAGTATAACATCCTGGCACGCACAAGAGTGTGGTGTGGCCACGAAGGTTTGAACATCACCAGGGACAGCTTATCTTTAGGTTTGTGCCCATAGACAGTATGAAAATAACAGACATAGCCACCATGACTTAACCCATTGGTTTGTGAACTCCACTTTGGCATTTTGGCAGTCGCTATCTCTTAAAGTCAGACATGGCCATATCTGGATGAGAAGGTGGAGTTAACCCTAGCATTAGTGGCTAGCTTGATTAGCACGGTACAATTACAGTCTAAGGTTAATTGTGACAATGCTAACGCTAATGTTGCTGGCAATAAAAATGACAACAACAAAAAAAAACTTTTGGAAACTATTTGAACAAAATGTTTTACTGGAAATGGTCTTTTAGTACAACCAAATGCCAATTAAGACTTTTTTTGGTGGAACAAAATGTGTCAATTCATCTTCATAAATTGGAAACACAATGAAATAACGACAGCTACAGCTGTACTCTACCTAACCAACACTGTTGCCGTGGTAGTGAGTTGTCAATGGACATCACTTACCTATCACTGAAAGTAGCCACGCCCTTAATTATGTTCACCAAGTGCAGTTGTCACGAACAGGGAAGTTATATAAAGAGACCCAAACCGTTTTTTTTTTTGTTTGTTTGTTTTATAAACCAGGCTGTAAACATGTTTTTTTCTACTGTAAATTTGGGCGTGTTAATATGAGGGTCTATGGGGATTGACTTACTTCTGGAGCCGACCTCAAGTGGCCATTCAAGGAACTGCAGTTTTTGGCATTTCCATGCTGGCTTCATTTTTAAGCCCCAGAGGCTGCTGCTGCTTGTTCGTGCCGAGCATTCTCATCTCCTCTCCAGTTTTGCTCATCTCTCCAGAAAAGGAAGCCCTTCACTCACTTACATTGAAATAGCTAAAGCTAGATAATCCACTACACTGGATTTTAATTTAGTTTTTATATTTTCCATTCTCATTGTTATTCCATTGCACCTGGGATGAGAATTTCCATCAATGTGCAAATGACACTCACTACTCACTGTCAGTCACCTCACAGCCACAGGGGGAATGAAACTCTATAAAACCAGGAAATAATGCCTCAAAAAAGGGTTACCTTGCAACCTCACAGCCTGTCAAAATATAAAACTTTTTATACCAAGTGGAAAAAGTCAGGACGGTGTGGTGATCATTGCTGTCACCGTGCTGAAAGGAGACACTGGATCCTAACGGCTCTGACACCTGTCCTGTAGTTTTTCCTGAACCCTGAATGAAGAGAATGTTCCTACAGGGATCAATAAAGTGCCACATGTTTAATCATCATTGCATTAACCTAAGAGGCAATGTGGCAGTGAGGGCACTCTCATGGGAAGTTGCATTTTATGGGACGCTAACGTTGTTACTTTGTCTTGCTCATCTGCTGCAGTCGCCCTGTAGTAAACCAATAGCCGCAACACAGAGAAAACAGAGACTCATTACCTAATCCATTCTCTCTTTTTCTCTCTCTGACTCTGTCGCTTTCACTTAGTGGCTCTCGGTTACAAACAGAACTGCTAATGCGTGCACACATGCACTAAACCTCCACTAAACCACTGGACCTTGTTCACCACTGGACAGAATAATAAAAAATGACCGCATACAGACACTGAGCCTACACAGAAAACAGTCCGTGCCCCGTGGAGTATGGATTGCATTCAAGGCAGGGTGCCTCAATAGATCACGGTACGTTTATTGGCTGCATGGATTCCCTTGAGTTCATCAGGCTCCAGAGGAGGAGGAAGAAGTGCAGAGACTGAATATAGATTCACTCTACCACTGTCTGCTGAGCAGGCCCGGCTGCTCCATCAGCCTATACCCTATTAGAGGGCATGATGGAGTGTGACAGAGTGTGTGTAAGTGCTTGCATGTGCATAGTAAGTGAGCAGAAGCTGGGTGGGTGCAGGGGGAAAAAAAGTGTAATGCACTGGACATACAAAACATTAGAGACAACTTCTTGCTGCATCACTTTTGTGCAAAATGCATCTTTATGCCTTCCACATTTTCTCCTCTTTCTTACTGTTATTGAGAAATCAATATAGTATTTTACCTAAATTCACCCTCTTTGGATCATGAAAAGAGAAGAGTGGATAACACTTCGATTTTTAAACCACATCTGTTTGTGAATTACACATTTGTATGGCTGTTTGGTGGTTTAATTTAAATAGCCTTTCAATGCAAAAGAAGTAAAAGCACTCGATATTTCACAAAAAGCAAAGGTTAGAGAAAAGTAAAAAAAAAAAAAAGACTACAAATGTGTGCATCAGAACTTAGTTTCTTTCTTCTTTCCTTGCCCATTTATCATCTTACTAACCCCCACAGGCCCTGTCTACATTTATACAGATATTTTTGTAAGTGGGTATTTTCCTCTATGTTTTGGCCTCTCGTCGACATGCACACTGAGTTTTAGGTCATTAAAATGGAGATTGACTAAAATGCCTTCTAAGGTTCCGATTTTTCAAAACTCTGGTCACTTTCCACCGGCGTAGACATGTAAAATAGAGCGTTTGGAATTGTTATTGCGATCCAGTGTGGTTGGAGATATTTTGTGAAATGGAGAGGGAAAATATCCACTTTAAAAAATACCAGTATGAGCGAGATAGGGCCTTAGATATATCTTGATGGGGCCTGACCCTTAGATTGGGACCTATTCAACTAAACTACCTTACTATGTGCTCCATTTCAACCAGCCACAACAGTAAAATGCAACTTTTGCATTAATGCATCTGTGTTAATAATCTAATAACATTATACATAATTATCATTTACAACAAACACTTTGTGGTATTGGTACTTTTACTCGAGTAAAGGATTCTTATACTGTTTCAATTACTTGACCCTACAATCCCTCCAGCGATGGAGGGACTGAGGAAAGGAGAGGAAATTACACAAGGAAGAGAGAAAGAAAACGGAGAGGATGTGTGGACACAATCTACTTTTTAAAGTGAATAACAGCCAAGATAGTTCACACACACTGCAACTGATCACATTACATCCTTATGGGCAGAAAGGCAATAGAGGCAGGGGAGAAGCAGAATGAGAGACAACACTGGAGCAAAAGAATAACTTCAAGAAATAAAAGTAAAAGAGGTGGAAATTGCAAATCCTCTTTCCTAAAGGATATAAAACGGTGGAAGGCAAGACAACAAAGAGAAAGAAAAGAGGGGAGTGAAGACTCATCTTACAGTGAAGAGAGGGAAGGTCAGTGCATGGAGAAAGAGACAGAGACGGAGTGCTCTGGTTACTGGCAGCTAGTGGACACAGAGACAGAGAGAGTGATAACCAGGGGACAGCTGGAAACACAGAAGCAGGGCTGAGCGCGCAGGGCACTGCCGGCTGGGCGCACAGCGAGAAACATGAGCAGGGGCGTGTGTGACTACATGCATCTTGTGTTGAGAGAACGATCAAGTGAAAGAATGAGCAGCGGCAAAGACAGGAAACAGAGAGTGTAGGGGCATATGTCGGGTGTGTATGTGAGTAATCTGGTGCTTGGCACTGGGTGAAAGGTTGGGAGTGACACTGAATGCCACCACCGGACTGTTAGAGGTCGTTATAGTAGATGCCAACAGCGAGCTAATAGTAGTGATGGTATAAACATATCACAGCAGGCAATAAATACACCAGGCTAAAGATGAACATCTCCAAGAAAGTGGCGCAGTATAAGGTGCAGTGTGAAGGAATACATGTCCCTCAGCTACATGGATTGCCAGGAAATTTTATACAGATATTCCGGGTCCCTAGAGGATGATTCGTGACTTGGGTGTTCATCTGACTTTTTATCTTACTCCACCAGTAGTGCAGACCTGTCACTTTAAACTCTCTCAACATGTATCTGCACAAACTTTGATACCAACTCACGGATATCAGACTAAGTGTCATAGTGACTGGGCATTTAGCCTTTATTCAAAAGTGACAGCTGAGATACAGAAGAAGAAAGAGAGAGAGTAAAAACTTCTCATATAGCATGACCATCAGGTCACAATTTAATTTGTACAAAATCTGCAAAACTAATTGCTTTGTAAATACTTTGTATTTAGTGCTACTTAGCAAATGTCAGCGTGCTTATATACCAAACTAAGATGGCAAATGTGGTAAACCTTACTCCTGCTACACATCAGTGCGTTAGCATTGCCATTTTGAGCATGTCAGCATGCTGCTGTTAGCATTTAGCTCAAAGCACTGCTGAGCCTCAAAGAACTGCTAGCAGGACTGCAGACTGTAGTCTTATTTTATTTATTTGAATACTTCAAATGACATTAAGTTTTAGACACATTGACTATGTAGCTTATTCCCAACAAATCCCCCGGCCCATACAACCTCATAGGTAGTATGTCCCTACCCTCTGACATGACCTAAGGGAGCACTTTCTAAATTAGCACACCTATTGGTGGAGACAGAATAGCTCCTATATGACCAACAACGATCACAGTATTAAACACGTAGTTAACAATGTGAAACGGTGACAGTTGCACCAAAACTACATAGTTAGTTTTAGAAAAATGATCATGGTTTGGCATAAAATGACGATAAAAATAATACATAATGGCATATGTCATGGCTTATGTTGACACTGTTACTTTGTTAAAATAACTCAACGTTAACTTTTGATTTTACATGGGAAGCAAACACCTGTCTCCTTAATGAAAGTCCTGTTTGTTTGACCCCTTCAACCCCCCTTCCTCCTGCCCAGACACACCAAACTGACACTAAAGATCAAGTGGTGATGATGGCTGAGTGTTGCGTTGCCTCACACTGACTGTGTCTCAGCCAAAAAGCTGCACCTGAACAAACCTCAAAGGCTGCAGCTACTACAGATAGCACTGCGTCAGAAGAAATAACTCTCCGTTACGGCAGGCAGTGGCTGTCTGAATTCATCATTAAGAAAGAGACGGAAATGACATGCTAGTTAGCCACTTAGCACATTAGCAACACAACCTAATGTTGAAAGAACAAAGGATATTTATCGTGCCCTAGCAAACAATAACACAAACAATTGCTAACCGTTTCTTCTAAAGAGCTCAGTGGTTAAATTAAATAGTCTTGCCTAATATAACAAGTTTGTTTAATTTCATGCCCTCTTGACTTTGGCTATTTGTTTGCTTTCCTTACTTCTGTTTCTCTAATGCGCAATGAGCTGAATTACGATTATAGTGATCTCACTTAACAACGGGCTCCACCGACACTAATTCAACATGCTGAATCTGCCTAAAAAAAAAGGTGTGGGACACACTGCAAAAACTAGGACAAATGCTCACCAATGGTCTGACACTGACCAACGGCCAACCGTCTGCTTGGTGTGTCAGGGCCCTAGGAGAACTTTGTAGCTCTTTATATTATGTTGCCTGACTTTCTCCTTTGCTTCCGTCATAATCACTACAGCCCCTAGAGGTTATCACCTAAAAATGTATGTAGACCTGGGTAATAATAAGCTGCTTGTACACATGACCTATGTGGTTGTATTTTATAGGAAGACAGTCTCTGTATCCACTAACCTGCTGTGACACACCTGCTCTCTGAAGAATGGAGATGCACACAGATGTCTGTATCATTAAGAGCATGGAAGAGCGCAATGGCAGGCATTGAACTTAATATGCCTAATGGTGTGAATAATGTAAAGGAAATGAGGACTGAAATGAGCGGTGGATTGGAATGAGTCAGGGCCTGCTGTAGTGTGAAGGAGCTCGGTGTGCCGAGGTTTTAATCTAGAGAAGAGACTTTTAGGTTGAGCAGGCGGAGGCAACATAAAGCCCATTTTTCACACGACACGCAGACCTGACAAAGTGTGTGTATATTCGGCGCAGTGCCATTCGGAGGAAGGCTGTTTTGTAGTGTGCTGTAGGTGAGTGTTCAGTGTAGTAGGCCATCTGACAAGGAAGTGCAGCAGGCCATACATCATACACTCTGAAGTGCGACTGTGGCTTGTAGGGTTTGTGTCTATGGTGCAGTTTCAGAGAGACTACAGCGCAAAAGACATTTTGAGAGCAACTAAGGGGAAGTTTTGACTCCTTCCCTCTCGACTTGTTTCTCATTCATCAAAGGTGATGAGGAGGGAGACAGGCGAGAGGTACAGAGCGGTCCCAGCACGGCTATCATTAAATAAGAGTTCAACACCAGAACTCATGAGTAATTCATGATCTTCTACACATTCTTCATTTGCTAGGTAGCAGAATAAAAGCCCTTATCTGGGGCACACACACCGTATTGTCTGCTGTTGGGCTTGGCAACAGTGACGCACACAAACTCACACTCATGCACACACTTTTCCAACTCGTGATGAGTGTATTAGATTTCAAGAGAAGTATGAAAACAGGTGAGGCTCCTGAAAAACTTAATTATTCTCTCTCTACTGTGCACTTTAGGTAAATGACAAGAGAGAATATGTATGATAAGGACTTTTATCATTTCAAAAGTTCCCTTTGTACAGTTTAAGCAGCAGCTTCCACCCTTTCACTAAGCAACAGTGTTGGACAAAGAGGTGTTGGCTAAACAGCACAAGAGAGAGAGTACAGTAAGTCTGATTTCAAAACCTCCCTGACATTGCACAAGTCAAGAGGTTAAGGGAAAGTGTGTTCTCCAGACTGCTACTACAGGTGCCCTTTTATAACGGCTCACTTATTAATTAAAGAAGTACCCAGTGTGCTCCTTTAATACAAGAAATAAGATAAGTACACCTCAGATAATGGCATGAAAGACAGGTCGGGTTACAAAAAAGTCTCTGAACAATCTGTTATCCAATACTAATGCAATTTCACCTGAAGTGACAATGAAGTGGAACTGAACTATTTGCTCAAGTGTGGGCGAGGAAGCAGAAGACAGCCTGTACTGTCAGCCCAAATAGATTCAGAGGAAGTACACCGTGAGCTCAGACAGACACACATGCTTGTGTTCCTTATTACAGAAATGTAGATGCATGTACCACATGTGAGAACTCACACATTTTATGAACATTTCCCACTCCCCTGGGATGCTGGCATCCTCAGCTAACATTACTGTTTTTAAGAGGCTATAGAGGGCTGAGTTTTAAAACTTTGGTGAAGATACTGCTATCATTTAAAACTAGAAGACCTAAGGAATACATTGTCACCAACCATGTCATGCTAGCTTTACAAAAGGGGCTTAAGCTAAATTATGGCGATGGAAAAACTAGCACTGCCATTTTCACAGAGGTCATTTGACGTCTCTTCTCAAGATATCTGAATGAAAATGGGTTCTATGGGTGTCCACAAATCTCTCCTTTAGAGACATGCCCACTTTATGCTTGTCTCATGCAGTTTGAGGGCAAAAACCAGGCCATTTTTGCCCTTACAGTAGACCATTTGTTGAAAAATGCTATTGTCACAGGACTCTCCAAATGTTAAAGGTTTCGGTGTCTTAATGTGGTACCTTAAGGGATATTTGACCAGTTTTATCAGTTGTGAAGAGGTAAAAAAGGGAAACTTTCCAAATTTGAATATGTTTATTACATATTTATAACTATAAAACAGTGCTAAAATCTGAATCTGAAATTAATCTTCAGGTTCCCAGCTCTCAGATGATGTATACCGCTTATATACATATACCTGCTATCTCCCCCTACAGAAGGTTAAAGAAGCAGTGTACAAATACTCCAATAAAGGAAGATGTATGAGTGAAATAAAAATGTAATATACATGGTGGGTTGTGAAAAAGTTTGCATTAAAAATACTAGAGGTTGCTTAGACGCACTCTGATCCAAATCCCAGTTTAACCCCAATACCTCACTGCGTTATTAAAAACCAGGGTACATAGATCATTTTAACACTGATGGTGCAGCATATATTAGTGAGTCCTTTGAACCCTCCAGTGGTCTGGATTATCAATATGTATCAGTCATTCATCTCAAGACCGGCCAATGGGAGCGCTTCGTTCTACATCAAAGAGTGAGAAAAAAAAGACGCTGTTATTAAAAAGCCTTTTCATCTCATTGCAAACTTACTACACAATATTTTCTGACCTAATTTTACACCATATATCTCAGGCAATTTAGGGGTCCTGTGAGGAAGTGCTTGAAAAAAATCTTCAGAGTGTGTTTGGGACAGCCTAATTGAGGCAAAATCTGGTCTGAGTGCTGTGTGTCTGTAAGTAATGATTCGGCTGCTGGCTTCTTCTCCACATTAATGGTTTGAACTTCGACAACCCCGGAGAGTTTCTGAATATCTTTCTTTCTGGTAAGGTTTTTAAAACATTATTCAAAAACTTAATTATCTATAAACAAATGTGCCTTTCACTTTTCCCCCGAAATTCATTATGGTTTCTCCCTCGATATCACAGAATGTTTCAAACATAAGGAAAACAAGGAAGACAGAGATATCAGGAACCTCTCCTCTTCCTCGCCTCCATATTCTCGCGACCATAGATTCTTACAGCATGTGGTAAGGTCAAGGGTCAAATAGATGCTATCAAAAAGAAGTAAACAAGTGAAATCCAGGCCACTGAGCGGAGGTTCAGCTCCTTAACTGCATAAGGAATGAGAAATGTCTCCCTTCTCTCTTTCTCTCTCCAAACTGCATTGTCATTGTCAAAGCTTTTACGCTCCAGTTGGCCCGGACAAAAGCAAGCAAGGTCGCCAGAGGCTTTTCCTGCTATGATCGCTGTAGTGTTAGCCGGGGTTGATAAAGAGCCCATTAGGACGCTGAATGGGCACCCATTAAGAAGACATCCACACTAGTGAGGGAGCCCCGGGGCCAAACGGCCTTCCTTAAGAAACCTGATCGGCACCTGACAGACAGGAGCCGCCCACTCGATATATACCGCAGTTTAAAAGAGAAAACAAAGCATGAGCTGAGGTAATTGAGAAATGAGGAGCTGATAGTGAAAAACACATGAAACTCGTGTTACTTAAAGGCTGTGCAGTCAGCAAATAGTACAGTGCAACCTTATCCAAACCTCAGACACCCAAACAGGCTGACAGAATGACTGAACAATTGTTCATTGTGTGAGGTCGGTAAATGATGAACCAAATAATACTAATATATTTAGTTCTTTTCAGCATCGCCTCTAAGTTACTGCATAGGACTGAAATTTTTGCCGGGACAGAAGTAAATAAAAAAGAGCTTGAAATAGAAGTGCACGTGGCCAGTGCAGCGTGAAGTGGAATTGTCAAACGCAGCCCTTTAATTTCAAAATCAGAAGGTGGGGCCTTGAGTCTGGCCCAGCCTGAGTCATTATAGCAAACAAAATTTTCAAATCCAAAACTAGCTGGAAGCCTGACACCATTCTAATTTTTTATTTTTTTTAATACATCGAAGGCAATCATAACAATCAGCCATCAAAATTGACTCATTACTTTGCCCTGATGTGACAAGAACACAATGTTCTACAAATTTTCACAAACCACATAAATCTGGGAAGAACAGAACAGCCAGACCCTGTTAAACTGGCAACTATAAAAGTTTTCCTTAAACTGTTTGCTTTGTATTCTACATTAGTCTCTATTAACAAATATCTACATATGCATGCAGAGTCCGTAGGCAACAGTACAAGATTTTAGTATCTGAAGCATCTGATTTCTGTTTGTAGTTTGAGTAGTAATTGACCAATAACTTTTGAGTGGCCTTTGGTTGCCTGCAGGTAAACAGTCTGTGTCAAATGCGAAAGAGGCAGAGCGTACTGGCTGAAATGCAATCTCAGAACTCATCGGCTATCACCTGATGAAGATTTAGCTTTTTATTAGGTTCTTTTCTAATTTATCTGCACTGATATGCAGTTATCTGTTTATAGAGATTAGCTGAAATGAGCTGCACACGGAGGAGTAAGTCTTGGCACAGAAATCCACTTGCTACACTGGATCCCCTGAAATATTGGCCATTGCCCCCAGAGAGTTCATTGTCATCAGACTGATAGCCGATGGATTTTAAGATTTATTCTTCATAGACCTACAGTATGCACATGAAAATGGTAAATGGTAAATGGATGGACTTGTGCTTGTATAGCACTGTCCTAGTATTCTGACCACTCAAAGCTCTTTTACAGTACATGCAGTCAGACATAAATTTGGACACTGGTGGCTGAGGCTACCATACAAAGCACCACCTGCTTCTCACTTAAACATTCACAGCCACTCAGACACTGATGGCACAGCCTGATGGCACAGCCGTCAGGAGCAATTTGGGGTTCAGTATCTTACCTAAGGCTACTTCAGCATGCAGACTGGAGGAGCCGGGGCTTCAACCACCGATCTTCCGATTAGTGGACAACCTGCTCTACCTCCACAAACCCGACCTGAATATGTCAAGACCATCCGGCTGGGTCAGGCTGCAGACATCCATTCAGAATTTGTATCCTCACAAGCTCACAAACCAGATTTGAACCATCGCACCTTCTCCTTTTCTGCAAAAACTCAGAACAGTTAAGTTACAATTACAGACATCAAAATGGTTTATCTATTTAATTTGATCCTAAGATGAAAAATTGTGCAGAAATGTTACAGTCTCATCCATGCCTTGTCCTGCTGTAATACTACATTTGGCTTTGGTCAGCTTTCCAATCTGCACTATTTCTTTTGAAAATGCTAATACTCGCACATACTGCCACAACTACTGTCATAACTTTGAGCCAAATCTCCCACATTATCAGTGAGACACAGAGCCCCTACTGTACCTGCACAGTAGTCTATCTGGATTAAACAGATCTTGAAATCATTTGAAATAAACTGACGTTATGCCTGCCAGGATTTTCCACTAGTCATGGTTTGTAGCTCTGTGACCTGTGAGCTACTATTGCTTCCAAATTCGTTGGGACCATCAGTCGCAAAGAGATGTATTTTTAAATCATCACTGTTTTCACATATGTCTGTAATAAGTGAACACAGCGAGGTCAGCCAACAGACAGAGGATATTACAGGTAAGGCGATCTCCTTTGAAGCAGCTGGACTGTATTAGCTGCACTATATGACTAGACTTTATGATCTTTTTGGACAAAGAGACTGAATTGAATGTTAACTATCATGCACTAACATACTCACAAAATGAGCAATGAGCAACAACAACAATGGTAACATACTGTATGCATATTAATATGTGTTTCCCCTCATGAAACGACACAGATCGACGGGTCCGTCCTCTCTCTCAGCCTTTCCTTTCATCCAGAGCAGGTACTCTACCTTGTGCCAATATTTTTACTTCTGCGGATATTCGACAGCAACCAGACGCAACCAAAGTGTCTCAGCTGAAAAAATGCCGCTCCTCCAAAGCCCTCTCAAGTGCTCCCAGCTGGGCGTTTACTGAGGAGCATCTGCTGTTTTCTGCTGAGAAGAAACACTTTGCTGGGCCTAAGTCTATATTTCCCAAAATGTCAACCTACTCCTTTAAGCATTTATTGATAGATTGCCGACCATTCGGCCAGTGTTTAGAGGTTGCTTTTGGTAATAATGCCGTTATAAATGTGGTAATACATTCAAAAAATGAAAGTATAAATAAAAATATTGTCCAGAGGGTAAGTGGTTGAATGGTCCAAGCAGTCAAAAGAAATTTCTACAAACAGGAAACTTAAAAATGTTCTTATTAACGACTTATAACTGATGTATATGGCTTTGAAATTAATTTATGTAAGAATAAAAAACATCTATAATAGGTACCGAACTAGAAATGGTTAAAATTTTATGGTTATGAAATCAATTCATCAGTACACGGTGTAGAGACTGAATCAAGTGCAGCTGATTGTAGAGGCCGACATGCTCGCACACAGACGGTGGTCAAGACTCCTGATTTGTCACTTCTTATAGAGTGGATTAGATGAAACCTTGTTTGACACTTTGAGGCTCATCTACTGTAAGATCTCTCCTCTCCTAACCGTCTGCATGCTGTCCGGCTCATCAAAACATGCATGAAGAGAGAGCAGCGGGGGGATGGGAGACATAGTGTGAGCAGGGATGCATAGATAGCAAGTGAGAGCAAAGAAGAGGACTGTTCGTCACTGTTTCTGAGCATGCATTTGTGCATCCATGTGCATGTAACCAACACAATAGCGTGCAAGACAATTGTGTGTAACACTACAGACAAAGCTGTGTTGTCAAAAAAGTTCTCCTTCATGGAGAGGCTGGGTTCTGTTGATGAATTATGCATACCGGAGCTCAGAAATATGGTAGGAGGCCTGCACTCAACTGTAGGAGGACTCTGTAAAGTACAGTATAAAAAAAGTAGGAGGACAAGATGTTGGGAGAAAAGTTGAGGTTGTGCAGAGGATACATACTAAGAAGGTGTGCGTTCGAGACCGAGAAAGAATAATTGTTTTGTGTCTATCACAAGTTAGGTTTGCAGTTGGTTTTAATGCAGGGATTAGAATTAAGACTTCCTAAATGTAGGTAAAGCCTGGGCGCGGCACATATGTCTACAAGGCATTTTGACATATTACATTTTCTGATCTGGTTTCTAAAAACAAACATTGTTTTTTCCAGACCTTGTAAAACACAAAGCCGTTGAGACCTTGATTGCCTCATGACGCGGTGTGGCTCCAGTGTCGATGGTTTTGCTTCTGCTTGTAAACAACAAGCCTTTGCCACACTGAATGCCCTCAGAAAAGACAAATAAATTATAGTTTCAAAAAAATGGAGGCACAAGCCTGACGAGAAACTCAAACAGAAATAGCATCATTGAGTAAGTCACAGGCTGCAAATGTGACTCAAGATATCTAACAGTGAGCAGCGGTGGAGAGAACAATAAGGGGATGAAGATTTAACCTCAAACGTGTAATGAGAAATGACAGGCAGGTTGTGACTGGCTTGTGTGTGACCAAGAATACAACATTTCGCAAGACTAAGGAATGAAAGCTGTGGCAGTCTGGGGAGCTGCAGAGGAAGACTCGCAGAGAGCGCAGACCTCCGCCAACACTGAGCACTCCTCCAAGATAACGTTACAGCCAAAGAAATCATTCCCATCAGTTGAAAGTAAAGTTAAATTGATTCTGTGACCTTGCAAACAGGCCTTTTGGATTTGAGATCAAGTCTCTCTCATGGTTGCAGCTAAAACGATAATGGAGGACGCTGGAATTTCAGATTAAGTCAACCCAAAAACATAACAAATGATTCATTGGCCCAAGTTTTATCTTTCTAACAAAATTCATTGCAGTCAGATAGAAGTGTATGATAAGATATCTTGTAAAAATAAACATAGAATACCTTGGCAACATAAAACTGTAGTCTGGATGTAATAAACTGATACAGATTTACTCTGAAATCAAACTAATCACCATTGAAAGAGATTATAAAATTCATCCACTTATATTCCTTTAGCCCCGGTGACCATATTTAACTCCATAAAATTCTACATCCACTGTGATCTAGGTTTGGGTGATATGTTAAAAGTTTCCAACCGGCCACTGTCAGCCCAACAACTGCTATTTGGTAGTATAACTTTCCATAAGCTCTGTTAGCTTTTTTAGTTTATTAAATTGAAAAAATAACCCACAAAAGGCAATATTCTGACTCAATACAACCCTCCACATTCCAGATTCAAGCTTCTCTTGACACTTAGTTTAAAACTTGACACAAAATAAAACTCAACAAAACCACCTTGGTTTATGTTAGTCTTTCCACTGTACTAACAATCACCAACTTTGGTTAACAGAGTTAGATGTGAAAATATGCTGCCTCAACACGTTGTTATTCCCCTGCTGTCTCTCTCTGCCATCACTCTGCCAGCTGAGCAGCAGCTCTTACTCATTTTTCGGAGGCAGACCATTAAATTAGCAAAATAAAATGGCAAAAATTGCTCCAAAGCTGGTGATACACAGAAGCCAGTCTTCAATACGTGTGTCATGAGTCACGTTTCTGGCCACCTTAAGTCCAATATCAAGTCTCCTGTTGTCCTCTGGTCTCCACCAGCTATGTTCACCAGCTAGCTGCTAACTTTGTCTGTCTTTTGGTGCTGTGACTCCTTTACATTACATGCTGTCATTTGATCCATTATCAATATATTGAAGAAAAAAAACTGATCAGGAGTCTGAAATTGATGGCTGGGGCCAGAAAATGTTTAAGGCGGTCAAAATGATTGGACAGTTACAAGTCTGGATGGGCCAGTAACTGTCCATTAGTCTTGTAGAAGATGTCACTGTTTTCAAGACACGTGACCGATAACATTCCCCATATGTATTTCAGCATTGGATGCGCCTCTTACTGGTGCCGTCAGGGTGAAACGTAATGCCTTAAAGACCTTTTTAAGACAATTATAACCAAACTTAAGACCGACTTTTTGGACACATCATCTTTTTTTAAGCACTGCACGTAATCATAAAGGTTGGTGGCACATATGTGGCCCCATGCAGAGATAGGTTTCATGTAGGAATATGGTTATTAGAGTGATTTAGGATCATCTACATTTTGCCAGGTAAGGTTAGGGTTAGCACAGGTAAGTGAAATTATAAAGAAAAAAGACAGTATTAGTTTCATTGGTAGGTTTAAAGATTTTTGACATCTGATTTCTGAGCAGAAGAGCTTGACTCATTTTGACAGACAAATTAAAAGATGGAGAAATTAAATGAAATATTTGTCACAATTACGACCTTGCAAATTCAAATTTCAAATTTAATTTAACCCATTATAAGAGGACGTATTGGACGTATTATTTATATATATGACTGATACTCGGAAATAAACATCTGTCAGCGGACCACACTGCACACCTGAGCAGTGCATGCGTGTCGTGGTACCTCTCGCTTTTATTTCGGTGGCCATGTTAAGACGTTTGAGCAGCCAACCACGTGTGAGCAACTTGGTTCGGCTGCGGCTCATCTAGAGATCGGGTGTGTTGCATATTATTTAAGCGTATGTGAAAACAATCTGTAGACAGTTTAACTGGCCTCATACACACACAATATATATATATATATATATATATATATATAAATATTTATTTTTAACTCACTTCCTGTTTCAAGTTTCAAATCATTTATTTTAATTTTTTGGCTAATACTTATATATAAATATTTATCTTTAACTCACTTCCTGTTTCAGGTTTCAAATCAGTTATTTTATTTTTTTGGCTGCTTGGCCAGTGAAAATATACAACAGGCCAGTTAAACTCTGATCTAGTGGCCCTGGGGGCCAGTAGGGGGAAAATGTTATGTTGGACACTGCTGATTATAGCAGCTTTACAGAAAAACAAAATCAATCAGCTACATTGGCCAGCGAGAAAGCAGGTTAATTTCATGCCCTCTGGACAACCTTTGCTGCACTGTTGGAGCCCTCTGTGACTTTATAAATATATTTGACCAGACTTCACAAAAGCAGTGGAAGCGAGGAAGACTGATGTGTGGGATTAGAAAGATACGAGCTGGAGACGAGGAAAAAGAACGGAGGAAGGAGTGTTCAAGTGCCAGAGAATCACAAGGCTGCCTCTCATTTCCAAGTATTCTAAACAGAGACAGCAGAGACGGGCCACACAAACCACACACACACACACACACACACACACACACACACGCACACACGCACACACGCGCACACACACACACACACACTCAGACCACAGCATCTTCAGAGGTACAATTTCACAGGCCCTAATTACAGTGGGCTGCAGCGTTTCTTATTTGGTTTGCCAAAATCTCAAATTGCACACACTTTCGTACAGCGTTTACAGACCCAGACACACACACAACTTTGCATGCACACAATCACATATTAGTTCAAATTGTGTATGTGGGGAAGTAGTAACTACACAGCAATGGGGGGCTTTTTTCGTCTGCCAGCAAATAACAATGACACTGTTTTCCTTTGCAATGCTGATTCAGTTTTCAAGCACCACATTGAAATCTGAATTGTTAAACTGTATTTATGTGCACATGACAGCATAGCAGTCAGCAAATTTCCTGTTCAAATTACACTTGCATGAGAGCATTTCTGAAGCATTTCCCTCTAACTTTTAGCCGATATATCATTAAATCGCTCTCTCTTGCAGTTGTGTTTTGTCTGATTAGTATTCTGCATTCATCCTGAACTGTTACCCAGGTTTTAAAGTCTGATTGCTCACACTTTCTCTTTCAACAACCTTGAGTTCCTTCAAGGAGGGTCATGAATAATGACCCATCGGTTTCCAACACCATACACCGAGGCCGAGGCCATTTAAGACAAACAGAGAGGTACAGCGTTTTGCCATTACACGTCCTCCCTGTCACTATAATCTCCCCCTTCCTTCCTGTCCATCTCTGTTCAACCCCCTTCACAAACACACACACTCGGTTCTCATTTGGTCCGAAAGCAACCTGAGAACTTTGCGTTTTCTGTGGTACCTTTTGTATCTCCTAAGTATCCCTCTCTTTCTTCCTCCCCTCTCTGTTTTTCACACTCTTGCTCATTTACATTCACTGTACAATGCACGTTTCTCTTCCCTTTCTTCGAGAATTCTCTAAAGTGAGGGAAACTAGGCCATTAGGCTGCAGCACAGCTTCTCCCTTGCTTCAAGTATCCCCTCTTTCTCTGTCTTTCTCTCCCACTTTGTCACCCTCCCTCCTGCCCCGTTTCATTCTCGCTTTTTCCTTAAGTTGCCTGCGGTATCCATCGCTCTTTTCCCCCATTTTTTTGTAATCTTTATCACATGACATTCTCCTTTTCTTCCCTTCTGTCTTGCTGCTCTTATTGCCTTGGGTACCACTGTGTCCTACCTCCAACTTGTCTCTTTGCTACTTCGTTCTGTTTTCTCTCCTATCATCCATAATCCATGTGCACGCGCACGCTCAAACTAACACACCAAATTCAATAGACCCGAAAAAGTATTTCTAGGCACCTTCTGTTCCTATTCAGATTTCTTTTCCCCCTATGGCACATTTTAATGGGATTTTTGGGCGCCATTTACCAATCATTCCGTGCTTTAAAAGAGTAAAATTGTGTTAATAGAAATGGCAGGGACAAAGGTATTTAAACTTAATCCGTTTTTTTTATAACTATTCTGCTAACAGCCATGGAGATATTATCATTGTTTCATAAGGCCAAAAGAGTGTACATTATGAAACGATTCAGCAGTCCAGCACAAAAATACAGAAGGCCAGCCTCTTTGATGGTGAGTGGCTCAGTGATGTGGTTTAAACCTGCATTAGAGTTACTCTGAATGTGTAAATGTCTATCTTCCTTCCAACATGGGTTGGAAACTGCTGCAGACTACTTTGTTTGGTAAGCAGGCGTCTTTGTTGGGAATGATTCTGGATAATCCAAAGACCCCTACTGTGAACACATTTCCAAGAGATGTTTTATAACCAAAGAAATATGCATTATGAAACCTGCTGATAGAATGGTCTGTGGATCATAAAGTAAGTGGGATGCTGTTTCTAGAAAGATGTGTTGCTGTTGAATTTTCAGTGTTGTAAGGGCCACAAAGACTTCCTATTGCAGTAAAATATGAGGTATAAATTGCCTCAAAACCTGGGCAAATAGAGGCAAAACTGCCTGCAAGTACATGGATTCAACTAAGGGTAGAAAGAAAAAGTGCTGTTTTTGGTGATTTGAGGAAATGATGTGTAAGGACTTACAGCAGCAGACTGAAGTCTATTTCAACTGTGACAACTAGAGATTATCCTGAAGTATGACAGCAGTCTTGTTCATATGATGAGCAATGGTGTGCGGTCAGTGCTATGACTACAGACTATGAAATTACAATCCAGGAAGGCCGGTTTGAGTAATAACTCCGTGAGTTGGAAGGCTTATCAGGCTCCAAAACACTGCACAGCTGTTTATAATTAGGGCTGGGCTGTATATCAATTTATATATCAATATCATGATATGAGACTAGGTATTGTTTAAGATTTAAGAGATCATAATACTGTCAGGGTTGTCTTTTTTTAAGGGCTGCATTACACTGCAGTTTTCTGAACTTAGCAGCCTGTTCTAGTTGTTCTTTTACTTGCTTTTACCCACTCAGTCATTATATTCATATTACTGATGATTATTTATCAAAAATGACTTTGTGTAAAATATTTTGTGGAGGCACCAGTAGTCAACCCTACAATGTCTTTGCAGTATAGATATCAGGGTATTTGGTAAGAAAATATTGTGACATTTGATTTTCTTCATATCGCCCTGCCCTACTTATAGTAATAAGTTAATAAGTTGTATCATAAATCACTAAGATTTAAATAGGATATTACAACAGTGCAGTTACAGTTTTTAGTAATCAACGTAAAGTTACACACCAGGAATGAGCACCTCATCACATTTGATTGCACATATGATGTGCTGCATTTTATTGCAGCAAAAGCTGAGCCAGGTTTAACTTTATTGCTGCACTTTTCTTGTTTGAGTTTATTTTATATTTATCAGATAAACCGATCAATGTGAGGATTTGCTGCTTTTCTCAGTTTGATATCATTGTAAACTGAATATCTTTGGGTTTGGGACTTAACTAATTGATTATTGAGAAATTATTGACAAATAAATTAACAGTGAAAATAAATAGTTGCACTCTGAAAATGACTGAGGGAGCTAGCATTACAGCGTCTACTGTAAAGCAGTATAGAAGAACATGTTTGCAGTGACTCCCACCTTAAACTCAATCAAAGTAAATTACTAATATTATTGTAATCACACAACTACGCAATTTTAGCCATTTATCATTTTTTATCTGGAAAAAAATACAAATAAAGTTCACTGTAAATAAACAAAAACAGTTTGGGTTTTCCTTGGGGACAGTCGCAGTTCTATTGATGTTCTTGTGCACTGAAAAAGGGGGATGGGTTGTTCAGATTTTCAAATGATGTCATGACGGTCTATTGATCTGTCTGTCTGAGCGCCCCTCCCTCCCACTTCCTCCTCCTCCCCCCACTTGTGCCCTATGTCCGTTGGTTGCTGTCTTGTCCAGGTCCCTCAGGGCTAATCTGCTCGTGTACCAGATGCATGCGCTCATTAACCTGGTGCCACCTTCTAAGAGCCTCATTGACCGTGACAGTCTCTCAAACACAGACACAATCTCATGCATATATAGCAGTGACAGCCGTGCACACAAAAACGCACATGCTCTGCTTGGTGATTTGGACTGTTATTATTAGCATACTGCTTTGTCAGGTGCAGGATTTTTGGCAAAACAAGAGAGAAGAGTGAGAGAAAAGGATAGAATGACTGAAGGAAAGACATAAGAGAGAGGGAGAATATGCCAGCAGACAGATGGAGAGGCGAGGGTGTGTCTCACATGGGTTTCAAACGGAAACCTTGTTTGTTTATTGTCCTCTTTTTTTTTTTGTTCATCTGGTTTCAACAGTCTCCATGCTCTCCCCTCTGAAACCCATTTCTCCCCTTCCCAAAGGGAGATTTGAAGAGAGATGGGTCCCTCACCTTTCCTCTGTCTTTTTCCCCCCACATCCCCCCATCACACCTCTCTCTCCAAAGCTAAATGCTCCCTGTTTCCAGAGAAAGAAACTTTATACAAATGGGGAGGGGTAAAAAAAAAAATCATCCAGCTTTTTGTGTTTTTCTTACAAACGGCAGCTGTCCCTCACACTTCCTCCCCCATTCACACCCTTACACCCTCAGAGCCATTGCCATGTCCAGATCTGCCACAAATACCACATGGGACCTCCCCCACTATCCTCCCCACCCCACCTCACCGTACCCCACACACCCCCTGCCCACCCGGGTGTCTGAGTAGCGGGCTGTGTGGAATAAATGAGCTCATTCATACAGTGTTGAGCAGCTCTATCCCTTTGCTGCCCAGCCCAATGTAAACAAGCCTAAGGTAGGTAGTTATAGGCCACAGGAGCAAGGAGTGTGTTTGGATCCCAACCATCACAGAACTGCTGTTCCCAGGTTAAACGATATTTGAAAAGTCCTATTGCTTTGAGCATTCATTTGATAGCATGTGAAAACAGCTTCCTCCTCCCAGTGGCTTAGACTTAAATTGGGGTTTAGCAGTTGGATTCACTTCTGCCAGAAATGTTTGGTCAGTCCTACAAAGGAGAAGCCTTTCAGTGATGCAGATACAGTTAAAAAAATAGTACACTGTAAAACTATACAGGCCAGGAATTGATAAAAAAACAGTCTTCTATCATGAACTTGATTTGTTTTGTTAATTTCAAGTAAATTTAACTTAAAATTTCTAGCTTTTATTTCACTTATATGAGTTCTTTTGAATAAATGATGGTGCTTGGAAACACTTGTGTGCAGTGACAACGTCACTCTCGCTTTTGAGTGAGCCCTCCATGCATCTACATTGAAAGCAATGGATTTGAGGGCGCAAAAGATGCAGTGTGTGTATGGGCCTTTACATATTACTAAACTTGCAATGGAGAAATCATGAATTTAAAACTTCTCTGCTAGAGTGTCGACTAATTCTGCATAGTTTTTTTTTGTGGTTTGTGTGTAGTTATGATGGTAAAAATACATCTGTCTGAACTACTGTTCCATTAGCAACTAAGCTAATAAGCTTGCTTAACTACAGTTACTAACTAGCCAGCTCTAAGAGCTTTTGTCTGTCATAGCAGACTAGTGTCAACTAAAGTAAAACTTTCAGGTTGGGTCTCATCTTGTTATTTTTGCCTCTTTGCATAACAGTTTTTTATATATTTTGCAGAGCACTGGCAGCAGGGCTCTCTTTGATGACATCACAAACGTTGATTGGCTGAGACACTTGGTGCCCCAGGGCTATCATACAAAATGTTCTCACGAGAAGAACCACTTGGCAAAATCAGTACCAGCCTAGCATGTTAGTAGCTAGAGTAGTTAAGTAACTAGACCTGTGAAAAATCACTACGTCATCAAGCTTTTTCCACACGTTTTTGCAACCACATGGATGAACATAGGTGAATTTTTTTGCATGTAGAGTACAGTGAAGAGGCAAGGACTAAAGATGTTCAAGCACGTTTCGAAAAATGAAACCAACTACAGAAAAAGAACTGTGAACTAGAACATTTTAATTAGCTTTAGTCCTCCACAAATCTGTTTTGATTTTCACTGCTTTTGACTTCCCTTTATTCTGTTTTTTAGAGTATGAATAAGACAATGAATTATTTCCCCCAAACTTCCAAACACTTAAATTATCCTTTTCTTGTCACTGCCTTATAATGGAATAATGGCTATGTTGATCACTCTAGCTTTGCAGTTTTACAGTCGAAGAGTCCACTCAAACTTTAATAGACATTTTGGTGTGGCTCTAACTTCTTATTCTCATTCTTCCTTTCACTGAAATCCATCTTCTCCTGTCTATGAATGTTCTGCACCATCAGACTATCCTTGGTATCTGTGTACGAATGGACAGGCACAGACTTTATAATGAGGAGCTCTGTCAGCACTTCAGCTTCAGAGACTTTCATTGCAAAGTGTAAGTTAAGCAAGTAGAAGTGAAACAGAGGGGCTGTGGTATAGGGCAATACAGCTCCTCTACTGTATATAAACTATGCAATGACTACTGTATAGAATAGAAGATAATGACTTAGCAAGAAACTTAACTCCACCCTCTATACCTTAAATGTAAATTTCCAGAAAATCTATATGACAATTTTTACACAACAAAAGTTCATAATGTTTGCAAGCATCCATTTCCATCTGTTTTTAAAACACTCTGAGCCACAATAAGCCAGTAGGAGAAAAGGTACTCTGAAGATGAGACCTGTTTACCAAGCTGCTGCTGCAACATGTATTAAGCAGATGGGTGTGTTTCCTAAAGCTTTTCATTATTAACTCAACAATGGCGCTCGCATACTTGAAAAGCACTCTGTGAAAAGGTTTATACAGCACACAGAGCTCAAGTGGAAATGTAAATTGTATAATAGTATATGCTTTTGTACAAACTGTCTAGCAAACCCCAACAAAGGTCACATGCTTTAATGTCCAGTGCGTAGGACTTAGGGGGATATGTATGCAGAAATGGAACATAGTATAATAAGTATGCTTTCTTCCGTGCATAATCAGCTCAAAAGAATATCATGGTGTTCTCTTTATCTTATAATGACCTGTTTATATATACCTAGGGAGTAGGTCCTTGTCTACAGACACTACCAAGTTGCACTGCCATGTTTCTACAGTAGCCCAAAATGGACAAACTAAAAACTAGTTCTTGATAAGGCCATTTGCGTTTTTGTGTTTTCGCATTGGCCACTGCACTTCGAAACCCCTCTGTAAAGACAGTTTTTGAGAAACACTAATTTTTAGATGTGAAACTGCTTTACTGGTTTAAATCACTGGGTCTGTTTGTTTTGGAGATGAAGAGACCTCTGCGGATATTTCGGCCCCCAGTAAGAATAAGGTAAGCACATATTAAGTATCAGAGACAATAGGTTGGCACACATTAGCTGATGCTGGGCAAGCAGCCTGTCTGCAACATGACAAACAATGTCAGAGAAACACTGATTTGTGTTGTAAAACTGCTTTATTCAGTGTTTTTACCAGTTTAAATCACCGGGTCCATGATGAACACTACAATAATTTTAACCGCGAGGAGTTTAAGGTGGTTGCAATCTGCAATAGCCACTACAAGATGCCACTAAATCCCCCTAAATCTTACACACTGTTCCTTTAAATTAGCTGGGTGTAATAGTCAAACATTGCTCTAAGTATTGCAGATGCTGCTGAACACTCATTTCCCAATGTATTTTATCCACTCCACCCCCTCATGTAATTAGTAAACTAATTAAAAACCAAAGTGGAAATGTTAAGCTCATCTCCCATGCAACAACAACAGCAAGAAAACCTTTAGACAAAATGGACAGACTGATTTTAAAAGAGAATAACCATTCACAGCTCACACCCATCAGCGGTTTATTCTCTGAGGTAATCAGAGATTTCACCAAGCCATTCTCTGTGGTGACCTTTGCTCTGGCTCTTTATGCAGTGCAGTTTCAGTTGTAATTAATTAGCTGCAGCTGTTTATTTCTTGGTCTTATAGTGGTAAACACCCAGATACAAAATGGAAATGACCGCATTTTCTTCACAATACTCATTTGTTTGTCTCACATACTGTACAATTTATTTCCACTCTGAATAGCAGAGGAGCTCAAGGTCAGCTGTTAAGAGTGGAGCACATTACAACCACTGTTTAGCTGTTCTTTTAACAACACTTATATAAGAATTGCTGTAAATAGTGACCTGAATCTAAATTTCCAGAGAGTTGTCTAAAATCTTTGATCTCAAAAGCAACTGCCAAACATCATAAACCCAGACAGAGCAAAACTTGTGCAGCCATAAAAAAAAAGAGACAAAAATAACCAGTGGGACCCAAAAGCTACACTGCTTGTAGAAAATCAGTGACATCTAAAAGACCAATAAAACAGCATGTTAAGTTCAAATACAAAGTCAAACGGAACAACACCACTGTGTATTTCCCATAAAAAAATAATGCTTGACATTGTTTCCTATAAATCCCTGTATAGAGCCACAGTCCCTTGCACCTCGCTTCTCATTTTAACCTCACGTCATTACTGCCCTCCCCGCTGGCCATGTGATCCCTGACTTACCTCTCATATTCCAGGTTGTCATGGTCACAGCGGGCGTCTTTGTGCTTCTCCCAGTCCTTTCCGTGGCGGCATGTCGTCAGCGACACAATGTCTTTCCCATTGTGGATGTGATGGAGTGCATTTCTGGTGTCTGAGCCGATGCCTGTCAGATAACGCTTCCCCTTGAACATCAGCAGGTACTTCCTTCGTGGCGGTATGGTGTTTCTCACCAGCCAGCCCCGCTCTCCACCCTTCTGTGGGTGATCCTTTGAGAACAGCGGGATGGAGACGTCAAAGCCTGGCCTGAAGTGTTCTGTGTTGAGGCTGGCTTTGGCTAAGATGGCCTGGCCGATGTTGAAGCCCAGGTCCTCTGTGTAGTTAGGCCAGGTGCCTGAGTACAGGTTGAAGATCAGGTGGTTCCGCCCATCATTCCACAGCGGGTAACCACGGATACGTTCGTCTACATTGGGCACAAACTGTCCTGAAAGCTGGTCCCGATCTAAGGTGTCTATCCCCAGCACGAACAGGCATGCTTCACGGGGGTCTGATGTGTAGTAACGGGACTCGCCTATGGACGTCAGGATCTTCCTGTAGCTTTCCGACACACGATCATTTTTCTCTGATGGATATATATACACCCTGAACCCTTCCCTTCCTCTGCGGCGACACCGTGAGAAGTCAAAACAGGTCTCCATGCGGCAGCGACTGTCCTTATAAATGGCGGACCATGCCTGACGGCGCTGGCGGGGCGACTCAGCCGTCCCAGGGTCGGTCTGGAGCTCATCCAGGTGGGCATAGCGGGGTAGGAAGGCCCTGTCGGTCCAGTTGGGCCAGGGGCGCACCACTTCACCCCGCTGGCGTGTCAGCAGCCGGAGCAGACGTAGCTGGACTCCTCCACCCCAGTAAAAGAGGACCAGCCAGCAGCACGCACACAAGCCCAGCAGAACATACTTCTTACGGGCCTGCATGGGGGCCTGTCACAGTCTCTTTTTTCCGCTCTGTCTCTCTCTCGTCCTCTGTTTTTCCTCTCCTCTGCCCCTCAGCTCTGTAGCCTCACAGGGGCGGGGGACTGACTTGTGATTTCTAACAAGGAGGTTGTAACGAAGGACAATGCGTTAACAAGGACATCACTGCCTCTGAGGGTGGCCCAGTCCACTCTGCCATTTAGAATGACGCAATCTGAGTTACTGACTCCCCTCTCTCAGTCTCTTTCTGCCTTCCCCATTTGCTCTCCACTGTACTCTCAAATGTGTGTATTAGCCTGTGTCTGCTGTGGCATGCGCTGCTGCTTCTGTGTGCATTTCCTCCGCTGCCCAGCCCGGTTGAGAGTGATGAAGGGTGATTTCTCCGGTCTCTCAGGCCAAGCTTGCTGCCTCATGGTGCCTGGCGCGACTGCCGTCTGCAGGGCCCCTCCTGGGGAGAAGTAAACAAACAAGAATACAGATCAGTACACAGAGAGAGCTGCCGCAACACGGAGACTTGCTCCGGGATTAGTCATGAAAGTGCTGTCTCAAAGCAAGATGCCATATCCAACACCTTTGATTGTCCGACGGGTGTTAGCTTTCATTTCCTTTTCATTGTGGTCAGACATATGTAATCTGCAACTGCAAAAGCATTTAATACACACATATAATCAAATGTCAATAAAGTAGCACAGCTGGGTAATGTTTCACTGGCAGCTCAGGGTTTTAAACTGTCAAATTTTCTCTTCAGCTAGAGCTCATAAAGAGGAAAGTGAGGAAAAGTACAGCTCAGTGCACTTTCAAAAAGCCATCCATCCCTGATTAGCCACACATCAAAACCATCTCTTCATGAAGTCCACCTCCTCCCATCTCCATCCCTCTCTGGCCTCCACATTCCTGTGAAAAAGCTGGATATTCACAGGCTCATATGAGAGGTGTGCCGACTTCTGGAATCGTCTTATACAGGACCAGATATTATCATGCTCTTCAAGCTCCAGTTGAACTGAGCCAGATACAGTTGAGGTGAAGTGAAGGAGAAAATAAGAGAGTGTTTAGCATCTGAAATGGAGATTTGGAAACGCAGAAGGAAAACAGAGCAACTTTATGGTTCTGAAATGTCCGTTCACCTTGAAGGGAATGAGTGAAGGCTTTTTTGTTACATTTGCAAACTTGCAACGGTTTTTCAGTCTCATATTTTTTGCCAAACATCCCCCATAACTCCCCAGCATGTACAGTATATGGTGTGTGTGTGTCTGTGTGTGTTTGTGTGTGTTTGTGTGTGTGTGTGTGTGTGTGTGTGTGTGTGTGTGTGTGTGTGTGTGTGTATAGCACGGCTCACAGTGAAGGGCAGTGTTCGTACTGCCAGCTGCCACACAAAGGCAGCTTTCAGGTCTCACCTGGCCGCTCTCTCTCTCTACCTCTCATTCACATTCCCCGTGTCTGCCTCTTCTCCAGCCAAGCAGAAGTGATGCCTGCCTTCTCTGCTTGCAATAAAACAAACAGCACTCTGGTGATGTGGGTAAACAATGCATCATCCGATTTCCTCACCTCAAAAGGGTAGAGGAAATAAGGATTTATGTGTGAATTTAACTGCTTTTACTCCTGACTGTAATTTGAGGATATACTTTATGTTGTGTTGAGAGTGCTGATTTTAGCTGGACCACTGTTAATCTGCCATAACTAGTTTTCAACAGGAACCGTGCACTTAAGCGTTCCACACATGGATATATAAAGAGATCTGGATACAGCACTGGAGGCGGCATTCATTCTTGTGACAGTTGCTCAGGGGTGCATGAAGCCAAAAACATTCAACTGCTGCATATAAAATCACCCTGATTGTCAGCGCTGCTTCCGCGTCATTGGGCCCATAGAGCAAGCCCACTAAAAACTTCTGTCAGTTGAGACGGCTACTTCTGGTTTAGTGTTTTGCTAACTTGAATGGGGATAAAATGGTTTAATTGTGCAGCTCATCTAGACTTTTCAAATGTTATTGAACCCAATGGATCAAATCTTGATGGTGGAATGAGTCATTCATGGGGGTTGTGACTCTCAAAAAATGTATCCACTGATTCAAAGATGTCTCTTTTACAATGCAAGTCTTTGGGAAAAGACCCAATGGCATCATGTGATAGAGGTTATAATTCCACTGTCTGGCCAATATGAAAATTGGCTCTAAAGCCAGATGCACTTCTTGGAGGCCTGCTTCTACAATCTTAGTTTACAAATCAGAATGAAATCCTACAGCTAAAGTTAAATTACAAAGTTATGACAACAGCATTGTACTGAAACAATGTAAATTTATGGACATTAAACAATTGTCCTTTACAGTGCAAATATAACAAACATTTGCTGGATCTTCATGCTCAATTGTGAGAACTTTGTGCAAATCTAAAGGTAGAGAATTGTCAGTTACTGTTTGTAAACACACTTGCCAGCAAAACTGAAGGTAAAAGCCAACCCCAGAGTCTCTCTGGCTTGGCATTTGACCTCACTATACACCACCACACACCTCTAGTGGGTCAGAAGTGATGACTGAGAGGGATTACTTCTACATGAGTCTATACAGTTTTTTTTTTTTTTAAGAAAAATCCTGTATAGTATATATTTAATTTCAGTTTTAGCTGTTGGTTGGACAAAACAAGAACTCTAACTATGTCACCTTTACCATCATGTCTTTACACACTTTTTTTGTTATGAAAAATCCACAACAATCCAGATTAATCAGAAACATTTTACATGGACTGATCAACAAAGAACTGATAGCAGCCCTTCATGCATGTACTTAACAGGGATGTCACCCTGTATTCAAAATTGAGACGAATCTTTGAATGTGAAAATAAAATGAAATAATCAATCCGTAATGATCTCTTCAAATTCTACATTCTTGGTGTACAACAAGCTGTGCCTTGTTCTTCAGCACTCTGATGTGTTGATGTTCTCTTTGCTAACGTGAAACAGAGAAGCCTAGTGAGCTGTGCTGAACAGATAATCAGAACACCAAACCATCCGAGAATTAACTTAAGAAAGCATATTGGATTCGACACCGGGGAAGGAAAAATTGTGATTAAAAGGTAGAAATGTTTGCCGACTTTAAATGCAACTGCCTTCCTGCCAACATTTACTTGTCACTCAGGCAAGGCAGAGATGGCGAATGAATGGAGAAACATTAATTCTACGAGAGTTCAGCTGCGTGGGTTGTGTTCTAATACATGTTAGTCCATATTCATTCAAACAGTTTGAAAAGGTGACAGAGCTCATACTTGACTGTATAGGTTTACAGTAGCAGAAGCATCTGGACACATGAGCTTCTTCCTGTACAAGTATATAAACACCACAGCAAGCAGTGTCAGCCAAACTGCACCAGATAATTCAGGTTAGCTAATCTGCCTGCGGAGATGTTCGTGGGTGGTTTTTGGCACCTTCCTTGTTTCTACGACTGTAGCAGCCTGAGCAGCAAGCAGTCCAAGTTGGGGAGAAATAGACACTTGGGATCCCATTACATACTCCTCATCAATAATTCACTTGCTCCTTTAGTTAAGGCATTGATTTTCCTTTCTTTATTTTTTTTCCCCGTGCTTTATATCCCCTGCCACCAACGCACACAATTAGACCTCAATCTTCTTCAGGATACACTCCGGTGAGAAATCTGCACAAGCTCTGTCCTGATGATTTGTGGTTGTGGGGATAATTGATGGTGATGGCAAGAAGGTGTAATAGAAAAGTGATGGAGGGTATCATTATGATGATGGTAATGATGATGGGCGTGAAGAATTTATTCCGTTGCCTTATATAATCTAATGCCATTGAACACCGTTGCTTTTGTTCATCTTCCTGCAGTTGTCTTGCAAAAATAGCAGCCTATGAAGGATATTTACATTGATTTAGGTGCACTGAGGTCTCTCTATTACTGCTGGATCAACAATAGGAGTTTCCATTTCCATGCTTTAACTGCTATTTCACAATAAGACATGATTATGATCATTTTTTTAAACCTTCACTTGACAACCATTATTCGATTAAGCATATCAGATAATAGCAGCTCAAATTTGAATTGACTTCAAAATAACAAGAAGAGGAGATATTTCTAGGCAATGAAATATAATAGGTTTAGAGGAGGATCGAGAATAATATGTGAATTGAACATAATCATGTACAGAATACTACTACTCATTTTTAAAAATACATTTAAAGGTCCAGTGTGAAGGATTTACTGGGATCATTTGGCAGAAATGGAATATAATAAAATATGTTTTTTAGTTTATTATCATCTGAAACGAAAAATCATTGTCGATTCGTTACCTTAGAATGAGCTGTTAATATCTACATAGGGAGAGGGTCCTCTTCCTTGGAGATTGCCGTGTTACACTGCCATGTTTCTACAGTAGCCCAGAACGCACAAACCAAACACTGACTCCAGATAGAGCTATTCGCATCTTTGCATTTACGCATTGGCCGCTGTAATTAGAAGCCCCTCCATGACGAGTGTCAGAGAAACACTTTTTTTTATGGGAAACCACTTTATTCAGTGTTTTTACTAAGTTTAAATCACCAGGTGCGTTGGTTTTGGGAGAGGAACACACCTCTGTGGATAATTCTGCTCCTGGTGAAAACCTCCTGAATGCCTGGATGTTAAGTTATCAGAGTAAAAGCGTAAGCACATTAGTGGGTGCTTGGCTAGCAGCCCATCTCTAACAAGCCAAACAGAGTCAGAGAAACACTGATTTGCCACCTCTAACTGCTTTATTCTGTGTTTTTACCAGCTTAAATCACCAGGTCCTTTTGTTTTGAAGAGGAGAGGGCCAGAGCAGATCATTTGGCTCACAGTAAAACCCTCCTGAACATCTGGATCACAAATAAGGTGAGCACACATTGAGTTTTCAGAGAAAAAAGATGAGCACACATTTGCAGGTGCTGGGCAAGTGGCCTGTCTGCGATGAGCCAAACTGTGTTGCAGAATCACTGATTTGTGATGTAAAACTGCTTTATTCAGTATTTTTAATGGGTTTTTTTAATCACCTGGTCCAACTGTTTTGGAGGGGAAAAAAGCGCTGCATAATTTTGCTCCCAATAAAAACCCCTGTACAATTAGCACTGAAGAAAGTCTAACCAAGAGAAGTTTCAGCTGGTTGCAATCTGCAATCCTCACAACTAGATGCCACAAAATCCCCCTTAATCTTACACACCATTCCTAATAAGAAAAAAAAAACACCTTACAGCCTGACTGCTTCAGGTGCATGAAAACCTCTGCTGAACACTTTTATGTTGATCACGACCATCCTACCTTTGTGCAGGCCGTACAATGACAGTGTGTGGCAATTAACAAAGTGCAATAATGATGAATGTACGTCAGTGAAACTCTGGGGCATGCTTGGACCTGACCGGGTCTGACAACGTCCTTAGAGCTGCAAATCAGCAAGAAGACACACGTATGGATGCACACATACACACACATAAGTGGCTTTAAGTGGCGAGAGAATCCCTCTGTCTCAGATCAATGATGGATCATTATGGTTGGGTGACTAGCACTGGAAAAAAGCCACAAGGCTCATTGAATAGAGGGGCCCGAAGGTGCAAGGACAGGGTTCAAGGGAAGGTGAGAGCAGGATTCAGAGCTTTACAATTCCACCCATCGTCATTTGTTTCCCTGTACTGCCTTCCCTTAATTCCTACTTGTCCTGCGCACTCCATCATTCCCTCCTTCTATTTTATTCTCTCCTTTCACCTTCGTTACCTCTCCTGCCTAAGCTGACTGATGGTTTTCACGTACAAACAATACCATTTTTGCATGGTTTTCCTTTTTCAACTATTCCTGCTTCATCCTCAAAAGGGAGGCTGGGGGAGATGGGCACAAAACATCTAATAACAGACGTGAAGAATACGTTCAGCAAGGCCAACAGTTCTTTGATCGTACACTCGCCCTGAGTGCAAAGAAACTTCCAGGAAGGTTCATTTAGAGTGTACTGAGCAAGCAATGAAATTGTGTCAACACTGCAAAGAGGAAAAAAAGGAATGATGCACACTGCATTAAAATCAGCTAATAGAAAGTGGCATGTGGATCATGTACCATCAGAGCAGGATGAACTAGCTTTTCTCCACAATGTTCTCGCTGCAATGAAACTCTCTCACCTTACCTTATCTCTTTAAGATGCTACAATTTTGAGGTTCTCCCCCACTGAATATACTCTTATTTAAAATTATAATCCCTGAGATTTTCTTGGAATTAAACTCTACTTTTGGTACGATTCACGGTCCACATTATCTCAGCGATCGCCAGGCTGCACACCTCCAAACTCTCAGCATAGCAACCAACTTCTCCCATGCCTTGCTACACTCACACCGTGAGCTGCATGAAAATTAGATCAGAGTTATGATTATTATTTACTGACTTTATTAAAATACCATGAGTTTGTGTGACTGGGCTATAAACAGATACTCAAGTTGCTCTTCTGTTGTATTGTTTTCTGTATAATACGCTTACTGATAGAAGGCCCGCCCACAGAAATGGCTGGGCCTCTGAAAAGGTCCAGCGAATAAGGCCTCCTCATATCCGCTGTACTCAAATCAACGCATGGGCGGGCTCTCTCTCTCTCCTAGTTTAGACAGTAAGTTGTTTTTTGGGGGGGGGGGAGGCTGATACAACAAGTACCCACGGGTGTCACCAAATTATACAGGGGCTCATATGTTACATTACAAGTTTAAGGGGCTGAACGTCTTCACTGAGTGTAATTTAATCCTCAGGTCGGACTTCCTCTTGCATACAGTCCAATCTGAAGGACAGGGGAAGGTCGCTGCTTAAAGGACAGGAAAGGAACAAGTCAAGGGGAACAAAAGCAAAGCATGAGGGACATTGAAGTGGCATGGAAGAAGGGAATGACAAAAAGGAGACTTAATGATCGATATTTCATGGATGACAGCTGGACCCAATCTCTTCACTTCCTGCCCTCGATCTCTTCCCCTCTGAGGGCCCTAAAGGCTTCCCTCAACTGTTTCTACCTGCTGCGAGGTTTCCACAGAACTACACTATTAAGTCATTCAGGGAGATGGAATTGAAATTTGTCATCCCATCTGTCTCCCTTAAATTGTGTTTACACAGCAGCTTATTCAACTGTGGTTATGCAGGCTTTGATAGAAAATGAAAACTGACGTGCTCTGAAATGGATGTCACCGATGATGGCCTTCTGCAGGAAATTCAGTGTTTGTCAATTTGTGTTTTTCCACCAAATGGGAGATTTCTTATAAAGCGATTTCTGCCTTTCAGGGACAGATTGGCTTTTCCCTTGTTTGTTCAGTTTGCTGTTTTCTGGCCACAGCACCAGTGCTGAGCACAACTGACATTGTAAACGCTCAAAATGAAATCCACTACCATTACAGTCATTCTCCGGTAGCCGAGTCATTGCTACTGTAAGAGAAGCAGCAGCAGCAGCATTATTGTCTAAAATAATTTGGCTTGTGACATATAGCAGGTTGTAAATTGACACTGGATGAGCCAAATGCCTGCTAAAATGATTTTTCCATTCCTTCCCAAATGATATAGTTAGCTTATAAAGACAGTCCACCTGAATGATGGATGCCTACCCTACGCTGACACAAATCCTCAGTGATTGCACTGTACAAATACCAGTGCTCGGTGGTGGCAGGCCTTTCAGTGACTATTTGTGGCTGTAAGTGCCTGAGTGTGTCTGAACTATACTTATACACACATCTGGCTTGTGTGTTTTTGCTGGCCTAAAGCTGGCGACATATTAGTTCAGCAAAATGAAGTGTTCTGAAGAAAACACAAATCTTGTGGTGAGGTGAAAGGCTCGGTCGAGCTAAAATTAAATCCCGGACTCTGTCATTACGAGCCTGAGAGATGTGACAGCGTGACCGTGGACCAGAAAGATAGCCGCACTGTGTTGTTTGTGTTATTGCAGCGGTTCCAAATCTTTTTTCGCTTGTGACCCCTTAAAATGCAGCTCAGGCTGGCTGTGACTCCTCAGAACAGGTGGAGGATGTCACCGAATTGAGGCAAGTTTGACAAAGAGTCAAGTGCAGTTCAGTACTACAGGTCCCAGATCTATGGAAGCAGCAAGTGCTCACTGAGAAATACCACAGAGGAGTAACTGTAGCATCTGTTTACAGTACCGCCAAAACAAACATAACTCACATCCCTTGTTTCACCAGTTAAACGGTTTGAACGTGAAGCAGCAGCAATGTGAAATGTTGGCTTTCTAACAGTAACTTAAAGGGTAACTTCAGTATTTTTCAACATGGACTCTATTTTACCATGTATTTGTGCTGAAGTGACCAATGGAGAAAGCATCTTTTAAAATTTCCTCCAATATTGAGCAAAACAGCAGCAAAATTAGCTGCAGTGTAACTACTTGGGGCATTTATGCACCTTCAAGTTACATCCAAGGCTCAGATTGTTCTTATTATGTGTAATGTAATACATGTCTGACAACATTGTGGAGAGGGTCCTACATAGATAGATCATTTTGTTATAGAGTAAGATCCAAACCCACCAGACTTTACTTAATTTTAGTGTGTATAAACTCACATGTAACCGGGTGAATTAAGGGTTAATTTAAATCAAAAGAATAGGTGGTTGCTGGAACAGCGGAAAGGTAAATCAAGATGTTTTTATGAGTTTTATTTTGTTTCTGTAGACTTTGAGTGAAGTGTGATTGAAGATTACAAAATTACTGTTAATATAAATGGAGTCTGGTGGGCTCGGCAACAATGATTTCAAGGCTGTTTCTGGTTACACAAAGAGGATATTACACTTTAACAAAAAGATCTGTCTACGTATTGATCCTTTCCATAATGTTGGCAGACACTTACAATAATCTGAGCCCGTCAGTGGCAAAAAACACGCACGTTAGGGAACGGACATTGCCCATCAACGTTACATTGCACCAATTTCAAGCAATGCTTTCTCCATTAGTCACTCAGACACAAAAACATGGGAAAGCAGGGTCCAGGTTGGAAAATACCCCAAGGTACCCTTTAATATAGCACTGATTCCATCTAAACAGACTAAATAGCATTGCTGTTATCAATAAGATCAAATTACACTAGAGTCCATGCGACATTGTTTCCTGTGATTCACTTGTGTGTGAGAGGGCAACCTGAATTCAGCGTGGTAATGGTGGACTGCACCACTTACAATGAAATCCAGCATATAAGAATAGTGTAAAAATTGGGTATTATTTCAAGATATCATACGGATATTAACTTTGTGGGCCTGATTCTGACCTTTTCGTCATCTCATGACCCCTTGGGCGGGTCCCAACCATCAGGTCTGGAACCACTGTGTCCTCGTTTTAGTCAACAACAGGGCAGTCTAGCCAGAAACTTGTGTATGTGTCCTGTGTGTTTTTATTGGCGTGAATGTGAATGGCAGCATAATAACATGGTTGCATTCTCTTTCTGACTGTGTACAAACCCAGCATGAGTCCCTGAGTGTGTGAAGTTTGTCTGCCTGTCTCTAGTCGTATCAGTCAGTCTGTGGCGAACCAAAGAAAACCCTACTGTGGTTAACAAAAAATTATATAGGGTCTGTCTCTCCTGACAGACCTGCATTAAAAGCTTACAACTGGGATGCGATCCATGTTCTATTTTCTGTCCTCACCTACTAGTTGCCCTTTGAAACTGAGGTACACTTTACACTCCCACACACCATATGCATATATAGGCAGACACACACACACACGCATATGTGCTTTTTGGTCTTTGCTGAGAAAATGGCTTTTTTACTGGATAAAAAAAGAATCCGTGTCCACAAGCAGCTACTGAAGTATTTTTCCATTAGATCGACCACCTTGGAACCATAATGACCATAAACTTGGTTCTTTTACAAGGCCATTTTCATAATGTGGATAACAGCACGTTCTCTTCCACCTTAATAAAACACAATAAAATAGTTGCTCCGCATGGGCTGAGGGACTCTGACACGGTTAATAAGATGTTTACCTCAAGCTGAACGCCCTGCGACGCAACCAGCCTCCCAACCGCGCTCACATTCCAAACCCAGCATAATTACAAGCCGGGTTGATTAATTATGTCTCAACAATATGCTGCACTCCAACGCCACAAGGGCTAATTAACAGAATGAACAAGATGGGTAGGAGCAGTTATTAGGAGGTTCAAGCTCATGCTCTGAATTTGGCAAAGCTGTGTACAGTCCAAGGAAACCAGGACAGAAGACATGCGGACCACGCTGTATAACACGGACGGAGATCATAGCCAACACTAGCACACAGCTCCGAGCATATAGAGTGGAAAAGACACTGATACAGCAAGTGCACTGCTCTGCGTTCAGGGTGCCCGGCTGTGCACCTGACAACACACACAGCGTGTAGTGAAATCCATCTGCCTTATTAACTGGTCCTGCTCGCAGCGCATCGTATACCTGCAACTCATCTTATCTCTGCGGCTTTGGCCTGGAGGCATTCCTATCGCAGGACTCAGATCAGATCGGCCTATAAACAGTCTGACCTTGACAACACGGGGATGATATATGATCTGACCCTGGGATGGGGAACATGGGGCACATTCCAGATGGGGGCTCAATTAGTAGAGCGTCCCTGACATCTGAGATCAAAGAATATGGCTTAAGAAGATTAAGAATCTTGTGAGGAAAATAAATTGATTTCAATACCATTACTCTCTCTGATCATATTATGTATAACACAAATTGTATAAACACTAATAATCTTTATCCTTAATGCATTCTTTTACTCTTCAAATGTACATATTTTTACAAAGGCACAGTAAAAAAAAAAGTGCATACCATTACACGATCACTATGCACAGTGACCCATCAGGGTTAACAGCTTTCAAAGGTTGCACACTGATCTTCCCAAACCCCTCTAATGAATGTTGTGGTTATGGAAATGCCCACCACATCTGGAATATGAATATTGTCTGTATTGGCCAATGCTTCGACAAGACAAGATTTGTGCTTCTCTTAATCACCAGGGAGGGTATTACAGAACCATCATGAATGCAAAATCCCATTAAGGCGAGGGGTTGCCATTATAATAAAGTCATTTCATAAATCAGATGAAATCCATGTACAGCTTGCCATCAGGATCCAGCCTCCCCAGAGAGCCTTTTCTGCGCATCCATGATAATGACAGCACTTTATTTGGGATCACTGAAGTCACTGTCTTTTTTCATAAAAAATAAATAACTAGAGAGTTGTAATTAATTGCTGCAGTGAACTCTTGCTGCCTTGTTTGTTTCTTTGGGATTCATTAATACATGGAGCACTTAGTAGGATGTGAAAGCAGGTAATGTTCTGCTCTTTCCTGAGCTAGTAGCTAATATGTCTTGAATGCAAGAGAGGCATCTGAGACAAACAGAAGCCAGAACAAAGCATTCTTTATTTGGACTGCATTGAGAAGGTACAGCCCCGTGAGGTGTTTCTTTTTAATGTAAGGTGTTAGTCAGCTGTTTCAAAATAGCTTTCATGTATATGGAAAATTCCCTACAGCCCTCAAGAAACACTTAATTTATATTTTCAGAACTGAATATGATTTTGTTGTGCTGCCTGGCTGACTTTAAAGGGAAGATGCCTCATACTGTCACAGTCTCTGTTCTGTTCACTATCTTTTATCGGTATATTTGTATTTCTGCAAAGCATATTAATACTTTACAGTGTGCTGTAAAATTAAAGTGATGTTACTTCACACTATCTTGCACCCAGACACAGTATGACAGCTGAACTAGTGGCAACATTATTTAATATTCTTGGATGTGGCAGAGTAATGTGCAACCCACAGCCCATCTGAGCAGTGGGAGAAGTATCATCTGCCAAAAGATTTCAACGTGTGCTGAGGATTTTCCTCAAGCTCCAAGAGTTAATGTAAGGCATAGAAATGACTCAGATCATGCATAATTATTTACAATAGCGTTATACTTACAGTTAGTCATTTAGGTCCATAAATGATCCCTCAAACAGTGACATAGCTACAGCATTTGAACGCTACTTAGTCTAATGTGCGGCAGTCTCACCATCGCAACATGCTGTCTACTCAGCCTACCTGTAACAGAAAAATATAGAGATCCGTTGCAGGTGGTGCTGCAGGTTCATCCGGTTCTGAGCTGGGAGGTTTAGACTCTCAAGACCCCCTGAAGCACAAACACCACAGTTGCGCACTGAACTGTTGAGCGTCCTGCTCAGCTCAGTCCGCAGATGACACAAGCTGTAGAAGCTCACAACACCAACTTCCCCTCCTTGCGGGAAGACCCCGCTCTCGATTTACGAGCCTTACAGTATGATTGAGTTACACGGCTGACAAAGCGCAAACATACGCACCGTCCGGGTGCGTCCATAACAATAATGAGGCGGAGTGTCCCGCTGGCTCCTCGTGCCTGTCCTCCAAATTTCCCAGATGTCTACTCGCCGATAAGTCGAGGTCTCCTTTATTATCCAGCATGCACCTCTCTCATTCAGAGCACCATGGACCGCACATCATCACTCCCTGCTGCTCCAACAGCCACCTGGATTTAGTGAAACAGGCTGCGCCTGTCAGATGGGCTAAAGGCTGGTAGTCTCATCGTAATCCAGTGGTGAATTAAAGTGCCCCTGTTGCACTTCCAGTGAGTTCAGGTTATAGTGACCTTCTGGCACTATGTCACCGCTACTGTACTAAAGAAGGTCTTTTAGTTTGGCTCCTTTGTATGATAGCGAGGGCTGCCTCCAACACTTCCAATCTCAACATCTGAGCAGTGTGAGTGACAAAGGTGCGCAGCTGAGCGCCATGCAAACAATACATCAGGAGCTGATAGCAATTAAGGCTGCCTTAAGGTGAAAAACTGCACTTTATATAAACACATTCCTAATTTTACCATCGTAACCTGTGCCGTTATTTCAGGGGACAATTGAGCGTTTCGCTGTATTTTGTGAGCATGAGCTTGGGATGGTGATTAATGCCTTGAGACCAGTGGATAAGATCCATATGAACCAAATGAGGAATACTTTTAACTCTGGATGCAGAAATTGTAAGCTATACCCTCAGCAGACACATCGGTCCATCCCCTGTTACTCAGCTGCATCTACAATGAACACAGCCTCTAAACATAGACAGCAGAAATCACCTAGTACGATCCCCCCTGCGCTCTGACTTCTCCCCGACAGAGAGCTCGCCCTTACCGGGTGGCGAACCAGGCTCTTCCCCTCTCTGGTAATTTTCCTTTTCACACCACGGCCGGGCATTTGCGAATCAATTCAGCGTGCAAGCGCAGGTCTCCCCGTCGGGATATGAATGATGAATGTGCGTGTTAAATTGTCCATTTTCCATATCCACAACAGTCCACACACGACCCGCCCCCGGGCGGCAGTGATTGGTTCAGAGGCTCTTCGACGTCTTCGTCGCACCGTAAAGAAAAACACACACATCTGGATGCGACCCCGCGCAACTGGAGCGCTTTGGAAACACCGAATTACGCGCAGGAATTGAACCGACAAGGAGGGGCGTCACATTTCTCAGGGCCCCTTTAAATGTAGTCTGCTGTTTATTGTGGCTGGAGATAGCAATCATGTCACCTTTGCGGAAAATATGGTTTCAGACACATCAGTGTAAATAATGGGCCACCGTTATGATGATGGTGTGGAGGGATTTTGTTTTTAGCAGCTGAATTATAACACAAGACTTGACGGCTGTGGGCCAATAGTGACGTAAAAAGGATATGTCCACTATCATTAAAAAAGAAATTACGATTAAGTACATTACAGGCTTCATTATTTTGGCAACACACAACACCTATGCGCTCCACACATTAAGGATATGCGGAGGGAAGCCACAAAGAGACACATCTATGTGAAGAATCAATGTTAGGTTGTTGTGTTTTAAAATACACCACCACCAGCACTATCTTTATTATATACTTTATTGTGTTGACGTCGCGAGTGTCTTCCAAATGCTATGTGACCGCCTAATTACCAAACCTTTGCATGTGTAATGGGGTACAACATGATGATATCACGGCAAACAGAGCTCAGAGTGACAGAGCGCCTTAGATGCCAAAGTAAAGTCGGCATTTCTGGACTCTTGCGCCGCTCTGTGGCCGGATAAAGTAATCCCTCTTCCTTTCCTGCCCTCTGCTTTCACATTGTCTTGCTTTGGAAGAATATCTTATCTCTGGATCCGTCTCCTGGCTCCAGCTCAGCGCTGAACCGAATCAAGTGTGGAGACAGGCAGAGGCTGGGCAAGCGAGACTAATCACTGAGCAACAGTGCAGAGGCTCTCTGAGGATTAGTGACAGCTGTCACAGGCTCAATGTACTTTCTTCATGCTTACACAGAAAAGGGAAAGGAAATCAGATGTTAAACACGTTAATGTTAAAAATAATCAAATAAAAAAATCGTATTAAGCAATGACAACTGAAATGAGGGCTATGTAAGTCGGGGCATTCACATTTAAGAAGCTGGAGCTAATGAATGTTTGGCATTTTCGCCCCCTGCCCACCAAATAAGTAAAAGTGTATGCTTTCCTGTCAATTGACTGTAGTCTATTTATTGTTTTAAACTGAGATGACAGCACAACACTTCTCTGCACTACAACAAAAATACCATTTGCAATGATACCTCCTAAGCAAACAATTTGGGATTGAGGAAAACCATGGGGTGTGGTTAAAAGTTCCAGAAGAAATCTATCATTGACTGGGGGTTAAGATTTTCTTATTACTAAGGTTTATAGGTTACGTTCCCAAGGTCAAGAGTCAACTGCCAAGCTCTAACAAGGTTACCATGCTCCAGGATTTTGTTTTTTAGTCCAGTTTAACTTGGACATGTTCATAACATGTGGATGATTACATTGATTAGATGATTTTTTTATTGCAAATTCATCAATTAGAATCTGGTTTATTGCCAAGTATGTTTCTGAATTAGGCTAAAGGAATTCCCTTTTGTGTCTTGGTGCATAATAACAAACTTAAAAGCAGAACATGAAAATAAAAGAAAGTGCAACAAAGTCAAGATACAGATCTAGATCAGAAAAAAAACTAATGAAATATGAACAAATACTATAAAAATATGTACACTATATGTGTTTGGAATGTAAAAGTCGTTTTTAAGAAGTAGTTTATGCAGAAATGTGCAAAAGTTTAACCAGGGATTGTGCAAAAGTTCACAGATTAAAGTATAAATAGAATATGTGCAATGTAGGACAAGATGTTGCAACAGAGATAAAAGTCCAAAATGTGTGTGTTAATGCAACTCATAGACAGATCATTCACAGGATCTGATGAGGAATTATACTACCAGAAAAAAATTAAATAATATGTCTAGTAGTGAGCAAACTAACCAAGTAGATGGCATCGTGAGGCGATAAGCACAGATCTGTATAAAATAAAGTCTGAAATCAAATTAGCTCAATAAGTTTGCTTAAAATCCTGTATGTGTCCCCCTTTGAGGACCAACAGTCAAAGAAAAACCTAAGAAATCAAAGGTAATATTAATAGAACAGTGGGGTGTGCTTTTTTCTTCACTGGCTGAAATTAGAAGTGTGCTCATATTTGTTAAACCAAGGGAAAAACATTTAAAAATCAGGTTATGTTGTTATAAATCGAATGATTTCCCATGTACCTGAAGGCAGCATCAGGCTCCTCCCAAACCAGAAGTAAAACCGGGCACAGTGGTACTTGTAGTTCCAGAATTTCGCCTGTCAGGCACACTTTCTTAAACGTCCTGTCACTTTCACCAGCACACGAGAGAAGTGAGTCTTCACAGCCTACTGCCATTCTTTCATTTTACACCCACAGCACCTTATTTTCCCTAAACCCAACCACGAAATGGCTTTCTGGCTGAAAGCAGTCAGGGAAAACTCCTCCCAACAGGGACCAGGAGGACACACGCTTCGCCTGACAGACCTTACTGAGGACAACAATACCCATGTTATTATCGATGATTTGATTGTAACTGCTGTATGGTAAAGAGTGCTGCTGGTGTGCTGCTGATCAAACATTAGTTGTCTTCAGTCAGTAAAGGTACGCTCTTGGCTACATTTGACAGACATGCGGGATTCAGGGTTTCTTTTAAAAGTACTGTGGTTGGTTTTAAGCCAGGCTGCTGCTAGGTAAGCGTGGACGAGCGTGTCATTGTAATGTGTAACTAATATAGTCGCTTCTGATCATATTGTGACATGTTTGATTGATTTCTGCCTTAAAATCAAAGCAGTAAAGTCATTTATCTACATTAGAAAAGACTTGTATTGTTATGCAAGCCGTTTGGTAATCTCCCCCTGACGTCAGAGTTTGATTACTCACGTGACTTACAGAAATGCATTTATTTCAAGAAGCTGGACCACTTAGTCCTGACATTTATACAGGCTAAAAGCTGCACCTTTCCAATTTTGCAGCGCATTTGGACATTAGAGGGCACCTATTATTCTGTTTACATGCACATGCCCTTTGTCCTCAGGCCTGTGTGCTCTGGCTACAGTTGAGTCTCCTGTAATTATCAACCAGTACAGTCTGATGCTCTTGGGTCAGTATGAATCCTGGTTTAGTAACCCCATAAGCTTGTTGCTTTCTAAAGCCTTGTTGTTTTTTCCCATCAGTTTTCTCACATGCATTCATCATGCAGCTGTTCCACGTGTTTTTGGTGCAGAGATGTCTGACTGTGTGCATCATGAGACTCACCTCTGTCTCCAGCTACATATTTGAATGCTGTTCTCTCCATTCTTTGCTTTCTCTCTGCCCGTCTTATCCTCCAGTAGTTGGGGTCAGGCAAATATAACCAGCATGCTGGCATCGCAGGCGGATCGGGTCATGGCACTCGGAGAATGGGAGGAACGCTGGCAGGAGGAAAGGATTGGTTTCCATCAGCCGCATGTACACAAGTAAAGGCCTCACTTTTATTTACCTCCTCTGTGGTATAAGGGAAAACAAGAGTTTCAGTGAATATTAAAATAGCATAGAGTTAAGAAGTGAAGGATGATGGAATTCTGACTATTCTAACTACTGGGAATGACTGGTGTTGTGTTGTTTTTTTAACAGGATGCTGGAGACCCATATAGATAAAGTTCTTGCTGGACGGACAGGAGTTCGCTTCTTCTTCCCTCTCTGTGGAAAAGCTATAGATATGAAATGGTATAAAAAAAAACTTCTCCTATATCCACTAAGGAAGATCATGTTTTTGTGTTTACATTGTCAGTTATCCTTTCTGCTTAAAAAAAAGGCAGTTCCTATTAAAAATGTATACACATCTACGCTCCTAAATTCTTTCTACTGTGTGAATCCTAGGCTGGCAGACATGGGCCATTCAGTGGTCGGGGTGGAGATATCAGAAAAGGCTATCAAACAGTTCTTTGAGGAGAACAACATGACCTACAGCGAGGAGCCTGTCCCTACCCTTCCTGGAGCAAAGGTTTACAAGGTAGGAGCACACATAAACTCATCAATTTGGTTTAAAATTTCTAAGGAAAAACAAATAACTGGAACACTGTAAGGGAGGAGTTGATCTCATCACAGCTCTGCAAAGGTGAGCATCCTAGTCCAGTGTCTATACAGGCTTAATACATCACGCTGTACACTGTGTCATCATTGTATGGGAAATAGGTGTACAGATCAGACTGGTTGACAAAAGCCTAAATTGCATAACCATACAACAGTAATGTAACTCTGACAAAAATAAAAGCACACTGGATGAACAAAAATTTGAAGTCATTTTGTTTCCACAGAAATTCAAAACATTGAGGCAGGGATGAACAATCATTTCAGCATGGCATCAGTATTGGCCGATATCGGCTTTAAAATGAACAATCACAACATGCTTTTTCTTATTTTGCACAATAAACAAATATTCCATACATTAAAAAGCATTGTGTTTCATGTCTCCATCTGCTGGTGGGTCATCATGATAAGAGCATGCATGCATAATATGATACTAATTCCACCACAGAAGAGACTCGATGATCACTAAAATTAGATAGGGGAAAAAAGTGGATACATCGATATCAGTGTAGGTTATCGGCCAAATGAGATGTTAATATCAACATATCGGATATCGGCAAAAAAAAACCAATATCGTGCATCCCTACATTATGTTATGCTATGACAAATGGCAGTACTTGTAAGTATCTCATGTAAGTGGGACGCACATGTAGGAACAATGACTGGAAAAGCATGTTGCATTTACGCAGAAAAAAATGCAAATCTATATTGTCTTTGTTCCACAGGGCTCAGAGAGAAACATCTCTTTATATCAGTGTGATCTGTTCAACTTCTCCAGGTTAGTAAACTGTACATGCGTTTATCATTTGCCTAGGTAAATGTTTAACACACTCTGTTTTCCCATTTCACAGTTCCATTGAGGGTCAGTTTGGGGCAATTTGGGACAGGGGATCTCTAGTGGCCATCAACCCAAGAGACAGAGAGAAGTAAGACGAGACTGAGCCCTCCATCAACATAGCGGATTAATTTTATTTTAAAACAGTGTTCATCGTTTGGAAAATGTGACACGTAATCACCCTGAAATGTAATTAAAACCTCTTGGATTACCTATTTGATGTATAATTTTAATCCTCCTCTCCCATAATACCACAGGTATGCTGCTCTCATCATTTCTCTGATGGCCAAAGACTGCAGATACCTCCTGGATACATTGTTGTACAATCCTGAATTATATAAAGGTAACTGTCCATATTGTCTTGAAAACAGCGGGCACTCTCTAGAGAGAGATACACATCCGTGGTTTTAAAACAGGAGAAAATAATTATTAATTTTGCATGTTAAAATGTCTGCAGGGGTCAGAGTGTTTGTATAAGATATTTGTGACTGTTTGTCTTTCAGGTCCTCCCTTTTTTGTGCCTGATGAGCAAGTGAAGAGCCTGTTCGGTGAGTGCTGTTAACAATTATAGCTGAGGCTGAGTGTGTTTCTTTACTATCATAAAACTATAAATGAACCACAAAACATGAACAGCACTATGGTGCTGTAGAGAGTGATACCTGAATAGCTGTTAGACTATGGAGGCTGAGATTAATGTGTGTTTTTTTTTTTTTTTTTTTTTATGGTGCATTTCTTCTCCTCAGGCAACGGCTTTGATATAGAACTGCTGCAGTCACTGGATGCCCTGACAGACAGAACACGAGGCTGGGGGCTGGACTACCTGACTGAAAATGTACACCTCATCACTCCAAAGACCACTTAAAAACTAACTTGCAGGTTTAGAGAGCTTAGAAAAGCAGATCCTGGTGATTTTATTGCAAACACATCATGTCTAAGGCATTTTTTGTAATGCTAAGACATCTTTTTGATGCAGTTGCATTTTGGGGGGAAATTAACGTCCATGGAAATAAAATATTAACCCTTTAAACTCATGATTTTCCATAAGAGCTGTGAGATACAAAGGTTTTTTTATGCCTGACAAAATGAAAACTTATTTTGTAACAAGATGTCCATGGCCTTTTTAAAACCAGTAGTTGTTGTGTATTACTTTAAATAAAACGTAACAGAGAAAACATACATCAAAGAGATCAGAAGAGCAGATGTAAGCTCTAAAATTAGATATCAAAGCAAGGGGGAAAATTTTAGTTAGTTTTTCATGTCTCTACACATCACACATACATACAGTATTTATAGCCTTCCAATCTCAGTTTCAGGTTATTAAGTTAGATACTAAAAGTGACATTAATTGAATTCAGTATATTTTTGGTTTGAGAATATGCTGGTAAGGGTATGGTTTGCTTTGTAAAAATCATAGACAAGTTAATAATGCGAAGGATTTCATAGTCGTCCTTGCCTACTCCAAACAACGCACGGGTTTATCTCAAAAGTAGTTGTCAAAAATACAGATTTGTCGATACACACAGATTCTGACCACTTGAAATGGTTTCAGTACTCATTTTCTGCATCATAACATCGGGACTAGCTGCTCTTTCTCACTCTCTCTTATAATTGTTAGTGTTTACTACAGTGATTCTGCTGTTCTCTGCTACTAACCAAGAAAATAAATGGTGTTGTCATGTTACAGCTAGTTACATTTATCATTTTGTATACCCTCAATGTTAGTTTTTTTCTCTTCTTATTGAAAATGCCATTGAATATTTATATTTTTCAAGATATTGTATTGAAGGTAGAAATTGAGGTATCTTGACGACACCACTCAAAAGTCTGTTATACTTCTTTGAAGAAGCTAAAAGTCTCAAATACTTCTTTGTAGGTCCAGTCCTAATACAGATACACTTAAGTTTTTGATTCCTTCTACAAAAAGCACGCAAAATATCCATGTCCAGTTTATTCTTTGCCAAAAACATTTTTTATGAGCCCTTCATGAACAGAACTGCAGTAATGTAAATCCTAATTTGCATATTGTAAAAAGTATTTCAAGTCACACCTATGGAATATATGAAAATTCATTCATATGCTGCAACAAGCAAAAGTAATGTGTATTTTTCTGTTAAGGAAACTTACTATAAGCAATTAGGAAAAGTTATTAAGTATCCAGCGTCAGCGGGCAGCGTCCTCCCCCCTCCATGTTTGCTGTCGCCTGGCAACAGTACGGAACATTAGCAAACGGTGAGGAGGAAGCAGCACGAGCTAACCCTGTAATAAAGTTTTGTTCACAAAAATGCTGAAATATCCCGAGGAGCAGAGAAACGTAAGTTATCACGTTGATAAGGACGTACTTAAAAAGTTTTAAAGACGTGTGACAGAAACAAAACGCTCTACACCATTACAAGTTTCCTGTTGTGTTCAGTAACTGGCTACTAGCTACTAGCTAACCCACTGCCGGGGTGTTTGTGCTGTAATTTTAACTACATTGACGCTAACTGCGTTATTGGTAAAGTCAATGCACACAATTCATTTCAAAGTTACAGAAATAAAGGTGTGGTTGACATAAAGGAGTACCTTTCAGGTGAGTGTACCGCCTCCAGGCCGCTGGGTGTGGAGTGATGAAACTCGGACAGTGGAGTTTGTCAGGTGAGTGCAGCTGGGGCTAATTAGCATCCTGCACCTGCTAGCATCCGCGAGACGTGCTAATTAACACTGCCATTGTGTTGCTAAGGCAACAGCTTTGGTCTCTGTTAAAGGGAACACCAACTAAATTAAGAACTTCAGTATGTTATTTTCATGGTCTAGGAAAATGCAGTCAGTACTTGAGAAAATGAGCTACTCTCTCTCAAAGCCAGGAACCACAGAAGTAAGTCTAAAACTCGTGACGTCATCAAGTATAAAATCTTGAGCTGCTCCATAGACAATGAATGGGGGCCAGATTTTGTGGATTTTTTTATAACCAAATCGGCTGCATCCTATTGTAGTGTTCTCAGGTCTGGCACAGAAAATAAATAAATAAATAATAATGCCTTTATTTGTAGAGTCCTTTTCGAGCTGAAAGCATCAAGTGCTTTCCAAGGTGCAGAAAATACAAAAAAGTGATACTAATAAAACATAAGCATATACATACGCCTACACCAACATATACATTTAAACACATACATACCTGTATGCATGCATACATAGACACATGGCTGCAAATACACACACTCCCAATACACACAGTAAGTCTATCAGCTGTCAGAAAAGGCCATTCTTTAAAGACGTGAACAGAGTCAGCTGATCCGATGCTCAGTGGGAGGCTGTTCCAAAGCTGAGGAGTAATAATTCAAAAACTCGATCACCCTTTGTCTTTAACCTGGACTCTGGAACAGTTAAAGGACCCAGACTAGCAGACCTAAGGGTCCCGTTTGGTTGGTATGGTGTGAGAAGCTCAGTTATGTACTCCAGTGCCAGATCATTGAGAGCCTTGTATGTAATTAAAAGAATTTTGAAATTAATTCTAAAGAGGCTGGAAGTCAGTGCAGGGAGGCCAAAATAGGTGTAATGTGTGAGGATCATTTTGTTCTGGTCTGATTTTACCCTATGACATTATAAATTTGAGTTTTAGCACCCTAGTGTTTGGATTTAGGAAAGGGTTGTATTTTGGGCCTGTCTTAGACCATAGAAATAACATGTATGAATTTTGAAAATGGCTGTAGTTTCCCTTTACTTCCTGTCCACTACCAAGGAAACTATGAAAGTAGTTCAGTGTAGTTTCCTTGTCAGCTACTGCATTAATACATATTCCAACAGGAAATACAAAGGAAACCATTTACAATGTTATGTTGTCAAGAACAGTCTCAAAAAATCTTTCCCCCCTTTTTTAGTGCTGGTCCAACAGAGGAGGGAGTTTTGAGGACAAGAGGGCAAACTTTCACTGATCTTCAGCAGCGAGCAGAATGGTAGGCCTGGTTGTGCAACTGTGTTAATGATCACTAGAAAGACAGGAGAAATGAAGCCCTACAATCAACAGTCTTCTTGTAATTGCACACAGTGTTTTGCTCCTCACATTCACAAACTGACCTGCAGATGCTGTTTCCACAGGTTGGCTGAAGTCTGCACGCTAAACGGTAGAGGGCGCCAAAGCATTAGAAAGAGCCTGAGTCCTGCTCATCTGAATGCTTATAGGGCCTCAGTGATGAAGAGGCAAAGGGACCATATCACCACTGATGATGTTAAACGCAAGTGTCAATATGTTGTTGAGCTCATAACAGTAATGACTTATTCAGGTACCTCTCTCTGTCTCTGTGAGAGCATTGGTAATCACTGAACAGGTTGTTTTTTTCACACCTAGTTAACTGTAACAACCTCATTTTAGTCAACTGAAATAAAAACTAGACTTAAGGAACAAAAAGAGAACTAACTGAAATGAAATGATGTGCTTGCAAAACTAACTAAACCTAATATAAACAAAACTGAACATAAAAAAAAGAAAAACTTAAACTGAAACGAGAGAAGCCCACTCTGGAAACTAACTGAAACTAAACTGAATTGAAAACTAAATTGAAAATCTAGGACATAAAATGCTGCGAGATGAAATATAGTGACAAAGCAGAGCATATAAATAAAACATAAATGTGTAGTAGACAGTATTTGCCAGTTAATAATCTGGATGTTAAGAGGAATTTAATTATTAGTATAGTATAAACAGTGTTCACAGTTTGGAAAACAGTAAACGTATATAAAAGATAATGTGATTGTATGAATGGTCTCCATATCAGATCATATCAAATACAAAATATATATATATATAACATGTATAACATTTTGCCAAAGAATTACATACTTTTATACCCAGTGGGTGCTCGATGACCTTTGACCCTGCTGTGACAAAGCTCTCTCTGTTGTAGAGGTCGCTGTCAGTTTGCTACAGGAGAATTATTCACTTCCCATTCCATTCTGCTTCTTGGCTATATTGAAGTAAGCAATATAAAGACATGTTTTGTACATACATACATACAGCTTCCATTGTTGTACATTGTATGGTAAGATGTTTTATACACTGATACTAATCACTTTTACTGTGTCCAGGAGTAAAGAGCTGGATGAAGTTTTGGCTGCCCTTCTCCTTTACCTGTCTTGTTTCTTTGAACTGAAGTCTCTGGAGGATACATCAAAGTCTTTAATGGTGTAAGTATGCTGAGAATGAAAGATTGTTGTCCATCATACTACATATTGCCATCATGTATGGTGCAAGCTGGTGATTATTGCCTTTATTGTAATGTTTTGTTTTGTTTTTTTTTAATCATAGTTGCTATCTGTTTTCTTCCCCTATTTTAATCCACCAATGTCTCACTCCCTTTCTAACCAACCTGCCAGTGTAGACATCACCTCAGAGCACAGGATAATGATGGAGGCTTTGGCCAAAAGGGACATTGCTCAAAAGAAGCTGGCTGTTTGCTACTTCAGCTTCATCATGGACCTGGAGTTGGAGCAGCATCAACACGCGTCACATAACAAGTGAGTACTTCAGATGCAGAACAGGTGGTAGTCAGAGCAACAAGTATTCCTTCTGCAGTATTTTCACTCAGGTGTAGTCACATTCTTGCTTAAAATCAAAGATAAAAACAGGATTTATATTGATTAGATTCGGTTTATTTGTGGAATTCAGGAAAATATTTATGGTATGTTGTGATCATCTGAATGGGGTAAGGTACTGTTTTGGCATGGCTGTTTTGCAAAGTTGTGTGGATCTTCTTATTAGCAAGAAAGTAGCCACTGTACGTCACCTCAGCAGTCTGAGTTGAACAAATGAAATAGGTATCTTCCAAAGTAACCATTTTTAATATCAAATTTTAGCCTTGTACCTCTGTGGAAAGTGACAGTAAGAAAAAAAGGGACTTTAACCTTGGATACACATACAGTATGTATGCTCTACCCAGGGCTGAATTCAGATACTGAGCACATTTTGAATTGAATTAAACTGCAAACAAGGTCTCTCACACACTAGATTCTTTGTTTTCAGATGTTTTTTTAATGACTCTTGGAGTTTTTATTATGTCTTTTGCTTCTTGATTTTCTGACTCATATTTGATCAGGCATTGTTTCTTGCATGCTGGTTGTGCGATTGTATCTTAGTTCTGTTCTTTGTTCTCAGGTCTATCTTTAAAAGTTTTGCTCTCAATAAAGCTACTTACTAATGAAATATAACTCTCTGCTAGAAAAGCAACATGCAATGCACAGATTTGGATCCAAAATGTCTGACTTGAATTACCATGTCTTCCACCAATAGAAACCAGGCTCTGATGTATTTTCACAGGGGCCGGATGTTGTCAAACAGTACAGAATGGCTGCTGCATGCGGTAGGTGCAATAAGAATCGAACAAGGTATTACAAACACAAACTTCACCTCAGTTGCAAAATGGGCCACCCTAATTAAATCCAGTACATCACTCCCCTCGTTTTTTTTTAAAACTGGATACATTTTACCCATAAGTGACCTGAATTTTTTTCCATGGCAAAACCAGCTTGTCGAAACATCCAAAACTGCATTGCCTCATCTGCACAGAAAAAAATGAAGCCTTCAGCTGGTCAGAGTGAAGGCCAGTGCACCATCTGTGAATACAGACGGCAGTGAGCAGAACAGAACGACATTGAGTGCTGGATATGCCTGGTGGCCTTAATGAATTAGTTAGTGGGAGGAGATGTTGACTCAACACAGGTGCTTTGCTTTGACAGGTTCCCTCCAGTATTTAGCCAGGTGGGTGGACAGGGAGAGAAATATCACGCTAACAGCAGCAGCCTATTGCCTGCTCTGTATGTGACCTTTTTTAGGATAGACATAGCTGTTTTGACCCTTTAAAAACACATAAGTAAGCGGCCATTGGAAAGAAAGCATGTCGAATAATTGTTCAATGAATCCTTGAACAAAATGGACGGATTACTACCTAATGAATGAAGGAAAGAGTTTGAGAATTAAGAACGCTTTTCCTGTCACCCTCTGTTCCTAGTGCTTGTACACCTTCTTTTGTTTTGTGGCCTGGGTGACGTTTGGCAGGAAGGACCTGAGGGAAATCCAAGAGGAGGTGGGGCGTCTTTTGTACTCCGACACCTTCAACACTGCAGTGAGGAAAAGGACTGACGGGGTCCCAGGAATGACCGTCACTGATGTTAACGGTTCAGTGAAGACGGAAGAAGATGACCCCAAGGAGACGGAATGTAATAGCACATTCATGAACAGGTACGTTGAGGCACAGTAAAGGTTAGGTGGAGGACAGTTCCATATCAGTGGGTGGTGGTAGTCTGTATTTGTCATTCAAAAAAGGAAGCTTGGAGAACAATAACAACCAAAAACAACAATAATTACGCAAACAATTATGAACCAGTTCTGCCAAAGAGTTCAATAGAGTGATTTCATTCACAGGCGAGCTCCGCCAGGTCCGACATGCTGACTTGGCTAAAAAACAGGGGATAAGGGCTGACTAGTGTGGGACACACAACAAAAACTAGGGTGACAGACGCTCACCGACAATCCGACATCGACCATCCGGTGACTGTCAGCTCAGTGTGTCAGGACCCTAAGGCTACATGCCACCCCAAAGTAACTATCGGTGCTACTAAATATACTCAACATCTAGTGTCCCATCAGGAATATATCCTTCTTTCTCATACTGTAGTCCTTGCTGTCAGCGTCATGAAGTTATATTGCCTAATGCCCAGACACTATCTAATACACACTGCAGCCTCATTGAATGAAAATGGTGTCCCCATGTTCTTCTTGTCAAGCTTGTCTAACAGGGGCGGGACTTTGGATTGGTCAGTTCTCTGTTGGGTCCTCACTTCTACCAGCGGCAGCTTATAGAAGTAATCATGTGATTGATTGTTAATGTAAAAAATGTGATTATAGATGCTTTAACTTATATTTTCTATTGTCTAAACACCAATATGTTTAACCATTTGACCCTGATGCAACATTTTACAGAGTAAATAACTTAATAGCTCCCGCAGTAGAGTTGTCTCTTTGACGGATGTCATGTCAGACCTCCAACTGGAGTATGGTGATTGATGTGGACAGATTCATAGCTTTGTCCGATAGGAGGGACGCTCTCTGACAGCCTGTTTTATGTTGCTTTGCTGCGTCTGACATGAGATTGGCAGTTGTGTAAGCTGTCAGAGGCCCAGTGCTCTTTCCTGCTGTCAGGTTGAGACCAAACAATCAAAAGCTGGGCTCGATGCTTGCTCTCCTCCCGAGGGTGGACATACACAACATGATTCGAAGTAGCTTCATCACTGCTTCCAGCTGTCTCGCAGACATTGAAAAGATAATAAAAAAATCCATTACACTGCACTGTATATTTTTTGTATTTGCACCTGGATATTGAGAGTTTGGCAGTTTTCCTGGTTAATTAGTTCTGGATGTTTGTTTTAGTTTCCTCATAAGTACTATAGGTATGTATGACACTATGGAATATGAGTCAAATGCTTACACAGCTGTTGTCTGTGCATGAATGAACTGCTGTTCTTATAGTAGTATTATAATATTTGGTTTAATTAAGGTAAAATATGTACAGGAAAAGAGCAAGTTTTTATCTAGCAGTTGAGTAAGTATTATGCATTCAAATTTGTACACGCGCTCTCTGTGTTTCCTCCAATATGTCTTTTTTACACCTGCATGTTTCCCTATGCTGTTGATAAATTCATGCATTCTTTTGTGCCCTGCTGCTTGATCTGACTTTCCCCCAGAACATCCCAGAGGCGTCCAGCCCTCAGCAGTATAGTTAATCAGCGATCCCCACTGATGGTATCTCTGCTGCCCTCGCCCAAAGAACGGTCACCCCATCTGTTCCTCAGCAGCCGGGCCAGGAGGCAGAGCCCGCAGCAGGCCAAGCACTGTCACACCAAGGCCTTGACGGAGCAGCTCAACGAGCAGCTGGCCAGTGTCAGGTGGTGTAAAACATCACAGAATGTCACATATACAGTAACACTGAGGAGTTTTGATCAAGGGTGTGATGGGTCTGTTTCATGACTGCCATATATAAAGTAACAGTTACAGCTATCTGTACCAATGATGTCCGAGACACAGGGCAACCCCTGCACCCTCTCCCCACATTCATGTGGAGGGTCCACCACATTAAGTGCATTCCCAAACCAATTAGCGGGGAGTGGAAGTGGGTTATAAAACCCTCCAACAGCGAGTCTACACCAGTGCTGACTTACTGTGTGCAGCGCTGTGTTGTGTTCATCATAGAGGCTGCTCTGTACAGATGTACGCTCTGTGCAACTACCTGAAAAAACATAACTTGCTCAAACTAGGATAGACGTACAGCAACTTTAAGGTCAAATAAACCCTTTAGATGTGGTCACTTGATTGTAAAGTGTTGTATATGTACAGGGACTGTCACAAAAAACAAGCAGCTTATAAATGTCAGAAAAAAATTAGAAGATGTTTTCACAAAAAAATAAAAAGAAATACCACCAAAGAAGCTTGGGAGTAATTATTATTATATATTTTATATATATTTTAAATATTATTTTTAATGTTATTTAATTTTATTTTATTTATTTAGGCCTTTTTTAATTGACGAAAGGATAATATTCAAAAATTCAGGTAAACCATAGCAGCACATACGAGGAACATAAAACAGAACTAAGTTTTATTTTCCTCCACGGTGAAAAGTGGCAACAGTGTCTAATTCTGCCGGAGCTTGCTGTTGTATTTATACCTTACACCTTCATGAGGGGTGCTTCATTCAGCTTCTGTGAGTGTGACTCCAGTTACACTCTGTGACAGCGTGGGAGGAGAGAGATTCTGGTTTGAGAGAGGCCCGGAAACATTCCAAACAAAACTCACTGAAACATGCCACTGATAAACTATGAACTTCTCAAGCGCTCATAGCTTACTTGTTTGCGAATAGTTATCTAGGTTATCCAGCAGACACAGAGTCACATGAGGATCCTGTTGGTGCTGTGTATTTATTGTTTTATTTCAAAGAAAGATATGTTTTTTTATCATACATGCCTGACTTTCTTCACCAGCCTCTTGTTGATGAGATAACCGAATAATCTCAGATGTCATATGTACTAGCAGATCTTTAATAAACTGAAAGAGAAGAGCAATTTCATAGACTAATACGTACATAGAGTTTTAATGTATGTTGCGATATTGTGTTTATTTCATGTATGTTTTTGTGCCAAAACTGCATTCTCTGGCTTACTTACTTACCTTCTTACTTTCCATCTTCTTTCCCTTCTTCCCTAAATCAGCTCTGGGATTCTTGGCATGCCGTTGAAGCAGTTCAGCCGCAGTACCTTGATACCCAACGGTAGCACCACCCACACGAACACCAGAAACTCTGCAGCCACCACTGAGGCAGTGACCTCAGATACTGAATGATGTGTATGTGTGAAAGTGGCAGAATGTTTTGAGTGTGAATGTGCGTTTTCAGTGGCATAACACAGATATTGCATGTGTCTTCCAAATGCATTCCTCAGCACAGCCCACAGGGGCAACAAAAAGAGAGGCAGCAACAACAATTTTCACTCTGCTTTGCTCATGTGGGGCTCATTTTCAGAAGCACCTCCCTGCCTGTCATCATACACAAACCATATTTATCCTGATTTGCCTCTGAATTTTAATCAGTTTTGTTTTTGCCAGCTGGTGGTGCTGTTGAATAAAATATAATGACTTCTATAACAACTTTGAAGGTCTGCACTTTCTATAGAGTCTGAAATATATTCAATTCACATGAAAATGAAGGAGGTCCAGCACATTGCATGCATAATTCATGCTGGATAATATGTATTTGGGAAATCAAATTATACAGTCTTCACACATAGTTTATTTGTTGTCCAGACCAGTGTTCACCTCTTTTTAAATTTAGATCATTGAAGGCTTCCCTTTAGGACCACTGAGTCACTCTGTGTCCTTGTCCTGCAACAGGCTGACAGCAACATAACACACACACACACACACACACAAACTCTCACACACAACACTCTCAGGTCAGGCTTGGTAGCAGAAGGGGCTTTGCCTTCACCCTAATTGGCTGTGTAATCTGGGACACCAGGAGTAGAGTTAAGCCCTCTGAGGTGGAGGAGGAGGAGGAGGAGGCCTGAGAGTCTTGTGTATTAGGGTGGGGGTTGGGTCACAAAGTGTATTGTAAATGACTTTTCAAAATTACTTCCCCTTTTTGTCCAAGTCTTTCTGGTATCATTTGGTTTTTCTGCCGTTGTTTGTTCCTATTGAGGTCATAGAGGATGAACACTTTGAGGAGGACAAAGAGAACTGTGCAGATCAAATGGGACTTGTTACTTTCTCCCCTCTGCTGCTGTATTGTCTTCATCCCTTAATGGCTACTTTCACTGTGCCCTGTGTATTAGTTAACAGGTCATTTTCCCCTGGCCTAGGCTGAATAATCAAAGGGGTGCTACACTGGCTGTGAAGCTGAGACTACATCTGTAATCAGTATGGATTACAGCAGAAAGATTGACATAATCTTAACTACCGCCTTGTATCTCCACCCCAAACTCAAACTTTTTTCTTCTTACCTGCAGTGCTTTTTATCAGTCTAGATTGTTTTGGTGATTTGCTGAGTGTTAGAGATATCAGCTGTGGAGATGTCTGTCAATGGAACTAGATGGGACTTTTTAGACGCACAAAGCACCAAGAAATTATGACCAGGTTACTCAAGATAATGCACAGACTTTGCCATGAGCAGTTTCATGTAGGAACTATTTTCTTTCAACTGAATTATATCCGCCAACTGTATCACCACACAGCAGAGAGCGTGTATCTACTTGTGGACGAGAGGCTCGTTCTTGTGAAAGCGTTAGATGTTAACATTAATGGTGTCCTCTTCAGCTGAGCTGTAATGTTAGCTAGCTCAGTGATGGCAGGTGAATTAGCAGTAGAAGCACGCTTCCTTATGCAGGGCAAGGAATTGTGGCATTGTGCTAAGGTTGTCCTTGTTATTGGTCTCCAAATAGATCATAGCTTCATCCAGCAAGGCTAAGATGCAGCTTAGTGGATGTAGTTTGATAGAAAGAAAATAGTCCCTACATGAAACTGCTGAGATCTGTGGATTATCTTGAGTAACCGGGTCTTTATTTCTGGAAAGAGAGCTCACTTTTGAGTTTTTTAAAAATATGTTTTTGGCACTTTGAGCACCACAAGCTGAGTGCCATCTAGTTCCATTATATTTGAAAGATGGACTTTGTTACCTTTAGACAGAGCCAGTCCAGCTATCTCCACCTGTTTTCAGTCTTTATGCTAAGCTAAGATAGCATATCATGGCATAATCTAGTAGCTACATATCCACTGAGCAAGTGTGAAAGGGGTATCTTCTCATCTAACTCTGAGCAGGAAAGCAAATGAGTGCATATCTGAGAATGTCGAACCACTCCTTTATTACATATCTGCCTTATGGTTACCTCTGTATTTAAAATGGTTTGACCTCCAGTTTGATTGTCTCCAATCATTAGTTCTGTGAAGAGTTATGTATTAAATGCATTACTCTTCTCTTCATCAATAAATACAGCAGGATTTAATTCCAGTAAACTCTCAATAGACCATTCTTTTACCTGATAACACCACCTGATTTTGTCCCTGAAACTGAAACGCTGGGTTTCAAAGGATTACAGGAAAGTAACAAAACCAGTGTCATTATCCGTTGATTGCAGTATCTCCCTGCTGTGAAAATCACAATTCAACAAAGGACAAATCAAACTGAAGTTATTTAAAGTGCCGTTAAAAAAAGTCTTTGGTTAGAAATTAAAGTTTTGCTAATGGTGAATACCAGTGAAATCTCTACATAAAAGCTGCACAGTGATGATTCATTGCAGACATAATACTCTCGTTAATCAGTCAGAAGGGTTCAAATTGCCTTTCAAAATTCCTGAAAGTTTTTTTATTTTTTGAAAATGAGAGATCCAGCAGTGCCACTAATTTGCAAAGCTTTCTAATTTGGCTGTGACTCACATCTCTTTCCATCTGAGTGTTAAAGGTTACTGTGTTAAACCATGTCAGAGAGGTGATATGTGGTTGAACTAAGCAGTTCAGTTGAGCATTAAGTTAGTGTCTGTACATACTTGAGTCTACAGCACCAGGACAAGTAGAGTATGTTAACATTTCTGCCATATTACTGTGGATACATGTAAGATTTTGGGATAGCACCACCAGTGCACAATTGCCTTGCATTATGGCTTACATGGTGTCAAAGGAATTTGGTTTGGCAGTGCTTGTGATCAGGGGAGTTGTAGGGTTTACTGTGCACAAAGGGCAGACTGTTATCGGGTGGGATTAGTGGTTTTCAAAAGGTTCTGGGAAAAAAAGCTGTTTTCCACTGTTCTGAATGGATTTTAGTGATCTGGAAATTTCACTGTGAGGTGGAAGATTGTGCTGGCAGAGTCTGTAGTCAGTGGACCATTTGAAGGCTGCTGTGTGGAAAAATCGCACCTTTTTTAAATTAATTGAATAATTACAAAATTGCCTCTCAAATCATGTATTAGTCACACGTGTTTCGAAGCTCAAATGTGAAGCATAATGTGTGTGTGTGCACGCTTACGGACTTTTTATGGATTTTGTGCACAGAGCTTTATAAAGACAACGGGGGGATTCTTAAGAGAGAGGGTGGGACATTCAATGTCTGACTAATCCGTTTCTTTGTAGCTGCTAGAACCAATGAGACAGCTAGCTGTGAGGTAGGAGTTTCTGCTTCGTTAATGGTTTCACAGAACCAAGTTAACTTACCTAATCTTTTATTTAAAAACACTTTAACTTAGATTAAAGCTGCAGTGACAACCCCAGAAAGGTTTCGTAGGGTGGACAGATGGGGCCTTTGACCTTACTTTGAAGTACAGTGAATTTCAGAGACAACAAACTAGCTCAACAACATGGCCAAACACAAGTATGACGCTGAATAGATTTAACTGTGTGGACCTCTAAATAATGACTATGTAGAAATCTGGACCCGGTGGTTGGACCATTTGGGATCCACTGACTTTGAACATGTCTATGCCAGTCATTTCCATTCCAAAATTTTGCCTATGTTTAGAGCGTTATTTAGCCCCCTTCCCAACCAGCTATGCTGACATTGTTGCCAACAATGGACGCCTTATGGCCAAAATACACAGGACACAAACGTGCCACGACACATCTGCCACAGCATGCTCAGAGTGTCTATTACAATCGATTGAAGTTGCGACATTGTCCATGTTTGCCTGCACGGGCATAATGCAGCATCATGCAGAAAAATCAAGTACAATCTGTTTCAAAATTGTTCAGACAACAACAGACCCTAACCCTTTTGAAAAACCTTGGTGTGTTTCCACTGAAATTACCCTCAACCCCAAACTTTCCCCGAAAAAAGCACCTAGTAGGGGGGTGGGCCTTTCTGGAATCCCGGAATTCTTGAGGGGTGGGGCTGTGTGCTGAAGAATGCTGATTGGTGGAACACACACTTGCAGCGCTGTGCACTTACATGCCAGTGTGGCTGCAGATTTTATTTTTATTCTACATGCTTCACTTTGTTTGTGTTTTGATCATTTGGAAAATGGAGCAAAAGAAGAGAAGCTACACGAAGTGGACGGACGACAAGGTCCAGGCTCTTTTGATCCTATTTGCCAAGGAAGAAATTCAGCAGGACTTCGAGTTGGCGACGCGAATTGACCGAGGAATAGCCGACAAGCTGGTGGAGTTAAATATAGGGCACACGCTGAAACAAATTTGTGAAAAGTTGAAGAAACTTAGGCAAGATTATAAGAAGCTTCGGGTGTTCGCAATTGTCTTTGCTAATAACGCCTGTCGTCTTTTCCGTACAGATCCCATAGTTTTATATGCGATGTAGTAAAACACGAGGAACAACAGAACAACTTGAGTGTCCTCCATCCTGGCTTATTGTGTCGCACAAATCATGATGAGGGCTTGTCGGTCACCATTTATGGCGTCATCGTGCTTGTTTGGCCTTTCAGCTTCTTCTTACTGTCACCTACTGGACTGGACGTGTAGTGCAGTTTCTTTTACCACTCTGCTATATGTCATCAGCCTGATTTGAATAAATTCTGCGGAACTTTGAGGTGCGGTGGAAACGCAAACCACACAGATTACCAGGAATTCTTTTACCCAGGTAAAAAATTCCCAGTAATAAAAGTTCCTGGAAATGTTGGTGGAAAAGGAGCTATGGTTAGGTTTAGGCAAGAAAAACACATGGTTGGGTTTAGACAACAAGAGCACATGGTTGGGTGTAGGCAACAAAAACACATGGTTAGGTTTAGGAAAAAAAAGATCAGGGTTTGGCTTTAGAATCTAACAGGACGTGAACATCGCTCTCTCAGGTGAAAGTTTGCTGGACCCATCCACCAGCCCTTCCTGCCCACCCCATTTGGACTTTAACTGCTTTAATTTTCGTCCTTGTCCCGCACGTTTCCCCTTGATGCTGCTGGCCATTGTAAACTATAACATATCATGCTGACATGCTGACATTAAAGGGCGCCTTTTTGCGTTGGTTTCTGACGCCTCAAGTCACTTCCCAGGCACCGGATTTGGACAATTTCGGAGTGAGACCAACTCATCAGGTTGTCTAATTTCACAAGACACGTCTTTGAGTTAGCTTAAAAAGTGAGCGCCCCAAGACAGCAATAGACAGCAATATTGACCTCCAATTATTATTGCTTGTGAGGGTGGGTGGTGGTCAATGCCACCCCTTGGAGGCACCACTGTCAAGGTGGGCAGAGGGTACCCATTTAACTGGAGGCACTAACTTACAAATCCTGCATGCACAGTTCTGAATATAAAAATTGAAATTTTCCAAGAAAATAAAAACACATTCAAACTAAAATTCGGCACTCAACACTATTCTCAAGCACATCTGATGTAGGATTATTGGGGGAGTTATTCATTTACACCAGCAGGGGGAGACTTTGCCCATAAATGGCTGCACTCAGTGGGACTGGGGGGGCTTGCAAGTCATAAAACTGATGTTCACTCTTTTTAGTGTTTGACTCCATCTACAGTGTAGTTTATTTCTAACAGGATGTTGGGTACCTTTTCATACATGTTAAGAGTAGTGCATTGGTTCCATGACATAACCTGGATACAGCACGACTAATCAGATGTGTTCATAATACCGTGACTGCATAATCAACACGAGACTTGATTATAATTTAGTGCAGTGACTGAGCGGAATTGTAGAATCCTCATTAGGGCGCAATTAATGATCGTTATCTAGACGTGGAGATAAATGGCTCAATTAGTCTGTTATCCGACCTCCCCTGCAGAAAAAAATTGACACAATAATTGATATAAATCTCTATAAGGACTTATAACATGTCAATACACAGTATAATTGGCTGGTTGTGATTGCTGTGTAATTATCAGCTTCCTTTTTGGGCTACTTTTGGGGCAAGTGCTCTCCCTGTCTCGCGGTGACATGGCCGAAAAGAGCGCACGCACTCACCCAGAGCGTCAGTCGTGCGCGCGCTTTAACGCTTTGTCCTCGTTATTCCGAGCGAGCGCTGAGGGAGAGAGGAGAGCGAGCTAGGTGTCTCGTGCGGATTTCACTGGCACAAGGCGCGCGAGGGGGACTTTGCTAATTAAACCGTGCTTTTATTTGTATATATTTTGTGTCAGATTTACACAGAGAGAGAAAAAAAAAGAAAAGAAGTGCCTGGAGAGAGGGGGGGAGGAATAACCAAAACGCAACACGTATCCGGTGGGATCCCACTCCTGAGAGAGACAAGCGGCAGGAGTTGGAGCGAAGGGTGCAAGGAAAGCGAGAGGAAGAAGAAGAAGAAGAAGAAGAAGAGGGGAAAGATTTGACATTTCGCTCCCAACAACGCGGTTTCAATTCATAAAGAGGAATAATGAGGAACGTTTGGATAATTTTGACCCTCGGGCTGACCGTCTTCCTCTCCGTGGAAAGGGTAAGTTTCTGAAAAGCAAACTTAAAACGGGGTAATAGCTGTGGGGGAGAGAACTCAGGTCCACGTACGGACCACTCGCTGCTTTTTAGAGCAATTTCCTTGAGAAAACACGCGCATATGCAGTGTTTTTCTCCATGTTTTGCAAAACTCCACCGTAATATGACGGAATAAACAATTAGAAACATGTCATTTGCAGTTTGCTGAGAAGTCTCTTTGAATCTCCGCGTCTGTCAGCTAAAGCAGGCAGGCCTATCACTGCCACTTTGCACGATACTGTGCTCTTAAAATCATATTTGACACTGAAATACATTTTGAGAGCTCAAAGAGAGCCTGCAGAAGTCAATATGCTCCTCTCACTGCTTTCCTCTACGTGCTCAGCTTCAGTTTTTTTTTATTTTTGTAACACTGAGCAACACTTTAAAGGGACCTTTGTGCACAGACATTATTCCACGAGCTTGTGTTTGTTGCTTTACCATGTCTTTCAAAGCCATGAAGTCATTACAAGACACATTTTAAAGGGGCTGCTTTGGAAATATCACATGAAATATGACATCTGGAATGAAGGTTATTATCACCGCACTGACTATTAGGGAGCACAGAGCGCCTCTGTATGAGCATTAAAGCTGTATTGCAGTGATTTGTTGTTGTGATGTTGATTCCTATGACAGCTGTGGACGGGTCCATGCTCACTCAAACAGATGCATTATTGAGGAAATGGCATCATTATTGGAGCTTACTAGATAGATGCACTGTTTTTTCCTTCTTGCCTTTGATGGCAACTAGTGAATAGTTGATGTTTTAGTTAATAAGGCTCACCAAAGCAATATCTTAACTTTTAGTCTCATTTATTCCTCTTTTTATTGTCACAAACAGCCTTAAAACAACCTTAAACCCCCATGTTGCGTTTGATTCCCTGATCCAGTTTCAGGTTCAAATCAGCAACGTGCCTCCTCACTGAGTGTGCATCACCCTGCAAATTGGCCGGGCTGTTGGAATGACAGATTTTGGCACTTTCATGTGCAGCCCCTGTCATTATTGTCCCCTCCTGTTGTTTCTCTGTGGGTTGTGACTTGTCGCTTGGCGCAGTGCCTCCTCCTCTGTTAGAGCCGCTGATTAGCTGATTCAGACACTGTTGTTTTAATGACTCATTGTTTTGCGCGAGGTCACCCTCAGAGTGCATTTTTCACATGTTTTCTGTGATCAATGTTTTTACACCAGGGATGTGTCTCTGTACACAAAATCAGGCTCTTTATTTGACTTTATCATAATGGTGTTTGGCCTGATGTGCACAGAGTGGCCATAAAATTTGGATTACAAGAGTACACTACCACAAATCACGGCCATGAAAAAGTTGAGCAAACACCTTTGTGACAGCGTCCACTATTAGACGTTTCACGAAGGTAGTAATTATTACAACACTGCATTGGATTACACTACAGGGTCATACTCTCCTGCTTCCCCAAATCCACCTCATTTTGGCAAAATACAAGGTAATCTATTAAAAGAACAAGGCAAGCTTGACCATGACTTTACATGAACAAACACACACACATGCTTTAGACTGGATCGATATCCACCTCCTCTTTATCTGTGTCCCCTGAAGGCCTCACTGGAACTTGACACGTGCCATTGATTCTCAATATTGGCACTGGTGTTGATAAGTGGTTGATAACCTGCTTTAGGCACATCTGTGCGTTTTAATTATCACCACATCACAGGGGTACAGTGTAACACTCAGCCACTTTTATAAACATTTAGACTCCCCTCTTTTAAAATCTGCACTCAAACGCACCCATTTAAATCTGCCTCTAATATAATATCCATTAGCGCCACCCCACCCCTTCCTTTTTCATTGTTGTAGTTGTTTTTATACTGTTATCACTTTCACTGCCTATATTAGCACGTAAAGAGCCTTTAAGTATCCTTAAGCACACTATAAAAATAAGACGTATTATTATTTTTATTATTATTAGACCTCTTTTTCCATATAAAGTTTGAGAGTTCGGCAGGATGTTCAGGGTGACGGCAACAGTTATATAATAGTAACCAAGCCAAGTTAGCCATCTGAGCTAATGCGTGCTGGTTACGCAAAAGACAGATTGCAAGTGTGCAAACAGCATTTTTTGAGTTCCAGTGATCTGTAAGTTCACCAACTCCATGCTGAAGGCAGTTGATAACTTTATCTCGGAGCTTGACCAGATAAAGTTCAGCATGTTCTGGGCAGTTGCCTCCATCTCACTTAGACCCAACCTGGGTCTGTGTCGGCAGCTACCTGTACTGGATAGCAGCATCAAAAGGAGGAGCACTTACTCTGGAGCAAAATGGAACGAAATGTCCGAACTACACAGACTGATAAAAAACAAACAAAATATCAGGGAATATCAGTTGACTTAGTCTCCGACTGATGACTCAAATTGTCGACTTTCAGGGTGCAGCCCCAATATGGTCATATAAATCAGTTGTGCTTTTGTCTAGAAACCATTTATGTGTCACTTTTTCACCTTGGTTTGCCTGCTTACCAGCTTACTTAGCTAGTAATGCTTTGACAGTAATGCAACATGTGAGGTCTCTGCACATGTCGAAGCCTCTAGTTGAAGGAAACTACTGTTTTGCAGAATGCAAAGCACAGTGGAGCCATGCTGGTGTGCTGTTATCATGTCTCTCATTAGATGAGGTTGCCAAGTGAATGTGGAACTGTAATGGTCTGCTCTCTTCTGCAACTCACGTTTTCCACTCCTCCGCTTTCCCCAAGAACTTTTGTGAACGGAGGAAGAGTTTGGCTATACGCTCAGCCCACCCTGCCGTGTTTTCAGTGCGCGCCACTCACCAGATGCTGTGGTCTGTAATTTGTGTCATGTTTTGGTGGGAAGCGTGGGTGTTGTTCACCTCCCTTTACATCTGTGATTTACAAGGGGGTTCTGAGTGCTGTCTCGCGCTCTGATGCTGGACTCAAAAGAATCACTTCAGAGGAGGGCAGGGTTTGGTGCGAGCACTCCTTCTGAGGACAGTCGAGGGAAACTTGAGTGCGGCGGCAGAAAGAAAGGCAGAGGGAAATGGGACTGAAAATTATACAGAATGTTTCAGTTCAAGTTCAAGTGATTCTGGAGTCAACCAGAGGAAGATTTCACATATCTGTTTATGTTTTTCTCTCCTGGGCATTTGTAATGGATTCACCCCAGTCATGAAGATGATGTAGGATGAAAGCTATCTCAGTCTGTTTTCATAAGGGCAAGTGAGGTCATATCTCTATGATAAACAACCCTCAAATGGTCAAAAAGGAAAAACATGCTAAGCCTTAAAAATCCGTTATAGTATTTCAAGGGTGAAAAGGCCACAGCAGCAAATACAACACTTGAGCTTGAAGCCTTTGATGGCTTTTCGAGGGAGGGGAAAAGGTGCCGGCACATATTATCTCGGTCCCGCAGCAGTATTTCGGTTTTCTTTTCCGGCTTGAATGTTAGTTGTCTATCTGCTGATTTGGTAGTAATAAAATGAACAGCAGAGGCACACACACTGACCTTCCTCTCAACTTAAGTGCTGTCTATTGCATTTTTCCAGACAAATACTCAAAGACGTAAAATCCACACACATCATTCACTCCCAGATTCACCAAGAACAAACAACTCACACTACTATTTCCTTCTGCGCAGACTGATCTCGAGGCTATCTGGATCCTAAAAGCATGTTATTTTCCTCTTAATGTATTTTTAATCCTCCTGACGCCCTCTCCAAGGCGACTGAACTGAAGGCAACTCATCACTGTTTGTTTCATGGCACAAGGCTTTTACAGCCTGAATGAGGCGTGTACATCAGAAATTTTCTTTTCATTCTCCAGTGATAAAAGCAATACGCTTCATCTTAAGCACTTCATCTCCAACGTATTTCACGATGAATAAGTAAAATGCATGTCTTAAGTGAGTGGACAAAATATTTACCCTCTTCTCCGTCATTCTGTTTTAAAGAGGTGGAAATATAAAGGGAGAAGAGCAGCAAGGAATAATATGCAAGGATACAAATGGCCAAATAAAGAGTGTAATAAAAGCGGTGGTATAAGAGGGTAATGACGGAGCAGAGAAATGAAAGGATGTAGTGCCACACAGAAGCAGAGGCCAGATGCTGTGCTGCGACTGCAGCTTCTCCTGCTGTATATTTAATGACGCTCTTTTATTTTGCATTAACCTAGAATTCCTCAAACTGAAGACTCAACTAGCTCCCCTGCATGCAACCGCTTGTGTTTTATCCCACTGTGAAAAAGCCACTGCTTTCTTTTTTATTTTCGTAATAAATCCACCGCTGACACACATGGGAACAGCGAGTTTCTTGCTCTGCAGAGCGACCTACCTCCTCGCTGGTGTCCGACCCTTCAGGGGGTGCATTCACTCGGTCCCTGTCTGCCAAGCATTATGCAATCGCTAATGGACTCTACAGAAGGCAGCAGGCAGGGGCTGCTGGACCACTGAAAGCACAACAGCAACCACCCCCCCCTTTTTTCCCTGAATCCATCTGTGTCCACGCATGAACTCCTGTTTTGTCACCATACAGGCACACACACAAGCACACATTCGCACACATGCCTCCCCCGTGTTGCTTTTTTTTTCTCTGTCCCTCTACGTTGCGCCCCTCTTGCCACATCTCTCCACCAGCATGGTCAAGATGCTGCCTATCATTACCACAGTGCCTCAGAACAGTGGCATTATATTTCCCTCTCAGGCATCTGGAAGGAATGAAGGGAAAGAGTATATTTCTCTTTTTTTCACACAAGATACACCCCTTTTTTTCTCTTTCCCTTCCCTTAAGATGTGAGTGCTTGCATTGAATTTGCCAACATCTGCAGGTCGTATGTGTGTTTGAAAGGAGCTGCTTTCCTCTCCCCTCTCTCCTCCTCCTCCTCTCTTGTCGACGAGTTGGAAGAGGCTCTTACTTTGGCAGGAACTTGTGCATACTAGTAAAGACTCACAAATAGTCAAACTCTGTTGACTGTGCATGTGGTGGTTTGTGCATCCGTGCCTTTTTATGTCCCTCTGGGTATGTGTGCAAGTTTATAGCCACGTGTTTAAAATACGCTGTCATCCCAGCCACCAAGGCATAGGGAAAACACATTAGGGAGATGTGGCTGCTGCAAAACCCGGCGACAGCAGCGCTGGTTTATGTTGGGCCACAGCCACCTTAGCTAGCAGACTATCTGAGGCTGCAACAGTGGACAATAAAAGCCTGTGCATGTGCTTGTGGCAATTTGGATGAAAATATTTAGACATAGTAGACCTGGAACATTACTCTTTCTCTGTTCCCACCCTCTTTCTTCCCCCTTTTCTTCTATTTAATTAGCTTAGCAAATGGAAACTTCCTTGGCAGGACCGCTGTGGAGGGGATTGTGGTTGTGACAAAGAGAAATGGGGAAAACCCTGTGTCAGGACGTCTGTTTTCTTCCTTTCTTTCTCTTTTTTTACTGCCTCCATTTCCAGTGGGTAAGAGGAAAAGAAAGAGGAGATGAAGGAAAAAGAAGTGGGGGAAGAGTGTGAACCCTGCCTCCCTTTTGGTGCTCAGGTTTTCCCAAGACGGGCAGGACCTGTCTGGAGCTTTGCTGTGAGAGGTGTGAAAAGTGTCTAACTTGGCAGGGGGTGAAATGAAAGAGACAAACCCATGTGGTAAACAGAGTGCTGCTACTGGTATTTGGTATGTGAGTACTGGGCTGCTTTGGTGACAGTTTGTAAGAGATTTAGAAATCTGTCTGTATGGTTGACTTTATAATCACTGTGAAAGATACTTTGTGCTTTCACTTTTTTAATGTGATTTAAAAGAAGACCCAATTCCTTTAGGCCCAAAGTGGGATTTTCACATTTTCTCGTTTTACCCAAACACTAGTCCAAAACCCAAAGGTATCTAGTTTACTATCATATAAGTTAAACAGCAAATTCTCACATTTGAGAAGCAGATGTTTGGCACTGCATTTTCAAGCAACTGAGACAGAATGCAATTAAGTCCCGCCCACACCGGAGGGGAAAACAATTCACTGCTCTCCATTGACTTTGTATTGCAGGAAGGAGCCTCCTTGTCATTTTTGTCAGCTAGCAAACAACAAAAAATTGCCTAAAGGCTGCTGTTTGGTGGGATGCACTACCAACAGGGTATAGAGCCCGAACAAAGTTTTTTAAGCTGCAAAGCGCAGCCTTCAAGAGGGCAGAAATAATATTACATTGGGGATGTAAGGGTCCATTTGTGCTCAACTTTGTATACATATACTGACGCAGATGGAGCCTTCTGTCCGTATTTTGCATTTATTTCGTCTGTATTTATGCACATTTTCTGAAAGCTTTAGATACAGAAATACAACAACGCTGCCTCAGTGAAAAGGTACGTTATCATAACCTCCAGTGTCGCCTCATTTGTTGTTTTCAGAAACTTTTGACTCTTCCCTCTAGTGTAAAATGTCCTGTTAGTAATGTCAGGGTGAGCACTATGTTGGCCATGTCTACCTTTGCATGAAATGTTACCTCATTTGTGACGCCGCACAAAGGAGGTAACGACCCACCCTTGACGTTACAAATCAAAAACTCTGTTTTCACTGTCAACCACTTTGAACAGAGCTTTACAAAAAACATTTTTGAGTTACATTAATTACAGTTTGCACGTGGACAAAGGGCCAAACCATAGAAAAAGCTACATTTTCAAATATACCCATGTCCTTGTGGACAAAGCCTTGATTATTTTTAAATAAGTTACAGTCCCATATTTGACTAGACAAATTGTAGAGGTTGAAGCTAGCTAAGCTATGGAAGGCCTGGTCTTGATCTCTCAAACTGTGAGGGCGGGCCCTCTTGAAAAAAATGGAGTGAAACAAAGTTAGATTAAAATTTATTCAAGGAAAATAAACAATTGTTTGCTAATGCTATCATGCTGACCTTAATTTCACTAATATTCAACATGGATCCTTTTTATTGCTTGCGTGGGTGGGCATGAACTTTATCTGGCCTTTGAAGGGGGGCATGATAGAAAAAGGGTTAAATGTTGAGCTTACCTGGTGATTCAATCAAATAGTTGTAAAGTATTTTACTAATGGACATTTAGCAGGATCATTTCTCCAAGATAAGCAAGGTACAAAAAGGAGACACTGAGACAGTCCAACAATATAAATCTTTTCTTCTCTGGTAGCCATAAGGTGCTAAACAATTCTTGGAAATCTAATATTTGTAGCTAGCTACAGGCATTTTGTTTGTGTTGGTTGCATGTTAGTGTGTGTGGTTTTCAGGGTTTGACATGTTGCACTATTGTCAAACATTCAATCAGCTTTACTTTGCTGACTTTAATATATTTCTGCACTGCTATTGGATGGATTTTATACTCTCCAAACACATCAAAGCACATAAAAATCACAGTAAGAATTGTTCATTGTGGGGTTGCTGCATTTACTGTAAAACTGAACTTTATTATAGCTAACTATAACTACATTTTAGCTGCCCTATTACTCCAACTAAGAAGAAAAAACACTTTTTCCTGTATTAAATATCATTAGCGTGGATTGTGGTCAGTTCAGGTTTTGTTGGTCAGCTTGTTAAAGGATGAAGTGAAATCAAATGCTGCTTGTGAAACTTTCTTGTTTGACTTTGTTCTGCTGAATAGACAACGATCTGAGGGCCAAATGTGTTCCATCTGTATACTATCCCAAAAAAATGGCAGACATTTAAAGCCATGACGTCAGCTAGGTTTTTCCATCTAACTCCCAAGATTGCTGTGGAAAACGGCACGGCACATTTAACACATCTGTGCTCACCCCTATTTACGAGCACGCTTTATCGTCTCCAAAAGGCGCCAAATTGATATCTGCAATGCCGTTCCTCCGAGCAGAAAAAATGTACTTCTAATGTCTGGAGTTTCCATTATTTCCCCCCATCCAGAGTCAAAACAGTGCAGAATGAGCTTAAGCGTGTAAATCATGCTTTCTATGCAGGGTGTATCACCAACCGCAAATTATACTCCATGCAGTCACTTAATTTAGAGCTGTTTTCATGAGAAAACTCTGAGACTCTAGAGGGTATTTGGGGAAGCTGATGAGCTGGAGAGGGGAATTCATTAGTGAACTCCCCACATAGGACACAGCACTCCATCCTCTAAATGCATGCTGGTGTGTAAACTCATCTTGTTTTAAAAGCAGTGACTTTAAAGGCTGTAATTGAGCACTCATGAATATGCATTATTGAGATGTGTTCGTCATTGTAATGGATCACAAAAAAAGAGGAAGTAGACGTGTTTCCATCCCCGTCTCCACGTGGATAGTCTCAGCAGTCTCCTGAATGCTCCCAGCTCTTAATAATTTCCTCATGAGCACATAACCTGTAATTTAATAACAAGCTGGTTTATTCCATGCTCAGAAAAATGTGCATTCGTCTCCAACACTCCATATTCCTGGCAGACACAAACATTTGAGTCTAAGCAGCGCTTTCATATCCTAGTTTTTAATCCTAGTTTAATTTCAAAGGCAATGGTGAGTTTTGACTTTGCCGAGGTTATTTTCATTTCCTTATTTTGATTTGGAAGAACCGTGATGTCAAGACCCTAGATCCGTATCCAGATGTTCCTGTGTACTGTTGTGGCAGACATCCGATGTTTGAAATTCTAAACTGTGACCACATCACCAAAACAGTCCAGACAGTGACTCACACTGTAAGACTGATTGGTGGTGAAAAAGGGGGCAGATATTAAAATGGAACATTGCTGGGCTCTAAATTAAAGAAAATACTCTGAGTTTCATTTGCTACTGAGGATCAAACTAGGGCCTTTTCACACCAAGTCTGAAACTAATTTATAGTCTGTAATCTGTGAAAACAGGTGCGATTTCTACATGCATTCATCTTTTCTCCCCAAAGAAATGATTTGCAGTGGAAAAAGGGTAAAACCTGTGAACACTGCTTCTCTTGTGTTCTACTTATGAGCCAGAAACCTGTCACTCAAGAAATTTAAATACACCATTATGATCTTGATTAACTTGCCAGTTATTTTCTGGATTAATTGATTGATGTTTTAGAGCAGAAAACATCAGAAAGCTTTATGTCTAATGCTTTTTGCTCAACCAAAAGCCAAAAATACGCAGTGTACTAACACAGGTTGCATCTTCACATCTTCACATTGCAGCAGTTAAAACCATCACGTTTGTTTTTTTTTCTGAAAAAAATTACAAGTTATCAGTAGTTGCTGATTTATTTTCTGTTGATCTGTGAATCTATTTATATATTCAGCTCTAGTTGTCTTATGGAAATTAAAAAATGAATATAACAAGTATGACTTAATGTGTCAGAACTTCATTATAACCCTGAAAGGGAAACTTGGGTGTTTTTTAACCTGGATCCAAATTTTCCATGCTTTTTTGTGTTTAAGTGACCAATGGGAAAAATCATTTTTAAAACTGGACCAGTACTGAGTGAGAGGCTACGGCCACTGCAGCAAAACGGGCTGCAATGCAACAACTTAGGGCATACATGCAACATCAGTTTTGCCACTGACAGGCTCAGATTGTTATTCTAAGTGTTCGACCACTTGTGAAAAGGATCCCTATGGAGACAGACCTTTTTGTGAGAGTGTAAGATCCTTATTGTTTAACCAGAAATAGCCCTGAAGTCGCTATCGCCAAGCCCACCAGACTCCATTTAAATAAACGGTAATTTTATCATTGTAAGATACACTTGATTCCAAGTCGATAGAAACTAAATAAAACTCACAAAAACCATCTTGGTTTGTCTTCCTGCTGTTCCAACAATCACCAACTCTGGTTTGGAGGATATAAACCCTTAATTCACTCAGTTAGATGTGAAAATTTGCTGGCTCTATACATGCTAAAATTAATGTTTATTTAAATGGAGTCTGGTGGGTTTGGCAATGGCGAGTTCTGGCTGTTTCTGGTTAAACAAAAAGGATCTTACTCTTTAACAAAAAGGTCTTTCTCTGTAGGATCCTTTTGGGTTATGACACTTACACATTAGCAAAATGAGCCTGTCAGTGGCAAAAACAAGCACTTCAGTGGACGCCCTCTCACTCACTACTGGACCAGTTTTACGAATTGTTGTCTCGGTTAACCACTTAAACACAAAAGCATTGGAAAATAGGATCCAGGTTTAAAATGACCAAAGTTACACTTAAAGAGTAACATTAGTTGCCTGCACATTTGGCACCTTTTAACATCTGCTATATGTAACTGTGTTGGATTTTCTACATAGTATGGCATTGTGACATTGCCAATATTCTCGAAAAAATCATTTCTGGCAGTAAATTTGTCACACACAATTAACTGTGCAGCCCCAGGACAAATTGCATGCCTTATCATACCACACACTGTCTCTGTGCCGTGGTTGTTAACATGATCAGAGGCACTAATGTGGCGATTCTACCAGGCGAGTTAATCTTTACTAATGCATTCTGTTAACAGCCATCTGTGATCTCAACTGAGACTGTAAACCCTTTCAGCAGAGCATGATGCTGCATTCAGCGCCCCAGCAGTCAGTCCTCCATTACGCCAAGGGATTGGGTTTATTATTCAGCCCAGAGAGGCTTTAGACCAGAGAAACCGTGTCAGATGGAATCCATTTTGATTTTAAATGCAAATACCGCTGACACGCTCATTGCCGGCGCTCTCCTTACGGGCGAGACCACACAGCCCTCTTGATGGGTGGAAAATTTCAGGAGAGGTCTTTAAACAAACAGAGGCTGCCAGTCAGAATGTGTCATGTCCACAGTCAGGTACATGGTTGACCCTTTGACCTGTTTACTGGAAATCTATTTTTGCAGGGTTGACTGAGCTGAAGTTGCAGGCTTCATAGTGCTTGGGGTTTGGAAATTTGAAACTGAATATTGCCCCCCAAAATAAAAGACATTCAGTTTCAGATAAAAAACTAAATCTGAGAACATAAAGCAGTTTCTACACTGTCCTCTGTCTCTCTCTTTTTGGATTTTTTATCTTGGTCTGTTTCTTCCTTTCACCCTTCCTCTCCGGCTATCTCCGTCTTGCTCCCACCCCCCGAAAATATAAGCCCTTTGACAGTGACATCATCCAAGGTCAGAGCTTCACTTATAATCCGTATCGTTTCCATGCTATGCTTAAACCGGTTTTCATGGTATAATGGAAGCAGGCAGGCAGGGTGCAGAGCTTGATTACTTTGATGATGATAATTTGTTTAATCAAGTGATTGGGTGGGTGAGTGGAATGGCTGCATGACCGCTATCCTCCACACTCAGCAGGATATCCTTTCTGTCCGGGAGCCTCCTGGCTCTCCCGGCACAGTCTCTGCAGGGCTTTTCAGATTCATCACAAAGAATTAAATAGTGGATATAAAGAGAATGAGGGATCTTCAGAAGCTTTAACCAGCTTTAAGCCTCATAGCCTCACAACATTTTGACTAACTTAAGTGGTCCAGTAGTGCTGCTAAATTAACCATTAAAACAGTTTTTGAGCAAACACAGAGGCGACTTAAAAATGTTCTTGGTGTCATAATTGAACTTCAAAACAACTCAAAGGGACACTGTGGAGTTTCTCAACACTAGTATGGAGATATTGGGCCTTATTCCTGATTTGTGCATACACACAGATTTGATTTTAAACTTCACATCCAAACAATTTAAGAAATTTCTTGGCATTCATCAATACTAGTGATCTCCTGCTTGTTCTTACATCAAAATTTAAAGGCCCAGGATACCAACATCCGAGAACTAGTGGCGACAAAGTACTGTTGTGTTGCCTCATGTCACCTGTTGCTTGGACACACCGGAAAGACTAAAGACAACAGCCGACTAGCACGTACGTTCTGCGCCTGCATCAGAGGAAATAACTTAAATACGCTAGTTAGCAAGTTAGCACATTAACAACACAACATTAACAACACAGTCCAATGCTTAAAGAATAAAGGATATTTACCATGCATTGGCAAAAAATAACACACAAAGTTACAAGCCATTCCTGCTATAAAGCTCAATGGTTAAAAAAAACCCTAATATAACAAGTTTGTTACGAGCTCACTCCCTCTTGACTTTAGCCGTACATTTCCGTGGGTATGCAGTTGAATCAAGGAGCTTCTGCAGATTGGTAGCTAAAAAAGTGTTGTTATATGATAGAAATTTTATAAGTTTGCATTATTAGATTTCAACATAAATCCAACTTTTAATGTAGGTGATCGGGGCTATCCACTTCTACCCTGGTTTCTAACACCTCTTAAAACCCTCGGACCCAGCAGGAGTTGGCCTGAAACCAGACACTGACACCCAGTTCTTTTATTCTTTTGTCTAAGTTAAACATTACCACATTACCTGTGGCTTATTGGTTTGTGGTTTGCACACAGCACTTAAATTGCCCTTATACTGGACCATTTCCCTGTGCTAATTGCAAGTTTTCCTGTCATGTGCATCTAATTTAAGATCAAACACAATACATCAACATATTCAGGTGGGTAAGAAGAGACATGGCTGTAAGCACGTTTCATGAAGCCCATGAAGGATTGTCTTATTTTCTTCTCATTGCTTTGCTCAAGATCAAATACAAGAGAAAAATAAGAAAACATTCATGCATGCGAGGCCCACTGTTGAGGTCCCTGTTATGTGTCTTGAATCGTGAATGCACACAAGGACAACTGGGAAGATTGTTGTATAATGTGTGCTGTAGTTTTGGAGGAGCTTTGTCAGTGTCTCAGTTTGGGCTTGAAAAGCCTGTTAGAAATTAGGGGCATAGATATTTGAGTTTAGCAGGCAGGAAGAGTCTAACAAAACAATTCTATTGAGTTGCATTGTAGGAAGAAAAGCCAGAATATTTTGGCCTCAGCTGCTTCGGCTTGACTGTTAATTTTTTAATCTTTGTCTTATGAGTCCTCTCAGAGTTTTGGAAGAGGAATAATACATTGCTGAACGCTCTTTTAACTAAAGGCTTGAATGTTCTGATCAAAAGGTCTCTTTTTCACCCCACAGCCGAAGCTTAATAAGCCATAAATAATGACTACTTATGTCATATGATGAGAGCAATACACAGGAACAGATACAGCAACCAATAACTGTGGTTACGTTAGCTCTCTCCCGCTTCAGAGACTGCTTTTTTATAGTGACACTGTGGCATCCCACTTTTACAGTGTGCATCTAATGAACTCCACTGACCTTGCCTCATCTGCGTGTGGCAGACAGAGCTGCCTACACATTCACTGCATGGACACACGGCTCTGAAGAATCTACTGAAGATGCCTTTTTGAAGATGATTGCTTTCTGTTGTAGCCTTCGCTTTTGTTTAGTGTGGCTGCGCTTTGCTATGTGCGACTCCGTGACCACAGGCGGCTTTATGACACGTTTTGTTAGACCTGCAGTGCAAAAGCTGCTGGAAGCATCTGTTGCCTGGTGGGTTTTTGATAGTGGCTTCTCTTTAGTGTGGGATGTACCACCGCAACCTCTGCCCCTCCAGCTTTTGCAGCATATCTCTGTCTGTTCTTACTTGAGAAATCAGTCTTCAAAGTTTCATGCACATACCATCGAGGAGAGCTCACTGCCTCTTATTGTTTGAAAAAAAAAGCTGTCTCTGAACATGCCTTTTGATTTTTTTTTTCTTACAACCACTCATGATGGCTCTCTTGAGACCCCAGCATGCTCAGCCCATCAGTTGGGAGGTGGTAAAGTAAAACCTGGAGCACAGGGTGGAGCGCCTGTCGGCCAGCATCTTGTGTTGTTTCAGGACCTTTCAGGAAAGCCAGACTACAGTCTTCAGAAACCACACATTCTTGCAGAATTACAGCACTGGGAAAGAATTGGGAAAGGCTATGTAGTGAGCAAGGGAGCAGAGGTTTGGCAGATACATTGAATGCCATTTTTAGCTGCAGGAGTTTTGTTAGCGATATCTTTCCTGCATCTAAAGGAGGGAGCACAAAAAACTCGCTCACTTCTGTGAAACACTGGGCTCTTGCTAATTGTGTGTTCTCTCAGTTGAAAGTGTGTTTTCTGTCTTGATAAATTGGCACTCTTTTAAAGTCCCAGCTTATTCTTCCACAAAGTCATTAAAGATTGAAAATGCAGCCGAGCTGTGGTTGGAGCACTGGGCCTATTTTGGTTGCCAGAATTCAATTATTTACATTGGATGGAACATGAATAAGAATTTCGCCCCATCATTTTCAAGTACGAGCCAGAGGCTAGAACACTTCTTAAAAAAAAGTCACACAAAATATCCCCAAGAAACCAAGACAAGATGTTTTTGGCTGCGACATTAGGGATGCACACCTCATCCTTAAAAGTGGAAGAGTGTGAACTTATTTTAATTTAACAGAATATAAAAAGCAGGCTGTCCTCAGACAAGTCTTTCCAATAGAGGCTAATCAAAGCTGAGCTGGAACTTGTAATGCACCCTGGAGGATATCGTCCAGAGTGATGTGAGCTGTTTACTCATATTTTTGCGCTTACTTGTGGGTTCTCTGTTGTTTGGTTGATAAGAGAAGAATGCATTTAGCATCAAGCAGCTGGTCTGCATATGTTAAACATGGAAGCGTTTTTCTTTTTGTTGTTTGTTTCAACAAGCACAGGAACTGAGCGGACGGAGCTGTGGTGTTTCTGTCAAACATCACTCATGCGCAGAGACACACACACAGATGTACATTACAATGGCTTCCTCTTGGTGTTTGATCCCTAAAGGCGGGCTGCATTCTTCAAACAAAATCACATTTGTTATTTTGCACTGGTGAAATGGCAGGTTTATGAGCTAGAGGAAGTGCTACAGTTTTGCTTAGATTGCTGCAGCATGTGCGGACACATATTTTTCACCAACACCAGTATACACTGTATTCCTTAACAGGTAACATTGAAGTTGTACTATTTCCAGTATATGTTTACTCCTACTTCATATGTATGTATGTATTTTCAGTATATATATATATTGTGGTATATGTTGTGATATTGTGGTGTGTGTAATGTAGTATGTGGGTTGTGGTATATGTATTTTATTGTGCCTTCCATGTTTATAGTGTATTATGGTTTTATGATGTTTAAAACTGTACAATTAAAAAAAAAAAACAGCAGTTATTTCATTATTCTGCCAATCATCCTTTTAACTAGCCAATTAGAGGAATACTTTTGCACCAAAATGGCCATTTGTTAATCAAATACTTACTCCGTTTTAAAGAAGCAATGTGCAGGATTAAGTGGCATCTAGTGGTGAGAACTGCAGATTGCAACCAGCTGAAACTTCTCCCGCATGCCAAGCGTAGGGTTCCTTCAGTGTTGATTGTTCAGGAGGTTTTTAGCGAGAGCCACATAATCTGCAGAGGTCTCTTCCTCTCCAAAATAAATGGACCAGGTATTTTAAACCAGTAAACACACTGAATAAAGCAGCTTCACGTCAAAATCAGTGTTTTTCCCACACTGTTTGGCTCCTCGAGGAGTGGCTGCTAACTCCAGTGGCCAGTGTGAAAGTGCAAATGGCCCTATCTAGAGCCAGTGTTTAGTGTTAGTTTGTCCATTTTGGGCTACTGTAGAAACATGGCAGTGCAACATGGTGGACTCCGTGGACGAGGACCCACTCCCTATGTAGATATAAACGGCTCATTCTAAGGTAACAAAAACACGATTCATGTTTTTAGATGATTTTAGATACACTGAAGAAAACATACCTATTTTATTCCATTTCTCCAATTATATCCCCCTAAATCCTACACACTGGACCTCTAACCTTGCATTCACATGGCTCCACTTCAACAAAGTGTGTGGAGAATTTAACACAGGGCGAGTATTTAACAAGCACATGATCATCATTGGGGGTGAAGTATTCCTTTGATTGTTAAAATACCCATCACAATTTCTCAGATTCAAAGGTAACCTCTTAAGATTTTTTATCAAAAGCACAATTTTCTTGATATGTGATAAAGAAAAGCAAGAAATATCACATTTGGGAAGCCGTAATTAGCAAATGTTGAGCATTTTTATTCTTGTAAAATGACTGAAACAAATCCATTTTTAAAATTGTTGCAAATCATTTTTCTGTAGCACGACAAATAGATCACTTAGCAAATCGTTTCAGCTCTACTTTCCAGCCGTGCTTGCCCCTACTGTAACTTGCAAGCAAGTTAAACTGGTATTGACACCATTAAATGAACAGACCTTGTGTCGCAGCAGTGAATGTTTGCACGCCAAGTTCGATTAACTTTGGACTACACTGCTAAGAGGTCTGAGGCGCTCCCCAGCCAACAGCAGGCTAATCTTCAGCATCTGCCAGCTCAACCTCAGGTGACTCTACAACACTGTTAATCCACACAGGTTACCGTGTTACGGTGTAAAGCGGTCTGTGGCTTTATGCTGCCTGAAATGTAAAGTTCAAAGCAGGACATCAGAATTTACATATAGGTACATTAGTGTGTATCAAGAGTGCTTTAGTTATAAAGAAGTGTCAATGGTTACATTGTTTAAGAGAATCATGGTTTTACAAGGTTCAACTGGGTGCACATTATTACTGCAGTAATCGACTTCAGTATTTGGCTCTTGGTTCTATGTTGGTGGGCTGTGTAGTACTTAAAACTCGCTGCAGGAATTAAACCAACACCCTAATAATACTGCCAAGAACACTACACTGAAACGAAGTTCCTCTGATATTCTTAAGTTTTTGTATTGATGGAGACTAGAGATTAAAAAACCTGTGTGGCTGTGGACCCTACGCTGAGTCTGGCATGCAGCTAAGCTCATGCACCCATAATTAGCCATCATTAATGTGCAATTACATGAGTCATGCTTAGCCCACGTTGTATCTAGTCACTGTTCATACTGTAGCCCACTGAGAGCTGCCCTTTTTTGTGTCATGCTTTTCAACTTGCCCATCTTTGAAGAGAGATGTCCTGCCATGGAAACACTCAATTATACCCCCCGTTTTGACTTTTAACACTACCAGAGACTACATTTCTAAAGTGTAAAATGGTTAAGGAGCTCCTAAAATAGGTCTAACATCGCTTGAGTCTTGAAGTCTGCATGCCTGTTGTTTCAGGATCATAGTGGATATCCTAACTATTTTGAGGCAACACCATTGAGCACCTCTAGCATGTGTCAAGTCTTTACAGCACTGCTTAAATTCAGAGCGTCACCCCACAGGAGTACTCAGAGCCTGTTTTTAACACCTCGGCACTGGCAGTTTTGACAACGATAAATGAAGAATACATAATCCGTATTCTGCCAAGTAGATTTAAAATGAAGTTGGCTCCTGACCTTTAATAACAGCACTTCACAGTGTAAGTTTTTAAACTTTTATGATAATGTGTCACCAATAACAATGCTTGATATCCCATTTTTGGTTTGAATAATGGGGGATTACACTGTCTTTGGACAGACTTTTTGTTCTGAGGCTTAATATCTTAGCATAGCACTAACAATGACCTGCACATCTACATCAGCAACTGCAGTCATCTGACATCATATGACATGCTGGCCCAGACTGGATTACAGCTGGAAGATAAAACCCTCTTCAAACATGACGATGCACCGATGGCAGGAGTTCTCATTTGATCATTAATGCAGTCATACACACTGCTCAGGTCATGAACCAGTACTTAAGGGAGTCGATTTATGACCTAGTGTTTATTTAGGTCTTTTTGTAGCAGATTTGGGATAACCTCTGTTACACTACCTCCTGTTGTTGAATGCAATCTGTCATTCAGCGTCTGCTTCAACTGTGCAGGAGCCTGACAGTGACCACATTCTTCTAAACATCCGGTCGGTAGCAGTTGATGTGGCCCATGACTTGTCCTCACTTCCCCCATGTACTGCACAGAAAACTGCACACAACCAAGCTAAAATTTGTTCAGACTCTAACCTGAGTCATGCAGCTCAGAAATATGGTCAGAAAGTAGCTTAAATTGTACAGCCTATGCCCAGCTTTAAAAAACATAAACTTTGTAACAAAACAAAAAACTACAGCTCTCATAAAAATTTACCAGCATGGCAATGCAACTGTTTTGTGCATATCCATAACATCAACCAACTCTCTCCTCTAATAGCATTTTAGCTGTGTGAAAACACGGAACTCACTCATGGAGTTCCCTCTTTTGTCGAGCTGGTGACCTGCAGTGGTCTTGGCCTTGTGGTAAATGCTGTACGTTAAAGGGACAGTTAAAGGTCAGGGTCAGTTCAGCATGTACTCATGGACGAGAGGCTCATACTAGACATCAGTGTATTGCTCAACGTCCTTGGCTAAGCTAAAAAACTGGCTAACTCAGGCGAGTTTGCAATACATGCAAGCTTCCACCTAAGCAGTGATACAGTTGGCAGGTTTACTGTAGTGGTAAGAAAATAGTTAATACATGAAAGTGCTCACAACAAGGTCTGCGGATTATCTTGAGTAACTGGGTGTTGATGTCTGGAAAGAGACATTGCTGTTGAGACTTTCTAACATATTTTTTGGTGCTTTGAGCACCACAAGCTGAGCACCATCTAGTTCCATTATATTGGAGAGAAGGCAGACATCTCTACAGCCGATATCTCAAACACTGTAACTCTCACCAAAACAATCTAGACGATAAAATGCACTACAGGTAAGAGGAAAATTATGTATCTGATGGTTTTTAGAGTGAACTGTCCCTTTAAAGGCAGCCACTAAAGCTGTAAGATTGATTTTTTTAAAAAGCCATCCTTCTCTCGACATGTCAAGTGAACCACATGACATACTGTTTATTAAAGCTGTTCCAAGTTTGGACTTAAAGTTGTTGGCATTATTAAATGTCAGTGTGATTTTAGAGGTGTTTTTACTTCTGTAACAGAACCAGGAAGATCCGATTTCACTTGGGCTCTCTTAAAAACAGTGTTTGTTTTACTGGGATCATAACGTAACAGAAAAGATGAAAATTTAATCTAGGATTGAATTATTTACACTGTAATTCCGTGGTTATTATTCATATAAACATAACAATGCAACAGCTCAGATTTCACCAGTGTGTTTATGAATCCGTCTGTACATTTTGTTACACAAACACATTGTGCCGCAGACTTACTGGCTAGCTGACTATTAATATACCCTGTGCACACTGTGCTGAAGGTGACAGCGCTTTGGACCTGCTCCCAGGGCTGCCAAACTCTCACTCACTCTTAACTCACCCAATCAGGCTGCATCTGCTGTTTCTCAAACTCTGAGAAGTTTACACCCGAGTTGTATTATTTCGCGGACGAAAGCCGAGACGTTCGGTGTTTCATCTGACAAGCAGTGAGCTGTCAGAAGTCTGTTGCTTTGTGAGTGAGCGTGAGATGGAGAGGAGACAGACACGACAGAAAAAGTAGCAAGAGATGGCAAATAGCTTGTTAAAACATTATAAAAAATGGATACTGTATAAAAACTATAGCCAAACTTTTGCTAAGATTCACTGTATTGGAACTAAATTGCTGATTTGTCTCACTGAATAGATGGATATTAGCGAAGGGTATTCCAATTCTTTATGCATGCTATTTTACACACTTTTTAAATGAACCCATGTCCCATTTCAACAGATCTCAGTCTCAGTTTTTTGACTACAGGTTGACTGACAGACCTGATGTGTCAGTGAGTGTCACGCCAACAACAGAAACCACACACACACACTTGTTCTTCGCCACACATGCAAACACGCTCACTGCTGCTCAGGATTAGCCCTGGATAATGGGATCAGAGATCACCACCTGCCGCTCCTCTCATCCTTCCTCTGCCTCTCTATTCCTTCTGTTTATCTGTTCCTTAAATCGTCACTGTCCCCTTTCTCTTTCACGGTCCCTCTCTTCCTGACAGTTATAATGTGTGTGACTTCTTTCATTAACCTTTCTCACCGTCTCTGCCTCCATCCTGTCTTTAAATAGCGAACACATTATCCCTGCTCGAAGTGATAACACGTTTGCCTCGACTGAGCGCAAGATTTATCCTTGACTTTAACCTTTTTGTGAACATCCTGATTCTTATTTATTTTTCTCCAATTTTCCCAGTCCCGCTCTTTCATTCTTCCTGCACCCATGCCTTTCTCCTCCATCACGCCCATCATCCCATCACGGGTTCCTCCCCTCACACTGTACTCCTGTGGCCTGCCGACTCCCTTGAGTCCAAATCCTCTTAAGGAAAAGGCTTGGATGGGAATTCAATCGCTGCACCACAAGGATTGAACCAGATCAGCCAACAAAGCGGCAAAATCGCTCTCCTCCCTCTCCCCCCCTCCTCACATGCCTCTGCCCCATCTGCTTCTCTCTCTCTTGCTCTCTCTCCTCTGGCTTTCATCTCAGGTGATAAAGGCCTATTTGTCAGAGCTGGCAGTGGAGAGATTGGCGTCCTGGATGGAGGAATGTGGCACATCATCTTTTTTTTTTTTTTTCCTGCACACTGATAAGTGCATAAATAGCAACATGTATTAACAGGCATGGAAATATGGGTTGGTTATCTGGATTTCCATGCGTTTGTAAACCAAATATCTATGCATGTTGTCCAGAATACATGAGGTGAATTGATAAGACCGGGTTTGAAGTGAAAACAGGCTACTATTTCAAGTTTTTGGTTAAAGGAGCTGTAAGCGACATTCAGAGTGTGTCTGCGCACGGTTCTCAACGGACGGGTGACTGGGCCGTCGGCTGGCAGCTAAAAGCGCTAACAACAGCTAACAACAGTGCTGACAGAGCTATAACGGTGTTAGCCAGGGTGGGCTTGATGCTGCATAACGATGCCGCCCTGATATCAGTGATAACCACTGTATGAGAGCGGTGCAAAGCGGCTGCGGTGAGTTAGCCATTGGGGTACACACACACAGGGAGTCACATGCACGTGCGGCTGTCCACAACAACAACAACCAGAAAAGCTCTGATTATAACACAAAGTGAGGGTGCCAGACTTCATTCACTGCACAGGACACCATTACACCATCATACACCTGAAAAACTATTGAATCAAATAAATTTAATCAGTTTATCTGACCTTAAACTCCCAGCTCATATATAGAAAACAACAGCAAAATTGAAGAAAGCATCATAAATTTGACAACACATGCAAAGCATTTAGAAAAAAAATGCTGCAATGTGAGAAAACACATCCATATACCAAACTACTGCAAGTCACACAGTACGAAGCAGAAATGAGTCACAGAACAATTTAATTCACTTCTTCAAATTATTGTTTGATGATTTTTTGAAAGGAAAAAAAATTAAATATGCCTGAAAATACACATTAACATGAACCCAAAATATTTTGTCCTTTATCATTGTGAAAGTGGAGTTTCCTCTCTCACCTACCTGAAAAACAAATACAGGTTAAGACTGCAGTCTACAGCCGATACCTCCATCCAGTTTAATATGCAACTCCATTCTATAGAATAAAGGTAGTAGGGGGTCGCTGCTCTATCTCTCTTTCAGCTAAGGGGTTCTTGGCCTGAAAAACATTAGAGTCCCCTGACTTTAGGAATCAGTTAATAAGTTTTGTTCTGGCAATATAAAGATAAAAATGTTTTGTGCGTTTGCATTTTCAGTGCACTGCAGAGCATTGAGCTTTCACAGCCATCGTACCCTCTCCTCCCGTCTGATCCTTCTATATCTGTTGTATTTTATGTGGTGAGGACGACATGTGGCAAACTTTGACCCCCTCAGTCCCCGAGAGAGCTTTCATGTTGTGGTGTTAATGATCTGGCAATGAAAAGCTCAGGGGTTTTCATTTCTTTTTCTTTTCTTTGGCAACAGATGGGTTAGATACACACAGACCAAGAGACGCTAAAGTGTGGATAAAAGCTGGACTATATTACATTTAAAACTGGTTACGTAGTTCATCTATCACACAAAAACATGCATGCACACTTATACAGTATGAGAGCACAAATGCAGACACATGATGCTAAACACACAATCACACACACCTTGCCCCGGGGAATTTTATAACACCAGTGACGCTTTTAAAAGGCAGAGTTGATGGAAAGCATGCCCTTCCATTGACAAAGTGACAGAGAAAACCAGACTGTGTGAGGTGTGAGAGACTTGTTTTGTGACACAGAGCACTTGAGGACCCCTTACATCAGAAACCGCTGACAATTCTTAAGAAAAAAAAAAAGAGACTTTTCATAGTAGGTTAAAAAAGAAAAAAAAACACTGAGCATATTTAGTTTCCCAAGTGATTGACTAATTGGCCTCTCTTGCATGGCAAAAACTGTTTTTAATTTACACTCTTACTCGACCGAGCTAAAAGTGAATTGACCCTGCACCTTGATTGTTTGAAGACAAGTTGATTAGCTTAGCTCGTAGTCTGGAGCACATGATCAGTGATTAATGATTTTGACCCACTCTTGAGCCTTATGTGCTTGCCATTGTTTCAAAGATTAAGGGCACTGAGTTTAAAACACTTAGCAGTCCCCCTTTATGCTAGACATTATGTGCATGCCAGAGGTAGAGCAGCTAATGGGAGGCTGAGGACAGAACGTCTGAAGTACCACGCTGCACTTTTTTTTCTCTAACTAAATTGAACTCAAGACGTTTGGTCTATGTGCAGTCTTCAGCATGTAATTTACATGACCAGCATTTGGCAATACTTGCAACAACTGTTCAGTTCAAGAACAAAGAGTGCAAGTACAAAGCATCCACAGGCATCATGGAACAAATGTGCACACATACACACAACCTAATTATAGTGATAGGGTTCAAACAAAACACATTCCAGTAGTGTGTGTGTGCGCTTTGTTGACAAAGAGCAGTCAGCGGTGCAGAACACGGGGCTCTGACTGACTCCATGTGCCTCTCACGTGATTTTGATACTGTACTTGTATGCGTGTATTTAATGTGTAGCATCGAGAGATTACATGTGCGTGCAAATATTAATTTCAATTGAGTCGTGCAGCAGCAGTAGCACCTGTGTTAGTGCAGGAATGGTTGATATTGCAGGCCTGCTGCGGCTTGAAAGACCGCATTCATCCCTTTCCAGAGCACTGACTGACACACTGACAACCTGATGGAGGAACTGTGTGTGTGTGTGTGTTTGTGTGAGAAGGAGAGGGCCGTGTCTGTGCACACTGTGCGGGGACGGGTCAGCGCACAGGTCAAAGCAGCCCAGACTGTAGTTTGTGTGTTCATGAACATGTGGCAGCTCATGTGCTAATATATGTATATCTGATGCGTGTGTGTGTGTGTGTGTGTGTGTGTGTGTGTGTGTGTGTGTGTGTGTGTTTATGTACCCAAGGCACTGTACTGAAAAAGGGTGTTTGCCTGTGGCACAGGTGTATAAATGCACAGCAGAGGTTTACATAACACACAGCGTGATAGATCTCAGGCAGGAGCCCTGTGAAGCTTTTATAGTCTTTACTGTTGAATAATGGTGGCTATATTTATTAATGGATGTGTTTTCTAATGCAAATGAAATATTATTTGCTTCATCTGTCGATCCATGCTAGAAATGATGTTTATATACAACTAATGTGAAACAGCACAAACATTTTGAGGGAAACGTAGTGCTGAGCAGAGAAGATTTTCTTTTTCGATTTTGTTTATTTCGTAGTTTTTGAGAAACATAAACATGTGTATGAGCATACATACATAAATAAATTTAAAAAATTAATAGGTTTGGGCCTTCAAGTTGATCCATTCCACCATATTTATGTACTTTAGATTCTACCATATATATATTTATTATATTAATTGTTTCATTTAATTTAATAATTTGTGGTGAATTTCATTTTCTATTAACACAGTGAGTAAGTCTTGCTCATGAATGTGCCTGGCATGTTGCAAAAATTTCAGTCTAGCAATACAGTATCCGCTCATAGTGACTGTTATTAACATTTAACCAAAATCACATTTCCCTAACCTTACTGACAGAGTTTTTGTTGCCTCGACTTAGGACAGCAGTCTGGACATGAACCTGAGGTCCTGGTGTCACAGTCCTGCACTTTGTACGCCTGCCATCTTCTCCAACTGCTTCCTTTCGAAGCCTACGCGGTACATTAATATAGTGTTTCGTTACCTGAAAGAAACTGTCTCTGAACATTACCTAGGCAATGATTACATGGCTACAACAACATACTAGGACACAGTTCTCTTATAGAACACAGTTAAGTAACATATAAATGTAATTTGTAAGAGGTAGGGTTTGATATCCTGATTGATAGAAGCATCCAAAATTCTCTTCAGTAACACTAAACTTGGAATGTTGTCACATATACAGGAGCCACGATTCCAGCCTTTTAACCTCCCACAGTTAGGTAAAAATAGTTAAATGTCCATTTTAAATATTTATATGGATATAAATCAGTCAGTCACTCAGTTGTTTGGTGGAAAAGTGGCCGACCACAGATCCAAAAAAGAAACTGCAGTGAGTGTGAAATAAGGTCGAGGCAGGATGCATTATATTTGGTGTTCATGGTTCTGGTGTGACCATTAAAGGGTCATTTTGGCAGCGTGTCACCGCAGCAGTAGTTAATGCTGCCAGCTTGGAGAGCTGAACATTCCCAGAAATGAAGAGGAAGTGGTCAGATATCAAAGCCAAATGCCAACAAGCGCAGACATGTTCACCGGGGAAGCATCGGTGTCACCACTGGGGGTCAGAGGACACGAGCGTCTGCCGTCTATAATTGGAGACTTCCTCATCAGCAAGAGACACAGGTCTTAGAGTCACTGCATTATTTCTTTTACACACATTTCACACAGCGTGTCAGGAAAAAGCAACATCACTGTTTAGGCCTAAATATTTGTTTGGTATAAAGCTCTGAAATCTGATATATGGTTTTATTTATTCAAGTCCTCCCACAGTGAAGTGCTTGTATACACGGCTCCGAGTTATTGTCAGAGTATGCACATTTACTTGTCAACTTTGTTTAAATACAGCCCAATTTTTGCAGGTGCATAGCTTTATTTGTGCAAACACTGTATATAAATGACAGCCCTGGTATGTCTGCATCCTAACATTTACTATAAGTGGTTGCAGTCAAATATTTTTACCAGAGCCAAATGAAAACTCAGCAAAGTTATTATAAAGCTTCCCTCAACCTTTGCTAACATTATCCACCAATAAGAACGAGGGCTGCAGCTCATTATTGTTTTATCTGTCAATTATGTTTTGTTTGGTTGTTTACATCAGAATCACTTTTATTGGCCACATATGTGCACACAGTTATTGCAGAGAACTAAATACTGAATAGCTATACATAGACTGAAGGTTTATTTGCAGAATGTGCATGTATGCATGTCTTTATACTGTAAATTTACCATGCAGGATTTCCATTGACAGCAACAGATGATATGTATAGTAAAAATATGTTCTATTATAATCTTTAATAGTAGCAGTGGATGTTTTGGTGTTACAGGGTTGACTGTTTATCAGAAACAGCCTGCATGAAGAAACTGGTCTTGTGTCTGGTAGCTTTGGCATACAGTGCTCTGTACTTTCTACCAGAGGGGAGAAGTTGGACCAGGTTGTGTTCAGGGGGTGTGAAGGGTCTGCAGTGATGTTACCTGCCTGTCTCCTGACTCTGGAGGGGTCAGAAATGGAGAGCAGGCTGGCAACAATGACTTTCCCTGCAGTCCTGACTGTTCATTGTAGTCTGTTTCTGTCCTGTTTGGTGGCTAATCCAAACCACACAGTGATGGACGCACAGAGAACAGACTGGTTTGTTGTAGAGTAGAATTGTATCAGCAGCTCCTGAGGCAGGTTGAACCTCCTGAGCTGGAGCAGGAAGCCTATCTTCTGCTGGGCCTTTTTCCCAAACCTTTAGGAACAGCACCAGGGGCTTTAAAGCCAGTTGGATATAGTGGCCAAATCATGTAATAACAACTTTCGGGTATGCTAAGTCATGCTATAAGGCCCAAAAAGACTGTGCCATACACTTATATTGTCAAAGAGACGTCTGTAAATCAGGATTATTTTTCTTTCCTGTTCGAACATTTAATTAGCCCTAATTTAAATTTTTATGTTTCAAAAGTTGTCACATTCACTTATAGTCAAACACTAGTGCGCTTGCTCTGTGTGCCCATGGATGTGGAAGATACAGGTTATTTTATACCCAAAGTCTTAGTTTTTGGCTCCATGCACAGCTGAGCAACATTCATTGGAACGAATGGGGCCCTGCCTCAAACGCTGAACATCCATGCTTTTTCCAGATGGTGTTGATGTTGGGACGTCCCTGGAGGCGGTGGATCCTTGAAACCAGACGGATTCCAAAATGTGTTAAAATTGTAGAAAAAAAAACATTTGTCCACCAAACCTTGGCAGAGCCCAGTGTGATGTCTTTAAATTGCTAGTTTCGTCTGAACACCAGTTCAAAACTGAAAGATGCTCAATTTTCAAAGATATAAAACAAAGAGATACAGTAAATCTTCACATTTCAGAGCATGGACCCAGCAAATGTGTGGCATTAGCTCGAAAAATGATTTCTCAGTTATTCAAAACACTGGTAATTATTTGTCGACTCATTCTGTGCAGTACACTGTACCATAAGCTTGAGGTTAAGCTTCCACAAATAATTGTTGAAAGATTTTCCATCCACCTAACCCCTGTCCTCTTAGCAGGCCGGTCCAAGGACATGAGATAAAGAGAGACCTGTTTTCTCTCTCGCACTCCCTTACAGATGGTCTTGGCACCCTCTCTAAGTATTCCTCCTTCCCGGCTTTTTAACCAGGAGAGTCTGTCTGTCTGTGTGTCGGCTGCTGACAGCAGCTGAGCACAGCAGAGCTTCAGTTCTGGGCCACATGCTACTCAACCAAACCCCCGTACGCTTGCACCGAGGGAGCGAGCAGGCTGTTGGCGCAGAGAGGTAGATAACAGTCACACATGCATTTAAATAGAGGTGGATGCATATGCACACATTCCTGCCCACCGAGGCGAGTATTACATAGCAGGCCTGAAAGATGAGAACTCCTGTACAGGCAGCGACAGGGGATGTTATACTGGCTCTTTTATTCCGCTTTCTCTAATATACACTGCAGCTCCTGGGAGAATACCTGCTCAGTTAGCAGCATAACTATTAATTTCCTGCTCTTGCATAGACCAAAGGCTAGGGTCTCGTATAGAGTGCACCTGTAGGCTAAAAGTGAAGCTAAGTGAGTATTAATGCGATGCAGCTGAAGAGCTGAAATTTGCTCATTTGGGGGCCAAGAAAGAAATGGAAATGCTGCACCAATAGAGGGCCAGACGCCCGCTTAGTTTCATGTAAGATTCAGAGTGAGTGAATGGAGGAGGGTCACTGAGACCTTTCTGACAGAACAAGCTTTTGTCACAATGCTAATGCTCTCCCCAGGTTAAGTGGGCACTGCAGGCTTTGTCATTTTCAGACATGATTTGGTGGATATGAGAGAGAAAGAAACATAAGACCTCTGTAGTCCAGCTGAAGGTTGCCATGACACCCAGAGGTGGCTATTAATTAAGGGAGGAAACTGATGAAAAGTCATTCTCAGAGTGTGTTTGTGTGTTTCTGTTTGTGTCAGCCGTAATTGCCTTTACCTGGGGCTTTCAAACGCTGGCTCCTTTTTGTTGTTAGCTTGCTTTTCTTCATCTCTCAGTCTGTGAGCTGCTTTGAAAAATGACATACAAACACAGGTTCCCTTGGGCCCCCAAAGTCCTTGTAGGCTTAAATGGATGGCCATAAAATATAGTTCATATTAGAGCTGGAACAATTTCGACAAAAATAATTGGCCAATATTTTGTCATTGGATTAAATCATTATTTCTGAAAACAGAGTTTTAGCTTTTATTTGTCTTGTGGGACAGAAACCTGAATTAAAGCTGAAATGATTCGTTTATTATTTGATTTGATCAACAACAAAAAATCATTTTAACAAAACTAGCATTTCATTTCAGTCATTTTTCAAGCAAAAATAGTGAATAAAGGCAAATATGATCAGGTTCAAGCTTCACTAATGTGAATATTTGCAGTTTTTCTCTTTCTTGTGTATAATTTTAACATCGCAACTTTGCATCTTTGGGCCAAAAAAAATCTGTTGTGGCAGGCTTAAAGAGGCCAAGGCCTACAGGTGTAATTAAGAGGCAAGATATCCTTAAAAAGTCTTAAGGCCCAGACACACCTAGCGAACATCAAAAAACTAGTGGGGCCGAAGCCAACTGTTGCATCATGTCATGTCATCTTTGTTTTGGCCACAAAGTTGTGCTTGAACACACTGCAAAGACTACAGCCAATGGCCAACTAGCACGTACGTTCTGCGCCTGTGTGAGAGGAAACAACTCTCCATACTAGCAGGCAGCAGTAGTCTGTATTTGTCATTCAAAACGGGAAACCAAAAGACCAACAGGACAGATTTAAAACACTGGTTAGCCAGTCAATACATCCTGTACCCGTACCTGAACAATATCGCTTACCTAATATAACAAGTTTGTTTTGATCACTGGCCCTCTTTAGGCTGTTTGTTTACTTTCCTCACTTCTGTTTCTTGTCTTGTGCACTGAGCCAATCAGAGTGATTTCATTCAACAATGGGCTCCACCACCAATTCAACATGCTGAATCAGCTGAGAAATGAATTGTACAAGTGGCCACACCAGAAAAACTAGGCCAACAGACACTCACCAAAGGCCAAACACTGACCGACAGCCAACCAATGGCAGGGTGTGTCAGGGTCCTTTAAAGGCATGGAATTCATAAATCAGAAAATAAGGCCTTAATTGATATGAAAATGTCTTAAAGCACTCTTTAAAAAGCCTTTAAAAAGACATGTGAAGTAGGATTTTACGAACAACTGAAACGATGGGATTCAAGACAGTGGAATCCCACATGCAGAGTGACAAACACAATATCGCCAAGAAAACGCGCCAACAAGCGTCACATATTTCAAGTTCTACCCTCGTTCATAATAATCTGTTGCAGGTTCATGGTTTTTTTTGGCATTAAAGAAACTCTTGCCTCAAGCTGTGAGCCTTGTGAAAAGGAAGTCCATGTTTTTAAATTAGTGAATTAAAGAGTAATTTTCAGGATATTAAGACACTTGCTTTGTGCCTGGTGTAGAACAAACAAGAGGTAGGGCCATTTACGATTGAGCCAGTGATTGGTCAGTATGGGATCTTCTCCACCTTCAGCAGGCGGTTGAACTGTTTGTAAAACTTCTTTGCGTATATCAGCTGGTGTTAAACAAGCACAGTTTCCTATTCATACAGCTGCTCACATGTGTGTGTACATGACTCGACTCCATTTTCTTCGCGAGTGGTTTGAGCCTCTGATATGTGCTATTCATGATATGGGCCGTGCTATCACTTCCAGCTAAATGGAGAAACTCCAGATTGTTTCCATGCTGCGCCTTAGTGCTTTCGGGTTATTGGAGTCTTTGAGATACCGAATATGAGACCTGTTTTATATAACACACTTAAATCTCTCTTGCTCTTACTGCGTTTGCTCTTCTCTACATTGCTCAGCTCAAGCTTTTCTCTTAAGCTTCATATTTCTCTCCTGTCTGGAGGGAAGAAAGCTGCCGTGCTGCAGCAAATCTTTCTACCCCCCCCCCCTCAGCATCAGAGATGACTGGAAGGTGAAGCCCATTTCCCAGTGTCTAGAGTTTCACAGCTGACAAAGAATCTAGGCTTTCCCGTGCGTATCAGGGGCCGTTTAACGGAGCTGAGGAATTTCCCTTATTCCCAACCGGTGGACAGGCAAGCGGGGAGGCGTACAAGAGGGAGGAGAAGAGGGAGGGATTGGTCCGAGGGAGCGGCAGAGCCAGCTTGGCCTGGGAATCTGCAGAGCTCCTTCTTGTGCAGAAGGCAGAAAGAAAGCCAGTTACGGTCCATGAGGCTGGATACCACAGCGCTGAGGTATTCTCTAAATAGGGCCATGTTGAAGCCACATGAGCTCCACATTGTTCCCTTTTTTATGAGTTCTGGCAGCACTAAGGGAGAAATTTCACAGCGAGGAGGTTTACATTAACTTTACATTAAGTCTGATCAGGGCCTCCAGAGAGCCACTTGACAGAATCAGACAGCCTTTAATTAGGGTGGTGAAATATTTAGTGGCCTGAGATGAAGTAAATCAGCCTTAATGTTTTGCAGTATGTGAGAAAATGCATATTCTTACTGCGACACACTCGCACAGAGAGAAAACAAATCTGCTCCAAGATAAGAATGTTACACTGTTGTTTTTTTACTAATGTTCACTGGTGGTTGTGTATTTAATTGTTACCCACATTAGCCTCTAATCACAACTGGACAGGTAGGGGTGAGAGTGAGGTGAGCACCATTGTTTCCTCCTTGCCCGTTAGTGGTCTGTCAGCGTGTGTCTGTTTTTCTTGGAAACCATGAAATTGACTTTCTTCCTGTTGGGAAGCAATACTGCAAGGGAGGAAATCATAGCCGCTCCATGTTGTGTCTTACTGGTCTGTGGGAAGGAAAAAACAGAGGAGCATGTGGTGCTGGTTCAAAAGCAGCACGCTACGGTCGGTGGGGTTACAGCTCTACCCGCATGTACTGTTTACATGGTATTTGTTTTTACTCGTTTGTTAGCTTTGAAGTAACAATTAAATCCCCAGTCCACTCCTGCAGCCAAAAAGAGTTGTGTTTACCTCACATATGGGATTAGTTTGAGTTTTTAAACTGGACTTTGTCTCGCTGCTTCTTTTGGAGGAAAAAGTAAAACTAACTGCATTCCAATATCCACACTACCGTACTATTTGGTATGCTAGAAAAAGACTGAGTGTGGTTTACCAGGATGTTCTACTGCATCCAGTTTGCAGTATGCAAGCCAGCATGCTTTTCTGGCTATTCTGACCCACAATCCTCTGCGCAGCGGAAGATGTGTCACATTGACTGAGCCACAGACAGATGACAGCTCATTGACAGCTGTCAGAAGCTGCAATACTGGATGACAGCACATTGAAGTGACTGATGACCAGTTATGCGAGTTAAGTGAACAAAAAAATCAGAAAAATAACCGACAACAAAAGCATGTAATTATGAAAATAAGATACAGATGTGATGTTACTGCTGTGAATTAAAATACTGCATGTTACAATCTACCATTTATGCAGTTAAAACTACATACATTGCAAAGTAACAACAATAACAGAGCACTGCAGGCTGACCTCTGTCTCTTGCAAGCTCCACCTATGGCTTTTGTATGTATATCCAAGGTAACACTAAGTGATATGCAAGAGGGTCAAAGTTCAAGGCGCAGTGTTATGACAAAGTAGTATGTCGCACATTTATGCCTATTCCATGCAACAATACATACTTTTTGAGGGCATACAGGACATACTTAAACTACAAAGGAAATATATGTGATTTACAAATCAGGTTAAGAGTCTGTGAGATTGTACATAGGCACAGCAGTGCTTGGAGATAAATGCTAACATTAGCATGCTAACATGTTCACAGTGACAACCCTGCATTCATGTAGTGTTGGAATGATCAGAAAAATATGTTCATTTCACTAAAAACCACAAATGAGGAGAAGTCATGGGATCACCAGAGTTGGTGGGATTTATCCTCTTGGTCTGTACAAAATGTAATGGTCATCCATCCAGTAGTCGTCGAGATATATTTCAGCCTGGACAAAAGTGATGAAGTGACTGACAGTGTGGTCGTCCCCAGAGCCAGGATGCAGGCATGGCTAAAAAAAAATTATGTGCTTGGTTCATCAGTTTAGTTCCTTCATCTTCTGCCCTGTCTATCAACCAAAAATCCCCCCAACAGCCACCAGTTTTAGTTCTTGATGCTCTCTCTGTGGGCAGAAAATGTTGGAGCAGTGAGGAGCTGTAGCTCATCTGTCATATGTCAGTAAGTTGGTGGATTAGCTCAGCAGTGACAGGCTGAGCCAGTCAGCAGCAGAGCAGCAGAATGAAGGTCTGCTGCATTTGATTGTCCTGCAGTTTCAGACCGCTTACTTAATCTTTATAGGGACATAAAGTTGTGCTAATGCACCCGTAAAAAGCTGCTCTCATCCTTTTAATAACAGTGTGCAGGGCAGTGTCAGAGGAACAAAAGGGTCACTTGTCTTTTCACCTTTCACCCATGTGAAAAGTTCTCTAAGTGATATTTGCAAGATTGAATAAGAGAAATGTGGCTCAGAATTCCAATTTTATACCTAGAGTTAATAAGAAATAGTTGACAGTAATTAAGATCATTTGCATTCGCAACAGGTGTCAGCGACCCCGTGATATAAAACCACTGCTTCCAGCATGCGAGCTGACCGTACCTCACCTGCTCAGTGCAAAACAGAAGGGAGCCCAAGTAACTTAGTAGCTGGTGAAGACATCTAAACATCTCGCAAGTCAAGAGACCCAGATGTTTTTCCTCAGGAGTTGGCAGACCAAACTACGGCTAAGTTATTATTGGACTTGCATTTTAGAGGAAGTAAGAGGATTCATACACGAAGCCCATGTTGCTCTGTTTCTGATGCATATTTAAGTGACACTGAGGAAGTGTTTGGAAACTTCTTTAGCCATAAGATGTTCGTAAGTTGATCTGCTACAAGAGTTTTTGACTTTTTCTGACTTCGCTCAAGCCTTTCTTACTTTTCTCGTCTGTGGTTCTCAGCCCCAAGCCTAATAAAACTAGTCAAGAATATATACTTTTATTTTTTTAAAGCCCTTCTTTAAACAGCTGGGCACTGTAGCAGTTAGCAAACATTTCAGAAGTAAACAGTGTTTTTGTTGGGGACTATTTTCAGCTGTGGATAAATACACATTTGGTGTTCAGCTGCGGATAAATACACATTTGGTGTGCTTGTGAGTATTTACGGCAGCAGGATGGTGTATGTGGGGTTGACTCAAAATAAACTACAGCACCCATGTTTATTGTAATGTGTGGTTCATTGATGTGTTTGTAATAGTTCCTGGTCAACAATGGAGCTCTGTGGTTCAGACCAATAAGCTATATCAGGCTTTGGCTACAAAGGCACTTGGTGTTAGCGTCTATTTACAGTTGGTTTTAGCCTTTTCATGGGATTTGCTGACAATAACATAAATACAGATGATCACTAGACTTGTCTTTTATTTGTGTACTGTCTAATAGTGACCTTTACTTTTAGGCTACGTACACATTCAGGTTTCTGTGAACTGTTTCTACGTTAACGCCTAGTGTCCACACTACTCTGGTGTTTTGGAACCTCCAAAACAGAGACCTTTGAAAATGCTGCTGACCTGGTTTTACTTTGAAAACTCTGGGGTTGCATTTTAATCTGGATGAGCGAAAACAGATTTTTGGACACGATGAAGCAGACACCCACATTTGCTTCCCGATTGGGTCTCATCAGTTATCAACCCAAAACATAATGGCTCAACATACCTTTTGTGATTTCATCCTTCTTGCATAGGTCTTCCCGGTGATGGATAATGCCCTCAGTTCTGTTCTTTTACACCCACATTTCCAAGAAAGTTGTGACACTATGTAAAAAACATAAAAATCAGAATGCAATGATGTGCAAAACCTTTTTGACATACAGTGGGGGAAGAAGTATTCAACATGTCAGCATTTTATTTTTTCATCAAACATACTTCCAATGCAGGTATTCACATTAAATTTTAATTTACGTAACATTTCAATCCATAAAAATTGCATTATGCACAATGAAAGGATAATGATACAGGAAAAAAAAGTACTGAACACGCTAACAGAAATGTATTTAAAACTTGGAAAGCTATTTGCAATGCCAGCATCAAAATGCTTCCTGTATGAAGAAACTAATCTCTCCAGTGTTCAGATGGGATATCGACTTATTCTTTCACACAGACAGTCTTTAAATCTTGAAGATTTTGGGGACGCCTGCTTGTGATTCTTGAGAAAGAATTTCACTATCAGAACTTAAACAATTTGTGTCCTCAGTTTCCAAACACTTCACTTAAAGAAAAGGTGATGTAACACAGGGTAAAGAAGCCTTGATTGTCCTGTGTTACCCTTAGTAACAGCTCCACCTCATCCTCAGTCCAAGCAAAGAAACCACTGGTCTTACTTTTCGCCATCTCTGTAGTATTTTCTGTCCCTAAGCAACCAGCCACAGGGTAGAAAGTCTGCATTCTCTCCACTCCGATCGCGCGCGTGCCCAGTGTAGGTGAATGGTCATGTAGTGCAGTGTCATATACCCGTTCATTCTATAATGTTCTGCCTGTAGAATAAGCCACTATAAACCTATATAAAGGCCCATTCATGCAAAAGAAAAAAAAGCAAGACCAAGAACTTACAGTAACATACAGTGTAACCACCACAAATGTAAAGATTACTGTTAAAAAAAATATTGGTCAAACTGCTCAGCACTCGTGTGAAATGTGTTTTCAGGCTTGTTAGTACAGACAGAGATTAATTCTGAAATGGCGCTGAAACAATCATGGGTTTCAAGTGTGGATGTAGCCTTAGGAAGGCCATAGGTTGCACACAGCACAGTATGGTGCAGACACCCCTGGACGTTTGAGCTGGAAACCCCTCCGGCTCCTGCCACCCCCCTTATGGAGGGGTTTGAGCCCTGTGGAATGTGGCGTATGCCTTTCTATGTCAGACGGCCGTTTGTTTTGGAATAGGAGACGATATGAATCTGAGCTGAATGCACCCACATGCTCAGCTTGTGCTCAGGTTGTTGAGAGGGGAAGGGGGGGGGGGCTTTCACCTACACACCGACAATGTGATCTAATCCTTTAGGAGGAGGGAGAAAATGTAAAGAGGAGGGGGAAGGTGGGATGAAAATTTAATAGGATATTGTACAATGTTGAGGCTCTGAAAAAAAAAACGAATCTCAGAGATATCATCTTGTCACAAATGTTTGTAAAGCTGTTGACAGTTTTGCAAATCTGTGAGTCATTTCAGAGCACTAATTGCAACTTATTAACACGTTTACATGTAAGATAGGTAGGATATTGCCATGTCTTGTATGAATTCTCTTCAGTTATTAAGCAAAAACTGGTGTGGTTAAGCGAAGAGGAGACATCCAGAGAAGTAGGTGTGTAAACTTTAAATGTCAGCTCCAGACTATGGCTCTCTCTTTATCTTAGTTGCGCTCTCTTTCGCACTTCCTCTCTCCTGCTCTCTGTCTGTCTCTCTCTCCCGCCCACACGCACACACACTCGTGCACACAGCGACTGTAACCCACCACAGCTCAGCTGGAGTAGCTCCAGACCTTAAGGGCTCAGAGAGAGTTTGATTTGTGTTGACTTCCTGCAGGAACTCCCCCTCTCCTCTGCCCGCGGCTTAAAGACTATCAATTAGTTCCTTATTATGATCCCTGGGAGGGCAATAAAAGTTAGAGTGGGTTCAAAGAGCACAAAGGCAGACACACACTAACTTTTTTTTGGGCCTGTCAGAGTTACAGTTTGGACATCCTCTCCTGTAGGTGGCTGTTACTGCCTGCTCTGCTCTTATTTACATCCTCCAAACAATACTCACCACCCACATTCATGACTCACAGAGACCTTTTTACTGTCTGTCTTGCCACCAGCTTTTTCAGCAGGTGTCATGAGACAGATTTAATGTCTGGATGTCGCCAACTCCTCCTGTCTTGTTTTTTGTCCGTCTCTAACAACAACACCATCATCTTTCCAGCTGCTATTCATACTTCTCCCATGAAGGCAGCAGCTGTCTGCTCTGTTGATGGCTGATGCTGTGTGAATTCGGGGAAGCCAATTTGTCACCCTATATAGCCACCAAACTCCTGGACTCGTCTCCTCCAGTCACTCTCCTACTGTCCATTTCTCCAAACATCAGGGAGGCATAATGGAGTTGCAAGTTTAACAACTTAAAAATCCCATTTAAAGGTTTTGTCCACCTACTGTTCCTACACACAATAACTCAGGAGTCTCCAGGATAATTAAATGATGCTATACAGTTACATTATGCCCATCAATTTTAATGATTTCAACCATTTCTGAGAAAATGTGTCTTTTGTCAGCTTGGTTCAGTACGGTTGTCTAAATGTCATACTAATGAGCCTCAGTCAGTGTATTGCTATGGTGAAAAAGCCAGCTACAGGAAATCTGATACAGCATCGCCACATGTATCAATCACCAACCAAGAATCTGACATTTAATTAATTAAAACTCCATCCATCCATTTTCATACGCTAATTGGGGGGCGGGTCGCGGGGGCTGCAGGCCGAGCAAAGCACCCCAAACTCTCCAGCTCCTCCTGGGGGATCCCAAGGTGTTCTCAGGCCAAATTAGATATGTGTTCTGGGTCTGCCCCGGGCCTCCTACCAGTGGTGCCTGAAATACCTCCAGCAGGAGGCGCCCAGGAGGCTATCCTGATCAGATGCCCGACCCACCTCAACTGACCCCTTTCAACAAGAAGGAGCAGCGGCTCTACTTCGAGCTCCCTCCGCAGGTCCGAGCTCCTCTCTAAGGCTGAGCCCAGCCACCCCTCAGGGGAAACTCATTTCGGCCGCTTGTATCCGCGATCTCATTAAAGATGAATAAAACTGCTAAATGTATTATCATTTATCATTATGGCCCGTGCCGTGTTTTTTGCATACTAATATCTATTGTTTTCAATGTAGACGAGCAGCAGGTGCGCTCAAATGCCAGCTCGATGCCGTCACAATGCGCACACTTTTCCATGCACCTGTTTTTCAGGGCGTGATGGCTGCGCCCACAGATAAACAGTTACATTTTTTGAATTAAGCCGCACGCACGACATGTCATGGAACGAGGAAAAACCAATCACAGTGGACAGATATCTTTCCCATCTTCCGTAAATATCAGTCTGTGGTAAATATGACAGAGGAGTTGATTATTTTAATGCAGGCCTACACAGGAACATCTGTTCCAAAGACAATACTTCAGGCCTATACACTTAAAAAACAGAGACTGGGACAAGATCAGATCTGTGCTCAGGATTTCAGGTAAATAGGCCAAGATATATGGTTATTAAGGTTGTTTAGCAACCTCTGACGCAACCTGTCTCTGTGCTCTTGAAAGTTGGCACATAATAGAACCCAGTGGCCGACCTTGAGCTTTCTAGGCAGTTTAAGACATGCCATGTATTCGGGCCATTAGTGTTGTGCGCTAAGAGTAAATTAATTCATGTTCTGGTTCTGAGTTAAATTTTGAATAAAAGTAGCTGCTGTGGCTTCTTCTCCATAACAGCAACATAGGCTGATGGGAACCAAGTACTGCTGCCATAACAAACTGTTGGAAAAAACATGATATTTCAGAAAGTAAAGCCAGGCTCAGACTGCAGGAGTTTTGGGCCCATTTATCCCTGATTTCCCCTTCCTGACAATCTTACGACAAATCTAGTCAGGGACCTTGGTCAGAGCTGATGTTTGGGTAAGATTATCTTCTATGTAGTATGAGAGGTTTACAGATCCAGTCTTAAATCTTCAGGCTTACTGGCATTGTGTTGATAATTTTAAATATATTTGATATTTAGGATTTGAAATCTGGATGGTTACGGTTGTTCTTATGTTAGTACAGAGCAATGGACAATGTTGTCAACATTCTAACCCTTAAGGCTAATGTTTGCTAGCATACTGCTGTTGACTGATATTGAAACTGACAGTTAAAATCCCACCTTCCCACTTATAGTGTTGAATCCATGTTGACCATGTCTCCCTAACCATTTTCTTATCCATACTTGTTTAGCCCTCTGCTTTTGTTTTTCTCAGTGCAAAGTATTATTAATATTACAGCAAGGAGTCGCACCATGTCAGTCTCTGTTTTGTTTACATCTGCTTCCCCATGAGATCATGTGAGGTGGTGCTTTTATGCTCTCTCTGGAACAAGTGCGTGATGTGCCATTACTTTTAAATCATGTAGTGTGTGCATGTTCAAGATTAGAGAGAAGAACATCTGTAAACTGTCTCCTTATGTTTTACACGCAGCCAGATTTCAAATTCGGTTCGGATTTTAAAAGCTCCTGTAGCCTGAGCATTATTGAAATGATTAAAATAATGTGACAATTAAAATTGATGGCAATGACACAAACCTTTAGGACCAATGTGATATTATATATTTTTGGGAAAAACTTTATAAAGTTCCATTTGAACATGCTGTATAGTACACATTAACAGTATGTGAGATTTCGCAGTATGTCCGATACCATAGTGTGTTACCAGTAGTATATGAAATGCATATTATTTCCATTTAAATATTGCAATTGTATTTCATGCAAACACTTAGCACTATGCTGGCAATGCGGTAAACCATAACAGACAATGGTGACCAGAGACCAAAAAAAAAGAACTATAATATCAATAAAGCCTCTATTTCAGTGTAAATGTAAGATTTGACTTTGCTAGTCATAATTTATTTTTAAATATTATCTTAAAATCGTCCGTAGAGTTGAGGTTGGCATGGGTTACCATGGTAACATGTCTCCAACCGGCAAGGAGGCTCTCAGGAATTGTAATTGTAATTTCAGCTAGGTGCATCTGAAAAGATACTTGCACACAAATAATGTGTGCAAGTATCTTTTCACAAAAGTATTTTGAACAATAGTACACATATCAGTTATGTATAGTGAATAGTATGCTATTTTGGACACAGTGTATGCCTCTCTCTGTCCCTCTAACTTCTTCTTGTCCCAACAGCTGTAGCAGGGGGCCATCCTTAATGTCCCCTCCTCTTTTCCACTGTTTTTAATGTTCTCTCTGTTGTGCAGTGATAAGGCCTAGGTCACGAAGGAGGCAGTGGGAGGAAGAAGAGGTATTTGGGCTTGTAGAGGGAGTTTGGTTTGTGGACAGCCGAGTGAAACAGGGCAGAGCTGCCTGCTAGACTGTGTTGCTGTATTGACCTTGTGTATAGATCTGCAGGCAGGCCAAGTGGAACAGATAAAGTGAAAGACAGCAGGCCAATCTGCCACCTTTACTTTGTTAATTAGGGATTAACAGCCTCTCTGTCTCTCACACACACACGCCCTCCCCTTCACATATTATTGAGTTCTCTCATAGATGCAGATATTTGTTTGCCTGGTTGTGATAATTAGAACAGATTTATTTCAAAGCAGACAATACACTCCACAGAGTAAGGCTTTCACAGCATGCACTGCATACTAAGAGTTTTGATATTGTTAAAGTACACCTTAACAACCACAGAGGAAAAGAGCCTTTAGGGTGCCTCTAAAAATGACTGTAGTAAATGAGGTCCTAGGCTGTACCTAACTATAGTTTTTGTGTTTCAATATCAATAACACAACAATGTCCCCTTGGGGATCAATAAAGTATTTCTGATTCTGATAATTATTTAGTCAAAGTAACATCTTCAAATAGCTTGTTTTGTCTGATATACAGTCCAGACCCCAAAGTTGTCATTTTACTGCAACATAAAACCAAGCTAAACAGCCTAGAGAAGCTTGGCACATAACCTTTCTTAAAAATGTTTTTGTTTTTACACTTTTTGTGAGGGTTACACAAAGAAAATATGAGGTACTAATAGCCTAAATGAGCTTTACATGTGCGGCTAAGATAAACTAACTGTTTCCCCCTGCTTTCAGTCCTCATGCTAAGCTAAGCTAACAAGCTCCTGGATGAAGCTTCATAGCATCAGTGGTGGGAGAAGTATTCAGAGCCTTAATACCACACTGTGAAAATAAAATAAAGTCAAAGTCCTGCATTCAAAACCGTACCTATGTATGTCCTAAGTATTATCAGCAAAATGTACTTGAAGTATCAAATAGTAAAAGTACTCACTTCCCTGTCAGAGTTTTACTATTATATCAGATGTTTTTGGATTCATATCACCGCTTCAGTAATGTGTATGTTGTATTTTAATGCTGTAGGTGTTAAAGGTTGTGCTAATTTTAACTCCTTCATATACTGTTGGGTAGTTTGATCTATAGCAATGCATCATATTCTATAAGACCAACATACGGTTGTAGCGTTGCTATCCAGTGAGAACCATGTATCTCTAAAAAGTCATCTTTCCATGGTGTCAGAAAACAGCTGTGCTTTCAGCTTTGTGATGATACAGCTCATCCAAGAGGGTTTTTTAAAGAGCTTATTTAGCTTTAAAAGCAGGTGATTTTTCTCAACACATAAACACATCCTTCAGTTTTATTCATGTTTGTAAATTAAGATCAACACATCTGGAGACACGTGGTTTTGACTGGTCAGGAAGGAGATCAAAAATTGTTATCTAAAAAATTAACTGACAAAGGTAGTGCGTAAAAAGTATGATGTACCTCTGAGATGTTGTGGAGTAGAAGTATAAAGCATACAATGACAAACACAGGTAAAGCACAAGTACCTCAAATTTGTACTGAAGTATAGTACTTGAGTCCACCAGTGTTGAGAAGGCTGCTTTTGAAGTGTAATTGAATACAGATTACTAGTTACCATGTTGAAATTTAACAAGTAATGTAACTATTTTAATTCCTTCATCAAAGTTATGTAACTTATTACATTTAAAAAGTCCTAAAAAACTAAAGCGCATAAGTTCGGCATGCAATTTGTGCCAACAGCTTTGCTGACTCGCACTGTCCTGAAATATGCCAAAAGAAGGCGAAGCAACATAATGAATGTTATATTATACTTTTAAGGTTTTTAACAAATAGTAGCCCATTGTAATCACCAACATTTTGATTAGTAATTAATTTAACTTTATATTTTCACAGTTACTTTAACTGATTACAGTTAAAAGTATTTTGTAATAGAATGATGTAACTCTGTAACATGTAACTAGTTATTCCCCAACACTGCCTAGCATACAGATATGAGAGTGGTATCGATCCTCTCATCTTACTCTTGACAGGAAGTTGAATTAGCATATCACCCAAAATGCTGACCTATTGCTTAAGCAATTAAGAAACTTGGAACCAGAGAATATTTGGCATTTTTGCTCAATACATGAGTCAAATGATAAATCAATTATGAAAAATTGTTGTTGAATTACTGTCATCTCGATTAATCTCATCTGTTAGTGGAATGAAATTGAGTTGATTAAATATAAGAAAAGAGGAGGCGTGTTGGCAAGTCGTTTGTTGTAGATATTCCTGTTAATTATAGAGAAGGAGCTGGGCTGATTTTGAAGAGCTATGCCTTATACAGTAAGCATCTAGAAAACAGAGAGGGCTGTTGTTTTTTGTCCCAGTTGTGGTTCTTTTCTAAGCTCATTGCAGTTCTGAGGTAGACTTAAGGAAATAGTTAAGAACCAGAGACGAAGGAGGATCTGAGACGCTGTGTGTCTGTCTGCCAGCCCCCGTGCACTTATTTTCCCCTTTTTCTTCTCTCTGAAGTCGGTGTTATGATGTGTGTCTGTGTATTCGTCTCACGCCTCTGAGATGTGAGAGCTGGATAAGGGTTTGTGTGTGTGTCTGTGTTGGCACATATGTGTGTCCCGTGGGTGCTTTCATGGACACACAGATGTTTAAATGTGTGTGTATCTGCATTCCTTAGAGGAACACTATTTCTCCTGGCTTGACTTGGAGTTGAGCTAATATTTGTTGTGTTAGAAGTGAGAGCGGAGTGTCAACAGTAGGAAGTCAGGAGCCCTGGGTGAGTTCAGATGACTCCATTTTACTCCATATGTACCCCCTCATCACCTCCATCTATCTCTTATAGAACAGAGAGGGAGGTGCAAATATTACACTGACACACACACTGTAAGCACATACAGGCCCAGTGCCTTTCAAGCCCCGCTAGGCATGGACATGGTGATTCTGACAGGCTTTTAGCAGAGCAACCTCCAGGCTACAGGATTGTCTGCAGCAGTGGGATATTTCCATCCTCCTCCCCTCTCCCTTTTCTCATCCTCTCCCACTTTTTGTCCACCCCCACTCTCTTTTATCTCACACTCTCCTCTCATCAGTCCGTCCTTCTCTGCCTCTTCTCTCTCATCTATGTTTTGTCCAATCCCAGTTGTGCAGCTCTTCATGTCTTCTCCAGGTCTACAGGTCAAACGGAGAGAGTGACAGGGAGACACGGACGGACAGACAGACAGTGTGGAAGCTGCCCTCCCGCTGGCTTATTAGTTCATTAGCAGGCAGACATGCCAGTAACAGCAGCTCTTCGCACAGCTAATAGAGGGCATACATCGCTAGCTACTAGCTCATTATGGCAGCTCGCCCTTCTTCTTGCTCGCTTTCACTTGCTCTCTCTGCGTCTGTCCCTTTCACCGTCTCTAAGCTTAGTCAGACTATGTAGGATCTGCTTGTTAAGGTGTCCAATTGAGGCTGTCTGTGTGTGTGTGTGTGTGTGTGTGTGTGTGTGTGTGTGTGTGTGTGTGTGTGTGTGTGTGTGTGTGTGTGTGTGTGTGTGTGTGTGTGTGTGCAGATACCCATATGCGTCCTTGAGTGTGACTGTGCATTGGAAGGATTTACCAGTTATTCACTCTAATGATGAAAAGAGTCAGATAGCTCCAACAAGGCCACGCCAAAGCCAACGTTAACCAGAATAAAAATTTTAAATAAAGTCTAACAGTCAGAAACTTGAAGGTTTGGTCTCTGAAATATGATTTAACTTAGTGATTAAATTACACTTCGTATGAATTACTTTTCATTTCTAAAAAGAAGATTGCGTAAAATTCTTCTTTCTAAAGCTGCATTCTGTTACTCTAAGGTTATTGATGTGACTGTAAACGTAGGCCGAATAAAGCAATGAATTAAAAATCAGTTCAGGGAGCTGTGTTAGGGTTAGGGGTATGTTGTGCCAGTTACTGGTGATGCAGTGAAATACAATCCTGGAAGTCCAATTTGATAAGTAGTAGGTTCTCACTTGAGTTTAAATGATTATCACTCACAACAATTCTAAAAAATGGTATTTTACAACTCATAATTTAATGTTTTGTTGTGCTGATTGCTGGGTGAGCAGTAGACATACAATGTTCTCATTACTAAGTGATCTACCCATTTGTTTTAGCCGACATGGTGCCTTGCTGGATGTCGTGCATTGCATTGTTGCAAACGCAGCCCAGTCTCCAGAAGAAAATGCTGGAATTGTATCCGCAAAGGACAGATACATTACATTTGTACATGTCATACCTATCATATTTTATATGTATCATATCAACATTTCTAAAATGACATAGAGCTGACTTTGTATCCTAAGCCAAAAAATGACCTTTTCCTAAACACAACCGACTGACTTTATACCTGAACATAACCACAAGTTAACCAAAACACTGGTGAAACATTACATAACAAAGTATAAATGTTACCTGTCATAGCTTGCAGAAACACACAATACCAAGATTTATTCTGGTGACTAGGCTGGGCAAACGTCAAGGCAGTGGCCTCATTCAGCTGAGTTAGTGTTCTGTGGATTTCATACGGTGCTAATGTCAGTGTAAATGTGGCCAAAGAATCAGGCTCACAGATGGTGTCTGCTTGTGGTTGTTATTGTACCGGGAGAAGACTGATTTTCAGATACTGCTAATGACAGCAAGAGGGGTAAATCACTCTCCGTTACCCCTTTTCCATCAACATGGAACAGGTTCAGTTTAGGTTTGCACTCTTAATTTGAACCATTCGGAGCATTTCGACCAAAAATAAATTGGTTCTGAACCAGCCTGACAAATCCCATGCTTGGTTATAGGCCCTTTGTGTCAGATACCAATGCACCGAGGCACCCTTTAGCGGTGGTATGAGACACACTGGTGGCGGCATTTTTGATTCTCTGAGCAACTGCCATAGCATAAAGAGCGAGTAAGTCAGAAAAGGGTTGTCAGGAGTGTTGGTGGATGAATCAGACAAAGTCCAGACTTTCGCCTGGGAGGCCGCTGTTCATGTGCTGTGTGAAACCAAAAGTCAGTCACGTTATTTTAATGTAATATGCTAGTATGTATAGCATAATATGCTAATGATTTATGTCACGACATACGTGACATGTGTGATGTATGTTGTGATGTTACATTATGTTAGTAACAAGCATAGTTATTTTAAGCCAAACCATCTTTACTTCTAAGTGTAGCCATATGCTTTTTTTTCCTAAACTAAAGGAAGTAAACCTAAAAACAAATTGTTTTACCTGCATCTTAAGTTTATTCTGAAAAAGGAGTGTATGCATTCAACGCGCAGAAAACAGAACATTTCCTGTGAAAACTATATTTATTTTGAAAAGATGCATGTAATGAGTATAAATTGACACGCTGTCCCTAAGTGTCCAAAACTGATGCTGCACTGGTGGGGTACCTAGAGCTGTTATAATTTGTCATGTAGGGCCACTGACCAAGCATCAGTACTTGACAAGTTGGGTGTGAGAATGTGTTGCATATTCTACAATTTGGAAAGAGAGGATCGAGAAGCCAAAGATGGTGAAGCCAAGGGAGAAATTGTGAGAAGAAAAGAGCTTGCAGTGGTCTCAACAGTTGGGCCATGCCTGTTTTTTTTGTTGTTGTTTTTTAAATCCCTAATATCTTCAATAACAGAACAAAAGCAAGCAGGTAGTCAATTTAATCCGCCAACTTGCTACTACCTGCTAAATTTCATTGTGCGTTGATTAGTACCTCTTCACTAATGATTACAATGGTCCCCCTCAAAACTAGTGGAAAACTGGGCTGGATTGCGGGATAGCACCAAGGTTCCAAGAATCCAGAATTTAACCAGAGCTAACTTGGTGATGTAAGGGTGTGTGTGTGTGATGGAGAGCACACATCAGTGTTTGTGTACGCATAAGGCAGTTTTCTGTATGTGTTGGTTGATGTGTTGCTAATGGCCTTTTTTCTTTTACCATTCTGCTCACAAAGGCAACATGTTGCTTTGAGAATGTGTGCCTATGTGTATGTATACTATACACATACTATACACATGAACTGTCACTCAGGAGCGTTAATGTTTGTCTCCTCCCCCCTCTGCTATAGTTCCAAGGCCTCTTCTCTCTGAAACATGGCCTTCTGTTTTTTTTTTTTTTCAGCCCACTGCAATTTGTACAGCTTGAGCTCAAAGAATGACACTTGTCAAAGCACGACTGGTGGAGAGTTAAGCCTCATTTATGATGCGTGTAATTCCCCGAAAATGTTCCGTATTTGATACCAGTCATAGTGAAGCATTTAGGAGCCTCTGTTATTCTGCAGTGTGGGGTTCAGATGATTTAACACAGAGGCAAAGCAGTGAAAATTAGCAGATTGTTATCGATTTCTGTGTGCTTGTTTCACTGATAGAGTTTAGTTTATATGCAGGCATACAGAGGAGACCCACTTCTTTTTCCCAAAATTAGAGCATATGATAATTTGATTATAGCAAACTGTACTTGCAGACTTAGCAGCATACCTTCTTCACCATCTATAATAATGGTTAAGCATACTTTCACAGCAACTCTAAGTCTTCAGAAAGCCCCCCTCCACTACAGTAATGATATTACATTGTTGTTGGCTGCCATAAAAAATGGTTACTACTAAAGATTCAATATTAAGTTACTGCAGGTCTTAAAGTTTATTTTCGCCGGTTCACAAAACTTTAATATCACATTAGCTTTTAGGTTTAGTGACTGAGGACGGAGAAAGTGAGAGGGAAAGCAGCTGTTTTGGCTTCTTAAGAGGGCAGAGTCGATGGACTTTTGCTGTATAATAGATAGGATTCAGAAATTGTCCTCCATCCTGGTAAATCTAACACTCATAGCAAAAAAAAAAAAAAAAAAGTTGCTAAATTACATATATCCAACTGGATTCATTTTGTAAGATTCCTGCCCTGAATCTGTTCTACAAGTAACACTGCAGGATTTTTTCAAATAATTGCTACTTAGACTACACCAGCCGTAGTGAAGTAAACTTGGGTCTTCTGTAAGGCTGCATCTGTCAGCTAACTGGTTTCCGGCATCCGCTCTGCTTTACTTGTTGGTGGATTGATGTCTGGTTCAGCTCAGAGTCTGTGATAAGGGCTGAAAGCAGAGACTACCTGTAAATGTCACCAGACTGATAAAGAGGGAAAAGTTTATCGCAGCTGCTGTGTCTGCGCGCACGCCTGTGTATGTAAGTGATAGAAAGTCAGCGTTATCGAGTTTATACTGTGTATACATGTGCGTGCTAGTTTGTGTGTGTCCGTGTGAGTGAGATAAAGTTTGTGGAGTTTATCAAGGTCAAACAGACCATTTCCTCCTCTCAGATCTGCGCTGATTTGGTGTGGCAGCATAGCTTGTACAGTTGAACCTCTTAAATCCAGACGCTTTGTTTAAAGTGTTGTACCATGAAGATTACAGAGGAGTTGGCGGACCTCAAGTCTGAAATAAACAGGGCCTCTGAACACCTGTGTACTTCAGTGCTCATCTGAAAGGTAGCATTACTCTCAGTGGGATTTGCCCTGATTGTCATCATTAGGGGAAACACTCTTATTCGCTTTCTTGCTGAGAACTAGATAATAAGATTGATACCACATTCATGTCTCTGTGGTAAGCAGAACGGCGCTGGTTAACTTAGCTCAGCACAAAGACTGAACACAGGTGGAAACAGCTAGCCTGACTCTTTCCAGGGGTAACAAAATCCACCTTCCAACCCCCCTTTAAAGCTCACTAATTAAACGACCAAACTTTCCATTTCTTATTAGGTTTCAGCAAATTAGATACATGTTAATTTGTCAGCTTTAGAGGTATTTGTAGGTGGATTTTTTTTTTCCTTTACGACAGAATGTTTTGTGGCTTTGTTTGTTATCTATGATAGTAACTGGATATGTTTGGGTTCTGAACTATTGGTTGAACAAAACAAGACATTTTAAAGTAGACATCAGTCGGCAGGCCCCTAGTTTGGAGAAGCAGACAGGAGTACTGACACAAAAGCCAAGCAATATGCCGCTGTGGTTGGGGGCAGCCTCATAAAAAAGTCCCACCCCCCAAAAAATCTGTATTGGTTTAAGTGTAGGGTATATTGAGAATATTTTCACCACTCTACCCTTCTGTCAGACAGTCCTTTCCAATGCTGTTAATGACCTCAGTTCCTCATCTACACTCTTGTCAAAGCCACCAGACTCCACTGACAGAAACAGTTATGTTAGTAGAGCTGTTTCTGTCTCAGAATTACATCAAGCAAATGCAATTTGGCTGTTCAGTACAAAAGCCAACTATTTGCTACTTTATTCAATATAGAGTTTGAGTGTTTGGGTGTTTGAACAGACATTTAGAGTAACAATAACATAGGAAACAAGCCAAGTTAGCCCTCTGAGCTAATGCAGACAAACTACACTAAAGGTGGTTTTGCCGACACTAGATATCAGATGCAAGTCAAAGACTGTGTCATATTAAGTTGCTGTTAGCTGTAAATTCCCCATATCTAAGCAGAAGGCAGAAGTTAATGTTATCTCGTAGCCTGACTGAGCAAAGCCTCTCGTCCCTAGGGAAGCCGGCTCGGTCTCACTCAGATTCACCCTGTACTGAAAAGCGGTGTAAAAGAGAGGAGTGTGCACTCTGCAGTGAGCAACCAACTGCTTGACTTGGAGGAATCTCATTCAAGTGAAAGGTCTCTGACTGATCATTTGAATCATCGACTCTCAGGGGGCATCCCTAAATTTTAGCTTGCTTAACACAGGAGCTGCTAGTCTACTGCTACTTTGATCAGTTAGTTTGCTTTGTAACACCAAACTTACACAACGACACAAAAAATAATTGATCAAGGCAGCCAGTAGACCAGCAGCTCCTGTGTTCAGCAATGTTAAATTGCTGTTATGTCAATGGAGTCTGGCTTTGAAGAGAGCGATATAACGGCTTCAATTCTCCCTCACAAAGTGTGTCTGACAAACACAATGTACACTTAAACTGAAGTTGACTTTTTTTTAGGTCAGACTTATTAAGTGGCAGGTTTTGCATAGTATAGAGAGGTACCCTATACAACCTCACTTTAAAAAATACAACTATTAAGAGAGTACCATTGTCTACAATCTATACACCACACAATTAACTGAGCAATAAAAAAAACCAGTGATTAATCGAACATGAAATTAATCATTAATTACAGCCCTTAAAGTCTATAAAGGAAGAGATATAAAGCTATAATTAGCCACCTGCTTGTGCATCACTATGCATATCATCCATTTATTCATTTAACAAGTCAGGTGAAAGTGTTTTAATTTTAATTATAATATCTTTGAAATCCTGTGTTTAAAGGCCGGAGGGGAGTTACAGCTCCATTGTTAATACTTTAGCTCTTTATGCATTTCTTCTCTCCACGCATGTGGCGTCATGTTATATGCTCAATTGCTCACTTTAATGTATGTATAATCAGTGACTCAGTGAATGCTTGCATACGTTTGTAAAACATGTCCACTCATGCATGTGTGTGTGTGTGTGTGTGTGTGTGGCCTCTATCTCATTAGTGCCCTTTGTGACCATTTGATCTGTGGCCTGCCTCCTTTTGGTCCATTCTGCTCCTATCAGCAATGCATAAAGACCTGTGGAGCGCGTGGACCAGTGAATTGGTTTGCCAGGCTGTTGCAGTAAAGGGGAGGGAGGTTGTGTTTGGAGGAGACGAAGGCAAGAAAGGTTAAGATAAAGTTGCTTTGAACAAATTCTCTCTTTGATCAGGCGGCTCAGCGGTGAAAGGCCTTTCTTCCAGAAGTCAGAGCCAAAGGAGAGAGGAGAGATGGCGATATTGTTCTGTTTCATCTCGCCTCTGTCTTTCTTTTTGCTCTTTCACACTGTTGTTAGCCGTGTGTACTCCCGTCCTCTTTGTTATGGAGAGTGCCAGGCCTCTCTTTCATTACTCCGCACAAACACACATATGCACATACAATGACTTAAAAGCATAGCTGAACACACTCACAGTAGAATACAGAGTATAATTGGAAATGCTGAGATGCAGCAGGGATTGTTAACTGAAAGAAGGATTTTTTTTTTTTTTGCTCTCTGGCTTTTAGTGCTAAAATGATTTGTTGCTTCATCGAGTGATTGAACAGAAAACTAATCTGCAACAACTCGTATAATCAATCCATTATTGAAGTCATTTATCAAACAAAATTGCCCAAAAACTTGCTTGTTCCAGCTTCTCAAATGTGAGGTTTCGCTGCTTTTATGGGTTTTATATCTACATAAACTGAATATATTGGGGTGTTGGACTGCTGGTCAGACAAAACAAACATTCTGAAGATGCTCCTTTGGGAAACTGTGATTGTAATTTTAAATTGCAGTCACAGGAAATGGGAATGCCGAAAGCCACAGACATTTTACATCATTCACAGACTGGAAAAAATGAAGTGACAGACTATTTGACAGTTGCAGCCCCACTTCCCTGTCCAAACAAAGAATGCCCAAAACATAATTTTTGTCCAGTTCTCTTTTGACCCTTAACTTTTTCGCAGCATGCCTATTCTTTGCTGTTAACAAAGAAAAAATAAAACACTTATTTCCTGTCAAGCCAATTGATTATTTCTACCAATTCCACTTCATTCAGCCCAGGGTTTATCAGCACAGCAGACCTGGAACTGTAGCAACTGGCTTAATGGGTGCAACACAGACACACAAACACACACACACACACACACACACACACACACACAGACACACAGACACAGGGATGATATATTGTGGGGTCTCTCCTTTGTACTCTTTTTCTCTAAAGCAGGACTATCAGTATAGAGGGGGCAGCACAGCTGACCACAGATTGGTGAAAAGGAGTTGAATAGATGTTGCCATGGATGCGTTTATAGCTATTCCAGTCACACACACTCAACACAACATATAAATAGTTATGTTTACCAAATACACTTTGTATGACAGCTGTAATATTTACATGTCAAACATACATCATGCCCTGGAAGCCACTTAAAGTAAAAACTCCATTTTCTTATCTTATTTCTCGTTAAAATCTCAACTCACACACCGTGTGAGGAGGTGCTTTTTAAACAAACAGGCTCTGTTAAACTGTGGTCTTTTCAGCCAATCACTCCATTAAGCCGGAACACAAACATTCCCACCGCTCAGGCTTGTTGTCAAGGTGATGATGCTGTGGGAGGGGCTACACATTGTGATTAGACAGTCACCTGTGCTTCATTGGAGTCATACAGTGGTGATGTGGTTTTAGTCACTCAAGCAGTGCAACTCTGGGGGTGGTTGTGTTGATATTTTGGCCCGCTAACAGCTCTGGTCCAGACTGAAATATCTCAACACCTATTGGAGGCATTGCCAGGAAAGTTCATACAGTCTGTGATGCTTCCCAGAGGATAAATCCTAATGACTTTAGTGAACCCCTGACTATTCCTCCATTGCCACACTCAAGTCAAAGGTCACACTTGATGCAGATTTATACTTCTGTTTTGCATCTACGGTGTAAATGTGTAGATTTGTAACCCATGCTGTAGCCTGACATGCACCTCCCTAGAAATGTCACTACACAATGCGCCAACGCAGACTGCAACTATTGTAAATGGTTTGCTTGGTAGCATGCCTTTCCTCCTATGCACTTTGCCTCTGTAAAAGGCTTGTTACAAGGAGCAGGGACCCAGGTGGGCAAAAAAGTGCCAGCGAATTAGTAATTTCCGTCAAAGTAACTGTTGCTCAACATTTATTAGCGCCAACTCCAGCATGATCTGCTCAGTTTCAGTCACCATTGCCTGAAGTACATGACGAAACTTAACATAGTGGCATAGAAAACCAGACTGTGGGATGTATCCCACATGATGTATCCTAATGAATTTGCTGAACCTCTGACTTTTTCTTAAGCATCACCGGCATAATGACATTCATGGTGAAACAAGTGAAACATCTTAACAACTACTGAATGGACTGCCATTTCATTTTGTAAAAACATACATGACTCCCTTTAAGATGGACTGTAATATCCCCTAAAGTGTAATCCAGGGTCATTATAAGGTCAAAAATCTGTTGGCTATGACCAAATACCTGCAAAACTAACTCCCATGAGCCTCACCTGTACTTGTTTATTGCTAATTAGCAAGCATCATCATGCTAACATGCTAAACTAACATGGTGGACATGCCAAGTATGGTAGCATTGTTATTGTGAGCATGCAAAGTTAGCATTTAACTCAAAGCACCCTCATGCTTAAGCCGGGCATCCCACGGGTTCTTAATCCTAATAATTGTAAGTTTGAGGGCAAAAAAATCAAGGCCTTGAAAGTTTTTGAAAATTAACATAAGTACACCTCATTTAAAGTGCTTATACTTACATAGTAATTTGTGCAAAAAAACAAAGGGAGTTTTTTTTTTTTTGCATATTTTTAACTTAATTTTAGTGAACAGGCTAAGTAACACTGTTTGTATGATATATAGTGGGTGTAATATCAATAATATTGAAGAGGTGCTGTGTTGTTGTTTGGTTTTTTTTGGTGCTGTTGTTGTCAGTGTTATTATTGTTGTCTGTCTCTTTATTGGACGATTGCTGTACGGTACACAATGAATCTCCATAAGGACAACTAATATCTTTCTGTATCTATAGATGCATGTGCCACCTGCAGTTGCATTACTGTTTCATCAGCCACCTGCTACCACCTTCACAGCATAATTAGGTGTTCACACAATCAAGCTTTTCTCTCTTTTTTTAATTGTCTGTGAGCTTCTGTAAAACCTGCTGCTTCTCATTATAAAAATTCTCAGTGTTATAAGAGCAATTAACCTTGATTCATGTCTCAAACCATGCCATGTTGGGTCCTTGAATCTGTGGTAATTGGGTCTGGAAAGTCATGGAAAAGCTCTTGAATTTGATGTTTTCAGAAGGTGTGGAAACCCTCAGTCCAGCCTCAAAGGGCCGCTATCAAGGCTGTCGACTTTGTCTTGTTTGAAGAAAGCTCCTTTAGCTCAGATGTAAAACACAGACTGACTTTTGATACTAGCCATCTCTTAGGCACACACTCAGCTGAACATTGGTGTCTGCTCTATCTTACTTTGTGGCAGACACCAACAGACAGATTGTTATTTGGTCTCTGCAGTGTCAGAATGGCAAATTTAGCAAAGATTCGTGCTATTTGAAAAGTACTAATGATATGAGCTTTGTATTGCTACCCAAGAGGATTTCATGTTTGCCAATTAAAGGAATAATCACAGAGTGAAGTGCTGGTCTCAAAGCAGAGAGGTTTTGATAAATGATTTAAAAGCCAAAATAAAAACGTAGCCACTAGACTTTCTGATTCATATTCAGCCGTTGGTGAAATACCGAAAAAGTCAGTGTGGAAATAGTCAAGGTCTTATCTTTGTTGATGTGATGTGGTGCAGAATTAAATCTTTCACATGGACTACTATAAATAGATGTGTAATAAAACCGACACGAGCCCTCAAAATCTTGTTATCTTGTTGTTTTGCAGATAGCAGACGCAGCCAAGACTTCCTCTCAGGCTGACGACTTGTACCTGGATGACACAGGCTCAGGAGGATACTACCCTGAAGATGATGATGACTTTAACTCAGGGTCTGGCTCAGGTAAGACACATTAACACACTCTCACTCACAGACTCGGGTGAAGACACGCACACACTTGCAAGCTCAGCAGGCAATTACCCAAAGGCGTGATGACATTAATTTTCAAGTCTGCTGCAGGTACGTTTTGTGACCACCAAGTTTCTCCGTCTTTCACCGTCAGACTAAAGTTCCACCTCCTCTCCCTTTATCTCCCTCCTTTCTCCTCTTCCCTTTGTCTAGTCTTTTTCTTCACCATCTCTTTCTTTCTCTCACTCGATTTGAATTGAGATTGCCTTGTCAGCCAGACTGCCGTGGGCAAAAGTGCAAATTTTACATGTCTTTTTTTATTAGCTCCTCACTCTACTTGCTTTAAGCACCTTTACAACCCCTCATTCATTGGTCAGAAGTAACTCTTTCTTTGTGAGAGAGTTGTATAACTGCAGTGAGAGAAGGTCGGGCTAGGTAAAGGGAGACAGGCCTGTGATCAATAGCCCTTCCAATACTGTGTATAAACCCTATTACTCGGCTCTGACACTCTGTATTCTATAGGAGATTCAAACTGTAAATAATGCATTAAAATTAAATCCACAGAGCGTGAAGTTAAATAAGACAAACTATATGACTGTGGGCATAAAATATTGATAACATGCATGCCCATAGTTAACCATTATTTTACAGTTTAACTGCATTTTTCCATTCAGTGAAGTACTGTCCCCACACATATGGTAATAGACTTAACCAAGCATATGTAAGACATTTCACACTCTGCCTAGTAATGGAGAAACATTATTTACCTGTCACCCTCGGTCTCATAGGTGGAGGTGAAGAGGTGGTGGAGGAAACAGTGACTGTCAGTATGGTTTATATCGAGCCCAATGCAGCAGAACCCACCCAGGACTCCACCAAAGATTTCACCCCCAGGGTGGAGACAGCCACGGTCAGAGAAAAGGCCAGAGACAGCACACCCAGGAAACCATTCAGAACAGAGGTAAGAAGAAGAGCCTGACTGATGCTGGATTTTTGAGTCTGATACCGCTATTGATTTTAAATAAGTTGCTACTGATTTAATGAAATATTAATTTTCCTCACATAACCCATTTTTGATAATGTTGCCTGTGACCAAGAAATGGACTGGACACGACATTTTACTGCTGAAATATGAACTTGTCTCTACTCTCTGGTGGTCAAACTACGTAATGGGGACAGTTTTGTTGAAGCCTGCCCCGGTCAGACAGAGTGCTTTTAGCATCTTGCAGTGTCTTGCTTTACTGTTGCTAGTCAACCACTGAATCACCTGTCTTAAGTTTAACCGCTGTAGCCAATGCAGAGGTCAGTATCACCCTGGTTCCCTCGTTAGAAAGCCTGCGGAATTTTTCCACTGGATTTTGGATCATTTCAGAAACTAAGCTCTGTGGCAAACAAACGTTTATGATACTCACACATTTTGCTCAGGAAGATAATCTTCACAGATGATTTTTAAAGCCTTAATGCAATTGCCAGAAGTATAAAGCTCATGTTAGGCTATAAACGAACTACACCACAGTCGCATAACTTAACGCTGCCACCACAGTGAGGCTGTAAAGCTGTGTTCAGTTTGGTGATGATCTGTACTTTCACTTAGCTAGTTGTTAGCAACCTTTTTAAGGCACATATAAGATTTAAAATTCACCAGTGGGGTATTTACTGGTGTATTTTATGTTGTAGAACAAAATGTTAAACTCTCTGAAGTTTGTGTTAACCACAGACCTTTTTTCAGGATTCTAACCAAAAAAAACTATTCAAAAAAACCTCTTTGACTTCAGAGCAAAGAAACCGAGAGTGTTCAAATGCTAACTCATTTCTGGGTTTTAGGACTCATTCCTGGAGCACTCAGTTTTGTTGTGAAGTAAACTCACAGCTCTGTGCCTTAAAATCTGCATAAAAAATTAACAGGCGGGGGCACTTGGGGACAGGACACAGGGAACAGAGATCCTTGTGGGTACATGAGACCCTCAGAAAGAGAAGAAACCACAGGGAGCACCACCAGCTGGTTTAAGGCTTATTTTAGGATGAGTGTGAGACAGTTTGACAATCTGCTGTCAAACATCAGACCTGATTACAGTTGGTCAAACATTATAAAGTAGTTGAGGCAGCAATTTGTTCACATATGTCTCGCAGCTTGTCTAGCTGGGTGACCATGAAAGTAAGCTTACATCAGTTTAACACTTTACACTACAACTTGCTGTCATCACCACTACAGAAGGCCCACCTCACCATTGATTGGATTGAACAAATTTAAAAAACACCAAACATGTTGGGTGCTTTTTCCACTTTGAGTTGTGTCAGGGCGTTCCCACAAAAATGCGGGGCACATTGAGCGGAAAATGTGATGCGCTCAGCAACACAAAAGCAACAAGCAAAACGCTTCACTCTCATCGAAAACAGCTACAAAAAGTTGCCCCTGGCCGCTAAAATGCACTCTATCTGATTGAGGCCTAAAACTACAACGATGTAGATATGATACCAAAGAAAAGCTTGTGTGTTTTAACTAGCTCGGGTGATCTTGGCTGAAGATTTGGACAAAAGTGAGACAAGACATGGCAGAAAGTTTTGACAGTTTGAAATCAAAGCGATACATTGGTATTTTGGAAAATCGACTTTTATTGTGACAGTTTGATGAGAGGATCGACACCACTCTCACGTTTTTTTCTGTTTGAACCATTTCTTTACATTCTGTATTTGACGACTAATGTGATACTGCTGATGTATTCCTGCTCCTCCTAAAGCACATAGTGCTCCGAGCATCTTAAAAGTCCACGATCACAATTTTTAATGTATATTTAACTACCCACAGTGACTTGATCCCACACTGAGAAAAAAGTGCAGCTCTTGCTGTATGCTGTAATGTAACCAGCTATATAATATTAGGACAAAATGCAATTTTAAGTCATTTATAATCACGGTGTCTCATTTGAACTCTCCTGACTCAACAGAAAGGGACACAGTACCTCAGTTTCCCTTTAGCTGACCTAGTGTGTCATCAAATCCCCTGTAATACCAGGAGCCGTGAGGCTGCGTTCAGGATAAAGATCAAGTGCTCACGTCAATTCTCAATGTTTTCGCTCCATTGCAAATTATGGAGGATTACATCTCTCTCGGACATAATCACATATTCTGGAACCATCCTAGATCTCACTTCAGTGGGATGCACTCTTACTGTACTGCACTGGATACTACATCTGTTTGGGATTAGTCGTCAAGGTCTCAACCCACTAAGCCAAGCCTACCTGGCTCAGTTCCATTTTCCTCCCTCTTGCCTCTGTCACTACTCCCTCAGCCAAATGCACTGGACCAGTCCCATTTTGCTCCTTTGCATCCTTCTCTAGTGTTATTGGAAAAAGCACGGGATACATGGGCCCAGATCCATTCCAGATACTTTGCTTCTTTTCCTAGACTCAATGAAAAACCCTCAGGTCACTTGCTCTGTTTTCATTGCCTACTTTTTTGAGCACTGTGCTAGTCTTTTGGGCAGTCTGGCTTTGTTCCATTTTTTGTCTCTGGCCAGCCTCTATAGGTTTCACTGGCCAAGTTCCATTATAGGTCCCCATTCTCCTCCTTTGACTAGACCTCCATACTAAGTGGATCAGTTAAACCCTCACTTCCTTTTCTTTAAAGGAATGGTTAAACAGTTTCTGTAATACATGTATTTGATTTCTTGCCAAGAACTTGATTAGAAGATTGATACTTTTCACATTTGTATGTTCAGTATGAAGCTTGAGGCAGCAGCCACTTAGCTTAGCTTAGCATAGCAGAAAGACTGGAAATAGAGGAACAGCTGGCCTGGCTCTGTCAAAATCCACCTACCAACACAAGCTCATTAATTAACACATTATATCTTGGTTGTTTATGTCTTATCTGTTCTGGGACTTTTTCCTTGGCCCCAGCACAGAGACATCCTCGAGTCTCTGCTGGTTGCCTTATAACCTCATGGTGACAACAAGAATCCAGCAACAGAATCACAGTCATTTTCAAACATCAGTTTTCTACAGACTAAAAGAGATATAATGTCTTGGTGAGTTTTAGAGGTGATGTTAGGTAGCCAGATTTGGTTACCTTTGGACAGACGCTGCCTAGCTGTTTCCTTGTTTCCACTCTTAATACAAAGCTAACCAGCACTAATTTCCTATTAAACAGACATATATGAGACTGTTTATCAATCTTCTAACTCTCAGTAAGAAAGCAACAAAGCAAAGCAACAAAGCAAAAAGCAAAAATGTCAAATTATTTCTTGAATATTAACAGTTGTGATTGTACCAGGAAGGAGTAAAGGGACTATGTCATAACACGAAAGTGAAACAAAGTCCTCTTAACACACAGATAAGGAATATCAGGAGAACAGAAAGTGAAAGCCAGCTTTCAACAAAGCAACCTTAGTCTTTCCTCTTACCCTCCTGTTTTTCTTCTCCTCATTCAGGCACCAGTGCCAGTTACAGAGGACATGCAGAGGAACCAGATGACTAGTACGACTAGTGCTCCCGGCTCACCCCAGGAGGCCATTGAAGTCCGCACTGAAAACCTCTTCCAGAGGACAGAGGTGTTGGCAGGTATGTGTGTGCATGTATGTTCGACTACAGGTTGTGTTGTTAATTATTTAGAAACATTTAGCCATTGGTTTGATGGTACAGCAGCTTCTCCAGCAGAGACAAAGCTCAGATCAATTTTCTCTGGAGCTGAGTGCAGACACATTGAGGGCTGTCTTAAAGGAAAAGTTCAGTGTGATAGTTAAATGAGAGACGCCACACATGAAACGGTATAAGGGTATAAGTTGCTAATCAGTGAGCTTTAGACGGGTTGCAAGGTGAATTTTGTTACTCTTGGACAAAGCCAGGCTAGCTGGCTCCTCCTGCTTCCCGTCCTTATGCTAAGCTAAGCTGTAGCTTTTCTATTTGAAAGGCCTTCACACACTAGGGGCATTTTTTTGTGCAATTAATTTGCGCATCAGTATGTTTTTTTTTTTACTTTTTGTCACGAGTACCTTCACACAGAATGTGAATATTAAGCGGCAACTCACTATACGTTTGAGGATCATAAAACAAACAAATGCTTGGAAGCTTCAATCGTTGCCATGGTCATCATCAACCAAACCAGTGTTTGAATGCTTTGTTTTTTTGTTTAGTCTTTGCTGGTGGAAGAAACTGAAAGGAGTGCTAATGAAAGTCCTAATAAATATGAAACTGAAAGGAAAGTGACGACTTAAAGAAACATTGCGTGCAATAATCCACCTTCCACCCTCTCCTCCCCCTCTCTATCACGCTCTAACACTCACACACAGCGGCACTAAGTCCTACCAACTCAAAACCAGGACCAAGGCGTCTTGTTGAAGTACAAGTATTAATGGGCATTTATAACTGAAGCTTTACAGCCCCAGAGCTTGTATTCGAGACAGCATGGCTATAGTCCGAACCAATGTGAAACTCTCAAGATTTACAAAGGCAGCACATACTAGATCCACTCCTTCAGTTCTTACCTTTCACAATAAAAGCCCTGTTTATGCCAAAGGAAACTCAAATTCACCTTGAACTATTGGCTAAAAGGAAATTCAAAATTGCTCACAGTAGCTTAGGCTATACAACAACTTACCTAAGACAGACTGCTAGATGCTGCTGTGGGTCAGTAGGCTCGTGGTGACTAGTTGTTGCAAATTTACATCGCTGCTAGTATGAATAGTTTTGATGGGAAATATTGACAGGCAAGTATTTTGCATTTTCATGTTGTTGTTTTCGTCATGCCCCTGGTGTGTACAGGCCTCAGCTCTAAACAGGAAAGCATAAACATGTTCCCTTAATGTTTCAGCCCATAATGAAAGAAGCCTTTTAGTTTAATTCTCCACCAATAAAGTCTTTGATGCATTTTGGGATTGTTATGTAATTTGCTGTCTTAATGTTTCCCAATTTCCTATACGTTACATATCAGCATATTTCTGGTAAACATCTTAGTCTTGAAAATCCAGGAAATATTTTCCCTTATGTCTCCCACCTAATCTGCTTCTCAAAATAATTATTTTTAATAAACTCCATCTGCTTCCCTCTATGGGACCTTGAAGAGTTCACAGCATTGTGGGTGTTTCAAGTGTGTGTGTGTGTGTGTGTGTGTGTCTGTGTGTCTGTGTCGCTTTGAATACATGAAAGAGGTTGGAAAGGAAATTATCCGACTCCAAATCACTGTGCTCTCTGATGCTGTCTCGCTTTCCCTACGTGTCTGAGGCGAACATTGATTGGCACCTCACTTTTACTTTGTTGTGATATCCATCTGGTGTTGGCAATATGCAGAAACAGCATCAACAGGGACAAATCAGGACAGCATCAGTTAGATGAGAACTCAGCTCACATGTCTCTCCTATTGATAGTCTCATTTCATTTTTGCATATTGTTCTTGGATTGTGACAGAAAAAAGAGCATTGCCTGTAAAAAGTCTTTATACCTGGGTCACTGCTCATCTCTCCCTTCTTGCCTTCTCCACCACACTCTCTTTACCCTTCCTCTAGATTATAACCATCACTCTTCATCTCCCGTATGACTTCTATAAAAATAATTGCCCATAATCTAATTTTCATTTATTCGCTCCGCAGTACGTTATCGCTTCTCGAAGCTCGGCAGCTGGTTGTGTGCCAGGATCTTTACCCATGGGGCTGTGACAGTCAACATGTGGAAAACTGAAGTGGAGCAGAGGGCAGATAGCACCATGAGAGAGCCTAAACAGATTAGGAAGCTATAAAGAAGCACATAGAGGCATAATTGTGAGGTAAAGTGAAATAAGGCCATGTGGTTATTTAGGAGCATCAGTGAGGAGAGTCAGGGTCAAAGCTGGACAGGGGGGCCAAGGGGCCATCTTAAAGGAATACATCACCCTACAAATCACCATCTGTATATCAGCAACATTGAATTTGTATTGAAAGCTTTGCTTTTCTGGCATGCAAACAAAATTCTTTTTGACTGAAGTCATAGTTGACCACATGTAACAACAGCAAAACTATATCAAAACATCCATTTATAAACTCTCACATAACTCGAGCAGTATAATCCAAGTCTCATGTATGCAGTGTTATGCTCAGTGCGGGTATAGACAAGAGGCTGAAGTGCCACAAAGCGCTCCAGAGCTTTGAAGCAGCCCATGGAGCTCCAAGGGGCCACCAGCTTCAACTTCAGACAGGGGGAGAAAGTGCCCCAAAGCCAGCCACAGAGCTCATCAGCTGCTCCATAGGCGACTCCGTTGGTTTGCTAGCGAGCTAAAATTAGTGCTGCAACACCAATCATCCACAATAGTTTCAGCATCTGGTCTATTCTAGCACTGCTAGAAAAGCAGACATGCCTACACATATATGAAGACAGACTGTAAGACAGTGACAGAAAAACTGCTCCATGTGGAATTAGAAAACAGCAGAGGAGACGAACTGTGTTGTAGTTTACACTTTCACCCCTGCAGCTTGTTCAAAAATGACATTTTTGTCATTACAGGGAAAGTAAAGTACCAAAAAGGTACCATTGGGCACCAGTACTAAATTACAGGTACCCTGACATGTACCAGTATCAGTTCAAATGTGAATGGTACTCAAAGCTACAAAAACAGTCATTTTATCTTGCTTAACACAGAGCTGCTTGTCTGTTGCTGTCTTAATCAGTGAGTTTGTTTGTGTTATTGTGTAGCTTTAGTGAATTTGAACCCTTTAAAAGTGTAGGATAGGTTTTTTTAATGAATTTAACATAACACTGGGTGAGTAAGTTATAGACAAATTATCATTTGGGGGGTGAAGTATTCCTTTATTACAGCCTGGGCAGATTTTATTGACCTGTCTGGTGGCCTGTAGTATTATAATGTGTTCTTTACAGAAAGTTTTAACAAACTTTGTGTATGTTTTGCTCATTCCAAAACCTTAAACAGGTGCTGGATCAATAACTGCACTGACAGCTATCTGAAATTTAATTTAACAGATCGACGTCTCAGTCCAACGGAGCTATCGTCACATAACCATCACAAAGCAGAACAAATTATAACAAGAGTCCAAAACAACAAATCAAACAGCTCACCCTGGCATGACTGTCGTGGCACAACTCAGCATGTCATCCGAGGCTCTTCTGGTGTGTTGAATCAGTGACTAATAACAGGTCACACCTGTGTGACATCAGTGCTGCCCCACCAATCTCTTCCCACATACGCTTTAATTTACCAAACTAAAAGACTTACAACATTATACTGTAGAATCACTCAAGTTAATTTGCCAGCAGATGGTGACTTGACTGATGAGAAAGAAAGTGAAATCTCAAAGACTCTCTCCAAAAATGACAAATCACTTTAAACAAGTGAATGTTCAAAGCTGTTTGAAACCAGATGGCTTGAAGCAAACCAAACTTGCAATCATGAGTAATCACACTACTTCATCCACGGCACTGCTTTCACTCTGTTTAACAGGTATCTGCTACTTTTGTAACGTGTGCATTTATGTTTGTTGCACTGTAGTGCCTGCTGAAGCATTGTATTGATAACATTAGGCCACTAAATTACTAATCTGCTGAGGGTGGTGAAGAATTTATCAGACAAGAATATGTCTTCTTACATATAACATCACAATGCTAACTTTATACTTTGTCACAAACTTTACAAATAAAATCTGCTACAAATTGATTCTATTCCTAAATGATTTTTTCAATCATCCAACCAGAAGAACTCCTCAGAAACCAAGGACGTCTTGTGTTTGCTGACAATATATTCGTTTTCCGATGAGATTTATCAGCCAGTTCAGGAGCAGAAACAGGATTTAGTTCAAGCCACGCTGGGCTGTTGTTGTTTGTTTGTTTGTTTGTTCCCATTGGATTTATTTGCCCGACTGTTGAGCAACGGAACCAATGCCATCAGCTTTTTCCTCTTAAGCCCCAGTCGGCACTCAGTGATTGGAATACAGACCGTGTCGAATCAAACGCCATTAGGGACAACACAGCTCTGTGTTCCAATCAAGGATCGGTGTCCTAATATCCCCTAAACGTAACACAAACTTTTAAACTCGCCAACAGGACACGCATTAGGAGAAGTGAAATGAACCACAGGAAATGACTGACTTTGAATCTCTTGAGACAGATTGTTGGCATGAAGCAACTGCATCGATTTTAACATTCAGCTGAGACAACTGCCACTTGGTTTCACCACATTTAAGACCTCTGTCTTGACCATTTGCTGCTGAATTGCATTGGTATTGAAATGTGTTGCAACAACAGCTGATACAGCTGCTAAAATTAACTGTGTTGTAATTGATCACCTAAGACATAGTTTATCTCAGACTGTAAGTGAAGCAGCTCAGTTCTTTCTTCAAGACAAATTTAAAGGGGATCTACTATGTTCATTTTCAGCTTCGTACTTGTATTTTTGGTTCCACTAGAACATGTTTACATGCGTTCATGTTCCAAAATGTCTGCCTGAATACACCTGTATTCGCCCTCTGTCTGAGACGCTTGACTTTCTCGCCTGTCTAGCTGCACTTTCTACCATGAACAATTCCTATTAAATGCTTCTAAACACAACTGCACATGTTCCTGCAGGAATATGATCCAAAATTGGGACACATGGCAACCAAAATTACATGATTCTCTGACGTTAGCATGTGGCTATATGTAGCAGTGTAGGCTTTATAATGTAGAAACCTGCAGTAGCCTGCCTAAAGAAATCCGTCACCAGCTGACGTCACCTTGTCTTGAAAGTAGACAAAATATATATGTGTAGGTATAGATATTTGTTACCACGGTGAAAAAGCAGTGGCTCACCGCAGTTCAGCGATTAACCACCAATGTCCTTCATACTCTGTGTTACACTGCTATGCTAAACTAGCCTCGTTAATCCTTGTTCGCTAAGGTTAGCAAGCTTGCAACTTAGTGGCCACCACTCTTGCTCGTCATGGCCAGCAAGCAATTCCTCTGGACACCTTGGGGGTGAAGTTGTATTGTCCAGCTTGCTCTATGACATGGTTGTTCAGAATAAAAGTTGTATGTACATTGATAATTGCATGTTTGCCAATCCTCAGCTGCTCTTCCTGAGGTTTTTGCTCACAGGGATTACCTTTACAAACATTTACCTTATATTTTAAAACTTTGGCCATCTTTAATATGAACATCTGACAATGTAATCAGAATAATAATCGTAATTGTTCCCCTTTAAGGTCTCATTCTCTATGAGGATACATGATAGACGTTGATTGGATTTTCTGTGCATTGATGGTTACCTTCCCTTTCTGTTTCTGCCTCTCTCAGCTGTTATTGCAGGCGGTGTGATCGGCTTCCTGTTCGCCATCTTCCTCATCCTCCTCCTGGTCTACCGCATGAGGAAGAAGGACGAGGGCAGCTATGATCTGGGAGAGAGGAAACCCTCGGGCGCAGCCTATCAGAAGGCCCCAACCAAGGAGTTTTATGCATAAAACCCTCCCGTCATCAGATCAGCAGAATCGCGAGCGACTGTCAGAAACGCAGTCCACGACGACAGCAACCCTGTTCAAACCCAACAAGAAACAACAAAACATTTTCAAGCTGATTAAGGAAAAATAGCATAAAGGAAAGCTTTTGCATAGAGTATTGTAATTAAGACCTTTTACTTTCTTCTTTTTTTAAAAAATGAAAACCAAGCATTTCTCATTTTATGGCAAATCTCAGTGTATTTAAACATTTTGTGTATTATTTGAAAAGGCTGAAAAAAAAAATAAAAAAACAGGATCTGTAAAGGCGAGGAAACTAATCGCATCTGTCTTCTGTCAAAAGGAGCTGTTTCTAGTCGCTGACTACTTTTAACTGTAGCAGTATGTTATTTGTAAAGGAAAAAAATTTAAAAGTGGAAATAATTGAATATAATTATTCTGTATCAATCCTACTTTCATTTTTTTTCTTTTTATTTTGTCCTAGCATGTCTGTTGTTGATCTCTAAAGGTGTATTACATTAATTTATCTTTTCTCTGATGTTAAAAAAAAATGCCTTTGTAGTTTTGATGAAGCTCTTTGGTCTTCATATTAACGCTGTTAACGGTCAATGTAAATGTTCTCCCTTCAGGTTACAATGTTTATTATTTGCTCTCACATCAGTTTTTTAGTCAAACGTGAGCGTTTCATCATGTCTTGTTTATTTGTTTGTTCTCTTCTCGGTGTAGCCTTTTTTCTTTTTTTCGACAGCGTTTTATTTACATACCAGGAACAGGTCTTTAAAAGATAAAAGTAAGTGTGTCAGGGCTCGAAGAAAAATCACAAATCTCGCTTCTGTTTTTTTGTCTCGCTGAACTTCTTTTCTATTTAAAAGCATTCTCTCTCACATTGCACATTCACTGCTTTTGCTTCCCACTGCTGTCGTGCAGCTTTGAGTGTACGTGGGGTGAAGTTTCTTCTCCGTGGCTTGTGGTGTTTTTGGCCCGTAGCCACCGCCTCCCTCCCCGATGTGTCCCCTTAGTTTAGTGACTGCACCCAAACTCTGCTAGCACCCTTTCACCCTAACATCTCCTCCCCCTCGCTATGTTTACCCTAACCTCCCTCACCCCACCACCTTCTTTTTAATCAGATTGGAGCACGGCCAGTTGAGTTGTCAACCCTCCCCCTCCCTCCACTCACTCTTTTTCAGCTGCACGAAGCCACCCGTGTAGCCTGCTGTTATTGTCCCCGTCCCCGTGTTGACGCTTTAGGCCCAAAGATCTGCTCACGGAGGGCCCGCTACTGCTTGGACACAAACACACCAGGCCAGGGCCAAATCCCCGCATGCAGAGTGCATACCTCCACAGCAAACAACACCCAAACCCTCCCTCTGGAAAACCAAGTTTCTCTCAGAGGGATTGATAAATAAGGCTGCACAGAAAATGTAGTGTTGTGTCCTGAATAGTCTTTGACAAGACACTCATGTTGAGGGCTACTCATGTTTTTATAGTGGTCAGCACAGGCATTTCAAAAAGAGCTGCTGCTGAGAGATGAGGTTGTTTACCAGGTTTAAAACCTGCGTTTTACAAAATGTAAGGCTGCAAGATAGCCACGTAGCTACATCAAATGAAGGTTACGGTCGCATGACAACAAGTTACTGTCTTTTTTTTATTTTTATGTTACATGAACTTGCTCTGAAGAGACACACGTGTTCTATCCGGCAGGTTTGTGAAGTTGCCTTTTTCAGCTGTACAGTAACGTGAAGTAGACACAGTAGATGCCGTTGCACCCACATGGAGCTGTTCATCCCTCTGCATCTCCATCCCTCATGTTCTTTCAACCTGTCTGTAAACCCTTTGTTTTCCATCCTCTTCTCCCCCTCTTTGTTGTCCGCTCGTGTCATAGCACCTAAGGTACTGAACTATACTGAAAAACCCAAAGACTCACAGTATTTCTACTCCCACCCTCCTCTCAGACCCCCTCCACCACGGCCACATCATGTTGTTTCCTCTTTTTCTTCACTCTTTTAGTTTTCTTTCTTTCTCTCTATTAGAGACCTGACCTTTGAGTCCAATTGCTTATTAGTATATGAAAAGATATATAAATATATATAAATGTATATTCACAAATGTTTTAAACCTTCAAAGTGCCTACCATTTGGAAATGTACTTGCTCAAGGTGAGCATGTGGCGGGTGTGTACACAAAGGAGGGGTGTAAACGACTTGACTGGCATTCTGTGAGCATGGATGACTGTAATGGTAACTTTTTTTTAGTCTTACAAAAGCTGACAGTATTGTACCTATAAGTTGAAACAACACTACTGAATAAACATTGTGGCCTAATATTCAACAGTGTGTGCCGTCTTGTTTTAGAGTCACACTCGTGTTTATTGGGTCTTTTTTTTTATTTTAAAGAACTATCTTGGTAAATCAACATCGAATCACGCAGAGCTCTTTCAGCTCTGCTGAGACTTTAATTTAGGCTCTCTCATCAGTGTGACTTCAGGGGTCTGCGTAAAAGAAAAAATGTCAAACATTTATCAACAGCAGCATCTCAAATGTGAGGTTTTACTGCTTTTGCCTCTCAAAGATAATTGTAAATTGAACAGCTTAGGATATCCAACTGTTGGACAAACAAAACAAGCACTTGTTTACTATTGTTGGACAATAAAATAACTACTGAATGACTGATCAACAGATTAATCTGAACTGAGAAAGCTGAATTGGTACTAGTAGTTCTGGAAAGTTTTAACTCTACACTCTAATGTGATTGGGAATTCATTTACCCTAAAAGCATTTCTGCGATTGGTTAGTATGTTGAAAATACTTGCAGGGGTTCTATGCAAAATTCACAGCGTATAACTTGTCTGCACACAGTTCTCAACATGGAGGTGGCTGAATCGGTGGCTAGCAGTTAACGATGCTAACTCCATAAACATTGCTAAAGGACAGAAACAGTGCTAACAGAGCTGACGATGTTAACCATGGGAAAATCAGAGGTTGGGCGCTTTGCTTACATGCCACCACCCTCTGATAGCAAGCGCAGGCCTGCGATGAGTTAGCCAGTGGGATACACACATGCAGTAACATGCATGTGAAGACAGACCAGTTTACCACAACAAACCACAGAGAAGCTCAGATTGAAACACACACAGGTGGAGGAGGTAGCGTGACTTCATTCACTGCTCAAGACGTCATTACTCCACCATAACTTGACATAGCAAATAGTGGTTTGCTTCTATATTAATGCTCTAAATGTCACATACATAACCTTTAAAAGAGCACTGACATCTGGGGAAATTTGCTTATTTGCTTTTTCGCTGAACGATGAAAAGATCAATATCCCTTGTTAGCGTACAGACTCGAAACTGGGTGAAACAGCTAGCGTGGCTCCATCTTAAGTTTAAAAATGTTAGTGTGTGAGATTTGGAAGTGTTAGTGGGCAGCTTTTTAAACTTTCAGAGAGACTGGTTGGCTTGGTAGCGCTTTTTTAAATGATGCAATGTGTCTAGGTATGTTTCTATGAAAACAATATCTTGACACTAACGTCAGCTAGGTAGCTAACACAATGCTACATTAATGGACGGTTGACTACGCAGTTGACAACAAGCTTACAAAGTGAACAGTGAAAGGTGGAGCACTCTAAGAGAAGACGCCTGGCGTGGTGCGTTTTCTCTAGGTGGCCGCATACGCTCTCTCCTCATTTGGAACAACTGAAAACAGATGCTGCGAAAGGTCACAGACTCGAAGTGTCAAACTTGTGATGTCATAAGGTATGACATAGACAATGAATAGAAGCCAGATTTTGTGGATTTTTGTGGTTTGTTCTGTTTTTTGTACCGAAATGAGCTTCAATCTAGTGTCCTCACTTTGAAAACAGAAAATGTACCTATATACTCAGAACATTCCCCTGGGTGCTCTCTATGTCATCTATAATATCTTTCCCAAGTCATTGTCTATGGAGCAGCTCCAGAGTTTATACTTGATGACATCACAAGAGTTTTAGTAATCTAGTTTGTGGATTTTGGGAGAGAATTGTTAAGGTCAAATAATAATTTTGGACTCTTTTAAACCATAGGGAGTGCACATATGAATTTGAAAAATGGGCATAGTTCCCCTGTAAGATGAATTATTTAGTCTTAGTTTAAACCATCTCAAGTTTTTTTAAATAATGCCTTAGTATATACTTTTGAGAGAAGACCCCTGGGACCTGTTAGTGCATGCTTCTTTTGTTGTAAAAATCTGAGAGCAGACGTCTTGCTTCATGGTTCATTAACAACTTCATTTTAACTGCATGTTTGTTCACAGGTTAGACAAACAACATGTTAATTAAACTTCAGAGATGCTGGTATGCAGATTTTTCAAACTTTGCACAGCTGGCTGTTTCCCCTGCTTCCAGCCCTTATGGTAAACTAAGCTCATCGTCTCCTGACAGACATGAGAGTGCATTAATTTAATCTAAATCTTTGCAAGAAAGTACATAAGTACATTCTGTAAAATGTTGAACTTTTTCTTTGTAATACAATTAGTGTGTCAGTCATGCCATTCTGTTGTAATCACAGGGTTTGTGGCTTTCTATTCATTCGTTATACTGTAAATACATTCAAACAAAGATTCCTCCTGGGATCCATTACCAACTGTTTTTGTCTGAAAAGTTGAAGGCAGACGCCTTGCTTTACGGCTCATTAACTGCGTTAAAAAAAACATCTCCAACAAAGTGCCTCATTTGGTTAATTATTCAAAGGTAAGCCTTTCTTACTATGGTTACCCTACAGCCAGAAACACCCCGCAGCTAAGCTGCCCCCAAAAAAGGGCATCTGTGTGTCTAAAAATAGAAGACAGGACATTTAAAAAGTAGGGCTGCCTTTAATAGTCCGCGGCACATTTGCTCTCTTCACATTACTTAAAGCGTAAGGGGATTATCAATGTGCAGATGAGTAATCTTTATGTGGTTATGTGCTCCGCCATATCACTTCAGTGCCCTAATCTCACCCTGTTACAGAGAGAGATTAGAGTAACGGTGGAGATTAATCTCACATAGGATTGCACATCTTGAGTGAAATGAGAAACCAGTGAGGCTGACATGAAGCTCACATTTGCTCTCATTAACAGCTTTATTTATTTCAAGTTATCACATAAAACACATCATGGCTTGTGCTTGTGCGCTAATGTGCTGATGAAGTCGACGTGTTTATCCCTCTCTGCTCGTTTTAGAAAAGGTAACATGCATAAAGTATCTGCTCTTTTTTGACATTTGATCCACGCTGACTTGTAATTGCGTCGGCTGCTGTATCGCAACAGGGTTATTCACACTGAATAAAAAAAGAAAAAGACGTTCCTGTGTGCAAAAACCACCTTGTGATGTTCTCTTTGAAGATGAGAACGGAGGAGAGGAACTGAACATGCATCAGTGAATATTCCGAAAAGTGCGTGAGTGTGTTAGCGTGTCAAACTGTGTCCATGTGCATCTCCTCTTGTATCTAACCTAAGGGGAGGCTGATCATTGGGGACGGGATAAAGCTACCTCTGGTTCTTGATATGTTGTTTTAAGTGAATGCTCCTCTTTCTCCTCTCTTTCTAAGGAATCAGGTCACTATGTTCCAATATGGTATGTGATATTTGCCCAGAGGCAGTTTGTACAAGACATCCCACCAGGGTAGGACCCATTCAGAGGGGTGGTGCAGCAGGGATCCAATAGGAGAAGCCATTTATATTGAAGCTGAAGCAGTTACCAACATTTCCCAATCTGTCCGTTCCACTCTGTGCAGCTGGTGTTGCATGTGTTTGCCCTTTTAGTCTCCAGTTTGTGTCAGAGTGCGACCAGGATTTATATGCTGTTTGTGTTTTGTTTAGGTTAATGTAAGGGGGTCAGTGTGTGTTTACGTCAAGAGAGAGAACGTAAACCACACATAGTCAAAGATAAAGGTGGATGGCTTTCAGACTACTTTACAACCTTTTCTTCTCTCTTTCACTCCTTTGCTCATTTTCTATCTTTCCCTTTGTCTCTTTTTTTCCTCTCTCTGCCTTTGTAGCTGCAGAGCTAATTCAATAAAGCTGTCGGCCATCAACTGGTAGTCAGCGCCAAACCATGCAGAAACGTCAAGGAAATGGCGTCCAAGGTAAACAGGCTGTCAGGCCTCATAAGATCTCATGGCTGGAGACTAAGCCCGGGCCCGGCTGGGGTGGACACGTTGCACCTCACTGACCCAAACACAGAGTACAGCAGCACAGCAGGCAGACACAACACTGCGCTGCACCAGGCCAACGCGCCGAGGCCAAGCCTGGCAAACGTAACTGTGATAATTACAGTATGATCAAGTTAGAGTCTTCGTCCAAGTCTGACCTCAAGTCTTTATTATTGCCTGGCGTTGGTCATAACTGTCGTTGCCACAAGCCTCAGTCTGAACTCTACCAGCTGCAGCCACTTCTGCACCAACGTGAACCGACATGAACAGAAGCCCCCGCCATCACTGAGACCTGAGCTTCTGTTTTCATGTATTTTTTATTTCTTTTAGCTATTTGGGATAATAGGACCTGATAAGTATAAAAAACCAAGCATTGTAGTTTTAAAAAAATGACATCCTTATATGGGGACAATGAGTTTATCTTTAATAGTGCTCACACAGGTAGAGTGGCCTGGGCGTAAGAGCCTTCAACCATGCTAGCAGCTCTGTGAGGCTATTCTTGTGAGGCTATCAGCATGCTAACATGCTCACAGTGACAATGCTAACATGCTAATGTTTTGTAGATCTGATGTTTATCATGTTTATCGTCTTAGTTTAGTGTATTAGCATGCTCACATTGTGAATTAAAAACCAGCAGGCTATAATATTCATACGAAATTGCTCTATTAGTTGTTATTTTGATTTAAATAAACTTTCTTTAATGAATATCATTTGTGGTGCTGTTAGATTGCTACTAGAGTGCCCTGTTAATATAGTTGTGTGCCTCCTTTGGAGAGTAAAACTTTGTGACCGCAGTGAAATTGTTGCTTTTAAAAGGCTCCAACAAACATGGATTGAGGCAGAATATTTCAATGACTAAAAACTTAACTTTTTCCTAAATATAAAATGGGGCTAATTCCCTGTTTCCTGTATAAGTATCCGGGCTACACAGTGGTGTAATGGTTAGCACCACAATCCAAAGATATGCAGGTTGGGGACAGGTTAATTGGTGACTCTAAACTGTCCATAGTGTAAATGGTTGTCTGTTTCTATGTGTCAGCCCTGTGTCAGCTGGGATAGGCTCCAGCCCCCCGCAAACCTTAAGAGGATAAGCGGTTACGAAAATGGATGGATGGATGTAAAAGTATACTCATATGATATACCTCATCAGACTGCATCTAGAAGATATTAAAACTGTTTTAAAAAAGATTCTATCTCTAACAAGTGAACCTTCTCTCTTAATTTTCATCTCTGAATGTTGCACATGCGCAGTACCAAGTGGTCTAACCCAAGACTTTGTGTGAAACCAAAAGTCAACCTTTAGTCATTTAAAGTTAATTACATCATGCTACCACGTTACGGGCTCCAACCATGATTTTTTTTCCTAACCTAACCAGTAAGGCTGCTAACAGCAAAATAAGATTTCATACAAACCATTATATAGGAATACATTGAGACACTTGGTATTGGCAACCCCCTGTCTCAGCCCTGCCTGAGTTAAATCAACTCTTCTTTTGTTGGACTGGATTTAAAGTTTGACTGGCCAAAGAGGAGGCGGAGGAGATAACGGCATGAGCAGTATTTCCTGGCCTTTCCCAAAGCAAAGCAGCCTCAGAGCTGGTGTAATTCACCCTTATGAGGGAGGTGAGCTCAGCTGAGTACGTCTAAGGATCAGAGGTTTTAGTGCTCAAAGATGCTTAGGAGGTAAATCATGTCTAAATGTTGTGAAGAAACTGCTACAATGTGTTGAATTTGTACCAATTTTGTGTGGGCTTAATCTCCATCTCCTTTATTACAGTCCCACTCTTAAAAAGCTCTGAGTCATGTATAAAAAAGGTAATTTGGGTCTTGAGGTTTAAAGCTTAATGATGCTTTTTACATTAGGCAGGGAAGCATAAACTAATTATGCAACAATTTTGCTTAGTTTGGATGATCCACTGGGGAATTTGAACAATTTTAATTCCTTGGCTGAGAGTATAAACAGAGCTGGTCCAGGTTAGGAGTGCAACGCCTGGCTGCTATTGTAAGTTGGTTGTTGAGTTTGTTTCAAACATTAAGCAATTAAGTCATCACTGCTGCATAAAGAACAGCACATTTGGGATGGAAGAAGAATGTAATGACTGCTGCTAACACATTGTGATAATGAGAAAAAGAGATTTTCCAGCACTCTGTTCCCTAAAAAAAACAAAAGCTAACATGATGCAGAAACTAATCAAAAGCTATAAAACAACATGTTTGAGACTCCTGAAAACATGCTGTATATGTGGTGATGATCCACAACTATGAAGGCTTTTTGTCTGTGTCACTGTTATTTATACAAGACAGACCAAGAATAGATTTGTCTCTCCTTTGTAACAGAACACAGACAACTTAATCCTGTTTGATAAGGACACTTTTCAAAGAGCAGAATTACGTCTTGATTCAGTTTCATCCAGTTTTTGGTCCACTTTCATGTGGGTCAGTGTAATTTAACAGGCTAGATGAACAATTGAAGGAGCACTATGGTAGTGTGAGCTCACAAGATTGGCCTCATGCCCTTTCTCTATGTCGTATTTAATTTTTTTTAACATTATAAAACTGACTTCACCCACGTCATACTCAATTAAATTTTTATGATAGGACCGATTTATTTTAATAACCTCGTATTTTGTTGACGCCAGAGATTGAATCAGCCTTTTGATAAGGAGTAATGAGATTATTAGGATTCATTTATCGTGGTAAATGTTACAGTTTCACATCTTGTGCGCACACAAAGAATATTGCGAGTACATGATAGGATGACCACTCCCCAGCTCTGATGAAACATGTTCTACTTGTTTATCAAAACAAAGCAGAAGTATAATTTCAACGACGTTCTTAAATCGGAGGGCTATTAAAATCTGAACATTGTGCTCCAAAACCTCCAGCTGTCCCACTTTTTCTGACATGATTTAGAGTTATTGGCACGAGTCAGAGGTGCAACTATGTGGATAAATGTGGAAAAGCTCCAAAAAAATGCTGAGCTCTGGTACCATTTATCACAAACTCACACAACATATAAATGAGGACATATTAAACCTCTAATCATATCAAATACCTAAATTTGGCAGTCATGTACAACAATGCAAGTGGCTTTGTGAAGCTGTGCACAGTGGTGCTTTAAGCTAAATGCTAATGCCAGCATGCTAACACACTCTCAATGGCAAAGGTAACATTATGATGTTTAGCAGGTATAATGTTTATTGTATTCAGCATTTATTGGATACTTGGTTAAGTCTGTTAAGGCCTGTGCACATGCTGCATTTTTTTGTGCACTGAAATCCATTATTTTTGATGTAGACAAGGCGTGCTCAAAAATGGCACGCCAGCTTTGCTAGGTGCCTGTTTTCCAGGGCCGTACAGCTGTGCCCTGAGATAAACAAAGTACAACTTTTATAACGCTGCAACAAACATCGCATGCCATGTGACAAGGAGCAACTTATCACAGTCTGGATATCTTAACGTTCTTTGTAAATATTGGCCAAACATGGAGAAGAAGTTAATCATTTTAGTGCAGAGCTCCTATATTTAATATATTTATAGCATCCCAGCCAGCATTTGTATGTGGGGCCCATGTGGGAAGTAGATGGGTTGAAAAATGGGCCCCATATGGGATTGTCCATTTGCCTACATGTGTGGATTTACCCAAGATATTCTGGGCCCATATCCACTTGGTACCCAGGTAGCCCTAGCATAACCATGTGGGGCCCTCTTGGGTAAAGCCATTGATGTGGCCAACTGGCAAGGGGCCGATATGGAACCCATGGACAATCCCAAATGGGGCCCATTTTTGCAACCCATCTACTTCCCACATGGGCCGCACATACAAATGCTGGCTGGGACATTTAATAAACACTTTTAAAAAATCAATGATATGAAGAAGATCAGCTGCAAACTCAAGATTTCTGGTAGGCTATGAATATTAGGCACAACCTGCCTCTGTGACCTTAAAAGTTTTCACAGAGTGGTCACAAGAGTAGCAGCTAGTTTTCCGTTTTCCAGGGGGGGTAAAGGATGCGGTATGTGTCCTGACACTTAGAATGCTAAAATTTGCTGTACGTCAAACTCATGGCAGTGCTGGAGGACAAGTCAGGTCTTTACCAAGACAATACAACACATGGGAACCATTGAGTGTAATTAGAATATAATTGTGTGCCAATAGATATTGAGATACGTCACTGGATAAGTGAAAGTCTTGGCATGCAATCCCTGCAAGAAAAGCAGTCTTGAACAGTTGTCTGCCGCTTGGCATGTACCTCGCCAAGGTGACATGCCATCCACCATCCCCTCCAACTCCAAATGACATAGTCAGCCCTTTAATTACGTCACACTACAAACATTGTTATGATATATATAAAACATGATTTTCAAGAACATACAATGCTAATGACTGGGCTGGACAAATACCATGGCAATCAATCTAATAGTTGTTGGAATATTTCAGTCAGGACCAAACTGTTTGACAAACCAACACACCAACACTGAAAACAAAAGTGCTCTCATCAACCACCACAAAGAAAAATGTGACTGCTATAAAAACTTTACAATTGCGGGTGGGATATGTTACAAAACTCTGACTGGCAGAAATGGCTAATATAACCTTCCACACACAAGACAAACTCAATTTAGAGAAACGACAAGCTGCTTACTTTGCCACTTAATCACCGAATTCTTGATTAAACGCTGAGTGCTAATGAATGCCAATGCGCCACCTTGCTTCCTCTTGATAGGATTTGAAAATCACGCTATTCCCCAAGCACCCTCGTATGAACACACACTGACACACACACACACTTCTCATCTTCCCCGGCTATAGCCGGCAACATGATATCACCATCATTTCATTTAAATGCAACTGGCTCATTGGAGGTCCATTGAGGGAAAATGGAAGTTTTGTTTTTGATTAGAGTGCCTGTGATGGGAACGTTTATAACCATTATATACTAATTAGATCTGAAGCTATGGGGACGAAAAGTCATATGGATTTGTGCTCGGAGCCCATGGGAACACTCCGTTTTCTGAGACTGGAATACTTACTTCTGTAGATGGTTTGAATTATGGTTTTTAGTGGTGTTAAGGCCCTGTAACATAGACTGCATCTGCACTCAGTCACGTTCCAGTGTGGTAAAATATATACAGTACAGTGACTAGTGAATGATTTAAGACACATCCATATGGTTCCCCTAAAGATCAAAGCCGAAGAGGAAAAGTTGAGTTTTGATGTTGAAAGATGCATAATTAACTTTATAATGAAACACATACATTTCAGTGAGAAGATTCAGTAGAGTCACAACATGCTGATCCCATCTTATTTTCTCTTTTTTATTGTTTGATTATATATTCATCACAGAAAGCGGATACTTTTCAGTTGCTGAACTCCGGTAGACCTTTACAAAGACCTGGCTTTGCACTGCTGCCTTTGTTCTCATAATCACAGCAGCTTTGTATGATGAAAGCCTTCTATCTCCAAATAAATCATCTTTACAGGATGTTAAAACCAGGGGGCATGGAAGGGGATGTGTCTTTGAAGTCAAATCTGGATGAAGAACAGCAGGGGATGATGTACACTTGCGCAGTAGCCAGACTAAATATTTGTTAATGGTTAAATTACTATGTTAATCACTTATTTGTAATGATGTGAAGAAGCCCTCCTGATGACAGCAGTTGGTGGCAGCTGGGCTCTGGAGGAGTTTCATCACATTAATCTGCTGGTGATGGATGCAGTGACGCGTGTTGGACACTGCAAGCCACTACTGTGAGGAAAGGATGATTTTGGTGAGGACAGACTGGACAGACTGTTAATGATCTGTCTTGTCCTCCCTGTGGTTAAAGTCTGCAGAGAGCTGCTGGGTCTTACAGACGCTGAGCTCTCTAAAGGTCCTCCATGTCTACAGTATTCACATCACCATGGCTGACGTCATGTGCAGATACAGCCCACCACCTGATAAGCATCCAGGTATAATAAGGCAGATTTGGGCTTTGGGCAGATTTTGCAACTCACAAGGCAAACACATGCACATCTGTAGTTTCTATCAGTGCTGCTAGCATACTTCCAGGGATGGCAATCCTTATAACTACCACTTTGGTCAAGACTGAAATATCTCAACATTGCCATGAACTTTGTACAGCTATCCATGGCCCATACACAAGAATCCTACTAACTTTGGTGACCCCTGACTTTTCCTGTAGCGCCACCATTTTTTTTTCAGTCTTGACACTAGCATTGTGGTTTTATACTGAATATTGAAACATCAAGAAGCATTTTGGTTTGGCAGCGTGACTCTGATTATGTGACGATGAATACAAAAACATACTCATGCTCACAAACCCTCCAAAACTAGGCCCCTGGCGACCTCAGTGACCCGCTCCAACACCAAATGAAGCTCTAGTGAAAGTTCAGTCAGAAATATTTTTTATGCTCAGGCTATACGTTTCTCTCTCACCCTGCCATTCACTCTTTGCAGGCATGCTCACTCACTATCTCAAGGTGTCATTGTCTGTGTGGGTCAATTGAATCATAAGCTGATTCACAATCATCTTTCTTCGCCCTCAACCTCCTCATCACCACCTAGTCTTTACAGATTCATCAGCCTCATCTGCCTCAGCAGTCAGCAGCCTCCGAGTCAGCAGCCACTACCACCACTAGTGTGTGGACTCCATGGGGGGATTTATCCTGCTGCCCAGCAAGATGTCCCTCAATCACAAAATATCTTCCTCTGGTATCCAAGCACCAAAGACTTGTGTTAAATCTTAATCAGCACAAATCATCTGTTAATCTGTACACTCATCTTCTGTATCAAATATTATCTTTAGTTCACTCTTCTGTGTCTCCTGATTGAACTGATTTTATACACCCAATGACCACCACACTTCTTCCCACAGCCTCTGCTCTCCTAATGCCAACTTCCCGTCTCCATCACTCAAGACCAAGCTCCGGACCTGGGGCAACAGAGCCTTCTCCATTCCCCTCGCTCTGGAACTTTTTCCAAAAACATCTAAGACTGCACCAATCGGTTTCAGTTCAAATTACAAATCAAACGTCTGAGCTGCTTTAAATGTACGATTGTTGTGTGTTATATATTTTAAATGTGATGTGTCTTTATGATCATTGTAACTTGTGTTAAATTTGTTTGAGTATGAAAAGTGCTTTATTAATAAGACATATAAATATTTTTATTGTTTTATGGCTGTCCTGAATATCAGGACAGAATTTTTTGGGCTCAAGAGGTTCAGTAGTAATTAACAGAGAATAGTTGGAGCTCCAGCCAGATATTTGTTCAATGTGACTTTCCTAATTTTGTAAGTATATAAAGGGACAGCGTTTGTTGGGACTGTTAATGGCTCACTGTTGGATGATAGCCGCTGCTGCTGTGTTAGCTTGTGCCAACTGGGCTCCAGTTTTTTTCCTAGTATGGCAAAGTCACACTTTTGACTCACACTTCTTTCCCTTTGACTGGCTAGCATTCGTTGCCGCCGTATGTTGGGTTGGTTAGGTTTAGGCAAGAGGAGTGAGAATAGTTTAGTTAGGGTTAAAGTGAAAATATCCGGGAAAGCCAATCAGAGTAGAGTGGGTCATGCCTTCACCTTTCAAGGAAAATAAAAATTGCTAACCTGGGCAGACGTTGAACCAATCTCTGAACTCATCGGTAATCGGTCTGACACGGTACATGTGCAGATATCTGTTTATAGAGATTAATGTTGAACTGACTGTTCTCCAGGAGGTGAGTGGCTCCAGAGACGGTCCTTCAGTCAACCTGTGTAATGGCAGCAACAGAAAGTATGCTGGTACCATGGGGAGTTGAAACGCATCAGAGTAGTTGACTATTTGGGTCCAATCCTACATATTTAAATAGATAAATAAATGAAATTAAATGAAAAACAAACGTACAAAATTCACAGTAATCTAAACATTAATAGCTGGTAAAGTAAAGGGAGTTACATTTGCTTGTAGCAGCAATGATACACTGCTCCACATTGGACTATGCATATAGAATGATCATTATAGACTACCTGAGGTCAGAAATAGGTCGAAGTAATTTTTGATTAGATGTGAGTATAAAACAACTTCTGTGCCTGCCTGAACTACTGAAAAGCTCTGTTTGTAATCCCACAGCTGATAACAAAGTTAGATCTTCTGAATATCTTTTAATCAGAATTATTACCTGAAGCAGCTGTAACACATTACATTAATAATAAATGTTGACACTAGCTTTGATGCCAGCGTTTCTATCCTTCTGATGAGTGGAGCTGACAACAAAAATCATAATATATCCAAAATGCTACTGATGTGACAGCAGAGCCTGAGCAAACATTCAAGCCGCCATGCAAAAATTGGCTCCTGGCAAAACAGCTATATCATCCTCTCATTAGAGTTTGTCTGCGCTTTTACGACTCTCTGTCAGCGCTTCCATCATGGCTGCTGATGCATTTTTATCATTTGTGACAGACAGGGTTTCTGCTTGCAAAGGAAGCTTGTTTTTTTTGTTATTCCGCCTGACAGTTGTCCATGCTAGCATGTCCAATCAGAGCAAAATGACACTTTCTTTTCCCTTTGATTCACTATCTGTACACTCAAGTGTGTGCTCTCAGGAGGATTGCACTGCATGTGCAGTGTTCATCCTGCTAATGATCAGCTGTGCTGTTCCCTGAATCTCTGCCTGACATGAAATATATTTCATCATGACATTGATTGGACCCGATGTGTTCGATGCATGTAAGAAAGTAGCGATGAAACACCTCAGTAGCACCAAACACAGATAATATCACTTCAAGCTGGTTAGGCATGAAAAATCTAATAAAAACAGGTGATTATTAATTGACAGCCAAGTCAGAGAATTCTAAAGATGGGTATTAACATCGCACGCAGCCATTTTTCAGATTGTTTTGCTTTTTTTTTAAGCTTCACATCAATTTCACAATTCTTCAGTCCTGAGATTGACTTTTTGGGAACACCGCCTTTTGATGTGACAGCTGATAAGTTATGTGACACATCACCCTGCCACGGCGGGGCTTCAAACACTGTGAAGCATTCGCCTCTGTTTCTATTCTGATTCTTCACTCAAGCCTGTGCACACCTTTTCATCCGTCTCTGACTCAACTATTCAAGCCGTAAAAGAAGAAGAGCTAGACAACATCGCTGATTGAGCTTGAGCAACAACAAAAGAGAATAGATTCTAAGAAAAGACATTGCCCATTCGACTCAACAGACGTGGCTTTCTGTTGCCTGCATGGCTGATCTTTCTGCCTTTGTGTTCTTTTGTCTCTTCCTTGCTCTTCTTCTCTTTCACTCGCTTCTCTACCTGCTGTTTTTAATGGCTGGGTGGGGGGAGGGGGGGGGGGGGGGGGGGGGTGAGATAGACAGTGAAGAAAAGAAGGATGAGGAGGATGAGGATGGAGGGGAGAGAGAGGAGAGGAGAGGGGAGGGAGGGCTCCCATCTCCAGGCAAGGCTTTAATGAAGAGCCTTTGAAGTTTACTGTGATTGAGCAGCACCCGTGTCCTCTTCAAAAGGGACCAACATCTCTCCGAAGACATGCCGTCGTTTCCTCTCCCTTTCCGTCATCCATCTCTCCCTCTTGATTTCCCTCCCTTTGTCTCTGTCAATTCCATGTGAGATCTTCACCTCCTCTCTATCCTGAAACTGCCTCTTTTTACCACCACCCTCCCTATTCACCAACCCCCACCCTTCACCTCCTGTCCTCCTCTGTGATCAGGACATGGATCATGTCTCTACTTAACTAACCGTGGTGGTCCCATCCCGTTAGCTTCAGGACTTTGAAGCCTGTGACTGCAGGACGGTGAGGGATGTATGGAGAGAAGAAATGAGTGTGGGTGGTGTCGGTGGTGGTGCTTGCATGTGTGTATCGCCGTGGTTGCCTTGGTATGGTACATGTATCTACAGTATATGTATCAAAGAGACAAATTCAGAAACACATCAATGCCCTCAGCATTCAGGAAGAGATATGACTCTCTCCTCCCATCGTCCCCCGGCACCGATACTACTCTGTTATCGCAACAAAGTGGCTCCGTGGGCGATTTCGCCGCTGTCCACCCATCAATCCAACCCTCCTACGCTCTTCTTCTTCCTCCTCTCCTTCCTGCAGGTCATCTTCATCTCTTGCTTTCTCCTTTTCAGAGGCTCTCCATTTACCCCTCCTCCAGCTAATTGATCTATACTCCTCTGTGGTGGGCTCCTGCCATACACAATCTATGACTCCTGCCTGAAGCAATCTATTAAGGCCATGTGTTATCAAAAGGAATATATACTGTGCTGCACGTGGTTTGCATTTGAACTGAGAGGAAGTCAGCTTCAGACTGCAATACTTTCAGAGTGGGATGTAAACTATTACTACACTGAACAAAAATATAACACTTTTGTTTTTGCTCCCAATTCTCTCGAGTTTAAAGTAAAGATTTAAGACTTTTTTAAGGAAACAAAAGACTTATTTCTCTTTTGTTAAAATCCATGTTAGTGAGAACTTCTCTTTTCCAAGATAATCTATCCACCTGTGTTGTGTTATTGGATCATTATTATTGATTTATTACTATGAATGTAAGCAGGACTTTAATGTTATAGTTGGTTGAGGTGGAGCTAATTTTAACTCCATAACAATGCATCATGTTTGATAAACTGATCACATTTTGCATTTAAAGTAATCTGAAAAGTAACTAAAGCTGTTTGATAAATGAAGTAGAGTGAAACAATATTTCCCTCTGAAATGAGCATAAAATGGAAATACTCTAGTATAAGTACCTCAAAATTGCACTTGAGGAAATGTACTCCACTGGAAACACTGAATGTATTTCAAATCAAAATGTCAAAAGACACCTCCAGTTCGGCCTCATGCCATTAATTTAGAATGTGACTTTAGTTATACTTGCAGTCATGTGCTGTTGTGTTTGTAGGGGCCGAGGCTGGCATGCGTGAATTTAACTCTGGATTTCGTGGAGCGGACAAGAGGCCAGGGACGGTCAGCCAGCCACTGGCAAGCTTAGTCTGTGTGATTACAGCCCCCTTCTCATCCAGGCCGTGTTTGTGCGGCGTGGCCAGCGAGAGATTAATGGGTTGAAAGAAAACATTAGCGCAGCACCATGGTTCACGCTCACCTCTCTGCCTCTGCCTGCTTGAGCGTGCCGCCCTCACCCTTCTCTCCCCTCTCTTACTCCATCTCCTTTTTCAGTTCAAAAACCCCACATGAACTTGTCTTTTACTGTGAAGGAGATCTTTGAAGGACGTCTTAATCACAACCGCTGCGGGTCTCGCTGCTTAATATGAAGCTAATCCCGCTATTTGACATGGAATTTTGCATACATAGTCAAACTTATGCAACCAATAGTCAAATCAAAGCATTAAAGAATCTGCTTTGCATTTTAAAGAAAAATACAGCACAGTATTCAAGCTCTTTAGACTTGAGAATCTGTTATGACACCAGTTTGAGGTGTTATTTGGCTACAGTGTGTGTATCCGCCACCTTAAATGTCTCAGATCATGACACACCAGGTCAGTAATTCCCTAAATTGCGAAAATACAGCACAGGGAGTAAAAGACTGTCTTCAGGCTGGCTGAAGCAAACGATTTTTGTAATGCTTCTTTCTTTTTACATTCTCTCTCTTTTCTCTCAGCTGCTCACCGAGGCGGCTGTCTGAGGTTTTGAGTCCCGCCGTGCTGCCTCATGCCTGCAGAACAACTTTGATTGTTAACCCATAAATGATTCAATGAATCATATTTTTAGGCTGGAGCCATTTGAATGATGCATTTATCAAGTGAGCTGTTCAGTATGTGTCCATATTCGAGTCGGCATGCATTTACCAATGAGATTTAAACTTTAGGTGCTATGAAATGCCTTAAAATATTTATTTTTTACTGCCTTGGTTTTGTGGATATCTGATCCCTTAGAAGGCAGGGGGGCTTCAACAGGGGATTTAAACAGTAATACCGTCTATTATGTATTGGTCCCTGGTTGTTTTTGTTTAAAGTATAGTTAACAAAAGTCGACTGAGTATTTATTTGATTAGTGCAATATTGGTGTGGGAGGCACTAAAACTAGTTTGTAATATGGCCTTAACTCCAATTAGCACAAGGGCGTCCAGCACAGTGGCTGATGTTAGCTACTGTGTAGTCCCATTTGATACTAAATCTCTCTGTGTGTTACTCTGTGTTGTAGTTTGACACAAGGGGTCATGTACAAAGAGGCCCCTGAACATACTGCTGTGAGTTTTTAAATGCCTGGTCATTTTCTATCATCACAACTAGACCCATTAAAGAGAGCTAACTCTAGCTAGACTGCTATGTCATCACAACCGCATTTGCTATTGTCCCAGTGGAGATAGAGAAGCATGGATGCTTGCGATTAGTCCACAACTTAATTTCGTGCTATCAACCAATCAAACAAGCAAAACAAATGGGACCCTGCTTCATTACAGGGCCACTTATTGCTCTCTATGCTAACAACACTGATATCCTGATATTAGTGAAGCGGCAACAAGTGCAGCAACATTGCTGCTGGACTTCAGTTAAACTTTGGGAGTCAATGCAGTCAAAGGGGGGTAAAGCAACAGTGGAACTATGTCAAACTGTGGGACTGTCATGCACAAATCTGTACAAAATAGCCATTAGAATGTAAAGCTAGCTAGCTAGCTAGTTTGCTACCAAGACATCAGCATGCAACTGGCATTTATTCTTATTACATATATATATATATATGTTACATTAAAATCATGTTAAAGATAATGCAATGGTTAGGGTCATTTTAGAACCATTAGCAATGAATGAAAAAAATACATTTATGGATTTCTTTTTATTGCTTGTGCTGCTGTCTTGCTGATGCTTTTTGAAAACTCTCAGTTTGGAGTGTGCCTCTGAAACCTTTTCAGGTCCATGTAGCCCTCACACTTCACTATATCCCTCTATCCCACCAAGAATCAGGACACCCTACCCCTCTGCAAAATGTTTTTTTCCTGCCTCCAAGAAGTGCGAGGCCAATTTTTTATACTGGCTAAAGTGTTATAGCAACTGCTGGGTCTGTCACATGATGCCCTGTGGCCACAAAAGACTCTTCCCCACTGACTTACATGGCAAAAGACTCATCTGTAAATCAGTATCATCACCAAAATGACTTGTTTCACTATCAAGCTTTTATTAGCAGAGTGCTAAACCAGAAGTTGACTGTTTGGCTGCATTTGGCCGCTATAGGTCACCAATATGGGCCGCATTGCGGGGGAGTAGTGATGACCATTCACGGATCATCCGGGTAATTTTGTACGCAGCAGTTGAACCATTTTGGCTTCATGAGCCATTGAGAGGCTCTCTCCATTTATCGGTATGACCTACCCTACTCTCCCTCTGATTTGTGGTTAGATTTAGGCAAGAGGAGTGAGATTACGATTGTTTAAAACAAAAATAAAAAAATATAAAATACAGAGTATTGTATTAAATGTTCAAAAAATAACAGGAAAACTCAAATCTGACGCAATATTCAAAGGAATAATCTGCTCACAATAGATTCTCCCAAATGTTGAGAGTTGTAAAGGAACAGAAATGATCTCTAATGGCACATAACAAACACTATTTTGCCTCGTTAAAAATAAGGTGGGAAAATGCCTTGTATCAATGTGAGTGTGCTTCAGCCTTTAGCCTAGACCAGAAGTTTCTCTTTGAAAAACATCAGAGAAATGGACGGTTTATGAGAGGAAATCTACGGGGGGTTAGACGACTTGGGAAACACCATTTCTACAAAGCTCCACACAAAAGCACCAAATGATTGATCTGTTCCTTGTTTAGTTTCCCACCCTGCAGCCAGTATGTGGGCACTAATGTACCTGTCACCAGAACTATGGACCACACTGAAGTCAGACGTCAAAGAGACGACTTCCAGCACAAACAACACAATTACCTGCCTATCACACACACACATGCACACACTGCTGACATGTGCAGACCTGTAAGACAAAGTGAAGCCATTCAGTCATGTTTTATGGTGAATACATGTCTGTGTGAGAGGAAAAAAAAGGATTCATGATACAGATGGAGAAGTGAGTTTTCTTGTGTTAGAGCTTCACTCTGAGAGGCAGGTGTGACATCTGACATAAGCAGGGAATGGTCTCCATGTCAAAGGCTTCATGTTGCAATGAGAGATTGATGATAAGCGTAAGAGGGGCGGTCAGTGAACCCCTCCTGTCCAAACAGAGGGTTTTAGCTTCTTTGTGTCCTGATTCTTTCTGTCAGATTTTACCTGTGCCTCATTTCCTCATTTCCTGACTCATAGTGATCTAAGTTTAGGGTGTTTTCTAAATTTTTACCTGTTCCCAATGCAATACTTAATACTGGGTGCATGTGCATGCACTTCAGTGCTGCTTAACATCAGATGATGACTTGGAATACACTTTAAAGTAACATGGCATAACTGTAAGCCTCATTATATAATAAGAATTACAAAGCCTAAATGCTGTCAGCGATACAATCCTGAAGCTAAATGTGCAGTTAACAGCTTTTAGCCTGCTGTCATAATTCATGTTACTGGGTGAGAGTAAGTTTAAAAGAACAGTTCACCCCAAAATCAAACATTAATATTTAAAATGGCACTCAGCTTGTGGTGCTAAAAGTGCCAATAAAATACAGCGCGAGATGTAAACATTTATGGCATCCTCCTTGGCTGAGCTGTGACGTTAGCTAGCTCAGTGGTGCTAAGTGAGCTAGCAGTAGATGCACGCTTATGTCTGTGCGTTGATACGGTTTGTGGGTGTAGTATGGTAGAAGAAAAAAATCTGGAGTAACTGGGTCATGATTTGTGGAAGGAGACTTTGCTGTTGAGTGTTTCAAATTTATTTTTTGGCACTTTGAACACCACAAGCTGAGTGCAATCTAGTTCCATCATACTGACGAAAAGGCAGGCATCTCTATAGGTGATATCTCTAACACTCAACACTCATTTAGCTGCTGATAGACAGAATTGCAAATTGCTGGTTGTTAAAGTGTTTTTCCCCATTTTGTATTCTGTTTCAAAATTTCATTTTAATGATGTCTCCAACAGTTAGTTACTGCACAAGTTTGGGGCTCTCCTGGATGATATTAAAATCCTATAGGTTTATGTTATGACCTTTTCGACCTTTTTGGTCCTAATACTACGATACATCTGTGCCTCAGCTGCTGTGCAATGAAGGAAAGGCACAAATCAGAGCAGTAACAAATTCAGAACACTTCATTGTAGGAGTTGTGAACAAGTCGCAGGTTTTAGTTGCTGAAAAGTGACCAGTGTAATCTTTGGCTTTCATAACAGACTTCTGATGTTTCACAATGCATCATGGTGTAGTTTCACTTGGTCCCCAAAGTTTTTATGTACACTGGCTGGTATCTTTGACTTATCAAACAACCAGAGGTACATAGCTGCTGACCTTTTGCAGAGATGATTCAATCAGGAGTGTGTCATCATCCATTTGAGTTGTAGAAGTGCTCCACCTGTGAGTCAGATACTGTGATCTATAGAAAAAAAATGGGAAAAAAGGATTGGATTTTTACTTCCTGGCAGGTCAATTGTCCTGTTTTTGTCATTTAAACATCATCATTCCTTTCACATCAATTCTAACGTTTAACTAAGGCAAGAACATAAGTGTTCATGATAAGAGCAACCCAATCGCAAGAATAAATGTTGGAGTTGTATGTTTTGTAAACCATGGATATGTTATATTTGTATGCTGTTCTGTAGCAGATACGATACAACTTTGTTTCTCTATGTTTAAACAATGCTGTTATAGTGTGTGTTAGGTTTAATTACAAAAACCACTAGGTTATGGTTCGGATATGATCATGTTTTGAATTAGAATACCAAGTTCTGGTGAAACTATCCTGGCAGGACAGGCAGTGGTGTCTCTGTAAAAGAAACAAACAAAAAAAAGCTTATTGTTGCACTACCCAAGCAGGGAATGCAGCAATGCTTCAATAAAAACCACCACTTTTTGTGGCAATATGCCCGATGGCAACATGGCTGGTCATTAAAAAAAAGCGAGTCACTGCTGCTGGAAGCAGCTAAAAAACAGCAGGTTTTGTTGTTTGTTGGTCTCGAACACTGGTCTGCTGTTTGGCAGCTGTCTCGCCTAGGTGACGCATCATCCGCCAACCCCTCCAGCTCCCACTGACGTCAGCTCATGTAGTACATCACTTTAGAAATGTTGATGTGATACGTATGAAACGTATAAATGTAACACATCAGTGGTTTGCAGAGATGTACAGTGCCAACATTTCTCAAGTGCCAACTTGGCTGATAAAAGTATGGACTTCAAAATAAACAAAACCAAAACATATTTCTGGGGCTTCTTCAGATGACTTTAGCCTCCTATGAATGCACACAAGGTACTTGCTATACTATGATCATTGCTAGAAACACCTCTGAAGCTTAATAAGGTTCATCAGATGGATTCTTTGATAACCTTAGACTGAGAAAAGAAAAACCGACATGTTTAAGTAAAGAAGGAGCTGAGCAACGTCATCCAAGGAGCCACACACACAGTCGTACACTCATACCCACACATCCTATGCACACTCACAGGCCCTGCTGTTTTCCTGTTTTGACTTATTGCTTTGCGATGCACTTTTCACCTCCAAAACATCATGAAAAATAAATACGTCCACCTCTTGTGCAAGACTGAGACTGCTGATAATCCAGAGAGCTGAAGATGGGCTCTGCGAATATCTCCTCTCGTCGGAGTGTATTACTCCCTTTTCGCAACAATTACTTAGACGAGCAGCAGTGGTTGTACGCAATGACACATTTCATAAAGAAGAGGAATGAGAGTTGATTGTGCTCCTGGCTCCTCTATTGCTAGTTATTCAGATATGTCGGAGACTTCATACGTTCTTTAATGGCACTTTTCTGTGTTTTCAGGTGCTGAGCGCTTTTCTATTTATGATAATGCATTTCTGAGCTCCCCAGTTCTCTTATTACCCGAAGCTAGTGGTAACGACTGACTGTAAATCACATTTGTAGTGTGGGAAAGAGTGGGTGTTCGAATGTGAATAATCTTTTATTCCTCTACTTCCTTGAAAATATGAATTTTCTTTCTTTCATTTCATAGGAACATCGGATAATCTTCTAATGCTCTGCCTCTGTCTTTGTCTCTTCCCCTGCCACCCCACACTGCTTCACACAGCAGTAGTAAAATCAAGGCAGAATTACCAAGTCTAATACTCATCACATGCATCTATATTAGGATGCCAAGTTGTTCAAAGAAAAGATCAGTGCTGCGGAGACCTCTCTCTTGTGATGTCAGCCTCTTATTGGCAGTGGATTGTGCCGAATCGTTCAGAAGATAAAAGGCAATCAAATTCAGATTGTATCTGAGCAGTTGAATCACAGCATTGGAGACTTCATTTTTTTATCAGCTCATATTGTTTAAAGTATGCCACTGTAGATGGATAAAGAAAGTAATAATGTTGCATTATCTATTTGTGCCCGTATATAGAAAACATCTCCTATAAATACAAAACATGGACTGCCTGGTTTACCATAATCCTTCCAGCAGCAGTCTGAGCTGTCAGGGAGAGAGGAGCTACTGGTGTGATATCACAGCAGTGTGATTAATAATTTGGTGATTGCACTAGAACTGTTTCCTCACCAGCAATGTCCACAATTAATGTGAGAGCTCTCAAAAGGCAAGCCACGAAGACGGCTTTACATATTCCTCTTTTCATGTTTAAAGCTACTCTGAGCAATATTTTTATTGTAACAATGGATTAAACGAAGTAAATGTAAAAGGTGCTAAACCTTCAGAGAATTATCACCTGACTTTAGTTCCTCTCAGTTCTACAGAATGTTTTTACAGCTTTCAGTTCCTTGTTTTGGTTTTCCGGCCCACAGTTTTGCTGATTTGGTTCACTTGCTCTCATAGTGTTATTCTCAGCCAAAGAGGACAGCCGTTTCAGGCAAAAACCCTCCACTGTATGCTACCTGCCCCGCACCAAACAGCAAACAGACAAAGTTAGCGAATAGCAGCTCAAAGCAAGATATGAATTTCAGGAGTTGGAAGAAGACAAAACAGAAGGAAAAGAAGAGTGAATATTGAACTAAAATTGGCTTTAACATGACTCCAAAGGAATGCTAATGTTGCTAGCTTGACAGTTGACAGAAGCATGACAGTTTTTATGTCACTATATCATAACCTGTATAAAATAATGGACGTAACCAACGTGCACTCGCTCAATGGTTTGAAGCGTGTAGTCTGGCATTTTGACTGTCTCCATCTCGCATTTTTGGGGCCAGAGGTGATGAGAATTAGGTGACCATATTTTAACAAGAGGGTGGAGCTAACCCAAATGCTAACTGCTACCTTTATTAGTACAGTGCATTTACAGAATGGATGTATAAAGAGCAGGGCCCTGTTCATTTTTCCTGTCAGTTACTCAGTGGTACACGAAGCCAAAAAAGCTTAATCTCTGCTGTATGAAATGACCTAGATCTTCCACATGATGGGGCTCATAGAGCAAGCACAGTAAAAACTTTCAGCAAACGAGCAGCTAACTTCTGACGGCCAAGTGGCCAACTTCCAGTTTAGCGCTATGCTAACTTGTCTCTTGTAGATTTTCCAGATATTCCAAATATCCATCCATCTGCTTATCCGGGGCTGGGTCACAGGGGCAGCAGGCTGAGCAAAGCATCCCAGACATCCCTCTCCCCAGCAACGCTTTCCAGCTCCTCCTGGGGGACCCCAAGGCATTCCCAGGCCAGATGAGATATGTAATTCCTCCAGTGTGTTCTGGGTCTGGCCGAAACACCTCCAGCAGGAGGCGCCCAGGTGGCATCCTAATCAGATGTGCGAACCACCTCAACTGTATCGCGGATACAAGCGGCCGAAATGAGTTTCCTCGGTGAGGTGGCTGGTCTCAGCCTTAGTGGGCCTTAGTCTTAGTGATAGAGTAAGAAGCTCGGACATCCGGAGAGCAGCTGCTCCTTTGCTTCGAAAGGGATTCACATCTGACCAACATGTATAATTGTCTTCAAAGTCCAGCGCTTTTTCTGAAGGCTTGATTAACAGTCTACGGTTAACTCTGATAATGCTAATGCTAAATTTTGCTTGTGGCATAAAACTTGACGTAAAACAAAAGGTAATGTCATTCACCAGAAAATGAACATCTGACTTCTTAGTGGGTCATTTAGAGCAACCAAACACTAAACAAGTAAGGAAAGCTTTTGCTACCTCTATGCTCTGTGAATCAGGAATTACCCATGATTACCAACGTTGCTGCAGTGGTAGCGAGTGAGTTATATAAAAATGTACCCCTGTACAGTTGTCATAAATGTTGAAAAAAGCTACTGTATGTGTCAAAACTCTTTCATGTACCAGGCTGTAAACATGTTTATTTCTGCTGTAAGGTTGGGCATTTTAACATGGGGGGGGGGGGTCTATGGAGACTGACTCACTTTTAGAGCCAGCCTCTAGTGGCCATTTGAGAAACTGCTTTTTTGTGCACTTTGACATTGGCTTCCTTTTTTTGTTCACGTTCTAGACAGTCTGCTGCAGTAACACACAGGACAACGTACATCTATATTGTTTCCCAGTGTTGCATCTGAAGTGTAATACTTCATGGTTCTGTAGCGCAATGACTTTTCTGGACTCCACCTTCCTGACCATGTCCTCAAATGTTATGTTTGTGCCTAGTTACAGATTACAGTTTGTTTTCAGTCAAGAATTGCTAAAGTTGTTATGTTTGGACCTTGACTCCACCCTGAGCCATAGCACCAATCACCTCACCCTCACCCCACCAGCCTCACACCCATCTAACTATACCCTTCTTAGAGAAAATTGCATTTCTTGCAAGGGCACTTAGAGAAAACCACTCCCTTGTAAAGTTCTAGTGGTTGCATGCAACTGCTTATAAAAACAGACAGTGGCCTATTAGCACCAAATTAGGCTTTTACACAGTGTTATGAAATAGGAGGCCATACACCCATTTAGTTTTGGCATCCAGGCTGACATTTAGAGGCAGGTAAATGATGGTCACAGAACACAGTGGTGTTTGTACTGACATTTGTTTTTACTTATTTTCAGTCCTCTTCACCTTCATTTCTCCTCTCTCTGTGGCCATCTCCACAGTTTTAGATTAATTGATATTCATCTCCATTTACGGCCTTGCTTTTGCTCTTGACGCCAACCCTTGACTGGTCCAACTTATACACACGAGGACAACCTTGTCTGTGTGATATACTGTCAAACTGTGCTCACTGGCCTTCAAATAATGTGTTGATGTAAATCTGAATCCACAGGAAAAAAACTTCTCCAGATACAAAATTCAGTAATTTTATCTGCTATCATTATCTGCTAATATTTATCTGCTTTAATTTTTACCCTCCTACACTGCAAAACTCTTAATGTCATTAAGTCATTTTTGTCTATTTGGTTCCAAAGTCTAATCCACTTTAAAAAAAAATGTCTGAGTCCAGTCTGTTTCCAGTAAAAACACACTTACAAACATTTTCTCTAGTCAAGTAATGTTTCATTGGTTATAGCTCAGTTATTTGCCTTACTCTGTCTTTTTCTGGTTTATGTTAACATATTTTTAACTTTTGATTTGCATTAGAAACATATTCTTTCTTTGTATTAGCGAACTCTCGCTCTCTACTTTCACATAGATGATCAGTGATGATGATGAAAGTGCAGGGGTTTATTTTTGTTATCTTACCCCACTTATTCATTCACTTTTTAAAAAGGAAAACAATGAAAAAGTTATAATCCTTAAGATTTCAATCCTGAATGATTTGGGCTCAGTGATCTCATACCAGTCTACAGATCCCAGAATTTTGGGGGTGCTTCTATAAGTGAAATAAAATTAACTGTAACAGTGAATTACATGCTGCATCATTCCCTGTGTGTGTGACGGCAACTTAAATCCTCACTGCAATAGTGGACTCCACCACTAAAGGCCTTAACACACCAAGTCTATATTTTTCATATGCGGTTTTCTATTCTGCGCTCCCATAAAATTTTGCACAGAAATAGGGATGTTCCGATCAAGTCTTTTGCCCCTGATCTTGAGCCAAGTCATTTAATATTGAGTATCTTCCGATACAACACACTCTCACTCTGACCTTGTCACATATTGAAGTTTGGTCATGGACTTTCCACGTCCACATACGACGTGCAGGGTACCCTCAATGCATTGGTTGTTGACGTTCTGGGACACTGTGTCAAGTTCTGCCTGTTGCATGTATTGTCTTCTTTCAAGTTACACTTCCATTTTCACAGGAAATTTAACATGTACATACAGTCTCAAAATAAACGCACTACATCGGTACATGCCACAAATTGACGTTTTTCTCCTTCAACAACAACACACAGTTAAGTTTAGGCAACAAAAGCACGTGGTTAGGTTTAGGAAAAAAGAACAGGGTTTGGCTTTAGAGACTTACAGGATGTGAACACCGCTCTCTCAGGTCAAAGTCGGTGTTTGTTGACCCCATCCACCACCCCTCTGGCCCGCCCCACTCAGACTTTCGGCACCTTAACTTTCGTCCATGTCCTGTCACGTTTCCCCCTGACGCCGGTGGTTGCTGTTGAACTATAACAGCAACCAGCAGCGCATCATGCCAACGTTAAAGGATGCCCTTTTTTGTTGGTTTCTGACGCCGGAAGTCAGCCCCAGCCCTGGATTTCAACAACTTCGGAGTGAGACTGGGCTCGCCAATACCAAATCTCTATCTGATACTTCTACTTTCTTAGATAATGCAGCTGCACAGTGCACAGTGTACATTAAATTTGAACTTGAAAAGCTCTGCATTGCATGAAAGCCTCATGAGTAAAAACACCAGGGTGACAGCTGATGTTAAACAAAGGATCAGATCCCCTATATACAGTAGCTCAATATACCTGATCTTGATCAGTAAAAAAATGCCTTGATTGGCCCCTATCCTGATCTTTGAAATCATATCCCATCCCTGCACAGAAACCTTGCACACTGAATGTGATGTGTCTCATTTTCCTATTTGTCTCATGAGACAAACTGGAAAGACACATTTGTTCCCTTGCTTCTCTCCTTTGGTTGTGACATTTGGCACCACGGTTCCCTGACAGTGCTGAGCTGTACTCCCTCTCTGTCTCCAAATTGTCACTCGTCTGTCTGTGTGAGGTCCTAATCCGACATCCCTCTTCTTGTCATCAGTATTCACCTGAATATTACTATCTGACCTGTTCAAGTGTTATCTAACTTATGAATATAATACTGTGCGCCCTGTTGATCTCGTTTGTTGTGGATGTACGTGTCCCACAGGTTACGCCACATTTTCTTCACTGCTTCTCGGTGAAAAGGTATAAAACCAAAATTGTTCCGAATACTTTAATGACATGAAAGTTTCAGTGTCAGCTATGTAAACCTTGTTGCCACAAAGTGAGTTCAGTATTTATTTTGAAATGTGCAACAATGTCAGACAAAAATACAGACTTGAAGTGCAAATGAAAACCACGATATGGACAGCTAATTACTGAACGTAAATGCACTAAATGGCTTTTGCTGAAATAATGGCTACTACAAATATAACATCATTGATTTTATAACCATTTAAGGCTTATAACTTTAATTGCTCAATAACAGAAAAACACTACTTGATAAGATCTTTTATTTTTTGCAGCTCCTATTTTTTAACAAAACTAAAATAATACATAGCGATGTAAAGATATCTGCCTTCTCCTGGCTTTGGAAAAGTCTGTCACAGGTACTTTGATCTCTCAAACAAACACAACCTTCAACCTGTTTGCTTTCAAAGAGACCCCTGGTGTTAGAACACCAATAACAATGCACTTTAACCTTTATGTCATTATTAAAGCACAAACAAACCAGCAGGATCATAAAACAAACCAAAAAAGGAGGGCTGCATATTTATTAGTCCGCATACTTTGACTTTAGCTACAAGATGTACCTGCTCTATGTTCTCTCTTATCCAGACAACCATATGCATTCCAACCATCTATGTGAGGCTCACTGCTGAGAGACAGACCTCATATATACACACACAGATGAGGAGTGTGGTTCTATTGTTACCAGAGTGGGGAAAAGCTGCCCAGGGAGGAGAAAGGCGTCTTTGTTTCTCCTCTAGACAAGAGACGTGGGTGCGCCATCACTTGAAACAATCCTTGTCTGGGCTGCACACCCAACAAACCTTAATAAAGCTCTCAGGTTTTGTATTACATCCAATCAACATACCATAAGGGTGTGCTTCAGACACACTTATGTGGAGCGGAGGATGGAGGATGAGTCTGGGTGTCTGCTTTTAGTTTAAAAGGGAGATTCCACTCAAATTAATCCTCTTTCATCTGTGTCTTTGCGTCAGGGCTTCTTGTATAGAGAGTGAGATTACCATCTCAAGGAAAGTGCCATAAGCTCTATACTGTACATGCAATACACCTCCTACGGTAAATGCTGTAGCTTCATTTACTAGAAGAGAAGTGTGATAACGTTTTGTGGTAGAGGAGGCGTCAGGCTGAACACCGGTTTTCATGATCTACCAGCATACTTTCACATAAAGTACAGCTGTGTTTTCACATGGGGTAATAGGGAAGACTTCGAGTGTGTAATTGAGAAACGCTGATATTCATGACTGCATGCAAGGATGACGCACACATTAATCAAGATAAACACAGTGAGCGCTCACATGCACACGCACACACAAACATGTGATGCTTTATAGAGACACACTTAGATCTCTGTGGACTCTAAGCATTTTGTAATCACTGCTGTGTGACAGGCAGGGCTAGGGCAGCAGATTTGTGACATGTGTTATGTCACACAGAGACGCTTTCTAATGAGGACGGATGTGATCGCGCTTTGGATCAAATGGAAAGATACAAGACTAATGAAGTCTGACATCAGCAAAATCTAATCTGGGTGGTTATTTTTGGACCTTTCAGGTAACAACACAGGATGTCCTTAAAATCCCCTTTCCCAGTTTTCAGCGTTGCCCATCAATTATCATTAGTGTTATTAGCTGATTTTCCAATGTTGCTAAAGGGGAAAGAGTTCAGTGTGTATGATTTAGAGGGGATATACTGGCAGAAATGTAATATAATAAGTATATTTCTTTGGTGTATAATCACCAGAAAATATGAATCATTGTGTTTTCGTTACCTTAGAATGAGCCGTTACTGGAGAGCAGGTCCTTATGCACAGAGATCATCATGTTGCAGCGCGATAGCCCAACGGACAAACCAAACACTGATTCTAGATAGGGCCATTCGTGTTTTCCCGTCTGCTACCGTAGTTAGCCGCCTCTCTGCTAAGACAGCACTGGTAAAACACAGATTTTTCTTAACATAAAACTGCTTTATTCTGTGTTTTTCCTAGTTTAAATCGGCAAGTTCATTTGTTGTGAGGAGAAAGAGACTTCTGCAGACAATTCGGCTCCTGTTAACCTCCTGAGCATCGGAGGCCGTACTCACAAAGCTTCCTAGTGTTAAGAGTTGCTCCTGCTGACAAAATTCTACGAAAATTTCCCTTGAAGTCAAGACTAAGTCCTTGTAAAGATAAAAGTTATTCACAAAGCATCTTAGCCCTTAAAAGAGCTCCTCAGGTGACAAACTTTTAGAGGTAGGGAGGAGGACTTTAAGAGGCTTAAGAGTTTCTTAAGCAGATGAGAAAATGGCAGAGACACAAAGATTTAGGAGAAATATTCTCTAAACACTGGATGACAGCGAGTAAATAAATTACTACAGATAAGAGCATACAGGGATGATATTTGTGGTCGATCTCATTAGGGATATGCACACATTTCCCAACGCTAAAATGCTAGACCAGGACTCCTTACTAAATTTTTTCTTGGCTATGTTAGGAACTGTGTGTGAATACGGCCCCTGGATCTTAGCTTCTCAGAGAAAAAGTGAGCACACATGAACAGGTGCTGGGTGAGTGGGCTGTCTGTGAGGTAGGAGAAACACTGATTTGTGACATTTACCGATTTTAATCACCTGGTCCATGAGCGTTCAACAAAAACAGACTTCTGCGATTAATTCAGCTTCCATTAAAAACAATGAACACTGAAGAACTTCCAACAGGGAGAAGTTTCAGCTGGTTGCAATCTGCAGTCATCTATTCTAATCCACAATTGCCCATACATTAATGGATCCAGTTCAGTGTGTTGTTTTTTTTCTGGCAAACTTGTTAACAAATCTCCACTGCAGCTGCATTACAACTTGCTACCATAGCACAAAGTACTGCAATATCCTACACAACAATCTAAAATACTGTAGGAGTGTTTCAGTTTCCCTGAATCACAAAGCAAATGCTTCACACCTTTGCACTTGCTGTTAACAATTACCTAGGGGAAGTACATCAAACTGTATAGCAGCACAGATGAAAATCTTTGCTGACAGCAGCTGTAATAGACCATAATGCAGTGCAGCTATATAACATATGTGTTGTATTTGTAAGGAGGGAGCACAGTAAGCTGGCTTTACTTGTGTGTTCCATTGAATGCACTGAGTTCACGCTCAGCCTCTCGGGACTCTCAACAGTCAATTTAGGAAATGTGGCTGAATGTAACTTTAAGTAGAAGTAGATGAGGTGGGTTGAGGGAAGTTGGGTAGACCAGGAAACTTTAACTTGATCATATACAACCCAAAATAACTCCTATAACACACTAAGCATCTCAAATTGCAGTTACATTAAATAAGTGTACCTGAAGGTGTTTAGTCTAATAGTCTAATATGGTCACTGCAAAATGGTTGCCAGTTTAAATGTCCTCACTGTCTGGAGAAAGCCATTAGAAAGTTCTCTCCATAATTTAAACCCCAAAAAACAAGGCTGGATTACAAAGTGCAAGAAGGGCCTACATCTGATTTTTGCCAGCAGGCCCATAGTGGGTGCATCTAGTCATGAATAAAATCTGTAACTTTGAAAAGAAAAATAAAAATAAAGTACACAGTCAGAGTTCAGTTAGAGAAGTTGTTTCAGCTTGTTGTTATTGGCAGTGAAATTGCCATACAGGAACATATAGGGACATAAATAACAGCTGAAGTGATTAAATGAATTAGCATTTGAACTATATTGTCAGCCGACAGATGTGAAGCCACAAACCAAACAAAGGATGTACTAAATAAAGAGCAAATGTACTCATTATGTGTGTCACCACACTCCTCCATACAGATGGCAACCCTGCCCCCCAGTCATTTAGTTTATGGACTAATTTACAGCAGCAATATTTGAAATATTGAAGGAAATGTGATTATGCTGAAATAATGAGGAAAATTTAAGCAATTTAACAGATCTGTCAAGTTGCAAAAATGTTGATGCTGAACATGTCAGTTAAATGTTTAATCTGTCAATATATCTGATCTTGCAATTCTTTTTTTTCCCACCACATTTTTTATGGATGTGTTCAGGCACTCAGAGCTCTTGGTTAAGGTGAGGGAATGATCACAGTTTGGTATCTACAGTGCCTTGAGACCCACAGCCCAGGGGCCAGAAAATGTTGGCACTGCATGTTTATGCAAGCCACGAATACTTTACAAGTGCATGTTTCATATGTATCATATCAACGTTTCTGACGTGGCGTAGTATATGAGCTGACTTTGAATGGTGTGTCACCTTGGTGAGATGCCTGCAACAAAACCAGTTGTGAATTAGTGAGCCGTTGCTGTGTTTCCAGCTGCTTTTAGACATGAGAAGTGGTTGTTTTTTGCTGAGACATCGCTGCTTTTCCTGCTAGGATTGCTCCCCACCAACCAGGTATTTCAAACCAACACATGATCTATTCCTACCCATAATTAGGTAGGTTTGATGCCTAAACCTAACCACATGATAACTACAAAATTGCTGAAATGTTAAGTTTTAATGTATCTGCTACATAATAACGTTTCAATGTAACATAGTCAGTCGTGTTTATTATCATATAACCAATATCACCATCTTTCCCTAATCGTCAGCAAAGGGCAAACCAATCACCAGACAAGATATTGGCATTGTACGTTTTTGCAAACCATAGATATGTTACGTTTGTACATTTCATATGTAGCAGACATGTAGAAACGTAACGTTTCTTTGTTTCAATTTTCAACTTTTATGTTGTGACATCACTGTTGTTAATGTGTGGTTAGGTTTAGGCACATCAACTACTTGTTTTTGGTTAGGAAAACATAATGTTTTGGATTAAAATACCTAGTTTGGTTGCCACAAACATGGTTGGAAACGTCCTAATGTGTCATTAAAATACCAGCTTTTGTTGTTTGTTGGTCTCTAACAGTTGGTCTCTACTGTCTGAAGCTTGGCAGCCGTCTCCACCTGCTTATGGAAAAATTGATATGTTGACATGACATGTATTGAATCTAGCAATGTAACATATGATTTGCTAAAACGTCAACATTTTATTCTAGCGACTGGGCTGATCATACCAGACCGAGTTAGACTGTAGCAGCAAAACATGTGAGTGTGCTTCAGTGTGCAAGGGAACATTTTATTGCTCATCAATTCAATATTTCATTCATATGAGACAGATTGTGTCATTACCTCTCTCAGAGGATACACAGTCAGGCTGTATTGCCACCAAACAAAACACTAACCTTGACTTGCTCCAGTTGACGACACAGTGGTTGTACGAGGCAGCTGGTATTAAATGATGAATCAGGTCATTGCTAAGAAAGACCATGTGTACTCAGACATTTTAACTGGATAAATACAGGTTAGAGGTACTTTTTTTCCCCCATGTCAGCATGCTGCCTATCCATTCCAGCACTTACCACAAAAGTGTCTCTCTCTATAAAGACTTGTTTAAAGGCCCATGCCTTGCAGAAACATCTAGAGACCTTGCATATAGATTTCCTGTGCTTTAAAATATTTCTACATAGAAAAAATAAAAACTAAAAGCTTTACTGTGACATTTCAGAGTTGGTATGCTGACTACTGTCTTTCCCTTCCAATCCAAACATGCTACCTTCCTGCTGTTACTGTCCTCATTTAACTCTGCTGTTCACCATAGGAATGACAGTGTTGATAGCGCTTTGCTTAACAAGTTTTGCAAAAAGATGGAGGGAAAAAAAACAGGCTAATCTGGGCTCCTAGAAAAGATTGTGTTTAAGTGATTTCATGAAAGCAGCAGAAGCAAAGCATCATGGTTGCTCAGTGGGTTAAGGAGCAAACCGTGTATCTGCAATGTTAAATTCATTAAAAAATAAAGTGAAAAAGGCAGCTGGAGCCAAGAATAAAACAGATCCCATGAGGGTAGCTTTTTACCCATGCTGCTGCCAAAAAGAAGTGACGGGCGGACAGTCACGAAGTCAGTACTAACCAGTTCTAATTAAGGCATAACAAGACACTAAACGCAGACTTATACTGTCTTGTGACTCCAGTTATATATCATAAAAACATGTGAAACTTTGGGAGAATCTGCCTGCTGCTGTCTATAATTAGCCAACATTTAAGCTGTTTTATTGCATGCTTGTGATCCATTTCATGTCGTTAAAGGCTGGTGATGGTGCCATTGTTGAAAGTAAATGAATGTATTAATGCAGAGGCAGAAACATTGAGAACATGACTTATGTGTTATTTATTTAAGCAGCGAGTCAGTGACGCACTGAAGCAGCCAAAGGAACATGTAGTATTTCAGTCCTTACAAGAAGATGGAAAGATGTACTCGCTGTAGCAGCAGGATGCAGCTGATGCAGCACACATGCAGCATTCACACACACACACACACACACACACACACACCACACACACAATGTGCAGATGAACAATAAAAACACTCGAGCAAATATTCACACACACGCACACAACCTCTCATAACCCCTTGCCTGGCTCAATTCCACCCACACACGCACAGTTCTACAGCAGCAGGCGTGATTAGAGCAGGATGTATGTGGCTGAGCACAGCTGTGGTGAGCCTGCCAGTGGATGTGGTATATCAGTCTCTCAGCCCCGCTAAATGAAAACTAAATGAAAGGCTCTCAGATGGTGTGAGCGTTGCGTAAGGGAGGCACCGAGCAAGGTCCCGGGATAAGCTGATTACGTGGCAGACTCATATTCATTTCCACATCCCTTAAAGAGCCGAGCGGCGTGGCTTAGCAAGCCCCGTTCCTCTCTGCTCTCGCACCCAATCTGCTCCTCTCTTTGTTCCATATCTTCCTCTATTTCTTCTCTTTTTAACTCTTAGTGTGTGTGGTCAGTGTTTGTTTATGTGTGCTGCAAATTATCTCCCCTCACATGTCTCCCCTAACTGCAGGAGTCAACTGCAAAATCTGCTTTGGATAGCTGTGGCAAAAAGGCTAAAAAACATGTGCCACTAGCACAATACACACACGTGCTTGTGCATATATATTCACGCACACAAACATAAGCACAATGCTTCACATGACTTAGCCTAATGTAATGTACACACTAAGGCTGAGCAGCTGTGAAGGTGAAAGCGACATGACAGCTGAGGATGTTATCCAATTGTCAGCATATGTCCTGTGTGCCACGGCATGCCTGCTTGTGTGGCTAGTTCAACGGTAGCCGTGCTGTCAGGAGGTCAGAGTTGACATCGCAGGAGAAGACGTGGCAGTCTATGACAGTGTCAGAGCTCAAGGTGACTTGGAAGTTGTTGTTTTTCTCCACGTGACGAGGGAGAAGGAAGAGGGGCTGATGGGAGAGCGAGGCTGTGACTGGAAATGATCTTCAACAGGTGGTAACACTTCATCTGTCCTTTCCTCTCATTATGGGATATGCTTGTGTCAGTATGTGTTGCTGTGTGTGTGTGTGTGTGTGTGTGTGTGTGTGTGTGTGTGCGTAACACAGGGTCTGTTATTGTACAGCTAATCCTCCGCTGAGGCCACAGCGTGTAAACGGAACAACTGTGCTCACCATGTGACAGACTCACAGGACCAAGGAAACACCAGCGCTTCCTGGTTTACATTTAAATCACAGTGGATAGTTCAGAACAATGCCTCCATTTTGAGCACGAGAGGCAAACTTCTTGAGCAGTTGGTGCCACTGTGGGCAAGTAAAAATGTTCATATATGCACGGATTAGTCTTGCCATGTACATGCTCAAGCTGCTTGATAGTTAACAATACTCTGTCTTCATTTATCTCAGTCCCTTCAGCAACACTTCATATCTATAACAGAAAAGAGAGGCGCTTTCATCCCCACAGTATAACCCTCAGTTACCCCTAATGCCTACCATACACTGAAGACTTTGAAAAGACTCTTTAAAGACTAAAGTCTGACATCCTCTCACATCTAAAGACAATGTGAGTTTTTAGTCACACACCATAAGACTTTGCAAAGACTGGAGATCTTGCAGGGACGCTATTGCAAACTACAACTAGATAGTTTTTGAAGTTATTTCCCATCTTGCTTCTGGTGGAAAGTACTATACCAAACTCACTTTAGGAAATATGACATATTAGCAATTCCTTACTTGTCTGCATGAATGCATAACTCCAGAAACACCAGATTAAAGGCATCATATGTCGACAGTATTCTTAACAGTTCAGCATCTATATAATCCATAAAGATAAACTGTATTTGTGTAAAAACTTTCCATTTTGTATTTTGTCGCCTCAACTTGCTACCAGACTCTGTTGGTTAGCTTCACTGTTAAAGTGATAGGAGACCATGGGAATGAGCAATTGCTGGCTGGTGGATCAGGTACACACTGAATTAATTCCACAACTACACCAGTTTCTCCTCCTATTCCAGTACAAGACAACTGTGACTTGTTCATGTTCTTGCGCCATCCTGGAGTCCAAGAGCTCAGCTACTGGTTGCCTATGTTGTTTGGTGTAAGGCTGCCATAAATGGCTCTGCAATGCTCAACTTATTTAATCATTTCCTCCAGTTTTACAACTACATTATGGTACAGTGAGCAGGATGCTCTCAATACTGTAGTTCCTCTACAGCTGTAACCACACTGTATCCTGTGCAGGGTGAATGAACATAAAGATAATAATAGAACAGTGAGTGGGTATACATAAAGACATAACACACACAAAAATAAGCAGAATTTGCAAAAAATAATCAGAAATACATCAGTAGATGTGCAAAAGTTAATACAACACAATGAATTCTCCTGGCATGGGGACATCGAGTGCCATTTGTTTATTATATCAATTAATTGCTCAAGGTACAAAGCATAGGCGGTGAATTTATTATTTCTCAGGGGATGATGCACAGTTAGCCCGTGATAATTAAAAAAGTATAAAAGATATTGCAGGTGACAGGGACCAAAGAGATGGGGGTATTATATGACAGACCAAACAAAACAAATAAAAAATGTAATATGATTTCCCGATGGACGCTCACTGTTGCCTTTGGATCCCTTATATATCTCTTAGTTTACCAGAGGTGTTTTGTAAAGTTGTCCAGGAGGCATTTACTCAGTGCTTGTCTTTTAAATTTGCATTTGCTTATTTCTTTGATGGAAAAATCCAGTTTATTGTTACTAACCTTGTACCACCTAAAGTACCTGCTAAGATCTGCAACCATGGCAACAACACACAAACGTGCTAAAGTTGCCTGCACAACAGCCCATTAGCCTCTTTTTGCTATTGTTAAAGACAAATGCGAGTTGTCCATAAGCACTAAAGTTTGAGCAAACTAAAAAAAAAAAAATTCACACCAAGTGACACTGTTGTTGCCATGCAAACAGTTAAAGGAGTACACAAAATGACCAGTTGTATACCAGTTCATCATGCTGTGTTACCTTGAATTCATGAAGAAAACTTTGTTTTGTCGCATGCCTAAACATACAATCAACACATTGACTTATTGATTTACTGGGGACTGTATTCAATGACAACAAAACTACAATAAAAAACATCTGTTTATAAACTCTCACACAGCTTGTGCAGTATAATCCAAGTCTTGTTTAATCAGTCGTACTTCCCAAACACATGTATTTCCCCAAAAATCTTACTATTCAAAACTGAACTGAAAGTGAAACTTATCTAAGCTCTCTTCAAAGCCAGACTCCAATACTATGTTCTACTTCTTTTTTTAAGCTAAAATGTGTTTGGAAAGTAGTGATGTTATATTGTTTTGGTGGTGGTAAACGTGGTCCCCAATCAATCTATTCATCAATGTGTTCACTGTTTTCAGTGGAGGCGAACGAGAAAAACTAAGTTTTCTTCACAAACTCAAGTTAACATGACATGAGTATTTGATTTACCAGTGATAATTTTGTGGGTGATTCCTTCATGAACTTGGGTGGAGTGAGTGTTTTTAAGCTGTGAAAATGATTAACAACAAATGGTATAACCAATGGGATGCCCTGTGAATGAAAATCTCCACGTGCTTTTGATTAATGACTCATCTTGTTTGCATTACGTTGCACAATATTGCCTTATTTTATGCGATCACATGAAACAATCTTAGCTGGCTAGCTCACTGACTAATATACAGAGAGTAAGCTACACGACAGAGAGAGAGAGACAACAGAGGGAAAAGCCCTTTTTACTCAGAGATCGTGCTATAAGGCCGCTACAAAGTCCCTTCTTTGTGCCTCCTTTGCATTTTTACACAGGGCCAAACAACGGTGTGATTTTAGATGGCACCCAGGAATCACAGAATCAAAAGAGGCATGATAGGCGTGACATGTAAAACAACAGTGTCTGCCTCTTATTGGACATATAACATATTATGCGTCAGCAGTGCTTTATAAACAATAAAAATGGCATTACATGGCAATAACAATCATTGACTGTCCCTGTCTTATGGTGGCTGATCACGTCCTCTGCTAGTCCTTTGCTTGTACAGAGCTCCTGGGCCTCAATGTTTTTAATTTGTGGACATTTTTTGCCGTTGTTTTTCTTCTTTGAGTTAGTTGCTAACTGTACTTTTTAAGAAGAAGATATACTTTATTAATGCCGAAGGGGAAATATAATTTTTTTCACTCTGTTGTCATATACACACATGCCCGAAACACACACACACATGCACAATCAGGACCTACACATGTATTAAATGGAGAGATGTTAGCGCCCTGAGTAGTTGGGGGTTCAGTGCCTTGCTCAAGGGCACCGCTGCGGTGCCCAAGGAGGCAAACTGGCACCTCTTTAGCCACCAGTCCACGCTCCATCCTTGGTCCGTACAGGGACTTGAACAGGTGACCCTCAGGTTTCCAAGCCAAGTCCCTATGGACTGAGCTACAGCCGACCCCAAAATAAATCTCCTGCGTTGGGTTGCATGCGTTATACGTCAAAACGTCACACTCCTGTTATCCTGTTTATAGAGACTTCATCTCAGCGCTGTTACTACTAGCAACAGCCTCTCAAAAAGTCCCTGTAACAACACTACAACAAGGTCCTACAAGGCACAAAACATAACCATGCAGACTATCACTGACAAAACAACCCCGAAAGTGAGCACACCAGACATGTTGATAATATTTCCTCATTAGAGGAAAATTGTTTTGTTTAGCGGGCCAGGACTTTGTGGAAGTGCCTGTCAACACCAGCATAATTTCCCTGCAAAACTAAAACAAAACAATCTCTACTTCCTGTTAAAACAGAACATCCCTCTTTGAGAAACTTAGGGAAACTAGAAAATATAAAACTGGGAGTGCTACCATGCCCCTTTTAAAATTAATGTCTACATTTAATCTACAAGTTATTTGCATAATGTTTTTTCCTTTATTTTCTTTTCTTTGTTTACATAACTTGGTGAGTACAATATTATTATTAGCAATATGGATTATAGCCAAAACCAGGCTGTGCTAAACTGCAATTTCCTTTTTGGTGCTTGAAATCTTTTTCTGGTACACATTTTCACTATGTCTTCCCTGTGACTGACACTGTTGTGTATTTGCTGTTTGTTAGCTACCAGCCAGCCAGCCTATTACCAGAGCAGTGACCGCAGTGTCACAGTAACAGACCTTTATCCACACATACAGATTCACATTCCCACCAACCTCCTCTGTCTATTACCACTGCCCCGCTCTGTGCCATCTGTGTCCATAGCAACTGGACAAAATAAGTTACTTATTATAGGACAGGGGCTCAGCTGGCAGGTGGTTTTCAGTGAGATTTGTCATATCCTCTTCCAAACAGGTTGACAGCACATGAGGTGCAGGAAGTCAGAGGTTGACGAGGTCGTCAATTTTAGGAAATTAAGTTTTTTTTTAATTCTATTAAAGAACAATTTCGTTTCCTGATGCTCACTCCTAAGAGAACGCTTCTTTTTATGATGGTTGTCTAATTCTGTACAGACACCACATAGTGCCAACCACATATTTGACATGAATTTAAATATTTATGGTTTCGTGGTAACGCAGCGCTTGAGAAGTCTGCTGACCTATGGTGTATTCATGTGCTGCTTAGAGGTCCCAGAATTAGAGATATGATGACAGTTTGCTGTCAAATAGTGAGCACCCAATTAGAGGGTGTACGAAGGGGGAAGCCATCCACCTTGTTAACTGACCATCCCTCTCAATTCTCCATCCTCTACATCATCCCCACACCAATAACTGATAAACTAATGAGAATTATTACATTTTGACAAAGCATTTCTGTATTAACCTGTTCAGAACCAGGTTATGTTCCAAACACACACAAAAATTGTAAAATAAAGTTCAATTAAATTAAATTAAATTAAAGTAAATGCAATGAAATCAAATCAAATTAATCTAATCAGGATACTTAATTATGTGTGTGTGTGTGTGTGTGTGTGTGTGTAACAAGTGCCTTCACTGACCTTTTGTCAATAAAAATACATATTTATCTATTTTTCATGCTTAATCAACTAATATCAGTGAATAAAGTGATGCTTTAAAACACATTGCATGTGTATTTTGTATTGTATTTGTCATTACAACTCAAAATTTCCTTAATTTTCTAAGTATCTTCAAAAAACAGTATGTTGAAAACCTCCTGAGACAAATATTCTGCATACAAAATCAATAAAATTCATTATAAGTTGACTGTATCATTAGATAATCAAATCAGAACAGTATTTACACTGTAGCAAAAGACCTTTTGCCGTATTTTTTGACGTGTAAGTATTATAAAATCAAATGTTTACTGTTAACACAGTTTAAGTTTTTAAGTTTTAAAAAATATGTACTTCAAAAAAGATAAATGGACCAAAGTGTGCCTTGTGTTTCGTCCTCGCCTCATGGTCAGCATGTGTAGCACTTGTTTGGCAGCCAGGACACTCACAGACCAATCAAATGCATTAACTCATCTTGTGTGATGAATTTCAGACAGTTTAATGTATTCCAATAAGCACTGAGACTCAAGTGGGTGAGATACACACATAGCAGAGACAAGAGGACAGACAACAGTGGGAAGAATAGTTGAGTCAGAGAAAAGTAATTTCACATGGCGCGTTCTAAAGAGAGAAAGTAGCGGGCGAAAATGGAGCCTTAAATGAGAATGGACAGACTCTTACACGTCCATTCTTCCAACCGGCAGTTCAAAACCATTATGTCTCATCATATGTTCAGACACTGTGGAGATTATTAAAAGCACCTCCACAAAACAAAGCACAGGGTATCTTTTGAGCAAACATACCCGCTCAAATCCAAAATTAAGGTCCGTCCCCTCTGTTAAAGATTAACAAATGGCCAATGGCAAAAAATATAGTTTTTGATAAGCTAATTTCAGAAAATATAACTCAGGAGCCACAAAGAAATACTCTCAAGGCTGTGTGTTAAAAAGGTATTTCATTGCTGGAAAGATGTGTTCCAGCAGTGAAATAAAACAGACCATATTTCTGCTGGAAAGACCGTCTGATCACAAAACTAGGCTGTCCATGCAGTAAAAACATGCAAATAATTTTGACATTAGTGCTACATGACCAGGGAAACAGAGAAATCAGGCCTGTGGCATTCACTTTTGTCTAAAAGGGAGAAAACCTACAACAACCAGAGCACTCTGTGCCACACACCGGACCAACAAACACTCCCGCTGGTCGAGATTTAATGAGAGCCTGTCCCTTTTGACAGGAAAAACAATATGGCAGCCAGCTGGTAACGAATGATCTAGAACTGTAGGCTAAAATATGTTTTTGAAAGGTGAGAAATAGGCAACATGGTAACAGAATCTTGGTTCATATTTGATCACTGCTTGCCTAGTTTTATAGTTTGATCTCAGTATTTTCAGCTTCCGATATTTTTCTGAAGACATTTTGGGCACAAAATAGGAAATACAGTAAAAGAAGCTAGGTTCATATTTGATCAACACTGCCTACTTTTACTGTTTTATGTGAGTTTGGTCTGACTTTGAGAGGCAGGGGTTGGGGTTCTAGATCTATACTCTTCTCTTCTACACTTTTTGTGTCAGTCGTGGTGGCACTATGAAAATGTGGGAACAAATTCTGTTGTTTGAGCATCAGCCGGCAACAATGCCTGTGGGTGAGGCGATTTAAGATGGAAGATGAGCAGGGAGATCTGGGTGTTGGTAAGATGGAAGGAGGTTTACTGCAGATCATTTACACATACTACCCACATTGTTATGGTATTGGTATTGTTATGGAAAACTGGAAAAGTATCCGGTTGTGTGCTTATTTTTTTCACTGGAACAACTTTGGGTTACCGGTTTACACACTTGGGAGATGAAAAAAAAAAACATTTTTAAAACATCATAAAGAAATATTTCGCTGTCTCAAAAATACAAACACAAATACTAATCTCTGAACACCACTAGTTCTTACCTTGCATATTTTTGTGTGCTTTGTTCTGACTACATCAACTGAATGACACTTCAAATGGCCCCACACACTCCAAGAGAGTGAAGAGAGGAGGAGGAGGAGGGATGGTAGCAGCTGCGGGTGAAGATTGAGAGAGATAGCGTTGCAGATTGTCAAATTCCTCCCCTATCCCCCTCTCTGTCCTCTGAAGCACATCTGCTGGAAGGCCAGCAAGCCGGGACCTCAACAATGGAGGACATTCAGCGGCTCAGATAAACTCTTCTGCTCCCACCATAGCCGCTGTTATCTCAACACACTCCCTCACCTCCTCCTCCGCCTCCATGCTCCTGTACAGTACATTTACTCCTCTTGCTTCGTCTGTCCTCCAAATATCACCACCACCTCTGTATCGCCGCCGCTGTTCCCCCTCAACTCTTGATAAACTGCTGCCTGCTCTCCCCTTCACCACAGTCACCCCTGTTATCACCCTGCTGTTAAACTGCACCATGAGGGCATTACCAGATGTGACACGCTGCAGGAGCACTTTCTCTTCAATACTGCATTCATTTTTCGTCTCAGCATTTTTGTGTGTAGCCAATGTAACTGTCAGTGTTTCTGTCTTTCTTAGGTGATATAATAATATCATAAAAGTAATATTTTTCACTAAAAGCTCCACATGTTGGGGTATTTCTCTTCAACAATAGATTCAAAAGAAAGTATTCTGATATTAAAAAGCTCCTCCTTGTACTCACAGATCTCCTTGCATATTGTTTCCGAAAATTCTCTATAACCCTTCTGTTCATTACCTTCAATACCTATACACAAATTAAATGAAACAAAAACCCCCTTTACATGTTGCATTAAAATGCATTTTGGGCAGTTGCTTTGCAGTCGGAGAGTTCTTGACCAAATTACAACAGATGTAAATGCACCCAAAACACACTGAGAACGGATTCTGATCTGATTGGCCATAAACCACCTCCACAGGTGATCAGAGACGCATTGTGACCACATTAAACACATGTTTAAATGCAATTGCATTTTCACAGCATGATCTCATCCTTATTCATCATATTTTTTCCACTTGGGCAGAAGCCCTGGGCAACATTAAAATGACGCCTGGGGCAGCTTCTTGGGTTGTATGTTGATGCAGAAGGTGTAAAGGGTTCAGTGTTAAGGTTGAGGCAACAAAGCTACTTGGTTACGCCCTGTGTCTAACAAAGTGTTTTATTTTTCAGTTGAAAATGCCAGGTGCTCCTCAGGAAATGCCCGGGTGGGAGAAGCCGAAGTAACAGTGGTAATCGCAGCATTTTTACTCAAAGCTGAACATTTTTCAACTCTTGAGGCTCAGAGGAAAAAGCCAGACCGGCAGCACGGTGTTCTGGTCTCAGAAATAAACGCCTTGGTGGACACAACTCCCTACGGTCACATAAAAAACACTGACCCTGAATGGCACTAACACTTCAACCAACGCTGCTCTTGTTGGTGTCAAACAAAACTCACCCAGGGTAAATGTCCAGTGTATAATGGGCCTGCCTACCCTGAGCGGACTTTCTTGCTCTTTAAAATACATCTGTTGCTCTGAGCATCTGATAATGACGCCGATGAGTTTACATTGAAGCTAGTGGAAAGGCCAAATAGCGCTATGCAGAGTATTTCAATGCCCTGGGAGTGACACCAGGCTGATTTCCAATCCCCCTGTAACAACTACATGGGCAGAAATACATTATTGCTTGCAACTGTTCAATCCAGCGAGGTGGCAGCCATTGGCCGGTTAGCATGCTAAGCTACTAACAAGTAAGCAGTCAGAAAGCTGATGGGTATGCATATAAGTTCTCTGTCACTATCCTCTCCCACCAGTTTTGACTTTGTTTCCGCATCCAGATCATCCAGTGGTGGCACCATCCACAGTGGAAATAAAAGAGCATGAAAAAGCACTCTCCTCCAGTGTCAAAGGTGGCTTCATCCCCTGCTACCAAATGCCAGCAAAAGTCTGTACACGAGCGCAGCTTCATAGATGGACATGTGTAAACAAGAGGAGTGATGTTCAGTTGCTTGAACTGGACAGAGCAATTGAGTCTCAATCACATCTCAGTGTGGGCACTGAAGACACACAATAATATCAGGTGTGAATGTAATCAGGTTAAATCGCATCTAGACACAATGTTGATATGAGATGCATTTTAATGCAAGATGTAAAGGGGTGATAGTGCTCAGCTTGTGTAGACCGATAGACTAACAGCCTGTCACCAACAAACAACCCTTATAATGTTCCTCTTTCTTTCTCAAACTAAAACTCTGACCATAATTTGACCCTATTCATTCCATTACTGCCCAAAATTCCCTGCAACTAATCCTATTAATTGTTTCTTTGTCAGCAGTAAACACATTGAATTCACAGCTAAATGTTTACAGATGCTGGATATGGACTGTCACACAGCAGCAAGCTTTAGGACGCGGCCGCCGTATTTGCTCCGTTCTGATAGAGCAATTAAAAACAGCCAATCAGGGTGGTTGCAGCTTCATTACCAGAATGCTGGATTACATGTATCAGCGTCAAAACTGTAATAAGCCGAATCCTCCCCATAATGAGCACATTAATCCGCCTACCCCACCCGACTCCCCGCTCTGTGTTTGCAGTGATAAACCTGTAGAGACAGATATCAGACCCCCCACCACCTACTGCAATTAGAACAGGATGTTTCGTATAGATCACAAACTCCCTTTAAACACTTTTCCCGAGGCTTGACTTCTTTAACATTTAAATTAAGGCAAGAGACATAATCCTGCTGATAATCCTGCCTATAGGTTAACAGACACTTAATCCTGAGGTGTGAGTCAGTCTAGAGGGTGCAGGTTGTGGAAGCTGGGGGGGGTAGCAGGTACAGATGTATGGAGACCAAAGTGTGCCACTAAAATAATTATGGACTTGTTCAGTGTTTAACTGTTCAATGAATATGGTAAATTTCCATTTTGACCCCCAAAATATTCTACTTAGATGAAAATGTAAAAAGCATGTCAAAAAGCATTTTTATATTTACTTAAAAAAAATATAAAAAATGAAACAAATAATGGATTTCTATCACTTTTTCTTTTTTTTTTTTTTTTTTTACTTTTTTTTTTAATCTTTCAATGATAAATGAATCATTGAATTTTCAAATGTTAGGGCACCACTGACTCAAAAACAGATTTTAAAGACAGCAAATGATGTCAAAAACTCTTCAGCTTTGAATGCTACAAACACAGTCTGAGAGACAGTGGCGTGACACTTAAAAAAAAAAAAAAAAAGCGTCTTTGAGTGCCACAAACGTGGCAAACGATGTTGTTGTTTCTTGGTCTCGATCACCATCTCCTGGGTCAAAGTTCTGTGTTTGTTGGACCCCTCCATATTACATTCTACCTGGAGCGGTCTTTTAGTGCTTTTTCATCTACGTTCGTTGCTCTGAGTGTCTAATCATGACATGGATGAGTGACACCAGGCTGAGCCACACACCTCATTTAGTTATTAATTATTCAATCTAATTAATACTCAAAACTGCAAATAAGCAAAGTAGGAAAATTAATTGCGAGGTGGAAAATGACAGATCAATCTAAAACTACATGTAAAAACAAAAGTAAAAAGTTGAAAGCTCTTTCAATCATTAAGCACAATTAATTAACCAATTTACATCATTTTATTCCTGTTTTTTCTTTGTTAAATTACTAATTACTATTACTATTACCATGGTATCAATGCCAGAAGTCTTTATACAGTATGTGTTCAATAAAAAAAAAATTATTTTAGCAGAGATTGTGAAAGCAGGGATGAACATTTAAAAGTCTTTTTGTCAGACAGGCTGACAACAGATGGATAAGTTACACAGGTTTTTAAACTTCAAGTAATGCATCAACTAATGGTGATCCTAATAGATAAAAATACAAATAAACAAATCTAAACATACAGTGAAGTGAGAGAAAACATCCGCTACAAAACGGGTGTGCTTTTTTACCTTCTTACCAAGCACCTCTTTGTTCATATATACTGCATGGAGGTGGGTGTACTGTGACAAACGAAACACTTTGTTTACCCTCATTACAAGGTGGCACATCATTACCCGAAGTACGCCATTAACAGCATCCTCATATAACAGTGCGGAGGTACATTACACCAGTGGAGCACACTAGCATTCCTTTTTTAGACACAAGGCTGAGTGAAACACATAAACAAGATGCTTATTTCTGTTAATTATGATAAGTTCAATTGACGTCTCAATAATGCGTCACTACATTTGATAAAATCAGTAGCTATTACTGCACAAACCTTTTTTTATCTCTCAGAGAGAAAAGGTATTTAATCATAACTGCCAACAACACAGTTGTTTTGTGAAGAATCAGAGTAATGCAATTACTCTATTAGGCCCAACTGGCTTACAAAGACTTACCCTTGAACACGAGGACGGAGAGTGATGTTTCCTATTAGGACTGCTGTCGTCTCAGGGCCTATTATGCCGCTCCCATGACAACCTCAGGTTTACCCTGTAAATTAAAATCTGGTTTATGGCATGAATCAAGAGTATGTGTCACACAGAAGGAATAATGATGTGCACACTAAAGCAATGAAGCTTGTTTGGAACAAACTTACAAGCCAGTGCTATATGATTAGCAGTGGAAAGCTAAATGAATAATGAGGAAGCAGCCAACCGCCCACATTATAGCACGACTGCTAATAATACAATAAGATAAGGCACTGTTAGGGTGACGCATGTGATTCAGTCAGTTGTATGTAAGGACATGAAGTGTCAGGACATGTTGTGTCATTTTGAACTTTTCACAGATACATTGAATGTTAATGTTAATGCAGAGAAACTAAGTCATTTGGCCTCTAGGCAAAGACACCTACACCTAACTCCCACGCATTAGTTACAGCGGCTTTGCATGCTTCTTTTTCTGTGGTGTTTTATGGGTTTACCTCAACTCAAAAGTTCTGATGTTGGTTGAAGGTAAAAGGAGGCTCACAAGTCTAGTTTTCTTTCAGTTGACTTCCAGGGTTTTCCACACACTCACACTGTATTTGTGCTTGCCCGCCACAGCATCAGCATTTGTGGCCACGTATTGATTCTTTGTAAATAGTGTTCGATTACTCAGAGCACCACACACTCACAGCGCAGAGTGTACTCTGGACACAGACTGAGCACAGTGAAAGTAATACTTAACTATTCATTAGTTTGTATTGAAATAGAGCGCTCTATTTCTTAGAACACCAGCACTCTCATCTTAGTTTTGTCCAGTGTTTTACCAGCCTACTATAGATAAAACAGGTTGTGTTCCCATGGGTCTGGCACCAGGTCTAAAAGTTTGCTGTCACTTGCCTCTGCAGCAGCTGCTCCTCTAATCCACTGATCTGATCTGATCATATCCAAATGATACAATCACAAACTAATCGTCTGATCAATCCTGCAACTCAAACTCCACAAACTGCTGCTGAGGAAAAAGCCTTGAAGTTTTGAAGCCTTGAGTTTGACATTTTGCCCATTGTCATTTTGCTTTTTTGGAGCCAGAAGTGACCATATTTGGATGAGAGGTTTGAGCTGTGAAGAAGCGAGGGGTGGATCTGACTGACAAGCCAAGGACACAATCAGCAGACAACCTGTCAATCAATGCGGCGACACCAGGTGAGTTATATAAAAATGTACGCCCCTTGCAGCTGACATGAATGTTGAAGTTAGCTATAAATTCTAAAAACATTTTTTGAACAGGGCTGTAAACATGGTTATTTCTGCTGTTAAGTTGGCCATTTTAACATGAGGGTCTATATAGATTGACTGGCTTCTGGAGCCAGCCTCAAGTGGCCATTCAAGGAACTGCAGTTTTTCATACTTCCACAATGGCTTAATTTTTCCCCCCTAGACTTTTCCTCTTGGCTGTGGACTGACTGACAGACTAACTGACGCTGCCATCCATAGAGCTGCAGTGCTGCCCTGACAAAAAATGACTATGAAATCAGACTCCACAGATACCGAATATTAAAAGTTCATCCAAGGCCAGAGTATGTTTTGCTCAGAGCACATTTTCCCACAGCTAAATATTTGCATATGAGCACAACTCTTGGGAGATAACACTGCTGTGTGAACTGCAAAAATGGTCACATACGAAGTGCTTGTTAAAGTGTGTTATATCTCATACCTTCAAATCAAAGCTAGACCTGTTCGGCCCTGCGGTGCAAGAGCTGCTTCACCCTGAATATTCCTAGCAGGGGTCGTTGTGTAATGACAGCACCTTTCCTATAGAGACAGATCTAACGCTTCCCCTCCTTTAATCCTTTCATCCTCTCCTCTCCCCTGCTCATCCCACTCTGATCTTCCTTGCTTATCTTATTCAGGGAGGTCGATGAGCGATGGGGCCCTTTTGTGGAAAGGACGGATCTGAAGATAAAAGGCAAGTTTAAAATGCCGGTGACTCAGCCGAGGGTGCTGTCAAATAAATCGGGACAACACCTCTCTGGTCCCATCAGTCGCTACCTGCTTCATTTCGATTCCTGGTTCTTATGAGTGAGTGACCACTAACGAAGGTGTGATGTTTCTTTCCTCCCAACCCTCACAATGATTCATGTAGTTTAACTCCCTCCCTCTCTCTATCAGACATCCATCTGAGTTTTCTCTCTCAATCTCTCTCCTTTAATCAGCCCTTGGTGTGCTTATTTAGAGTAAGTGATTGCCTGTAATGTGCTCTGGCACTGAGAGGCCAGAGCCCGAGCCCTCATTGAAAACCATAGATCTTCTCCCTCTGCAATCGCTGGCTCTCTAGGTGTGAGTGATGATGTCCATATGCCCAGGCTTACCCCTATTCTCACCAGTAAGGGCTCTGTGTATTAGTCATGCCTGCACGCCATTATCACCATGTGTCAAGTGCACACCTGGTATGTGTCTGTGAGTGTGTGTGTCCAAATACAAGCCCGCTTACGTATGTGTGGTTGTGAGGGTTAGAGTGCCCAATTATGTATGTGTGCATGCATGCGTGTGTGTGTGTGTGTGTGCGCGCCCTGTTGCAGTTGCCTCACCACATCACTGCCTCACCTTCTTAGTCATGTTAGCTTTTTGCCACAGCTGCTCACTGGTTGTTTACAGCGACCTTGTCTGCACCTCTCAACTCACCTGAGCTGCACTTTCTGCCATGTGCAGAAAATGTATCTGTCTCAATGTCATAATACCAGATAACTTTTGCTGTGTATCTCTTACAATCCCATTTAAAATGTGTGTATTTTAAAATCTCCATGTATGAGACATAGTTGCTCTTGTCATTTAGTTTGAAGTAATTTGATTGGCGGTAGATTCTGTCGCTGTTTGCTTTACTGAAGGCCTCTTGATTGTTTTTGTCTCACCCTAATGATGGAAGAGGATTATCTAATCACCATCAGATGTGTGACGGGGGTGTGTCCTTTTAACATCACAGTGTCAGTCTGTTAAGGCTCAGACACACCAAACCGACATCTCGCCCAAGAAGTTGCACTTGAACACACCAAAAAGACCACAGCAAATGGCTAACTAACACATATGTTCTGCATTTGCGTGAGAGGATATACCAGCAAGCGGCAGTAGTCTGTACTCATCAATGAAAAAGGGAAACCAAGAGACCAACAGGAGAGATTCAACACTCTAGTTAGCCAGTTAGCACACTGACAACACAACCTGATGTTGAGAGAACAAATGATATTTACTGTGTGCTAGCAAACAATAACACAAACAATCACAAGCTGTTTCTGCTAAAAGGCTCAACAGCTAAATTTTTTTTTACCTAATATAACAAGTTTGCTTCAATCTCACACCCTCTGACTTTAGCAGTTTCTTTCTGAGATTCAACTGCCAATCAGAGCAAATATCTCTCTGACGGGCGCTGCTGGCGCCGATGCCAATTCCACCTGCTGAATCATCCGAAAAACAGCCGACAAGGGCCAAATAGTGCCAGTAGCGCTGGACGCACCACAAAAACCAGGGTGACAGATGGTCACAGATGGCTTGAAAATGTAAAATGTGTCACAATGTACCATTGTAAATGAAGCATTGTGGAACTACAAAGATGCTCCAGCTGACAAATCACATTCCAGATGTAAGGCAGCATGCTTGTTTGGTACAGACCCCAGCAAAAATCACATCATCATTTTTTTTCCCAGTAAAATGAAAAGCAAAAATCACTATTCACACTAATATTGCAACTCATTTTGCATTTGCAATGTGTCAAAAATAATCGCATTATGATTTTTTTTGGCCTGTTTTGCAGCCCTAGTGTGGAGCCAGAGTGACATTTTTTTCTACTTTCAAGTCTCCTTCCAATGATTAGCACCTCACTATAACCCTTGTTGTATGTTACATTCTTCATATTATAATAACATAAATACACACAGACAGTGAGGGCTGAGGGAAAGCATAGATTAGGCACTACACGTGCACACAAACACCCAGCCACCAGTTTATGAGATATGCCTCGTTAACACCAAAAAGTTGAATACAACAGCCCTGCAAAAAGTCTTAACCTAAATTTTTGGTGTGGAGAGGTGTTGATTAAACTTAATGATCATTCTGGGGGATGTAGTTTGTGCTGCTGCTGACATTTCTTGCATTATAATGTGAGGTGCTTCTAATATTTTGTCCATCCCATTTATATCAAGGTTGACATGAATGAATTTATTGCAGAGCGGTTGTATTAGACTGCATTAGTTTCAGCTAAGTGTACCTAATAAAATGACAACTTGGTGCGCTTTTAAGATAAAGGTGATACCAACACATAACTTTGAATCCTTTTGCAGTGATACTTCCCCCAAATCCGTTTTTTGAGTATCAAACACAAGTAGCGTCTTCAAAGAGAACCGTCGTCATCTCGGATAAATGTCAGTGGAAACTACTAAAACCACTCTGAGCTCCTGCAGTCCACTTCAATGTCTGTCTGTATCTGCTCCAAACAGATGTCAGTCCTCACATATGACCTTGTCAAACTAACGACCTTGCAGGTGCTTAGATATGTCCAGATTGCTTGCAGTCTGCTCTTCCATTGGTCAGAACTAAATCCAGCACTTTCGTAGGTTATAATGTATTTCAATAATTGGGGGTTGTTAAGCCTGTCATTCAAACTGCTTCTTTCTCACTAAACCCAAGACTCAATACAGACAGTTATCTGCTGTACCTCAAGTACAATTCGAAATATCTCATATTCATGTGTGAGATATGTGTTACAGCTGCACATGGACAAACACCCACACTGAATTTATAAACTGTGTAGTGACTTACAATGCAATACTGCATACAATAAGTAGACCTGCATATGTGGGAGGACATTTATGTTTTACAATACATGCCAGTATTTTTTCCAAGGATATATTACAAAATATAATGAAGGACAACTTGTTATATTCACATCTATACGGTAAATAAATGAAAATAAAAGTAATGAAACAGGCTGTTCTTACGCCTTGTTTGTACATTCACCAACAAAAGTAATGCATCAGCATGCGTATGTGACCCACGTAATCATGAAGGCTGCTATCACACTGACAGGAGTAAAGACGGAAGTAATATAAAGGGTAAAAGTCTGTGAAAGGAGGCAAGCAGATGTGGTGGACGGGTCAATCAAACACAAGACTTTCCCCCAGGAGACAGGTGTTTGTGTCCGGTGTGACACCAAGTGAAATTTGAGAGGTACATTAACATTAACATTTGTAACTTGACTTTGCTAAACCTAACCTACATAACTTTACGTTAAGTATGTAGCATGACTCTTACAGTATGTAACTTTACTGACCTAAATCTACGCTATGTCACTAGTCATTACGAATGTACCTTTATGTTAAGGACATAGCATGACGCCAAATCCTAATTCTTTTCCTAAACCTGACCTATGTAACTTTACTTACCTAAACCTAATTTACGTTACTCTGCATTAAGTATGTAACTTTACATTATGCAAGTAATGTGACAGCACCTAACCATGATTGTTTTCATAGACCTATCCAACTCTAATCTGTTGACCACTAATTCATTAGATATCATACAAACTTTTGTATGTACATTTTAGAAAGATATTGTGCAGACCAACGAATGAAGAAATGTTAAAAGTGGCAATCTGTCAATATATTATATATCAAATATAGACACACATCTTGTTATATACGATAATGGAGTTGAACTACTAACCCAGTCATTCTCAGCCCAGGGGTTTAGACTACCTCAATCACAAGATAAATCTCAAGGGGTGTGAGCTGATTAATAGGATATAAAATCAGAAAGAAATTCACTTATGCTACACAAAATGATTATTACTATTCTTATTTTCACACATTCCTTTAATGTTTTCTTTACTTCTTGTGACTTACTAACTACCTTTAGCTTTTTTGTAGATTAAAAATAGTCATATTCTGGTCATAACCCACACAACTAACGACAATGGGTCACAGCGGGACTTTTCAGCTCACAAGCCAAAATCGTTTGGAAGCAAAAGCACTATGAGCACGCAGTGTTCTTTAACATATGAGCATCTCTGTTATACATGTGCTTGAAGTAATGAGAGGAATATTTGGCGATGCAGTCTTTTTTTAAATGACATTTCTTGTAAATTTTTCCCTCTATAAAAAGGTTATGTAATTGCTAATATGTTCTGAGCTGTGCTATGGAACACTGATTTTAATTTGTCGATGTTAAACTCTTAAAAAAATAACAGTAACGCTGATAACGTTATACTTTATTGTTCGGGAGAAATATATATAATTAATTTACTTGCATGAGGTTAGAGTGCTGGCAGGGATTCAATGTGTTGCTCAGTGAGACTTCAGAGGGGAGGTTAATGTTGTCTAAATCACAACAAAACCCTGCTGCCTGTTATATTATAAACCTTCCTTTAGCTTCGTGACTGTAGACTAAAGTGACTGAATGGCTATGAACTTTTACTCAGAGCTGAAAAAGAGTGACTTTTTGACTTTCCCATAACCCGGTGTTGTCAGAGAATTTCAGCTTTAGCAGGAAGTGTATTGTCACTTTGTCCTATCTAAACAGTGCGTGAGTGTGTCACTGTCATGGGCCAAACTATTTCTTGCTCTCTGAGGGCTTTATACTCTGCTGCTTCAGACATCACAGGCCTTTGACACCCACTGCTGTGGCTCTATTTTGTCAGATGCTCCCAACAAGTAGCGCCGGAGTGGCAGTCTCCACACCGACACATGAAAAAGACGAACTTCTACTGAGGTGAACCAGACGGAGAAGGAGAGATGATGAGAGGAGCCAGGAGGGAGGGGGGGGGACACAAAGTGATAGAGACGAGGGAAAGGTTTTCAACGTACACAAGCGGGAAAATAACAAAGGAAGAAAGCATTAGGATAGAGGCTCACAAGCAGGAAGAGGATTGTATTAAATAATTCCCCCCTTGCCAACATTTCACAAAGCTTCCAGACTCAAATTACCTCGGCTGCTTTTTCAATTTCTTTGCGACAGCATAGCTTTACGTTATTGTTAATGTCCAGGCTCCTTTTCAGTGTGCTGTACATTTTTATTTTAAGACCTGTGCCTGCTGCACATAAACACAATGCAGGACACACACTCATGTACACACATGCAGGTAGTTGGTCTTGTATGCTGTGGTTATTAAAACCAGAGTTTGGTGGAAGGCCAACGAGTGGACAGTTATGGGATCAATCGGAGCACAGAATGGCATCTACAGGACTAATAAGCAGTCAAACACATGCACACACAAAGTCACACGGATATATACACACACACATCTGCACACACACTCAAAGAAATGTGAAATTTAAGCCAGCACCACCACACCCTGAAAATGTGCAGCACTATACTCCCTGCCAGAGACCGCATTTAATGAGACTGCAAGGGACCACTAGCTGAAAAGCGTCTACCTAGAGACAGCACACACACACACATACACGCACACACATTCATTAAGGGCATACATAATTCCTCCAATGGATAATTACTTGGGGTTGCATGCATATCACTATAGAAATGCTTGTGCACAGAGGAACTGCAAAGTATTCTGCTATAGAATTCTTACAGCAGGTGAGTACACACAGTGTAATACTATGATCCCTGAGCTAAATCATCTAAATAAGAACATGAGGCTGCAGTTGCGAACACAACAACCACATGTGCTTTATATTATTCTAAAGGGAAACAGCATCGTATGGTGGTAATCGCTTTTTGTGCAAGCTTTGAGTAAATATAACTTTGTAAACAAGAGACTCTGGTTCTACTTACATGTCAGTTTGTGTGTCTGTGTTATATCTTTGTAGTAAAATACATCACATGTTTATGCATGCACATGTATGTCCGTGCATATTAGAGCATTGTGTGAAAGTGGAGATGATGACAAAGTCGATTTAAGGGGTTGGTTCACCCAAACCACTTGAAACTATTTTCTACCGTGGAATCAGTTCCCATAAAAATGGATGTGTTTTGAATATAATTCAGAATAAAATGGAGACTGTTCATGTAAAGTTATACCACATACTAATTCTAAGAGTTCACACTGGGAATGTGAAAAAAAAAAACTGTACGTGGACCAATCAACAAGTGTGTCATTGTGCTGTTGATGTACACTATTCCCCCACAGTGCAATGCTCAGAGGAAAAGCAGGAGATGCTCACAGCAAAAACATTGTTTAACTGGTTGTGGATGGTGACACAGCTCCAAGAACACGAGTTTTGGGGTCTAGTTTTACACCCCACTCCAGCTGGTGGCATATGCACCTCTAGCTGGTTTGAGAAGGCAAAGAAGAGACAGAAGTAAGAAGAAGAAGGAAAAAAGAAGACAGAAGAAGAAGAGGAAGGAGGGTGGATCTGGAATTTTGTGTCTTTTTTTGGTCGTTTTGTGTTTCTTTGTGGTTGTTTTGCTCCTTTTCGTAGTCATTTTGTGTCTCTTTGCAGTTCCTTTGCATCTCTTTGTGGTCATTTTGGTCTCTTCTGGGTCAGTATGTGTTAATTTGAGTGACAGTCTACAGTGTATGGACACTGTGGGCCCCAGTGTCTGTGCCCAGTAGGCCTGCTCAGGAATCCTTCCATTAGTGTTCTTGTATACCAACTGCAACACCAGTATTCTATAAAGGTTACAGTATATTTAAAGTCGGCATGTAGTATTGAATTGTGACACAGATGCTGCTGTTGATTTTGGTAAAGGTCATTTTGACTGAAATAAAACTCCATTCAGCCTAACAGTGGTGGCTGAACTGCAGTGAGGGGTGGAGAGAAGGGATAAAGCAGGGTTCACGATAGAAAGATGGGTATTTGGGCTACAAAGCAAGGGGACGAGAAAGAGGATGTTAACTTAGTAGAGAGGAGGGAGAAAAAGTGGTACTGGCTATCTTGAGCTCTGTCTCATATACTCAGCTCTTCTTCTCTACAAAATAAGTTTAGCATCACTGTTGCCGAGTTGCGAAATTCTGGATTCCCATTTTACTGCCCAGCCATAAAACTACCATTACTGTCACGGACTTATCATTAAGAGTTCTTTTAAGCCTTTTCTACCTAATTTCCGTTCTTCGTGATCCGTCTTGCAACGTCTCGTCTTTGTCATTAACTCGTAACTCACCTGACATTAATTCCTCCTCCCCTCCCTTTCTCTCTCTCTGTCTTTATCCTGGGATTTAAATTCCAGCCCCTGAAGTCATCCTGAGGCGTGGGCACTCGGCCAGGACAGTGAGCAGTGTTTAAATCTGTCTATTCTCTTCCTGAAGAAGCCGTCCTCTGGATCTGCCCTACAGGCAGATGGAGAGCAACAGAGAGAGAGAGAAATTAACACGGCAGAGGGGTTTGGGGGGGTATGACAAATGGCAGTGAGTCAGGAAATGGCTTTGTATACAGCCAGCATTATTCATAAAGTGCTTAAATTGTTTGGGTCTTGAATATTCATATACCTGCAACTAAATCTGCAGCTTGGGAGCTTTTCAGAGGCGCTGAATGTATGGAGGACAGGACGCATTAGAGATGCTGAAATAAACAAAACATTGCTGCAAAACTGCTTCAAGTGAATGCATTTTCATGAGATCATTATAGATAAAGTGCCACTTAGTTAAGGATGCGTGCATGGTTTTTCTTACTCACACAGACACAGTGGCTAGGACTAAAGAAAACCTTTTCAATATGAAAACTCTGTAAAAAAGGTGGGGTTACAACCCAGATGGCAAAAAAAGAATAGGCTAATAACTTTGCAGTCACAATTTCTCCTCTCCCAAAGGATTTGATAATAGAGCGAGAGGTTCCAGGCAGTCACGGAAAACCTGAACCGATCTATAAATTAGCTTGCAGGTCCTGTGGTTGGCTGAGCCAGGGGGCTGACGGCACTGATTTGTGCCAATAAGTCTCGGGTCCGACAGGCTCTCTGCTGGTATCCGTGTCCTTTTTTCACCACATCGCTCTCTCATTTCCTGGCACTTTTTGTCATAATCCGTATTTTTTCTTCTCTCTCACTGTGTGTTTAATATTGTGGATTTTGGGTCTCTGCTGCTATTGTGGTTCATAGATGGCTCCTGCTGATATTTATCATCCTGTGGTCTCTGTTTCCACACTGTCTCTCTCTCTCTCTTCATTGCCTGCCTTGATGAATGGGTAGTCCACTGTAACCCGATCCCCGTCTCCTCACTGCATACCTGAGTAATAACATGTATATGGAGGAAATGTAGACAGGTCACTAAGGCTGTGACCTGCTGTCTGCCCGGGGTCGCGACCTCTGTGTGACTTCAACTTAAGATCTAAACATAACTCGCGGTGGCGTCTTGGGAAAAAAGAGGTTACTGGATTTGCTGTGGTACATCTTCAGACAGTCTGAGAGTGTCTGTAGTGTGTGGTATTTTTAACCATAATGCCCCAAAATAACTTACAAATCATTGCAACACGGAAGTTGGGCCTGACTACAAAAGCTGTTTGTGGCAACATCCTGAAACTTTTATGAGGCAAAAAATGTTTCACTCTTTGATGAAAATGGCCTTAATATCACATTTTATCATTTATTTTTCTTAGCATACACTAGAGGGATGATATCATTGTGTGGCTGACTGATCTGTCATCATATTAAATCACTGTGCTGACGGTCGTGCCTTTAAATAATTTCCCCTCAAATAACCCTGTCTTTAAAGACTGATAATGACTCACTAATGTCGTTTGGTTCTTCCTGTGCTGTGACTAATGATGACCCAGGCTCCGGGTGTCTCCTCGGCTCCAGCCAGTTTGAACTCTGACCTCTATGATATCATGGTTGACTCTGTGTCAGTACCAGCTGTTGGTATAAATATTCATTACTAATCATCTACAATGAAAGGATTTCGGTTCTTTTAGATCTTGAGAGACAGAGAGAGAGCAGACAGAGTGCTATTAATTTGGATTGCATCTGTCTTTGTGTTATGTCACTCAGCTTCTGTCACTTTCAAACCAACTTTACGCCAAAGTTAAATCTATTCAAAGGCATTCAGCCCATCAACCCAGCAGGGCTTCAGCGTAAAAGTAGATTTGACCTTACCTTTTTCCAGACTAGGACAAAGCGTCATTCCGCAAGACACTACAGTGACCAATTCAATAACAGCGACAGCAGATTCCACGTAGACTTATGTGTAAAAATTAGGCTTTGTTATTAATTAGTCTCGATTAATCGCATTTTTATCAAGTTTTAGCAAAGTTTTTCAATTCAGATGAAGTTTGGTTGACGACTGAATCAATGAACAGACATATACGTGAACTTAAACAACAAAAATGTTTACTTTTCATTTTGCCAAAGAGTTTGTTAATTTGTCAGACGTAGATTTACTTAATGAGGCTCCGAACCCCGTCATCTGGTCTATTGTGGGCCATAGTGTGGATACCCAAACCGAGCCTGAGGGGACCCGACCGGACCTGACAGGACCCAGTGGAACCTGACGGGTTGGGCCGGGTTTGGATGACAAATCAGAAATTTTGCTTTTTCCACACTTGACTTGCAGCTGTGTTGTGCTATGGCCTATTCAAGTGCAGGAGTTTGTTATTTACATGACAACGCCTGAACGCAACACATGCACTGCTCCAACTGAGTGTGTGTGCTGTGCTGCACTGCTGTGCATGCAGCGTGTTTGACTGTGAGTAACAGCAGCCTTTAGATGGTCATTTTCACACTGTACATGTGTGATCACGGTAAACAGACAAGCTGTAACCATGGTAACAATAACTGTCAGGTAACAAGCTGCGACAGGCTCGGGTCGGGTTCGCACTTAAAAATCAGAAAGGCTATCGGGTTCGAGCCGGGCTCGGTTATAACTGTTTCGGACTCGGGTCGGATTTGGTCAGGAAAATGTGGCCCAAGCTGCGCTCTATTGTGGGCTGGCTACACCGTTTGCCTGTACCAGGACTGTCGTAGCTAACGTTAGCTCTGGTGTTCATGCTCGCAGCAACATGTTCTGCATTGAGGTGATACCGTAGGCTTGAAGTGCTGCGGTGATAAGAAAACTCTTTGCTGCACAATTTGCACACAAACATGCTCTTATCCAAGCTGCCATCGGGAATTTCTTTTTAAAAACTTTCCACCCAACAAGCCAAGCAATTTGGTCTCGTCCTCCAGTGCTGTTCACCAAACTTTTTTTTGTGCGCTGATGTCACTTAATGTATCCTGTACATCTTCTTTGCGGCTGGCAAATGAACTTTAGGTGCATCAGTGTAACCGCAGTGCCAGAAATTAGGGAACTGAGAAAGGTGCGATTAAATGCGTTATTTTTTTAACGCGTTATTTTTCCTGTAATTAATTAATTTAAATTAACACGTCAAGGTCCCAGCCCTAGCAAAAATGTTTGTTGCTGTGATCATTTTCCAGAGTTGTACAGTGGTTTTGCCACAGAGACCATCAGATTCACAGATCACATGCTTACAGTAAAGGTGCTGTATGTAACTTTGGAAAAAGATAGTTGATTGTTGAGTCTCATTCCCAGGTCATCAAATACTTGACGACTATTTGACTGCGGGGTCATCGATAATTCTCAGTTCATCACGAGCGACCACTTAAGCATTGTCATTATTCCACTTGTAAAGGAGTAGTGTGTAAAATTTAGGGGGATTCAGTGAAATCTAACACTGAGGATTGCAGATTGTAACCAGCTGAAACTTCTCCTCATCAGAATTCCTACAGTTGTTTAGGAGGTTCTTACTGGGAGCCTAATTATTTGCGGAGGACTCTTTCGCTCCAAAACAAACAGACCACGAGTCTCATTTATAGAACAGTGCGATGGATCCATACAAAAAAATGTACGTACCCACAAAAGAAAAAATGGCGAGCGCCAAAAATTGCTTGACAATTTCTACCATCAGGCTTCCACCTCACCAATTTCCTGTCTCCAAACTGTTCGTAAGCATGGCTCAAAGTTTCTCCCCACAGGTCTGCTTTTATAGATCATGACTGGAAAGTGGTGTACACCTCTTTCAGACCTTGTTTTGTGTGTACGCAGTGTTATAAATGAGACTCAAGGTGATGAAACAGGTAAAACCACTAAACGAAACAGTGTCATGTTAGAATGTCAGTATTTTTCCAACGCTCTTCTTGCAGAAGGGCTACTAACCACAGTGGCAGATGCAAAAATGCAAATGGCCCGGTCTAGAGCCAGTGCTTGTTCTGGGCTACTGTAAAAACATTGCAGTGCAACATGGCAATCTCCGTAGATGAGGACCCGCTCCCTATGTAGATATAAACGTCTCAGTCCAGCGTAACCATAGCACAAAAATTCTTATTTTCAGGGGGCTACTCACTAAAGAAAACATATTTTTTATATTATATTCCATTTCGGCCAATATATCCCCCTAAATCCTACACACTAGACCTTTAATATAAAAATATTGATTAGTGCAGCTTTAACAATGTAGGTGCAACAGCTAAGAAAACACTCATATGAGTCATTTTTGGGGCAGTTTCTGGGTTGTTTGGAAAGGCACAGAAAAATGACCCATTTTGTTATTTAAATGCAAATGCACATCAAAGAAATGGGTGCAGGTCATGGCAGTGTCAAAACAAGTAGAACAAAGTCCTTAACTAATAGAAGATGTGTACAACCTATAGCCTTGTCCCTCTTTTCATTACGTAGCAGTAAAAATGTGCACTTACACACATCTACATTTTTAAATTACAAGTTCACAGTAACCTGAAACACAAGCCTGTTATCATCACTTCCTAGAACCACACGCATCTGACTCCAACTCCCCTCGCAGCATTTCTCTGCAGATCTTTCCATCAGCATTTTTACTGGAACACTCATTGACGTAATTGTCCACAACTGTCAAATTCAATTGATTCAATTTACAAGGACTTATTGGAGCACATAATAAAAACAGTGAAAACCATCATCATTACCAGCTTTTTACTCAACATTTATCCTTTCTCACCCCAGCTCTATTTAACAACCATGACGGTTTTATTACCATCCCTGTACTATAATAGGCCTCTCATTGTTAAGAAGCCATGTGGCCTTGGGCTAGAGGGGATGGTGGGCTGGTGTAAAGATGGATCTGGTCGATGTGTGCTGTTAATATAATCTTCTAACGTGTGTCTGTGAAAATGTCACAATGGCCTGGAGCTGCTCTGTGGGTTCTCAGCTTCACTTTGTACCTACAGGTAGGATCACTAGGCGTAATTCAAAACTATATTTTTTGGTATATATATAGTCACTCTGCCAGCTAGGGGCTGCAGTCTGTGTGTAAAATTTAATAAGATCATCAAGAAAATAAGTGGAATGCAATTTATTGGCAAATGTATCAAAGATTTTCTTTCATATCTTTGTGCTCTGTTGAAACATGTCATAATGGCTCTCTCCATAAGGCACATTCTCATACAGCATTGTGCTCCGAGCACTTTGCTATCCTTCAAAGCACTCAGCAGAGAAAAACTAGGGTACATGCTAGCTAAATGTGTCGCTGCCCTTGACAAAAAGGGAGACATTTGGAGCAGCCTTAGAGAATACAAGTATGACAACTCTTAATCGATCTGTATTTTTTTTCCTGCTAACTTGTGCAGTGAAGCAAACGCTCTGAATAGATCAGGTGACTTGTACTGAATAAAATGCATTCACCACCTTGTCCTCCCTGCAACGTTCACCTTTCTTTGAAGAGTTTTCTCAGGGTTAGGAGCACTTTTGGTCGACTGTCAACAGTCTGTTATGTCAAACTTATGACTTCTGGCAAAATGTCTTTTTCTCTTTTATTGTGTCTCAGTTTGACTGTTGTATCATTTTGCCTGTGGTGTCTACATTTTATATTTTACTGAGACATATTTCTACGATGAACGTGTGTTTCATGGAAATCCAATAGACAATAAAAAGACCTGAATTTGAAACTGTATAGTCCTGGCACTGGGGTCTCTGGGTGTAAGAGAAATATCAGATGCAGCCAAGTGTGCAGTCAGTGCCTCACGCAATGTCAAATGTTGGGGCGTGTTGCTGCTGTCCCATGAGACACCGGACAGCCAGCCCAGTACAGGACAACAGGTTTGAGAACACTGTGTGTGCGTGTAAGAGTAGATGGTTTGTGTGTGAGGTTGTGTGGGTTCAAGTGTGTGTGTAGTTTAAATAAAAAAAAAAACACATACAGAATCAATATTGTAAAGGCATGGCGTGGAATCTAAAGGACTTCCTCTGTTGTTGGCATGTATAAGATGAGTGATTCACCTGTAAGGTAACTTTTATATTAATATATGCTGCAGACACGGGAAATAAATTGGGGTAGCTGCTTCATTGCTAATATCAACACATGGTCAGAGCAGCTGCTGCATAGGTTATTTAGAATAAAAAAATAAAAAAAAGAGGAGTGAGTGTGCTAAAACAAAAACCCCACAGGAACAGATTGATTCATTTTGAAAAATATGATTATTCACTTTCTTGTTGAGAGTTAGCTGGGAAGATCAATACCAACCACATGCCTGTGGGTTAAGTACAGGAGTGGAAGCAGGATATGGTTAAGTTAGCTGGAAGCTGTTAAAAACCATCACTTCTAAAGCTAAATAATATCTGTACAAAACAAAAATGTAAAAACAATCAGACACATACTGTTTCCTGTGAAAAATTACAGTATGCAAAGACTGAACACTATGCCAGTCTAAATATCCCACTATGCAAAGCGGGCTTCAGTTTAAGTGTGGTATATATGAAGTGTAAGATTTCACTTTGCTAGCTGGACTATACTTTAAAATTATTTTTAACTTGCCATGAGAGCTGAATTTGGCACAGGTTACTATGGTTACCCATCAACAACTACAAGGAGGCTCTAAGGAGGTGACTTGGTAATCACAGCTCAGTGCGTCTAAAAACATACGTACCACTATTTATTCACACAGAAGTATGTTAACAATAGTACACATATTGTGCATGTAGTGCAGTGACTTCCTGAAGTCTTGCTGTCTGTTGCAAGGCAACCAATGGGTCTCCTCACCATGCATACCACACAGAAATTAACAGCATCAAACGTTTTTGCTTTCACTTGTGTTCACATGATGACATATGACATATCATGGTCTCAACTCTCAGCAGAAATGCATGTTTCCCAAAATGCCAATATTCCAAAGTTCTTCACATGTTCTTACCAAAATGTTGGGGGGATATAATTGTCCCTACTAATATGTGTATAAACTGAAACACATTATCCCCAGTCCTACACACAAAAACACTGGACAGAGTACGCCTGGTATTGATTCAGTAAGGGGAAGTGCATTGTACAAGCCAAGTAAGACAAATTAACTCAAACACGTCATGGTGCAACATTTTTTCGCAATGTCATAGACAGTACAGTACCCATATTCCATGCCTGATATTTCCAGCCAAGTCATCCTCTTTAAGACAAGTGGCCTTGTGAGTAATGTGTGTATACGACGTAGTGTGGCAAGGTTTGCCACTGGAAATAAGACTCTCCTGTGAGTGTGTGCATGGTTTAACGAAACTACAGCAGTCAGCAGAAAGTGTCTAAATAAGCTCAGGTTTGAGTATAACCACCGTGAAAATGAAGATTATGCCAGATTATCAAGGCCAGTTACCAGCTTTGAGCCAGGCCAAACCAGATTTCTCCTAACTTTGGTTTGGAGCCCCAGGACTAGAAAGGTAACATTCACACTAAGGTTAATCTACAATTGAAGTCTGTCTGATATAACATAATTAAAGGGTTCTTGGAAACACAGAGTTTATTATAGTAAGTGACATGCGGGCTCTGCATGACTAAGCCTTTTCAAATAGAGCTATTCATCTGGTAAAAAGCCCTGTGTTTTTTTATATCTCAATGTATATTGCAGAAAAAATTACATTCCAATGTCATTATTTTTCAGTATTGTGTAACCCCAGTAAAAAGCACTGACATCGATCCACTTGATTACATAAGGTACTCCCAAGAACCAATTACTCCATGCATAAAAATAAAGGACTTAAAAGTCACACTTTGATGATATTAAGTGCTAGTTTGTCTCCTTGATAACTTCATACTCTCCCTTTTAAAACAATCACATAGTTTAGCAGCTCCCATAGGTAAATCTGTTAACCAGACAGAGTCGAGTACAATTTGTGGGTGGTTATTCCCCATCTGATCGTTGTTATTTCAGGGCCGTCCTGATGTCAGACCGAATCACTGAATCCTCTTTGATCTAGGTTCTCTAAGGCAGCCCATATGGCTTAACATTCAGAGGGTATATTTACCTCTCTAAGTGAGGTGAAAAGTGTCCTCATTAATAACAGTGGATTGTTTTGTCTCTGAGCTGTCTGGTTGGCTGCTGGTTGCTGAAAACAGAGAAGTGCATCCACCAAGAATAGGCCGTGATAGGCTAGCGGTAGCACATTTAGCAGCACTGTTAATCTGAATATCAGACGCAAACATTCATCTTGCATAAGTAGCGCCATGAAAGCTGCTTATATTCTGAAAGAGACAGGGTGAGTGGGATTGAAATGAAAAAGGTGTGTTTGTGTGCGAGCACTCGTGTACATACATGTGTGCATGCGTGTTTGTTTGCATACGTGTCTAACATGCATATTATAATCCCTGTGCAGCTGAGGAGAGGGGAGATTTGTAGGATTGAGTTTCACCAGTTGAGCTTTGCAGACTAATAACTTCTGGTGAGTGAGGTAAATCACAGAGGGGTGACGGCTGTCAGGAAGGTGACACTCTGAACAGCACAAAGGGTCATGTAGGAGAGTCAAGAGGCCTGAGTGTCTGTCTCGGTTGTTTCATATATGATCACTGGTTTCTAATCATTGACCTGTAATGTATGCTCTATAATCCCCTCTGAAGCAGCAGAGAGCCTCCTGTCTAATCTTCCAGACCCATGACTCATCGACTTACCGCCTCACTACAAGGCAGCTTTCTATTATCAGATTTTTTTGTGTCCCAATGGGAAGCTTAATGCGTCTTATTTTGATTAAAGTGTATTTATATTTGTGCTGCATGAAGAGAATAGGAGATACTGAATCTATGAATTTCAATACAGAGAACTTCCCATTTGATCTGTTTGCTGCTGCCACATGCCACAGTGGGATGTAGGCTTACTGCAGCAGCAGGATTGGCTTATGAGTTCACCACATGGAGGGTATTGTCCTCAAGCCATACAATTGGCTTTTGTGTTTTCATTATGCTAATACGAGGTGGTCTTAAGGGGGTATGTGTCGAGTCTGAGTGTGTTCTCAAAGTTTTGGGAATGAAAAGGGACACAACACAGGAAACACGGGATCCTAAAACTGAGTAAATTCCCAATGAATAAAATGGAATACAACCAAAGTCTCATTATGCTCAGTACTTTTGCTAATACACTGGACTCGTGCATTCCAATGAGTTTCCCTGGCGTGCCACCATCCGTGTGTGAGACTGTTTATGTGGAAATGTTTTCAGTAGCAAGGTATTACCAAAAATGCATGTGTCTGTGCATTTAAAACTCTGGGTGAAGTATTCCTTTAAATAATGAGCATGTTTCATAATGTGTAGTCAGCTTGGATTCACAGCAGTTACAATAAATCAGGGTAAAAATACACGTCAAAACACATCCAAAAAATATTGCCAGGTCTCCACCATTGATCTTTATGCTCGGTATGTTCCAAACAACTGCTGCTCCTCCGTTAAATCGAGTCAAACTACACAACATCCGGCAAAGCTTCAAAGCTATGAAGAGGCAATCTTGAACAATGAAGGAAGTGTTTCTAGCTCAGCTTTATGGGACATTAAAAACAGCAGTGCAGAAACAGATAATGCAGCAGGAGTGCTTTGAGCCAGAAACATGTTGGTCTGACAATAAAGTCGTTCTTTATATAACAAGGTGTTGCTGAAGTTTTGACCTCTTCAGACTATTTCACCTCTCCATGACAACAAAAGTAGGCAAAGTTGTGCCAGGAGTCCCTTCTCTGCTCAAAGTTTTCTACAGAGGTCTTTATTTTTTCTTTTCTGTGACGTTGGTTACCATTCAAATACACTGAAACTGTATTAACTGTGATGGAGCTACAAGCTTTCAATGCAGTAAGGTTGCTGGCCGAACAGCAACAGTGAGCTGAGAGATGCTTTGGCATAGCGCAACAACATGAGTCATTGGTTTAATTAAAGGTACTGATTTTTAAGGTTTCTGTTATTCTACAGTACTGTTGTTTGTTAACTTTTGTGTCTAGCTTTATTATGAAATCACTCAATCAAATGCTTAAGACCTACGGGTTTGATACTAAAACAGTAGATTCTCATGTAGATGGCTGCAGACGACATAACCACTATCTTGTAATGTGAGTTGGCACACGTTGCATGGGTTGCAAGTCTGGCTTGCAAAGATTTGGGGGATTTGAGGTGTTCAGATAGAAGATTAAGATGTTGTTCAAGTGAGTACTTTGTGTGTCTGTATGTGTGTGTGTGTGTGTGTGTGTGTGTGTGTGTGTTTGTGTGTGCTGTCACAGTACACTGGCCCTGAAAAGGAGGGTGTCTGTTACAGTGTACCTGTCAAGAAAAAAAACAGAACTCCAGACACAACATGTCTGCTTCCAGCACCCTTGCACGACCCAGTGCACAGTGAGGGGCAGGTGGGTGTGTATGTGGGGCAAGTAGTCTGACTCTGTACTGTCACTTTGTATGTGTGTGTGTGTGTGTGTGTGTGTGTGTGTGTGTGTGTGCTCAAAAATGGGGCTTTTTTAGAGTCCCCTGGGTACCCATTGGTTTCCTTTGTCTGATCCCTCAGACCCCATGGGAGCTCAGAGGCTTTAGAGTTTAACAAAACTTCCTACAAACACATACACACTAACTTGTACAGTATTGCTGTACAGATCTGCCATATGCCTCTTCCTCCTATCGACATCACAAAAGAGATCCCAAGGGGCCTATGTCAGCCTCCCTATTCATTCACTCCATGTCTGACATCGATAAAATGACCTGCAGCCTCTCAAACACACCTCTGTGTCGCTTTCAATTTCCTGCCCGCCTACTGATATGGCGCAGACGAGAAGGAGTACTATATGAAGACCTATGTGCTCTGTGGCTCACAAAATACTGGAAGTGAAAGCAACTGATTCAAGATCACATCATGTGTTCATAGTTAATTTGTTTACTAAGTTATTATTGTTCATCAATGGATAGATTGTAAATAAAGAACAGAGTAAACCACGGGCTCTAGTTAATCTCTAGTACAAACAAATACTGTATATTTTCAGAGACAAAAACACAATTTTAAAGTGAATTTTGTATTTGAAAATACCTTTAAACAGTGTATTAAACCACATACATAGCTGGAAGCACATACCAGGACCCTGAAATAAATGAGTAAACACAAATTTTCAGGCAGGAAGAACATCATTAATGGGTAAACAGAACAGGTAACACAGCACAGACAGAGCATCTGAACTGCTGAAATGAGAAAGTGCCTGCTGAGGCCATCGCAAACCTCACAGAACACATTTGGACCCGGAGATCATGAGTTAACATGAAGCCTGAAAGATAACAGGCTGAGAGCCCAAAACTGATTTCTGCTGGCACTGCGGATGGTTGCCTTAAGGCTAAAGCCTTAGTAGGCTGACACTGTTGTTTGGGGATAGGCTAGCAGCAGAAAATTCACATATCAAGCACCAAGTAGCTGGTGGCAGCAACAGGTAGCAACCACAGACTTTAAAAATAGCAACAGAGGCAGTAGGCTACTCTACAGAGATGACAGCTGGAAACCAGCTGATGGAGATACAACTAGGAATATGTTCTCAGATACTAACCTTATTAAGCAGCTTAGGCATTGGCAATGGAAAAACCAATCTACATTAACTACACTTTCTTTTACCTAGGTGAGTAAGTGGCTCAAAACACCCCTTTAGCATTATTGTTAGCTCTGTTAGCATAAGTATAGTATAGTATAAGCATAGTATAACGAGGGTCCTACCATTTAAAATGAGGCATTCACAACTTTGTAAGTGCACAGATAGTTTATTAAAATTACTGTTTACAAAGACAGTACTTTGAGGTAGTTTTCCAGTCGCCACCATTTTGAATTTAAGTCAAAACAAGTCGATTGCTGAACCATCTTGACTCCTCCTCTTGTCTTCTCCTCTCCTCAAAAGCTGTCGTCCAAGCTTGTGCACTACACACATCCCGGTCACCCCTTGTTCACGTGTACAGCCAATGGTCAGCCCTCTCCTGTCAACAACACCTGAGATTAGCGTTCAGCAATTGACTTGTTTTGACATAAATTCAAAATGGCTTCGACCTGGAGACATGCCCTAAGTGCTAGCGGCATTAGCCTTTTGGAGGAATTGGCTAAAAACAGCCTAGTTTAGAATGCATCGTGTCAGCGCGGTTTTGTACCCAATGCAAGATTCGAACTTGTGATCATGTACAATATATTCCAAGTCCATTTCACACTGGAATTCCCCTGTAGTGGTACTGGTATTGTACAGGGAGTGAGGAAGTTAGATTGTGTAAATCCCTGATGCGGGCAGAGCATTTAAAGGCAAGATTGGTTGAATTGTGTGACGTTCAAAACACAACTATGATTATTGGGAGTGCCCCAGGGATGATGTTTTTCTGTAGGCTGATGTGGAAGTTAGTGTCGCCCTGGTTCCCTCGTCAAAAAGCCTTTGGGATTTTTCAGTTGGATTTTGGGTTATTGCAAAAAATAATCTCTGTGGCAAACAAATATTTATGATACTTACACATTTTGTTCAGCAAACAAATGAACGCCACTTTCATGACGACATGCAATCGCCAGAAGTAAAAAAGCTCATTTTAGGCTATAAACAAACTACACTTCAGTCACCTAACCTAATGTCACGGCCATAACAAGTCTATAAAGCTGTGTTCGGCGTGGCTCAGCATAATGACGTTCTGTGGTCTCATTTAACCACTTGTTAGCAACCGCCGTTTTTTAAGACACATAGAAGCTTCAAAGTTTATGTGTGGGGTATTTACTGATGAATTATATGTCATAGAACAGAATGTGACTGTCTCTTGAGCTTGTGTTAAACCACAGACCTTATATCAGTCATCTAACCAAAAACCCATTAAAAAAAATCCATTCAATTTGAGACGAGGAAACCGTAAGCAGTAAAATATAAACTCATTTCCAGGTTTTAGGACTCATTCCTGGGGCACTTTATTAAGTGAATAAAAACAAACCCTCTGCCCCTTATGCCTTACCTTGTGCCCAGACTATGTGCTGTTTACCTAGCAAAAGTGGAGGAGTACCCTTCCTAAATGCACTTGCACCATTCACTTTGGAAAATGTGATTGTTAAACAGGCCTCTATGTTTTCTTGTTTGTAATGGATCACTACATTCAGTATATTCCTTTTTAAGTGCCATAACACTGCACACATTCCGCATGAGCTGGTTTTGAATCTGTCTCTTTAAACGTTAGGAGGGAAAATTATTATGACTGACAGTCGCTTGCAACGCTCACATGATAGAGAGCTGAGATGCCTGCGTCTGGCATTTTCCACGCTGGGCTGACAGAGCGAGTATGTTGGTTTTAGCAGCTTTTTCTTCCGTTTGATCAAAAGCCACCGGTGAGAACAGATGGAAAGAGAGAGGAGGAAGAGAGAGGGAAGGAGACAGAGAGAGGGAAAAAAACAAGACTGCAGTAATATTTTGAGAGCTGTGGTGATCTAATAAGTGGTGAAAAGGTGTAATAAATCAGCATAAATAGACCGCAATTTGTTGGGATTCATGCAGGTAAGCAGAGAGAAGCTCTGCTGCAGCTTGTCCTGACAGGGCTGCACACTGAGGGCTGAGCTCAGTTTGGCAGGTGCACTTAAGACACACACAGAGAGCTAAATAATAGTGAAAAGTGTCTCCTTTTTTTGAGGGCACAGCTAAAATTCATAACAGGAATCCTATTATGTTATCAGCGTTGTATAACGTCCACGACAGCATTCCTGTGACAGGTGGGTAATCTCACGAAAAGTGTTTTGACAGTCCATCAAACCACAAACGCCGGCTGGAGTCTGATCCTTTCAGCTTCATTTTGAATGTCTTTCTGTTTTGATTTTAATCTGTTATATGAAAGCCCCCACCGCCACCACACATAAACACCCAAACGCACAAGCACCCATCATTCAAGCACACATAAAACACCCTCATATCCCCACTGCTGCATGCTCTGCCTCCGTCTTCCTTTCCCTCCCACCAGATTGTATTGCCATCCTCACCTGGCAGGGCCACATCATGATCTCCTCTCAGTATTTGTCCATCTCCTCGTGAAGTAATCACCTCAGCTCTGCTGTTGCAAACTCTGCTGTCAGATGAATGATACAGGGGCAGTAAGAAGAAAAATCCACCGTGGCTTCATTATCCTACAACTGAAGAAGAAGCCTTTCACCTCTACTGTTTTAGGCTCTGGATTTCACTCTTTGGGGAAATAGGGAAATGTATCTCTTTGATTTTTCGAAAAAGTAAAACTTAAAAAACAAAAATGGATTCTTGATGTTATTGGGCTGCAGTTTCTCTACCAAAATTGCTGCAGGACTGTAAAGCACAAGGGATGTAGAGATGCATCAACACAAGTTTTCTCCAGATACAGTCCACTCAGAGTGTTTTTTTTTTTTTACTGTTGGTAACGCCTTGTAACATCAGTCCTCCTATTCCAAGCCACATTCTTATCCAGCTTTGTTAAACACCAAATTAAATCAAATTTGACCTAATCTAACGTTTCAAAATTACTTTTCAGACTAATGAAAAATAAAAACATCAGGTACATTTTTTGGTAATTCTGCTCACAGCAAAAAGTTTCACAATAAAGGCCTACCGCTACCTTCACATTAAAATGCCTTCATAGTGAAAACACGTACAAAGTGAAGAGCATCAACAACATCTTGAAATAAGCTTACTGAAACAAACGAATGAAGCTGAACAGAATATACTGAAGTATGTGTGGGTTCTTATAGGTGTGCAAGGCCCACCCCTGTGGAATATTCATGTGCGGGAAAAAATATTCCAACAGCTCGATTTCAGCAGATTTCTGCCTGTAGAAATATGCCTTTAACAAATGAAATTCTTTGTTGCCACTGATGTCATTCCTCCGGGTCATACCCGGCTTGCTGCCAAAATGGGGTAACGTCTTATCAGTTCTCAACACATCATATAGTACAATAAACAATGCAACTACTTCAACAACCAAATAAAGAACAATACATGGCTTGAGATCTCCTGCCAGCTGGGATATATTGAAGTTTCAATATATACATATCAGCTATATTACCAGTATATGGTAATGTAGCTGATATGTACTTGCAAACGGGTCACGTAATGGGGCTAGCAACAACAGCTAGCATTAGCATTACCGATTAGTTTATGTATTGTGTAGTGAACGTTAGAGCCTTAGACATGCTCTGTCTGGCTTTTGCTGTGTGGAGTGGACAAGGTAGCTATTCAGGGGAAAAGTTGTTGAGCCTAATTCACATTATCTATTTTTTATTTATTTATTTGCAAGATGATTTTTCGTAATCCCGGACTACATTTTGTATTTTACCGGTAAGAAACAGCTTTTATTCTGTTGATATTTTCTCCATGAATACCTTGGCAATCACAAATGTTATGATTTTGTAAAAACTGAAGAGACATCTTTAACTTTTATCCAACTAACACTCAAAAACCCACTCAGTTAATTAGATTTGAAGGAAAAAAGACAAGAAACTGCTACTGGAGAATTCTGGGATGCTTACAAAAAAAAATATCATTGATTATCAAAATAGTTGCCGATCAATTTTCAAATCGATTGACTGACGGACTGAACTGGCACATGCATCACTCCTGAATGTACAACCACACAATCACACTTAGAAAATGAATTACCCCAAGGTGAGAGGGTATGATAAAAGTCTACTATAAGATTAATACTATGTCAAGTTAACAATAACATTTAAACTCTAAAGCAGCAAATAATATTAGTGTGGACTTATTCCAACTGTAACTTAACATGAATATACTGTACAGAAATAATTACATAATATATAAACTTAAACCTGCGGTTGCCAGAGATCTGGAAGAGGCAAAAAAGAAAATGCAGAATCTGAAAATACACCCTCAGCCTGCAGCTCTTCCCTCCCACCAGACGACCACAGGCATATGCGCTCACTTCACACAGTAACCAAGTGTTTCCCATACATTGATTTATTTAATCTATTTTATTATAGAGCTCTCTCTCTCTTTATCAGACCACACACGAGATAACAAGTAGCTAGCTGACCACCCCATGCTCCCTTCCCCTCGTTCCCTGCCACTGTAGACTGCTTCCTTAGGGAGAGAGCAGGCAGCAGCTCTGGACACGGACCTTCAGTCAGTGGCTGTAGCAGCCTGAATGAGGCCAGTCCAAATCTCCTGGCACCTGGTGTCACAGTGGGCTGCTGGGTCTAACCTGTGTAACTGCAGCGACAGAAAGTTTGCTGATCTGGCGGGGAGTCAGGAGCTGGGGTTTGCGCTGACTGGATGTGGGTTGCTGCAGCCACTGACTGGGGGTATGTTTCCAAAGCTGCTGCTCGCTGTCCTCCCACCATGGTGGTCTGTAGCAGCAGGGAGTGAAGCCGAGGACACACTATGATTTAAGGCTTGGTGTTTTAAAGTTTACTGTCAGACTCTCTTTATGAAGTCTGTCTACCTTTTCACGGGTGCTTTACAGTGTAGGCAGTTGATGTCAATGCTGGAATAGACACTATAGGGTGTAAGGATGCTCTGCCATTACATCCGGCTCTCACCATCTGAAGGGACGTGCATGTGCATCTTGTAGAGCAGCCAATAGAACGCCCTCGGTCTGAAATGACCTGTGATTGGCCAAACGCTCTTGTCACTGGCTGAGAACAGAGCCAAGAGGAGATGCAGAAGGTTTTTTTTCTCAGACCAGTTGAATTACAGTCTGCTCAGAGTTTATTATGGGAAATTTGCCCAGTGATGCTAAAATAAAACTGCCTACCCAAGCTTTATGTAACTAAGGAAACAGCCTGCTTTTGCATATCTCAACAATTAATTCAAATCATTGTCGCAATTATTACAGCCTCTCATTCAGTGGAAGCCTTTGATAATTATCAATTAAGAGCAGTGTGATTAAAAGTGAATAAAGTGAATAAACAAAAAATATTGTACCTCATTTGTTATGTGTGTATCTACAAGCCTCATTCTATTTCAATCTCCCTAACAAACACATATACATCCACACACACACACACACACACACACACACACACACATACACAACCGCATGGTCTCTGTAAGGCCTTAAATAGCGCTCTCTTTCACTGGTCCATCACTTAAGGATACAATGTGCACGAGGTCCAGTGAACACGCTGAATGATGGCATATTTGCCTGTGTTTCTCCTTTCTCTGCCAGAGTTTGAAGTGGCTCTCCTCCTGGGCCATGTTTGCATCTTCTCTGTTGTGGCCAAGGTAGATTAATCATTAATCAGTCCTCCCTCTGTCCCGGCACCATCTGTGTGGGCTCATCCTCAATTGAAAAGACCCTTACCGTCCCTCTATTCTTCTACTCTTTGTTGGGACTTTTTGTTTCATGCTACAAAACAGTGTTTTTAATCCTCTTTGGATTGTGGACGTTTTGAATCAAGGGCAGAAAATGTTGTTTTAAAAAAATCCATTCGCTTTACACCAGAGACAGGATGCAAACCTGTTTTACTGTAATCTAGTATGAAAACATTTGACATTTGCATAAGTGTTTACCTCAGAATGTGATTAATGAAAACTCTTAAGCTGGGATTTACTGCTACAAAGTCTAATAATCCAATTATCCCAGCCAGCAATGCGTGCATATCTATTTTTCCCAACGTTTTATTTCAACTCCTGTAAGCCTCTACTTCAAAATCTTTCCCATAGTAAGTTAAATCACAATGAGCACCTTGCAGTCCTTGACACTGGTAGTGTTGATTTTCTGAAGCTTATATTAACAGTTTATAGCACTTGTGGCACAAGGAAAGCTAGAATCACACTTTAATCAGCATTTAATTACAGTCTGTCATCAACTATGGTGTCATTTTCTGGTTTTACTCATTAGGCATGCGGTGTTAGTCGAGTTGGCCCTCAGAGGCCTTGCAGACTGGGGGAGCAGAGGACTGTGGCCCCACAGCTGCTTTTCCCATTCTCATTTCTCCAAGACTGTTGACTTCATTTCCTGCAGGCCTCGCCCCAGGACACTTTTGTCTGCTTTTTCACTCCTCTGGTTTTCTATTCCTTCTCTTTTCCTCACTGGTTCTTTCTGGATGTTTCCGAGTATCTCTTGTTGCATCTATTTTTCTGACTTTTACTCACTGTTTTGTTCTCAAATCCTCTCTGCTATGACCTGATGCTGACCTGCCTGAACCTCTCAAGTCTCTCCTGTCCGCCAGAACATAATACTCACTCACAGGAATATGTATCAAAATGAAAGCTGAATATAAAGAAGCATTTGATGAGACATCGTCTCCATAACCAAGCATGGAAAATGACTTTTTGATTGAAATATGAACTACATGCCTTTGAGCACTTTATTTCCATCAGATCTTTGCTGTTGCCAGATTTCAACTTTTATTTGCTTCTATTTAAGTAGCTGCAGAAGCACAGTGGTGTGGTATTATTAAATATTAAACTTCTGACCTCACAGAAGTGCATGCACGTATGCGTGTGTGGCCCCTGCTTTAGCTATTTAAATGACTTTTTTAAAAGCGAGTGGTTCATCAGCAGGTCAACCTCGAGGAGACGTAGGGTGATTTATGGTGTCTGCAGGAGGGAGGAGGAGGAGGAAGGAGGAAGGGGTGGGGGGGATCTAACACCCCATCCAGAATGGGATGTTTTGGCAGCCTGCATGTTTGGTGCCCCTGCCGTGACAAACTGTGTTGACGCCGTGGATAAAAAATAGGCCAAGGTGCTTTCAGGAACACGGAACTGTGAAAAAACAGGAAAACTCCCACTTTGTTTTCTTACTGCCGCCACCCTTTTCTCTTCTCAAACACTACGACCAAGTGTAACATATAGTTCATAATAAGTCTCCGTCACATGCACAGTTAATTTAAAACTTATTTGCACACATACATTTAATTGCTTAAAGTGAGTAAGGTCCCCAGCCCCCCTACTGTGCTCTTCTCCTACACTCATGCATTACGTCCTTTCATCTTGAACCTTGCTTTAATCACAATCACTCCTGATTTCCTCTCCATTTCCTCCTTTCTTTTCTCTGTGTCTGGCCCGCTCTCATGCTCCTAAATCTGTCATGCCGGGGTCTATTAGTTGTGACATTCAGTACGGAAATCGGAATATTTTCTGTAAAGGGATCCTACCGCCGCCCAGGCACTCTGTACTTGCACAGCCAAGGAGTTAGTTTAGGTGACATTCGAGATGTCACAGAAGCTTCTGTAAAGAGGAATTATTTGTGGAGAGACACGGTGGAAAAAAAGATTAAATACTGAAAATCTGTTTGAAAGACAGCAAGGTGTTTGTGTTGTAACTTTTACTTTTTTACATTGCTTGTCATCCAAGTAAAGTTCTATTCGACTACAGTGAAGCTAAAATGGCTGCATACACACCAAAACATATATGCATGATAGGGATATGATATGTCACATATCATCTAGCCACTAATATTAAATACCTGCAGCCAGTCATACCAGCGCTTAAGATCTTATGATGCTCCTGTTGGCTTTCGTCCTGAGAGCTGAGTGAGAAGATTGTCATTTTTCTGTTTTTACAAAAATGTGATAAAAGGGTAAAAAGAGAGAAAAAAAAGAGTAAAATAGTAAATGAAACAAAAAACAAACAAACAAAAAATAAACAAAAGGATCCAGATTACCCTGTCTCACAAAAGTTATTCATCCGTGTGACATATTCAGTGATTCAGTCTCTTTTCTTGTTATTTACGTGCACACATCGTCCATTTCTCCCATTTCTCTCAAGATCACTCCTAGATCGCTCCAACACAAGATTGTTACAACTCTTATGCCTGTATGGTAAAACTGTGGATGGAGCTAGTAGACACTTAGTTTAGCTTAGCATAAAGATAGAAAACAAAGGAAGCCTAGCTCAATCCAAAGGTAACAAAATTGGCCTATGAGCATCTCCAAAGGCTCAAATGCACTGACAGCATCTGACATGCATGTTCCAAAATACAGCTTTTGTTTTAAATGGCTGAACCTTCTCTCTCTTCTGGACTCTCTCCTGACCTTGTTTTGATTTCTGAATGTCAAATGAGGACCCAGACAGAGACAGAGAGTGGACATGCAGCCAGAGCGCACAACTGTTTGGGCCAACGGCAAACATTAGCTCTGTTAGCTTAGTTTAAAACTTTACGAATAATACAGTTGTAAATTTTCAATGCTTAATGAAAAACAGCCACTCACTGCCAACAGCGATGCTACTATAGGCTTGAACTGCTGTGTTGTCACATGTCACATACGACAAATAAAAATCAAAGCTTAGACCCTGTATTAGTTAAGTAAGCATAAAAAAACCCACCCCACATCTATGTTTTTAGTGAACGTTTACTGCCATCTACTGGTCATAAAACACAACACAACATGCCACATAAAGCTAACAATAGTAATTAATTAACAAAGCAAGAGTTATGATCAGCTGTGATTTATGTGACCTTCACACATTTGGAAGAAAAGAAAAAGATGAAAAATACTCCTGGGTCTGTGGTGCTGGAATTTATTTCTGCAGTTCATCAATTGACACACGTCTAATGAATGCGTTTTGGCCTTGACGCTCACAAGGACTCGCACCAAACAAGTTAGTTTCTACACAGACATTAGTTGTTGCTAAATATGTATACCCAGGAGGCAAAGTGCCAGCTTTGCTAATGGAGCCAACTAATGGAATTTTGGTTAGTTTGCTGCTTTATGACCCGTTGGAAGCAAGGAGTAAAAGAGGTCATATCTGAAATGACACTTGATGAAATTCTGTTTTAAAATGCTGTGAAAAATGTAATATTTTAAATACATTTCACAAAGATAGTACAACACATTTCAAATGATCTGATAACCCAAGCCAGGTTAGCATAATCGCATATGTACAACTCATTGACCTGCATGAATACTACTAACACAGAAACATATTTCTCCACGTGGCATGTAAATTAAAGCAATACTTCAGTTTACAAAAGATTAATATATTAAGAGCAGTTCTATAAGGTATATTTTGGGAGGTCATGCCACAGTGACTTCCTCTACATAGTTGATTGCTTTTGCTTAGACACCAGCTGTTTCCAAGGTCTTTACACATTTGAATTAAAGTTATTTTAAACATTAATATCAGTCATAAGTTTCCTGATGATGCAAATGACAATGTCTTATCAGCCTTCACCAAAACAGTTTGTAATGCTTTATTTTTTTAGATGCACTTAGGATATTTACTGCCATTTCACCTAAAAAAGTAAAAATAAAAGAAAGCATCTCACCGGTTTTGGACATTCTCACAGAGATAAACACAGCTGCTCTACAAAATGAGTAAGCAGTTTTAACAGCTTTTGCATATTTTCCCAAATTCAAATCCTGTTGACTCACTTTTGGTCCAAATCATTTCCCTAAAAACACAATGAATATATCAGAGTATATTTAGCGCATAAATATTTAGATTAATTTTGGTGTTCACCCGTGGTCCTGTTTACCCTGTATTTTTGTTTTCCTCTCTGGATGCATCAGCTCAGTGCTTTTCCTATGGGTCTACTGTTTGATGTGGAGTAAAAGGCTCCAGGAGTTTATGAATGAATATTTTAAAAGGGATTCAGCGAGGCGGCGGGGCACAAAATGGTTCCTCTGTCCTCTCTACAAGCTAGTCAGTCATCCTGCCGCAAGCCCAACTCTGGTATCTCATAAAAGCAAAGCTGCATCACTCTGCTGGGAAGGGGAGTTGAGTACAGGAGAAGCCCTGTGTGTGTATATATGTGTGTTCGAGAGAGAGAGGCTTTAGGGAGAGAGCTGACAGACAGAAAGAGTGTGAGACAGAAAACAGAGGTTCAGGGTGTGAGAAAAACAGCAAAGGAAAATGAGTGGGCAAGAGTTTCTAAAATGGGAACTTGTGTTGTATGAACCTGTTGGTTGTCACGTCTATGTGTTGATCAGTGCGGAGCCAGAATTAGATAGCTGCTGGGGGTGTTGCTGTAAAGATGCCTTTGTCTTCCTCTTCACTTGAAACTTACTTAAGGGCGGGTCCGTTCTTTCTTCGTTTTTTTAATTAGGTTTTTTCATCATTCTGTAGCTTTCGAATAGTGTTTCTCATGTATTACACTCAAATTGTGGTCAAAGTATGTATATTCTAGTCAGCCCTGTCTGCTAGAAATTACTTTTATAACTAATGTGAAAATGCAAATAAGTTTTTGAGGGGAATGTTATGCTGAGCAAATTACATTTTCTATTAAGAGAATGAGGAAATGGTGTTGATTAATGTACCAATCCAGTTGCAATAATGATAATACTGAACATGTCAGCAAAATGTCAACTGACAACACATTTCATTTGTTTTCTGTCAATGCAAGCCCCACTTATGGTGAGTACAGCATTATTATTCTTTTAACACATTGAACAGAAATCATAACCTTTCTCTAACCGTAACCAAGGTGATTTTGTTGCTTAAACCACAGAGAGGAGTCTGGACACCAACTTGTGATTCTGGTGTCACAGTCCTGCACTTTTTATGTCTGTCATCCATTCTAAACAACCTCCCTGCGAATCCAGCGCAATACATAGATGTATTGTTTCATTAATTCAAAGGAACATCTCTGCACATTATCCAGGCAGCGATTACTTTGTCACCACAATGTAATTATGAATGCAAATTTTGGCCAATAGCCAATTTAACAATTTGGCCAATAGCTGACACTGATGTGCTGTGGTTGTTGTTTATTTTGTCTCTTTTGTTATTTATTCTCCCCTTTTTGCCAAGAAAAGAAAGATATAGTATTACAAAAAAATATTATTATATTCAGTTCTTTATTATACTACCACTGAATGAGCACACATTTATTAAGCCACCCTAAACTGTCTTTCACAAGAAAAATATTTTCAAAAATAACTTGTTCAAATGCCTTTTTACTATATAAAATACATCATAATTCCTTTGCAATATCTGGTTTATATTGCTGTGAAAACATCAAGACATTTCTCTGTCAAACAACTGTATTTATTCAAGTTTGTCGCCACATAGCTACATTTCAAAAGACTATATATGACAACATCATGACAACGTTTGCCCAATACTCTGTTTTACCAAAGACAGCTTGAGTGCATCATAATATAACTCCATGCAACTTCAATCAGTACTTAGTTCCGGCCACCAGCTGCTAACAGATGATGTTACCTAGCTCGCCTGCTGATGTGAATTCGGATTTGTTGTTCACAATGTAGCATTATCAGGGAAACAATAGGGTGAGTCCTCTGATGCTTTGGTAGTGAGTTTACCATGTTCCTCTGTCCTGCTGGCATCCCAGAGAAGATCTCTGTTTGTCCCCAACACGTTTTCTAGTGTAGTAGTCTTGAGGTCCGCTTTTTAGCCTGTGCAAAATTGATGCATCGCAGTGGATAAAACATCGGTCACTGCCATCGGTGAACGTCATCTTATTTGCCTGTTGGCTGATGGCAGTCAACAAGGCAAATGCCGATGTGTGGCCGATAACTTGGTGCATCCGTACAAATTAGTAATATAAAAACATAATTTCAAGGGGACAGGGTTAGGTTTAGTGTAAAAAATACTACTGTCCCGAGCCCTTCGAAAAACTTTTTCCCACATGACATGATGTATGTTTCTGCAAAAACCCTCTAGCCCACCTGATGTACCTCTTTTTGACTGAGCCAAGCCTTCTTTGAGAATTGTTTGTAATCGATCTCCCAAATGAGCTATATTCCTCTAACCCTCTAATTGGCACAGAAGCTTAGCAATGTAATGCTGTGGACACCATGTTGGTTCAGACCTGAAAGCCGCACATTAACACCAACAAACTTACCTATCATGGCAGTGGTAAACCAGCAGTCTCCATGTTCTATGAAGTAAAATTACTGTTTTATGTTTTTTTAAAGTAGTCTGGTGGCTTGGAAAAGGGCGAAGTAATGGCTTCAGTTCCCTGTCAGAATGGCCTGTCTGACGGCAAGGTAAAGCAGTGAAAAAATTGCACTATGCAAGTTTACCTCAAACAACCCCACATAAAAAATCAAAACTATCCCTTTCCATTATTATTATCATCATCAGTGCTCTAACCTATACGCCACTGCTCTTTGCTAATGGCTGAGTGGGCGTTTCTATTTGAAAAACCTGAAAAAGAATGCAGATCGAGTTGACCTTTAAAATACTTAGCATTGTTCCAGAAGCTGTAAAACATGGCTAAATACTATGGTGAAGCTCTGTATTTGTGATCGGTGTTGACAGTCATTTTTATATGCCACTTCTCAACAACACACAAGGTTAAAGTATGATGTAAACTTTTTTTTCCTGTAAGCAATATGAATAACAGTGCTGAGAGCACTCAGACTTTGAGCAGAAGTCTCTTGGATTTCTCAATGCAGTCAATGTTTTCTGTACTCCCTGTTACATAAGCACTCGTTGGCCAATCGTGTGAAACCTCGCAGTCAGCATGAGACTGGTATCAGCGTAAGCTCAAAAACTACATATATATGCAATGTGATCTCTGCTCTAGTCTCTGATATTTGGCCGCAGTGCTGAAATTCCTCTTTGTCTGGTTCTAACCAGTCAATCTCTGTTGGTATGGAAGAGAGAGGGAGGTCATGGTGGTGCAGTGCTGCATTCAAGTTGCATCAGTTTGTCTTTGTTTTCATCTTTTTTCATGCCTTGTGTGGCTACAGTGATAACATCAGAGGGGTTGTTGGGGAATTGTCTGACTAGTTTGAGTGCAGGAGTGAATGACCATGATTTAAACTCTTCAGATGCAAAATTATTCAGAATTAATTGAGGACGTAATGCCATCTTCAGCAAGTGAGACTTGAGCCTTGTTAGTGTGGATTGTTTTGACAGTAGAGGAATTTTTGATGTGAAATGCTTATGCACTGCCTTCCACCGCTGCCTCCGAGATTATCTTGGGGAAATCCCATCCCTCAGGTCATTTTGTGCTAAACGTCCTGAGATTGAGTAGAGTCTGGGAATGCTAAAATCTCCAAATGCATCGCCGCAGACATCTCAAGAGAGGCCAGGGCTGTCGTGGGCAGGTGTGATAAACACACATAATACAGGAATGCTATTTAGTCAGATGGACCTCCCTGGCTCTGTGTCATGACTTGGGAGTGATGTAAGATGTTATTCTTTTTCCTCGCTGAGACATATACAGTATATATGTTTGTTATAGGACTGTCTCACTAAGGGTCTGTGGTATGTTTGGCCCAGACAGATGAAAAATATCTGTGGAAGGCCGACACTTTGCAGAGTCCTTTAATGTCTCATATGGCTGCTGTCTCAGTGCTGACGCACACATACACATGTATGCAAACACACCAGTTCCCCAGCTGCTAGTCACCACGTCTGAATGTTGCTAAAACTAAAACTTTGTATCAAAGTTCCACAGCGAAGATGAGGTCAGTGGTTTACAGTACAACAGTGCATTTTAAATTTGCAGAGTTTATAAATGTCTTTATCTGAGTCGCTGACCAGTACCCTGTGGCAACATTCTGAGGCAAGATCAATAAGCAGCATGACCTTCAGCACGGACAGGGGTTGGCAAAAAGGGCTAAATCAATATTGTAGCAGGATCTGAGCAGACGTGTAATGAAAAAATGCTATGGGACAAAATATGTCATATAATTTGCAGTAAGAAAAATTACCTGTGTCTGAGCTGACTGAGAATAAACATTTGATGTGTTTATTAATCCTAAGACACTGCAGAAAACCCATGAGCCTGCCATGTAAAAATGTAATCAGTGATACTTTTCAGCCTCACTTGGATGTTGCGATCACAAAAATGAACACAAATTTAACAAATCCCAATGAGCTCTTTGCAATATTGAAATTGTGTCCAATCACTGCAACTTTGATAGCACCATAGCAGCCCCCCGCACAACATCACCAAACTCACTTCCTTGTAGTTATGAAGATTCAGACATGTTTGACACAAATGTCTCACATTTACCAAAACAAATTACTGCTAAAGACCCCAATGTTCTGCATGAAAGCTGGGTGTGGTCACACACAAAGAAAAATGGTAGCGTTAGTGTAGCATACACAACAGACTCCAAATAGTCCAGCTGGAGTAACTATTACTAAGCAACTATTTTAGCAATTTTCATTTTCACGCCTAAAAGCGATTTTTTTTTTAGAAACGCTGCCATGAAATCATGCATTTTAGGTCGCAACAAACCCAAAAAAAGCCAGGAAAATCCTGGAGGGAGTGACCTTTGGTGCATTATTACAGCCCCAAGGGGTACAACTCACATCTTAATGCATATGATAACAATAAGAATAATACCTGAGCCCAGAAACATCCACTGAGATGCTGCTGAGCAAGGTACTCAGCGCCCAGTAGCTCATGCGGAGCTGGTCAGTGGCAAACAGAAAAACTTAAGAAGTGTCTGACGTGCAGCTCTTTGTTGTGAATGGAAGTGTATTAAACAGAATTAAATGAGAAAATCTGAAAAATATGTGCTTTAATACCAGAGGCCTCATATTCTTGCTACTTCATATTATTAATGGTCACATGAACAGCAATATTGTGCGTCATGATGTGCCTCAGAATAATAACCAGAATGTTCACACCATTCTTATTTACCTGAATTCTTACTGTGCAGTCTTTTGGAGAGTAGTCTGACTCATCAGATGTAGACTGTGGCCATAAAGATGCCATTGACCGGCTCATTTAGACCAGAAATTTCTGACACAGCCAGTCGAAGTTGATTTGCCGCATTATTTTAACCTTGCAGTGGCATGTGCCAGAAACAGTGACTTCACCCAGCTTCCATAGAAGCCACATACATCTAGCAAATCATCTGCAGTTTTAACAGGTCCAGTGAGCTCCTCTAAAGCTGAGGTAAAGTCAGGCTTCATGTCTACAGAACTGTTTATCAAATTATGTTTGTCTTTTTTAACAGAAAAGGTTGAATTACACAGTCGAAATACGTCTGTTACTGTTTTTTTGGAGGAGCCACATTAACGACAGTGCTCGACTCTCTGCTTGCAAATATTCCACAAAAAAGAGTTCCCTTGGGACATTATTTTGCGAGAGCACCGTCGCTGCATCCTGGGCAATGTGCCGCTGAAGATGATTGTGATTGGTTTTCAAAGAAATACAAACAAAGGTGGAATGATAATGTGTACCTTTGGACCTTTCTCGAGCTCTGACACAGCGCTGTGGAGATAGGTCTGGCTGCACGAGACTAGTAAGAAAGTGATGGGAACATCACTATTGCTTTCGTATTAAAATGTTAAATCATAGCTTTATCAACTATTCCAGCAGGTCCAAAAGTGTCAGCCCATCTATTCACTGGAGCTCTTTTTGAAATATATATTTATCACTCACAGCTAAACTCATTTTGAATTGCGAAGAACAATTTTAAATCTGTCTTGATTTAGCACAAAGCCAATTTTTGAGAGCATGAGAAATGATCACTTTCGCAGCACATTTTCCCCAAGCACTTTCTCCTGGTATTCATTTGAGAGCACTTGAGGTAGATGGTGTTTTTCCTCTTAGGCTTTCTAATAAAGCCTTGTAAAGACCTGCTGATTTCCCTTAAATGTTTGTTGATTAAGAAAACAGGAAGGCAGGCATGCCTTGCTTCATTAGTTACCCGGTGAGCAAGGCTTAAGGCTCGCACCGCCCGGGGGGCAACTCTCATTCCAAACATACACAACTCAGTACTGTAAACAAACGCTCACACATATGCTGCACACGGAGCGGCAAAACACACACAGATGCATGCTTACGTCTACGCATTTAAGAATGTGCACAAACTACAGATGAATTCACAAGCTTGCAGTGTTTCATACCGAATATTCCGAAACACACACACACACACACACACACACACACAGAGGTGTGATCTGCCAGGCAAGGCCGCAAAACACTGCTATGTGAGAAAACACCTCGCAAAGCAAACAGAGCCTCACAAGGCAACTGCTTGTTCCAAAGCCAGAACCCAGGGCAGCGCTCCTCACATCTCTGTGAGAGGAGAGTAAGTCGGCAAGGGAGGACAGAGGAGAGCAAGTGATCAGGTGAGATCAGACTAGACACGATAAGAGGGCATGAAAAACATGTTGAGGGAGCAAAAAGAAATAAGGCAAGAGTGATGAAAGAGAAAAATGAGACCAGGGACCATTGAAGATGACTGTTTTCGGGGGAGATGGCGTGAAAGACGAAGAACTAAAAGACAGCTAGGCTGCTAAACAGAGTTATGATAGAATGAAGCAGCCTTCTTATTTTATGTTTTCTTCATCATATGAATAATACTAGGGCTAGCTAGTTCAAGGAAAACAAAAGTGCTGCCTGTTTATTTCAGTGTCTTCTACATGGATCATCAACTGCTGCTGATACTGACTCTTTGCCCCGGGCATGCAGCTTTTTTAGCTCCATGTAATGTATATAGTGTATATTTAGGATGCCTCTAATAGAGGACTGGTTTTGAAATTTAGTCGACTTTAAAAATCAAAATGTCTGCCAGAGACAGTGTTTTTAGCCAATGTGAGCTAAAAGAGCTAGCTATCCATCCATCCATTTTTTAACCGCTTATCCTCTTGCGGGTCGCGGGGGGGCTGGAGCCTATCCCAGCTGACATTGGGCAAGAGGCGGGATACACCCTGGACAGGTCACCAGACTAACACAGGGCTGACACATAGAGACAGACAACCATTCACACTCACATTCACACCTACGGGCAATTTAGAGTCACCAATTAACCTGCATGTCTTTGGACTGTGGGAGGAAGCTGGAGTACCCGCTGACACGGGGAGAACATGCAAACTCCGCACCCGGGATCGAATCAGGAACCCTCTTGCTGTGAGGCAACAGTGCTAACCACCACACCACCGTGCCGCCCTAGAGCTAGCTATCTACAAATAAAATCTGATCACAGTCAATCTTGTTTGAACGTAATGTTACACAACATACATACCTTTGTTCTGTGTAAAATCAAAACTCATTGCTGTTTTAACCTGACATTTTGTAATCTCCGTACAGTCATCACACACTGATGACACACACATACGCAACATATTTATGCCACATTACGTTACATGCCAAATGTATTTATTTAAACCCAAAACATGATCTTTTTTCCGAACCTAACCACGACTGTTTTACAACATTAATTACATGCTACAATGTGTTTCAGCTCTGCGTCACATAGATTGGCTAAAGGGTGCCCTGTGCATTGCTATGAGATGCCAAGGGACATGACATAGTGTCCGTACTTGATGTCCTGGAAATAAGATTGGAGACATGCTCAATCTTAAAATGGTGTGCACTGTTTTGCTGTGGCAGGTTGTGTGCAGTGTGCAGCGAGCTTTGAGGTACGTTCTCTCATTTGGTAGGTGTGTCAGAGATGTTACCCAATCACAACGTCCAGTACATCTTTACTTAATGAACATATATTTCACACTTGGTTTGGCCATGTAAACGTATGTTTCCCATGCCAATACAGACCTTTGAATTGAACTGAACCCCATCTCACTAAAATAAATCCATTTATTTGTCATACAATATCATAAAATATGAAAAATAAAATATGATTTCGGTAAAATGTAGACACAGTGTGCTTGCATAACACAGCAGTGTGTTTGACACAACGCCGTAAATAAATGTTTTGCTATGTTTTGTCAGGGCAGAATGCAGCCTGGTTCGGCCATGCAGGAACATGTAACGGACGAGATTGAGCAAACAGTCAGTTGCTATGTGCCATATAAAAACTGCTCTGTAAACTTCACAACTAGACAAAAATACTTTTACCCTTTACTGTAAGCCAGACTACATCTGCTGTAGTTCTGGTTAGTTTCCCACTGAGTATTTGGCATTTGACTTTTTTTCAACTTTTGAGGTGTCTATGCAACGGGGCCCCAAATCTTGCTATGCTTTCTGCAGAGACAACAATGAGCCATGAGGTCTGGAATTCAACATCTAACAGAATATATTTTCACCCCCTCTCCCCTTTCTCTGTCTCAAAACGCTTCCATTTTCCCTCAAGCAGAAGCAGACTGTTTTGAGAAATGTGAGCTTGTTATGCTTTATGATTTGCAATCTGGTGTCTTATTGACACGTTGCCTCCTCTACCACAAGAGAACCTTTCAATAACATACTTCAATGTCCCGTGTAGCCTCGCACGTGAATGGCAAAAGGTTGGTCGAGGCCGTAGATGTGTTTTTCAGGCCTGGCTTTTTTAAAGAGGCTACATTAGGATGTTTCCAGCTCAGCTCATTCTGGATGACTGGTATTCCCCTCCATAGATGTGAATCTTGCTCTAAAATTCATCCATAAAGGCAAGCTGCTGCCAAACATTGTAATGACTGTGCTGGTGCCAGGGAAAATTTGAACATGAACAGTCTCTCAGACAAAGCCAATCTTTTGTTTTTGTGGCCAGAAAAATACCCACATGTACAGTAATGACATTAATTCTCTACTCGCTTATGTTTGTGAAGGAGCTTTTTTTTCTTAAATTCTTGCTGCTAAATTGCTTTTCCCTCTAAACTATGATAATTGTTTCGGACACTTTTTCCAGTCTGGAAACCTTTACTCTGATTGGATGACAGGGTTGCCCAAGTGCCCGGTTTCTGCTCTGTTCTGTTGCCATATACATTTTGGGTTGCTGTGATGCCTGGCACCCGGCTTACAGGCCTAGTTGTTTATGTTGGCCTATGGGATGCCTGCCAGCTTGAGGTCCTGGAGCTGTAATGAAACGCTATACTGAATATTTCCCCTCAAAGTCAAAACAAAACCAACGTCAATAGCACTTATTAAACATCCAGAAATCCTTCCTCCGCGTCGGTATGCATTGTAGATGTTTGCTTTATTGGCAACTACAACTGGCAAACGCATCGCTCACAGAGACATGTTTGTAATGCGTGTGTTGTTTATGATGCACATTTAAACAGTCAGTGTTCTCGCTTTTTTTTTAGATGGCATCCAGTTTTCAGAGCTTGCAGAGCTCCCTATCTGTTCTGTCTCTCCCTGAGCATCTGTTAGCCATCAGTGAAACACCACTTCAAAAGCTATAAACTGGAATGAATAAATAGTAATCAAAGTATAAAATAGCACGGGGAAAGAAGGAATACTTATTCACCATCTTGACAGTGTTTGTAGAATGTATGACTTTTTCACCTTTAAAAAAAACATGAGGAAGTCATTTGTCTTGTTGTGAACAAATGCTGTGTTGTATTTGGTGTGTGTTATTAGTATGTGTGAGTATGACTTTGTGTGACAACATGAAACCAAGACCACAAGGGAATTGAATTGGAGAGCATATTTTATGTTAAAAATTGGGTTTTGTGTCTCACATGCTTTTCTGCAGAATACCAGTAGATACATAAAGGGATATATTGCATATCCATATATAACAATAAACACTTCTGAGGCCACCAATGTCTCTGTGCTCTTGTATTTCACTTGATAATGTAATTTTCTTATTGCTCCATAGTTATATTTGGTAAACCATAATTGAGTTAAAGTTGGCTGATAGTTTTGGCTTCTTTTCCTTGGTTTGGGGGCTTGAGGCCTGAGTGTACGTGTTTGTGTTAGTGTGTATCAGCGTGCACCCACGTGTGTATTTCTTTTTCTAATCTCGCACACGTGTAGGATGTCTACAATCTGGGAGCCGGATCTGGACCTCCAGCTTCTGCAGGACACCCCGCTCTCATTGAGATCCAAAACGACAGATTATCTCTGGCATTCCACATCTGGAAGCAGTTGAGCTCGGAGGAGCCGCTTCTTCTGAGAAATATACAAATATGTAGGACAAAGTGCACATGAATGGAGGGGATATGACTCATAACTGTATGCCACTGTATCTAACTATGTCCTGATGGGCTTTGAGGTTTGGGTTATAAATATTAATTAAAGCTGCAAGCAGCGTTTTGCGGGACCTCGCACCCACGCCCGTTGCCCGTTGCCCCTAGCCCCTAGCCCATTGCCCGTTTCAGCCTGTAGCTGGACAGTTAGCAATCCTGTGAAGTTTGAGGAATATTGGAGCATGTATGCCGGAGATATAAACTACTTCCTGTTTTGTGGCGGTACACTTAGTGTGACGCCTGACATGTGAAAGTTTTAATGTACACGAGGTACAGACCACAGTATGTAAATTTTGGGTAAATCCAAGGAAAAGTGTGTGAAAAGACGTACTTCCTGTTGCCACTAGGGGGCACTGTGTGTAATCCCAACTACTGACACATGGGTGTGTTCAGGGCGGGGCTGTCATCAATCCTGTGAAGTTTGGGGAAGATTGGAGCATGTATGCTGAAGTTATAAACTACTTCCTGTTTTATGGCGGTACAGCTAAGTGTGACGGCTGACATAGTAACAGCTGATTGTACATGAAATATAGGCCACACCATGTAAATTTCAGGGCGGGACTAATATGAGAGAAGCCCTGGTGTAGCCAATAGACATTAGACTGGATCCAATCCACAGTGTGATGCTTGATGAGCAGCTGTCAATCAAAGGCAGTGGTCGTCATAGCAACACAGAACAGAGGAGAGACACAGGTGCAGCTGAAAGTAGGTCAGTGACACAGCATTTTCTTCAGTCTGTGGCCAAAAAGCGACACGTCGAACAAATCGCTCTGGTGACCACACCGTTTCAGCTACGAATGAAAGAAAGATATGGTGATGACCGGAAGAACGTGGGGATCGTTGTGATGTGCTTATTTTCCACGTACACACAGAAATATGGATATTTTAGCGAGTTAAACATGAAGGCAGTTAAGCTTTTCTCCTGAGATCAGCAGTCAGAAAATGCATTGGAGCGGATGGGAGAGAGGGAGGGTGCTTATTGTCTTTGGAGGAGCGCAGTTCAAATTCTGTTCCCGTCAGTGTGAAAAGGAGACACTTTCATGAATCAGGACAAAAATCTCTACTACTTTAGAAAAAATGGTGTGTCTAGCTTAAAGTATGTGCCCGTAGGAGCAGTTTCAAAAAGTTTTTTGGACAGTTTTCAGAGCAGCTCCACACTCTAGCGGCAAACATTCCGTCTCATAGACACCCATTATAAACTCCAAATTTCGCCTGATTTACTCATGGTACATTTGGAGGCACTGATCAAAAACCGTAAAGGATACAAAAAAAATGAGAACATGTGTGAATAGACGAGAACTGCGGCAACATTTTACAGTTTTAATGGAGTCTGTAGCTGAAAGCATGCCAGAGTTATTAAGGGTTGTTTAACACTGAGTGTTGGTGACTTTCTTCTCTTCTCCCATTCATTTCCTATGGGAGAAATTTCGAGGATTTTCAAAATGTGTGTGCGTCGAGCGCTTTGAGAGCGTATAAAATGAAAACCGGGTCAGTAATGAAAAAGTTACGAATAAGTTTTTTTCATAAGGGTGTGAACTGTCACCTGTTCGCCATTCAGGTCGCTACGATAAACGGCCTCGGAGGAGATAGTTTTTGAAAGACGCACATTTTCACCCAAAATTAGGTGAAATTTTATTGTGAAAGGGCAAATAACTCACTTCCTGTCGGATTTAGGTCATGGGTATCAGCGCGTGATTTGTAGGTCTTGATGAGACGAACAAGCCGGTTTTTGTTTGATCTTTCTACGACATTCCTACGGGCCGTAACAGGCGATTTTGTGTACCTAGGTGGCGCTAGAGAGCCCATTTTGGCATTTTTGGGGTTAATTTTTACATAGTCTGATTTTGTGTCACTTTTTAGGCAGGTGTGCCAATTTTGGTGAGTTTTCGAGCATGTTTAGGGGGTTAAATTTGGGCCCAAAGTTGCGGAAAAATAAAGAATAATTAAAGCTGCAAGCAGCGTTTTGCGGGACCTCGCACCCACACCGCGTTGCCCGTTGCCCGTTGCTCCTAGCCCCTTGCCCCTTGCCTGTTGCCCGTTTCGGCCTGTAGCTGGACGGTTAGCAATCCTGTGAAGTTTGAGGAAGATTGGAGCATGTATGCCGGAGATATAAACTACTTCCTGTTTTGTGGCGGTACACTTAGTGTGACGCCTGACATGTGAAAGTTTTAATCTACACGAGGTACAGACCACAGTATGTAAATTTTGGGTAAATCCAAGGAAAAGTGTGTGAAAAGACGTACTTCCTGTTGCCAGTAGGGGGCGCTGCGTGTAATCCCAAATATTGACACTTGGGTGTGTTCAGGGCAGGGCTGTGATCAATCCTGTGAAGTTTGGGGAAGATACGACCATGTATGCTGGAGTTATAAACTACTTCCTGTTTAGGGGCGGTACACTTAGTGTGACGCCTGACATGTGAAAGTCTGATTAAGAATGCACCAGTGATTGGTCGTGAGATTGTATATAAAATATAGGCCACAGCATGTAAATTTTAGGTAAAACAAAAAAAAGTGTGTGAAAATATGTACTTCCTGTTGCCCGTAGGTGGCGCTGTGTGTAATCCTCCAAATATCTACACATGGGTGTGTTCAGGGTGGGACTGTGATCAATCCTGTGAAGTTTGAGGAAGATTGGAACATGTATGGTGGAGATATAAACTACTTCCTGTTTTGTGGCGGTACACTTAGTGTGACGCCTGACATGTGAAAGTTTTAATGTACATGAGGTACAGACCACAGTATGTAAGTTTTGGGTAAATCCAAGGAAAAGTGTGTGAAAAGAGGTACTTCCTGTTGCCACTAGGGGGCGCTGTGTGTAATCCCAACGATTGACACATGGGTGTGTTCAGGGCGGGGCTGTCATCAATCCTGTGAAGTTTGGGGAAGATTGGAGCATGTATGCTGGAGTTATAAACTACTTCCTGTTTTATGGCGGTACAGCTAAGTGTGACGGCTGACATGTTAACGGCTGATTGTACATGAAATATAGGCCACACCACGTAAATTTCAGGGCGGGACTAATATGAGAGAAGCCCTGGTGTAGCCAATAGACATTAGACTGTATCCAATCCACAGTGTGATGCTTGATGAGCAGCTGTCAATCAAAGGCAGTGGTCGTCATAGCAACACAGAACAGAGGAGAGACACACAGGTGCAGCTGAAAGTAGGTCAGTGACACAGCATTTTCTTCAGTCTGTGGCCAAAAACCCACACGTCGAACAAAAGGCTCTGGTGACCACACCGTTTCAGCTACGAATGAAAGAAAGATATGGTGACGACCGGAAGAATGTGGGGATCGTTGTGATGTCCTTATTTTCCACATAGACGCAGAAATATGGATATTTTAGCGAGTTAAACATGAAGGCAGTTAAGCTTTTCTCCTGAGATCAGCAGTCAGAAAATGCATTGGAGCGGATGGGAGAGAAGGAGGGTGCTCATTGTCTTTGGAGGCGCACAGTTCAAATTCTGTTCCCGTCAGTGTGAAAAGGAGACACTTTTATGAATCAGGACAAAAATCTCTACTACTTTTGAGACAATGGTGTGTCTAGCTTAAAGTATGTGCCCGTAGGAGCAGTTTCAAAACATTTTTTGGACAGTTTTCAGAGCAGCTCCGCACTCTAGCGGCAAACATTCCGTCTCATAGGCACCCATTAAAAACTCCAAATTTCGTCTGATTTACTCATGGTACATTTGGAGGTACTGAGCAAAAACCGTAACAGATACAAAAAAAATGAGAACATGTGTGAATAGATGAGAACTGCGGCAACATTTTACAGTTTTAATGGAGTCTGTAGCTGAAAGCATGCCAATGTTATTAAACTTTGTTTAACACCGAGTGTTGGTGATTTTCTTCTCTTCTCCCATTCATTTCCTATGGGAGAAATTTCGAGGATTTTCAAAATGTGTGTGCGTCGGGCGCTTTGAGAGCGTATAAAATGAAAACCGGGCCAGTAATGAAAAAGTTACGAATAACTTTTTTTCATAAGGGTGTGAACTGTCACCTGAGTGACATTCAGGTCGGTTCGATAAACGGTGTCGGAGGAGATAGTTTTCATAAAAGGCACATTTTCAGTCGAAATTTTATTGTGAAAGGGCAAATAACTCACTTCCTGTTGCATTTAGGGCTTTGGAATATTGGACGTGATTTGTAGGTCTTGATGAGACGAACGAGCCGGTTTTTGTTTGATCTTTCTACGACATTCCTACGGGCCGTGGCGGGCGTTTTTGTGTGCTAGGTGGCGCTAGAGAGCCCATTTTTGGATTTTTCTGGTTTTTTTTACATAGCCTGATTTTGTGTCACTTTTTGGACAGGTGTGCCAATTTTGGTGAGTTTTCGAGCATGTTTAGGGGGTCAAATTTGGGCCCAAAGTTGCGGAAAAATAACTAATAATAATTAAAGCTGCAAGCAGCGTTTTGCGGGACCTCGCACCCACGCCCGTTGCCCGTTGTCCGTTGCCCCTAGCCCCTAGCCCGTTGCCCGTTTCGGCCTGTAGATGGACGGTTAGCAATCCTGTGAAGTTTGAGGAAGATTGGAGCATGTATTCCGGAGATATAAACTACTTCCTGTTTTGTGGCGGTACACTTATTGTGACGCCTGACATGTGAAAGTTTTAATGTACACGAGGTACAGACCACAGTATGTGAATTTTGGGTAAATCCAAGGAAAAGTGTGTGAAATTACATACTTCCTGTTGCCAGTAGGGGGCGCTGTGTGTAATCCCAACTATTGACACATGGGTGTGTTCAGGGCGGGGCTGTGATCAATGCTGTGAAGTTAGGGGAAGATTGGAGCATATATGCTGGAGTTATAAACTACTTCCTGTTTTATGGCGGTAGAGCTAAGTGTGACGGCTGACATATTAACGGCTGATTGTACATGAAATATAGGCCACACCATGTAAATTTCAGGGCGGGACTAATATGAGAGAAGCCCTGGTGTAGCCAATAGACATTAGACTGTATCCAATCCACAGTGTGATGCTTGATGAGCAGCTGTCAATCAAAGGCAGTGGTCGTCATAGCAACACAGAGCAGAGGAGAGACACACAGGTGCAGCTGAAAGTAGGTCAGTGACACAGCATTTTCTTCAGTCTGTGGCCAAAAAGCGACACGTCGAACAAATCGCTCGGGTGACCACACCGTTTCAGCTACGAATGAAAGAAAGATATGGTGACGACCGGAAGAACGTGGGGATCGTTGTGATGTGCTTATTTTCCACGTAGACGCAGAAATATGGATATTGTAGCGAGTTAAACATGAAGGCAGTTAAGCTTTTCTCCTGAGATCAGCAGTCAGAAAATGCATTGGAGCGGATGGGAGAGAAGGAGGGTTCTCATTGTCTTTGGAGGTGCACAGTTCAAATTCTGTTCCCGTCAGTGTGAAAAGGACACACTTTTATGAATCAGGACAAAAATCTCTACTACTTTTGAGACAATGGTGTGTCTAGCTTAAAGTATGTGCCTGTAGGAGCAGTTTCAAAAAGTTTTTTGGACAGTTTTCAGAGCAGCTCCGCACTCTAGCGGCAAACATTCCGTCTCATAGACACCCATTATAAACTCCAAATTTCGCCTGATTTACTCATGGTACTTTTGGAGGCACTGATCAAAAACCGTAAAAGATACAAAAAAGATGGGGACATGTCTGAATAGACGAGAACTGCGGCAACATTTTACAGTTTTAATGGAGTCTGTAGCTGAAAGCATGCCAATGTTATTAAACTTTGTTTAACACCTAGTGTTGGTGACTCTCTTCTCTTCTCCCATTCATTTCCTATGGGAGAAATTTCGAGGATTTTCAACATGTGTGTGCGTCGGGCGCTTTGAGAGCGTATAAAATGAAAACCGGGCCAGTAATGAAAAAGTTACGAATAACTTTTTTTCATAAGGGTGTGAACTGTCACCTGAGCGACATTCAGGTAGCTACGATAAACGGCCTCGGAGGAGATAGTTTTTGAAAGATGCACATTTTCACCCAAAATCAGGTGAAATTTTATTGTGAAAGGGCAAATAACTCACTTCCTGTTGGGTTTAGGTCAGGGGTACCAGCGCGTGATTTGTAGGTCTTGATGAGACGAACAAGGCAGTTTTTGTTTGATCTTTCTACGATATTCCTACGGGCCGTAGTGGGCGATTTTGTGTACCTAGGTGGCGCTAGAGAGCCCATTTTTGGATTTTTGTGGTTAATTTTTACATAGTCTGATTTTGTGTCACTTTTTAGGCAGGTGTGCCAATTTTGGTGAGTTTTCGAGCATGTTTAGGGGGTCAAATTTGGGTCCAAAGTTGCGGAAAAATAAAGAATAATAATAAACGGAGCAATAACAATAGTGTCGTCGCCGAAGGCGACGACACTATACATCCCTGCGTTCAGAATGCAATGAGGATTTAGGTCGTCGCCTTCGGCGACGACTTTTCTTGATCTGGAGCGCTGTAGGACCTTCTGACCGGCTCTTTTCCTGATTTTGTGCGCTGCAATTTCACTAGGGTCCTTGCCCTACGGGCTCGGTCCCTAATAATAAACGCAGCAAAAACAATAGTGTCTTCGCCTTCGGCGAAGACTCCTCACCTCCTCGCACAGAATGCAATGGGGAGGAGGGTCGTCGCCTTCGGCGACGACTTTTCTCGATGTGGAGCGCTATAGGACCCTCTGACCGGCTCTTTTCCTGATTTTGTGCACTGCAATTTCACTAGGGTCCTTGCCCTATGGGCTCGGTCCCTAATTAAAGCTGCAAGCAGCGTTTTGCGGGACCTCGCACCCACGCCGCGTTGCCCGTTGCCCATTGCCCGTTGCCCCTAGCCCCTTGCCCGTTGCTCGTTTCGGCCTGTAGCTGGACAGTTAGCAGTCCTGTGAAGTTTGAGGAAGATTGGAGCATGTATGCCGGAGATATAAACTACTTCCTGTTTTGTGGCGGTACACTTAGTGTGACGCCTGACATGTGAAAGTTTTAATGTACAGGAGGTACAGACCACAGTATGTAAATTTTGGGTAAATCCAAGGAAAAGTGTGTGAAAAGACGTACTTCCTGTTGCCAGTAGGGGGCGCTGTGTGTAATCCCAACTATTGACACATGGGTGTGTTCAGGGCGGGGCTGTCATCAATCCTGTGAAGTTTGGAGAATATTGGAGCATGTATGCTGGATTAATAAACTACTTCCTGTTTTATGGCGGTACAGTTAAGTGTGACGGCTGACATGTTAATGGCTGATTGTACATGAAATATAGGCCACACCATGTAAATTTCAGGGCGGGACTAATATGAGAGAAGCCCTGGTGTAGCCAATAGACATTAGACTGGATCCAATCACAGTGTGATGCTTGATGAGCAGCTGTCAATCAAAGGCAGTGGTCGTCATAGCAACACAGAACAGAGGAGAGACACACAGGTGCAGCTGAAAGTAGGTCAGTGACACAGCATTTTCTTCAGTCTGTGGCCAAAAAGCGACACGTCGAACAAATCGCTCTGGTGACCACACCGTTTCAGCTACGAATAAAAGGAAGATATGGTGACGACCGGAAGAATGTGGGGATCATTGTGATGTCCTTATTTTCCACGTAGATGCAGAAATATGGATATTTTAGCGAGTTAAACATGAAGGCAGTTAAGCTTTTCTCCTGAGATCAGCAGTCAGAAAATGCATTGGAGCGGATGGGAGAGAAGGAGGGTTCTCATTGTCTTTGGAGGCGCACAGTTCAAATTCTGTTCCCGTCAGTGTGAAAAGGAGACACTTTTATGAATCAGGACAAAAATCTCTGCTACTTTAGAAAAAATGGTGTGTCTAGCTTAAAGTATGTGCCCGTAGGAGCAGTTTCAAAAAGTTTTTTGGACAGTTTTCAGAGCAGCTTCGCACTCTAGCGGCAAACATTCCGTCTCATAGACACCCATTATAAACTCCTAATTTTGCCTGATTTGCTCATGGTACATTTGGAGGCACTGAGCAAAAACCGTAACAGATACAAAAAAAATGAGAACATGTGTGAATAGACGACAACTGCGGCAACATTTTCCAGTTTTAATGGAGTCTGTAGCTGAAAGCATGCCAATGTTATTAAACTTTGTTTAACACCGAGTGTTGGTGACTCTCTTCTCCTCTCCCATTCATTTCCTATGGGAGAAATTTCGAGGATTTTCAAAATGTGTGTGCGTCGGGCGCTTTGAGAGCGTATAAAATGAAAACTGGGCCAGTAATGAAAAAGTTACTCAGTACTTTTTTTCATAAGGGTGTGAACTGTCACCTGAGCGACATTCAGGTGGGTACGATAAACGGCCTCGGAGAAGATAGTTTTTGGAGAAAGCTCATTTTCAGGCAAAATTTTACTGTGAAAGGGCAAATAGCTCACTTCCTGTTTGATTTAGGTCATGGGTATCAGCGCGTGATTTGTAGGTCTTGATGAGACGAACAAGCAGGTTTTTGTTTGATCTTTCTACGACATTCCTACGGGCCGTAGTGGGCGATTTTGGTGTCCCCAGATGCCTAGGTGGCGCTAGAGAGCCCATTTTGGCATTTTTGGGGTTAATTTTTTCATTTTATCAAATTTTTCGCCAGGCCGGATATGCGTGCCAATTTTGGTGAGTTTTCGAGCATGTTTAGGGGGTCAAATTTGGGTTCAAAGAGGCGGCGGAAAAAAGAATAATAATAATAATTAAAGCTGCAAGCAGCGTTTTGCGGGACCTCGCACCCACGCCCGTTACCCGTTGCCCGTTGCCCGTTGCCCCTAGCCCCTTGCCCGTTACCCGTTTCGGCCTGTAGCTGGACGGTTAGCAATCCTGTGAAGTTTGAGCAAGATTGGAGCATGTATGCCTGAGATATAAACTACTTCCTGTTTTGTGGCGGTACACTTAGTGTGACGCCTGACATGTGAAAGTTTTAATGTACAGGAGGTACAGACCACAGTATGTAAATTTTGGGTGAATCCAAGGAAAAGTGTGTGAAAAGATGTACTTCCTGTTGCCACTAGGGGGCGCTATGTGTAATTCCAAATATTGACACATGGGTGTGTTCAGGGCGGGGCTGTCATCAATCCTGTGAAGTTTGGGGAAGATTGGAGCATGTATGCTGGAGTTATAAACTACTTCCTGTTTTATGGCGGTACAGCTAAGTGTGACGGCTGACATATTAACGGCTGATTGTACATGAAATATAGGCCACACCATGTAAATTTCAGGGCGGGACTAATATGAGAGAAGCCCTGGTGGAGCCAATAGACATTAGACTGTATCCAATCCACAGTGTGATGCTTGATGAGCAGCTGTCAATCAAAGGCAGTGGTCGTCATAGCAACACAGAACAGAGGAGAGACACACAGGTGCAGCTGAAAGTAGGTCAGTGACACAGCATTTTCTTCAGTCTGTGGCCAAAAAGCGACACGTCGAACAAATCGCTCTGGTGACCACACCGTTTCAGCTACGAATGAAAGAGAGATATGGTGACGACCGGAAGAATGTGGGGATCGTTGTGATGTGTTATTTTCCACGTAGATGCAGAAATATGGATATTTTAGCGAGTTAAACATGAAGGCAGTTAAGCTTTTCTCCTGAGATCAGCAGTCAGAAAATGCATTGGAGCGGATGGGAGAGAAGGAGGGTGCTCATTGTCTTTGGAGGAGTACAGTTCAAATTCTGTTCCCGTCAGTGTGAAAAGGAGACACTTTCATGAATCAGGACAAAAATCTCTACTACTTTAGAAAAAATGGTGTGTCTAGCTTAAAGTATGTGCCCGTAGGAGCAGTTTCAAAAAGTTTTTTGGACAGTTTTCAGAGCAGCTCCACACTCTAGCGGCAAACATTCCGTCTCATAGACACCCATTATAAACTCCAAATTTCGCCTGATTTACTCATGGTACTTTTGGAGGCACTGATCAAAAACCGTAAAGGATACAAAAAAAATGAGAACATGTGTGAATAGACGAGAACTGCGGCAACATTTTACAGTTTTAATGGAGTCTGTAGCTGAAAGCATGCCAGAGTTATTAAGGGTTGTTTAACACTGAGTGTTGGTGACTTTCTTCTCTTCTCCCATTCATTTCCTATGGGAGAAATTTCGAGGATTTTCAAAATGTGTGTGCGTCGAGCGCTTTGAGAGCGTATAAAATGAAAACCGGGTCAGTAATGAAAAAGTTACGAATAAGTTTTTTTCATAAGGGTGTGAACTGTCACCTGTTCGCCATTCAGGACGCTACGATAAACGGCCTCGGAGGAGATAGTTTTTGAAAGACGCACATTTTCACCCAAAATTAGGTGAAATTTTATTGTGAAAGGGCAAATAACTCACTTCCTGTCGGATTTAGGTCATGGGTATCAGCGCGTGATTTGTATGAGACGAACAAGCCGGTTTTTGTTTGATCTTTCTACGACATTCCTACGGGCCGTAACAGGCGATTTTGTGTACCTAGGTGGCGCTAGAGAGCCCATTTTGGCATTTTTGGGGTTAATTTTTACATAGTCTGATTTTGTGTCACTTTTTAGGCAGGTGTGCCAATTTTGGTGAGTTTTCGAGCATGTTTAGGGGGTTAAATTTGGGCCCAAAGTTGCGGAAAAATAAAGAATAATAAACACAGCAATAACAGTAGTGTCGTCGCCTTCGGCGACGACACTATACATCCCTGCGCTCAGAATTCAATGAGGATTTAGGTCGTCGCCTTCGGCGACGACTTTTCTCGACGTGGAGCGCTGTAGGACCCTCTGACCGGCTCTTTTCCTGATTTTGTGCGCTGCAATTTCAATAGGGTCCTTGCCCTACGGGCTCGGTCCCTAATTAAAGCTGCAAGCAGCGTTTTGCGGGACCTCGCACCCACGCCCGTTACCCGTTGCCCGTTTCCCCTAGCCCCTTGCCCGTTGCCCGTTGCCCGTTTCGGCCTGTAGCTGGACGGTTAGCAATCCTGTGAAGTTTGAGGAAGATTGGAGCATGTATGCCGGAGATATAAACTACTTCCTGTTTTGTGGCGGTACACTTAGTGTGATGCCTGACATGTGAAAGTTTTAATCTACACGAGGTACAGACCACAGTATGTAAATTTTGTGTAAATCCAAGGAAAAGTGTGTGAAAAGATGTACTTCCTGTTGCTAGTAGGGGGCGCTGTGTGTAATCCCAAATATTGACACATGGGTGTGTTCAGGGCAGGGCTGTGATCAATCCTGTGAAGTTTGACGAAGATACGACCATGTATGCTGGAGTTATAAACTACTTCCTGTTTAGTGGCGGTACACTTAGTGACACTTGACATGTGAAAGTCTGATAAAGAATGCACCAGTAATTGTTCGTGAGATTGTACATGAAACATAGGCCACAGCATGTAAATTTTAGGTAAAAAAAAAAAAAGTGTGTGAACAGATGTACTTCCTGTTGCCAGTAGGTGGCGCTGTGTGTAATCCTCCAAATATCTACACATGGGTGTGTTCAGGGTGGGACTGTGATCAATCCTGTGAAGTTTGGGGGAGATTGGAGCATGTATGCTGGAGTTATAAACTACTTCCTGTTTAGTGGCGGTACACTTCGTGTGACACTTGACATGTGAAAGTCTAATAAAGAATCCACCAGTGATTGGTCGTGAGATTGTACATGAAATGTAGGCCACAGCATGTCAATTTAAGGTAAAAAAAAAAAAAAAAAAAAAAGTGTTTGAAAAGATGTATTTCCTGTTGCCCGTAGGTGGCGCTGTGTGTAATCCCCCAAAATATCTACACATGGGTGTGTTCAGGGCGGGGCTGTGATCAATCCTGTGAAGTTTGGGGGAGATTGGAGCATGTATGCTGGAGTTCTTTACATGTATTGCGTCAGGCACATGAAACGAGGAAGGGATTGATGTTTAATGGCGGCCGCCCGCACCCCGCTCCCCCCTCCCCGCTCCCCCCCCACGTCGGCGCGTACGGGGATCCGCTACTGTGCGTGTCGACAGTGTTCGAGAAGGTTCCATTCAAAAGAACTGAGGGTCGGCCGAGGTCAGTGACACAGCGCGATGATCGTGATTGGACCTCCCGGTGGCATGATGTGACGTCATCATCCGAGCACATAAAAGCCCCCTGCTGCAGAGCCTCGCCCCCCTCTTCACACCGACTCTGAGGTAAGAGACGTCTTTTTTACATTAGCTCTCTGCTAGCTTGTTAGCCTTTTGTTTGATGACTTTGTGCTGCTATCTGTAGCTAACTCTAATGGGATACACTAATGACTAATGTATAAGTGTTTGATTACAACAACTACTGTGAAGTGTTAATGGTAGTGCTGCCGATTTGAGGTGGATTGTAAAGATTTATGGGTGTTTTTTGTTTATGCTAATGTGTGTTAGCTGTGTAATTTGCATGGTAATCCGCTAGGCCTCTGTGTGTATAGTTAACTACAGCTAACTTTTGTTGAATAAACTCAATGCCTAATATATAAGTGGTTGATTTAAAGTAATAAGGTGAAATGTAAAAGGCTGTGCTTTGGATTTGTGATGGATTTTTAATATTTATTGATTGATCAGTCAAGTGGCGCGATTTATGCTAATGAGGTCCGCTAGCTGCGTGTCTTTAGCATTAGCCTTTTGTGTGTTAGCATTTCGGCTAACTATAGCTAACTTGCCTTGGATGCACTCGACGTCTAGTGTACAAGTGGTTGATTTATAGGCACACTGTGAAATGTAAAGGGCAGTACACATGATGTGAGATGGATTGTAAAGTTTGATTGATGGATTTTGATAAAATAGCATGATCTATGCTAATGGCCGCTAGCCGTGTGTATTTAGCGTTAGCCTTTTGTGTGTTAGCATTTCGGCTGCCTACAGCTAACTTTAATGTGTTAAACATGATGCCTAATGTATAAGTGGTTGATTAAAACAAATGCTGTGTAATGTTAAGCAGTGCAGTGGATGTGAGGTGGCTTTTTACAATTTATTGATGGATTTTGATCGAATAGTAGGATTTTTGATGCAACGCATGGTATGCAGTGTTATTGAACACAGCTATATTTAAGCTACATTTACCCACTGTTGATTAGCTGTTGTCTGACTGTACGGTGATGTGTTTATTGTATAGTTATACTGTTCAGTCCTGCTGAGACTGATATTACAGAGCGCAGGTGTCTGTCTGTGTTTGTCTCTGTGTCTCTGTCCATGTTATCTAATCTAGTTGGGGTGTAGATTTATTTGTATAATGTATATAAATGTATTTAGTGTGTATGCTCTTGTGTAAAATCTGTTGTTCAAAGGAAAGATCCCTTAAATTGGATGACTGTGTTAGTTAATCATGTTAAGATAAAAGGCGCTGTGTGTGTGCCTGCCTGTAAAATGTCATGTAGTTTTGGTTGAGATTGAGTTGTGGCATTCATGTTGGTTTATGCGAGCTAAATGCTAATGTTGAGAGGAGAGAATTAGATGCTGTGCATGTGATTTGTTATCTAGTTTTGGTTAAGATTGAGTTGTGGCATTCATGTTAGCTTTATTCTAGGCTAATGCTAATGTTGAGAGGAGACATTAGATGCTGTGTGTGTGTGTGCGTGTAATGTATGTAATGGTATTTAATGCAGATGCTCTTGTGTTAAACATATTGTTTAAAGGAAAGATAACTTGCCTGTGTGTGTGTTTGTGTGTGTGATGGCCAGTTTTGCTTGAGACTGAGTGGATTTATTTAGAGACCTGTAGTGTCGGCCATTTTGGTTTTAGAACATACATACAGAACATGTATGTAAGATGGATGCTGTTGTGTTAGTTGACTGAGTTGTGGCATTCATGTTAGCTTTATGCTAGGCTAAATGCTAATGTTGAGAGGAGAGCTTCCATGCTGTACATGTGTGTTTGTGCGTGTGTGTGAAATGTCATCCAGTTTTTGTTGACATTAAGTTGTGGCATTCATGTTAGCTTTATGCTAGACTAATGCTAATGTTAAGAGGAGAGCTTAGGTGTGTGTGTGTGTTTTCGTCAGCTAGTTTTGTTTGGGGTTGAGTTTTTTTAATTGATGTTAACTTTATGCTATGCTAAATGCTAATGATGAAAGGAGAGCTTCAGTGCTGTGCATGTCATGTGCATGTCAGCTGGTTTTGGTGAGGTTGAGTTGTGGCATTCCTGTTAGGTTTATGCTAGCTAAATGCTAATGCTGGGACGAAAGACTTGATGCTGTGCGTGGGTGTGCACGGGATATGTCAGCTAGTTTTGGTTGAGGTTGAGTTTTTTTTTAATTGATGTTAGCTTTATGCTAGGCTAAATGCTAATGTTGAGAGGAGAGCTTCGATGCTATGCATGTGGGTTTGCCTGTGTGTCTGTGAAATGTCATCTAGTTTTTGTTGAGATTGAGTTGTGGCATTCATGTTAGCTTTATGCTAGGCTAATGCTAATGTTGAGAGGAGAGCTTCGATGCTGTGTATGTGTGTTTGCCTGTGTGTCTGTGATATGTCATCTAGTTTTTGAGATTGAGTTGTGGCATTCGTGTTAGCTTTATGCTAGGCTAATGCTAATGTTGAGAGGAGAGCTTCGATGATGTGCATGTGTTTACCTGTGTGTCTGTGAAATGTCATCTATTTTTTGTTGAGATTAAGTTGTGGCATTCATGTTAGCTTTACACTAGGCTAATGCTAATGTTGAGAGGAGAGCTTCGATGCTGTGTATGTGTGTTTGCCTGTGTGTCTGTGATATGTCATCTAGTTTTTGAGATTGAGTTGTGGCATTCGTGTTAGCTTTATGCTAGGCTAATGCTAATGTTGAGAGGAGAGCTTCGATGATGTGCATGTGTTTACCTGTGTGTCTGTGAAATGTCATCTAGATTTTGTTGAGATTGAATTGTGGCATTCATGTTAGCTTTATGCTAGCTAAATGCTAATGCTGAGAGAAAAATTTGATGCTGTGCTTATTTGTGTTTGCGTGACATGTCATGTAGTTTTGGTTGAGACTGAGTTGTGGCATTCATGTTAGCTTTATGCTAGCTAAATGCTGAGAGGAAAGAGTTGATAGAGTGTGTGTGTGTGTGTGTGTGTGTGTGTGTGTGTGTGTGTGTGTCAGCTAGTTTTGGTTGGGGTTGACTTTTTTTTAATTGATGTTAGCTTTATGCTAGGCTAAATGCTAATGCTGAGAGGAAAGACTTGATGCTGTGTATGTGTGTGTGTGTTTGGGAAATGTCAGCTAGTTTTGGTTGAGGTTGAGTTTTTTTAATTGATGTTAGCTTCATGCTTGGCTAATGCTAATGATGATAGGAGAGCTTAGATGCTGTGTGTGTGTGTCAGCTAGTTTTGGTTGGAGTTGAGTTTTTTTATTTGATGTTAGCTTTATGCTAGGCTAAATGCTAATGTTGATAGGAAAGACTTGATGCTGTATATGTGTGTGTTTGGTAAATGTCAGCTAGTTTTGGTTCAGGTTGAGTTTTTTTTAATTGATGTTAGCTTTATGCTAGGCTAAATGCTAATGTTGAGAGGAGAGCTTCGATGCTGTGTATGTGTGTTTGCCTGTGTGTCTGTGATATGTCATCTAGTTTTTGAGATTGAGTTGTGGCATTCGTGTTAGCTTTATGCTAGGCTAATGCTAATGTTGAGAGGAGAGCTTCGATGATGTGCATGTGTTTACCTGTGTGTCTGTGAAATGTCATCTAGATTTTGTTGAGATTGAATTGTGGCATTCATGTTAGCTTTATGCTAGCTAAATGCTAATGCTGAGAGAAAAATTTGATGCTGTGCTTGTTTGTGTTTGCGTGACATGTCATGTAGTTTTGGTTGAGACTGAGTTGTGGCATTCATGTTAGCTTTATGCAAGCTAAATGCTGAGAGGAAAGAGTTGATAGTGTGTGTGTGTGTGTGTGTGTGTCAGCTAGTTTTGGTTGGGGTTGACTTTTTTTTAATTGATGTTAGCTTTATGCTAGGCTAAATGCTAATGCTGAGAGGAAAGACTTGATGCTGTGTATGTGTGTGTGTGTTTGGGAAATGTCAGCTAGTTTTGGTTGAGGTTGAGTTTTTTTAATTGATGTTAGCTTCATGCTTGGCTAATGCTAATGATGATAGGAGAGCTTAGATGCTGTGTGTGTGTGTCAGCTAGTTTTGGTTGGAGTTGAGTTTTTTTATTTGATGTTAGCTTTATGCTAGGCTAAATGCTAATGTTGATAGGAAAGACTTGATGCTGCATATGTGTGTGTTTGGTAAATGTCAGCTAGTTTTGGTTGAGGTTGAGTTTTTTTTAATTGATGTTAGCTTTATGCTAGGCTAAACGCTAATGTTGAGAGGAGAGCGTCGATGCTATGCATGTGGGTTTGCCTGTGTGTCTATGAAATGTCATCTAGTTTTTTTTGAGATTGAGTTGTGGCATTCATGTTAGCTTCATGCTAGGCTAATGCTATTGTTGAGAGGAGAGCTTCGATGCTGTGCGTGTGTGTTTGCCTGTGTGTCTGTGAAATGTCATCTAGTTTTTGTTGAGATTGAGTTGTGGTATTCATGTTAGCTTTATGCTAGGCTAATGCTAATGTTGAGAGGAGAGCTTCGATGATGTGCATGTGTTTACCTGTGTGTCTGTGAAATGTCATCTATTTTTTGTTGAGATTAAGTTGTGGCATTCATGTTAGCTTTACACTAGGCTAATGCTAATGTTGAGAGGAGAGCTTCGATGATGTGCATGTGTGTTTGCCTGTGTGTCTGTGAAATGTCATCTAGATTTTGTTGAGATTGAATTGTGACATTCATCCTAGCTTTATGCTAGCTAAATGCTAATGCTGAGAGAAAAATTTGATGCTGTGCTTGTTTGTGTTTGCGTGACATGTCATGTAGTTTTGGTTGAGACTGAGTTGTGGCATTCATGTTAGTTTTATGCTAGCTAAATGCTGAGAGGAAAGAGTTGATAGTGTGTGTGTGTGTGTGTGTGTCAGCTAGTTTTGGTTGAGGTTGAGTTTTTTTAATTGATGTTAGCTTCATGCTTGGCTAATGCTAATGATGATAGGAGAGCTTAGATGCTTTGTGTGTGTGTCAGCTAGTTTTGGTTGGAGTTGAGTTTTTTTAATTGATGTTAGCTTTATGCTAGGCTAAATGCTAATGTTAAGAGGAGAGCTTCGATGCTGTGCATGTGTCTTTGCGTGTGTGTCTGTGATATGTAATCTGGTTTTTGTTGAGATTTAGTTTTGGTATTCATGTTAGCTTTATGCTAGGCTAATGCTAATGATGAGAGGAGAGCTTCGATGATGTGCATGTGTGTTTGCCTGTGTGTCTGTTATATGTCATCTAGTTTTTGTTGAGACTGAGTTGTGGCATTCATGTTAGCTTTATGCTAGGCTAATGCTAGTGATGAGAGGAGAGCTTCGATGCTGTGTATGTGTGTTTGCCTTTGTGTCTGTGATATGTCATCTAGTTTTTTTTGAGACTGAGTTGTGGCATTCATGTTAGCTCTATGCTAGGCTAATGCTACTGTTGAGAAGACAGCTGTGTGTGTCTGTGTGTGTGTGTGTGTGTGTGTGTGTGTGTGTGTGTGTGTCTGTCTGTGTGTCTGTGTCAGCTAGTTTTGGTTTAGGTTTAGTTTTTTTAATTGATGTTAGCTTTATGCTAGGCTAAACGCTAATGTTGAGAGGAGAGCTTCGATGCTATGCATGTGTGTTTACCTGTGTGTCTGTGCAATATCATCTAGATTTTGTTGAGATTGAATTGTGGCATTCATGTTAGCTTTATGCTAGCTAAATGCTAATGCTGAGAGAAAAATTTGATGCTGTGCTTGTTTGTGTTTGCATGACATGTCATGTAGTTTTGGTTGAGACTGAGTTGTAGCATTCATGTTAGCTTTATGCTAGCTAAATGCTGAGAGGAAAGAGTTGATAGTGTGTGTGTGTGTGTGTGTGTGTGTCAGCTAGTTTTGGTTGGAGTTGAGTTTTTTTTCTTTGGTCGTTAGCTTTATGCTAGGCTAAATGCTAATGTTGATAGGAAAGACTTGATGCTGTATATGTGTGTGTTTGCTAAATGTCAGCTAGTTTTCGTTGAGGTTGAGTTTTTTTTAATTGATGTTAGCTTTATGCTAGGCTAAATGCTAATGTTGAGAGGAGAGCTTCGATGCTATGCATGTGGGTTTGCCTGTGTGTCTATGAAATGTCATCTAGTTTTTGTTGAGATTGAGTTGTGGCATTCATGTTAGCTTCATGCTAGGCTAATGCTAATGTTGAGAGGAGAGCTTCGATGCTGTGCGTGTGTGTTTGCCTGTGTGTCTGTGAAATGTCATCTAGTTTTTGTTGAGATTGAGTTGTGGCATTCATGTTAGCTTTATGCTAGGCTAATGCTAATGTTGAGAGGAGAGCTTCGATGATGTCCATGTGTTTACCTGTGTGTCTGTGAAATGTCATCTGTTTTTTGTTGAGATTAAGTTGTGGCATTCATGTTAGCTTTACACTAGGCTAATGCTAATGCTGAGAGAAAAATTTGATGCTGTGCTTGTTTGTGTTTGCGTGACATGTCATGTAGTTTTGGTTGAGACTGAGTTGTGGCATTCATGTTAGCTTTATGCTAGCTAAATGCTGAGGAAAGAGTTGATAGTGTGTGTGTGTGTGTGTGTGTGTGTGTGTGTGTGTGTCAGCTAGTTTTGGTTGGGGTTGACTTTTTTTTAATTGATGTTAGATTTATGCTAGGCTAAATGCTAATGCTGAGAGGAAAGACTTGATGCTGTGTATGTGTGTGTGTGTTTGGGAAATGTCAGCTAGTTTTGGTTGAGGTTGAGTTTTTTTAATTGATGTTAGCTTCATGCTTGGCTAATGCTAATGATGATAGGAGAGCTTTGATGCTTTGTGTGTGTGTCAGCTAGTTTTGGTTGGAGTTGAGTTTTTTTAATTGATGTTAGCTTTATGCTAGGCTAAATGCTAATGTTGACAGGAAAGACTTGATGCTGTATATGTGTGTGTTTGGTAAATGTCAGCTAGTTTTGGTTGAAGTTGAGTTTTTTTAATTGATGTTAGCTTTATGCTAGGCTAAATGCTAATGTTAAGAGGAGAGCTTCGATGCTGTGCATGTGTCTTTGCGTGTGTGTCTGTGATATGTAGTCTGGTTTTTGTTCAGACTGAGTTGTGGCATTCATGTTAGCTTTATGCTAGGCTAATGCTAGTGATGAGAGGAGAGCTTCGATGCTGTGTATGTGTGTTTGCCTTTGTGTCTGTGATATGTCATCTAGTTTTTTTTGAGATTGAGTTGTGGCATTCATGTTAGCTTTATGCTAGGCTAATGCTACTGTTGAGAGGACAGCTGTGTGTGTCTGTGTGTGTGTGTCAGCTAGTTTTGGTTTAGGTTTAGTTTTTTTAATTGATGTTAGCTTTATGCTAGGCTAAACGCTAATGTTGAGAGGAGAGCTTCGATGCTATGCGTGTGTGTTTGCCTGTGTGTCTGTGCAATATCATCTAGTTTTTGTTGAGATTGAGTTGTGGCATTCATGTTAGCTTTATGCTAGCTAAATGCTAATGCTGAGAGGAAAGACTTGATGCTGTGCGTGTGTGTGTTTGGGAAATGCCAGCTGGTTTTGGTTGAGGTTAAGTTTTTTTAATTGATGTTAGCTTTATGCCAGGCTAAATGCTAATGATGAGAGGAGAGCCTAGATGCTGTGCGTGTGTGTGTGTGTCAGCTAGTTTGTAATTGATGTTAGTTTTATGTTATGCTAAATGGTAATGTTGAGAGGACAGCTTCAATGCTGTGCATGTGTGTTTGCCTGTGTGTCTGTGATATTACATCTAGTTTTGATTGAGATTGAGTTGTGGCATTCATGTTAGCTTTATGCTAGCTAAATGCTAATGCTGAGAGGAAAGACTTGATGCTGTGCGTGTGTGTTTGGGAAATGTCAGCTGGTTTTGGTTGAGGTTAAGTTTTTTTAATTGATGTTAGCTTTATGCCAGGCTAAATGCTAATGTTGAGAGGAGAGCCTAGATGCTGTGCGTGGGTGTGTGTGTCAGCTAGTTTGTAATTGATGTTAGTTTTATGTTATGCTAAATGGTAATGTTGAGAGGACAGCTTCAATGCTGTGTAAGTGTGTGCATGCGTGGTTGAGCGTGAGTTGTGGCATACATGTTAGTTTATGCTAGCTAAATGCTAATGTTTAGAAGAGATAGTTGATGCTGTGCATGTGTGTGTGCATTTAATGTATGTAATGGTATTTAATGCGGATGTTCTTGTGTTAAACATACTGTTTAAAGGAAAGATCCCTGCCTGTGTGTGTGTGTGTGTGTGTGTGTGTGTGTGTGTGTGTGTGTGTGTGTCTGTGTGATGGTCAGTTTTGCTTGAGAATTAGTTGATTTATTTAGAGAGTTGTAGTGTTGGCCATTTTGCTGTCAGTAAGAACATGTATTTAATGTGAATGCTGTTGTGTTAGCTGACCATATTTTTTGAAGGACAGACTCTCTAAAATTGATGACTGTGTGTTAGTTTATCGTGTTGACAGGAAAGATTAGATGCTGTACATTCGTGTCTCATCCTGATATGTAGGCTAGTTTTGTTTGACATTGAGTCGTGTTATGTATGGACATACAGTGTCGGCCATTTTCCTTTCAGGGACAACATATATTTAAGATGGAAGCTGTTAGTTGAGCGTATTGCTTAAATGAAAGATCCTGTTTTAATGTTAGAGATTTTTTTTTGACATAACTGTGGATGAGTTTATCCAGGATGTGTAGAGAGAAACGCTTTTAAATTAAAATCTCAGTTATCTCAATGTGTCTAGCAGGCATTTAATTGCACAGTTTTTATGTCAAGCTCATTGTTAAATAAAGTAATGTTTTTTTTTTTCATCTACAGATATTCTTCTCACTTGGCTGTGTGATCTGGTGCTCGCCTTCTGCGATTGACCTGCGACTACCGCTCATCCAGGACCTCTACACTCAACACACACTCATTCATTCATTCATTCCATCAATTTTCAACACACACCTAATAGCACATTTCTGATTGTTTTCACATAGACACAGACAGACAGACAGACAGACAGACACACACACACACACACCCACAAATACATACATACACATACACACACACACACACACACACACACACACACACTTGAGGTGTCGATCTACTGCTGGCAAGGTAAGTCGAGCATTTTATATATTTGAAGGCTGAGGTCAGAGTCTGTGTGGTAAAGTATGGCTTTTGAGTGTGATTTGCTGACAGTCATAGTGATTTGTACATATTCTGTATGAATGTTGAAGTAATTTTTTTTGGTTGTTTTTGTGTTTGTTTAGATGCCCCGTGCGAAGTCCCACCGGCGCGCCCAGGCCCTGAGGAGGAGGATGGCGACGGCGCAGACCTGGACCCCCCTGCCGCCTGTCTCCGAGTTCGTTGCTCGTATGTATCAAATAGTTTAGTTTTTTTTTGTTGTTTTTTTTTTTTTTTTTTTTACATGTTTCAATGATACAGATAAAATGTTATTGAAAGATGTGTTAATCTTGTGCTGACAATTTTGATCTGTCTGAGCAGGCCGCGGTACCGGGTACCGCCATCGTGCGCGGAGATGGCCAACTTCGGAGCTGACCCAGCGCAGCTTCAAGTTGGTCACTCCAGCCCAGCGTCCGGACCAGAAGGTATTATTTGTCTTATTCGTAAGAGAGTGATGGTTGCATGGTGTCATGGTTGGTGTCTCTGTTCTAAAGTGATGTCTCTGTTGTTGCAGCTGGTGTTCGTCGTGGGAGATTCCCATCTGCGCTCCATGGTGGACGGGTTCGCGGCCATCCCCGAGGGATCCCTGTCTTTTTCTTTTCTGTCTGTTCCAGGTGCAGAGGCCAGGGAGCTGAGGACGGAGGTGCTGCACGCAGATGTCCCGTGGGCCCCGGACGCTGTGTGTGTGCTCGCTCCGAGCAACAACCTCACCGCCAGCAGGACCATCGGTGAGGCGGCGTTGGACTTCGGTGCGCTCCTGACCACAGTCTGCAGCCGCTGGCCCAAGGTTTGTTTTATTTACTTTAGTCCTTTTTGGTTTTTTTCCTAATTGCAGTTACTGTTGTCAGTATTTATTTGGTAGTTGTGAGCAGAGTGTTGAGTTATGTTGTTATTTAAGGGCATTAACAAAGAAATGTTGTTTCAAAGGTCTTTGTTCTGGACTTCCCTCCCCGTCTGAGCATGGACCTGGGCCTCCAAGAGCAGCTGCGTCAGGAATACCACCGTGTCGCAGCACGCATGGGTAAGTTCCAGTTGTGGTCATCAGCACAGTTGTAGTCGATGTGATGTGCAATGCAAGAGAATTTCTACAAGTGTAAATATTAGAAGGACTGATGATGTTTCTTTCATGTGTGTAAGGTCTCCCCTACGTGTCTGTGGCAGCGCACTTCCCAGTCCATCGGTTGGAGCTGTGGTGCCATGATGGCGTAAGTACAGCATACTTTGTTTGTGTGACATAAGACATGGAAGAGTTTGATGTTTTTCTCATGCAGTTTGACATGGACTGACATGTTGGTTGTGTTTTACTCTCTCTAAGGTGCACCTCAGCGACTCGGATGGCATGCCCATCCTGGTGCAGCTGCTGTGGAACTCCGCGTTCCTTCAGCTGGCACCACCGGCGCCCACGCCCCCGGTGTCTCCCCGGAGATCGCCGCGGGGCAGGGTGTCCCCCACTCTGGTCGTGACGGGGCATGCTCGCGTGTCTCGTCACAGTGACCCCTGCGAGTGGGCGGTGGTTGGACGGCGGGGCAAGGTAAAGTGTTTTTTTAAGGCAGTGTTTGGCTTCAAGTTGTGCAAAATTTTTGTGTGTCCAAAAATGAATTCTAAGCAACTGTGTTGTTTTTGTTTTTAAGGCTGGAACACCTCCGGTGGGACAGTCTGCCATCCCGTCCAACCCCGTGTGGTTCAGCAGTGGCATGTTGGATGCCATGGAGAAGGTTGCCCCTTCTTCTGGCTCTGACTGCCCTGCTGATCCGCCAGCCGGCCAGGTAAGCTGTTTACACATTGTGTCAATACTGTTGAGGTGAAAACAGGAAGACAGTTCTTACAAAGGTTTGTTTTCCTTCCTACAGACCTTCCGTGTGAAGCGTCAGCCGAGAGGTGTTGCCACATCACGCAGAGGACGAAAGCGGCAGGTTAGTGTGGATTTTTTGGGGGGATGTTAATGACGTGGAATTTTTTCATACATTCCTAAAACATGCTGCAACAAAGTGAATGATGTGTTTTAATTGTTTTTTTTATTCTGTCTCATGAGGCTCCGGCAACACCTGCGCCTGCCCCTGCGACCGAGTGTGCCTCCAAGCCCGGCCCAGCAGTCCAGGAGGTTCGTTTGATGTTTCATGTTTTGTCAGTTATTGATGATTTTAGGAAGCAATAACATGTCTTTTTTGGCTGTGATAAAAGCGTGTGTTTTGTTTTTTGTGCCAGGTGGCGGTCACAGTCCAGGAGTCCATGGGGGAGTCCGCCGTCCAGGAGATGCCACAGAAGATCGGCAAAGATAAGGCTGTTTTTGTTCCTCTTGTTAGTGTTCCTGATGTTAGTACAGTTGTGTTAGAGTCAGACAGTGATGTTGTGGCAGCAGAGGGTAGTAGAGGGTTTAGGCTGGATAAGGTTGTGAGGGGATCGTTCCACCAGGGAGATGAGCGTTTTGTGTATGGAGGTCAGCAGTGTATGGCTATAGCTTTGGCCAGCTTAGCCAAACACACATTGTCGAGTGTGTTCTCGTGGGCTAGGAGCGATGTGGATCGCGCGTTGGTTGTAGGTGACGAGTTGTACACTAGTTTGCGTGACTTGAACATTTTTAGGCATTCGTCAAATCTGCTGTCTGTTGCAGATTTGCCGCAGCAGTTAGTGATAGAGGAGCAGATGTTTAGCTTTAGCTATGGTGACACAGTATTAGGTGAAGTAGGCGTGAGTGAGGGTGAACACATCGACAGCGGTGTGTTCATCAGTCTGAGAAATGGACTGGAGAGGATCTTCAGTCGGTATAGTACATGTCTTCTGACACTGTGCGGGAATAGTTCTGCCATCATTTGTGAGGGTGGACGGTTTGCTGTAGTAGACAGTCACTCGCGTAGTGACATTGGCTTGTTGCAGAGCGAAGGTAAAAGTGTGGTATTGCAGTTTGCTTGTCTGGATGATCTGTATCAGTACATCTGTTGTTTGGCAGACAGTCTCAGCTCTAGGGAGAAGCTCTTTGAGCTGTGTGGCGTTAGGGTCAGTGGGTGTGCAAGCCCAGTGTTGTCTTGTGTTTCTGTCGAGAGCTGTGTCACTGAGATGAGTACTGCTCCAGTGGCAGAGTGTAATGTGGTTTCTGAGGCCAGGGTAGAACACATTTCTTCAGGAAAATGTGTGTCTGACTGTGGTGTTGGTGTAGCTGTAAGTCCAGCACTGTCTGGCATTTCTGTTGTGTCTTTAGTCAGTCAGGTCAGCAGTGGTTCAACGGCAGAGTCAGCAGTTAGTGATGGTAGAAGGCGTAAAGTTTCTTCTGGCACTAGTGTGTTCAAGAAATTAAAAACATTTGATGTTGGTGAAGTTAATGCAGATGTTGAATTTGTCAGTGCTGTGGCAAATGAAGAGCTGCTCTTCTGTCCCCTTAGTGTAGACATCTGTAAGGCTTTGTGCAGTAAATTAAATGTAGACTTTGAGAAGGTCAGTGGTTTGGTGTCAGCAGAGGTGGGGTTGTTAGGAGTTCCATGTTTAAATGAGAGGATTGTGGGTGATGGTAACTGCTTCTTCAGAGCCATCTCTCAGGCTGTGAGTGGCTCACAGAAGAACCATCGCAAGATTAGGCTAGCTGTATGTAAAGAGTTAGAAAGGAATGCAGCTAAGTATGGCAGTCTGCTTAGAACTGAGTATTCGTCTGTTTCAGAGTATCTTCAGCAGTCCAGGATGAGAAATGTAAACAGTTGGGCTACAGAGGTAGAAATTCAGGTCACAGCAGATTGGTTAGGAGTTAGTGTTTGTACTTTTTATGATGGACGTTGGTTGAAGTACAAATGTAGCAGTAATTGTTTGTCAGAAGAGTGCATTTATGTAGAGAATGTCATGGGACAGCATTTTGAGAGCGTTGTTTGTGTGTTTAAGCCTGGACTGCAGGTTTGTTATAGTTATTGTAAAGTTAGTGAAGTGTCAGGTTATAGTATTAGGTCAAGAGTGACAGATGTTGTGGATAGTGACAACTTAGCAGTTGGACACAGTGAATGTGTAGGGTCAGAAGGTGTAGGTATTAAGTCTGTGATGACAAAGTATTTGAGGCAGAAAAAAGCTACACAGGAGAAAACGAGTGAATTGCTTAGGGAGAGACGTCAAGTAAAGTTTAGGAAGTTGTATCAGGAAAATGTCTTGTATAGAGATAGTGTTAAAGTGAGGAGGATGAGTGAGTATAAAGAGAACATTGAGTATAAACAGAGAGTTAAAGCTGTCAGTAAAGCTAAGAGTATGGCGAAGTATCGAGGAAGTATCGAGCACAGGGAGGAAGTTAAAAGGAAATATAGAGATAGTGTCGAGCATAGAGAGAGGATGAAAAGGATGAGTTTTAGGAAATATAGAGACAGTAGTGAGTATCGAGAGAGGAAGAAAGTAATGAGTGTAAGGAAATATAGAGACAGTAGTGAGTATCGAGAGAGGAAGAAAATAATGAGTGTAAGGAAATATAGAGATAGTTGTGAGTATCGAGAGAGAAAGAAAATGATGAGTGTAGGTAAATATAGAGACAGTAGTCCGCATAGAGAGAGGGTTAAAAAGATGAGTGTAGATAAATATAGAGACAGTAGTGTGCATAGAGAGAGAGTTAAAACAAAGAGTGTAGGTAAATATAGAGACTGTAATGAGCATAGAGAGAGGGTTAAAATGATGAGTGTATGTAAATATAGACACAGTGTTGAGCTTCGAGAGAGTAAGAAAAGGATGAGTTTTAGGAAATATAGAGAGAGTGATGAGCACCGAGAGAAGAAGAAAAGGATGAGTGTTAGTAAATATAGAGAGAGTAGTGTGCATAGAGAGAGGGTTATGGACAGCGTCAGGTTGAGTAGGAAGCAGAGGATGGAGAAGTCAGAAAACTTTGGTTTTGTTATGGAGCAGTTTTTGGAACAGGTCAGAGATGGTCCAGATTTTGTGTGTTGTGTGTGTCATAGGTTGTTGTTTAGAAATCAGGTGCAGAGCTGTGTAAGGGAAGTTTATGGTAGAAGTTTAGCTACAGCTGGCATTGCAAACAGTTGTATCAGTGAGAAGTATTTGCACAGGTGTAATGATGAGTGTGTTGTGCCCTGTCAGTTGGTGTTGTGTAGAGGTCAGCTGTGGATTTGTTATACGTGTCATCGTAAGATTAGTGCAGGTGAGATGCCAGCTGAGTGTTGGAGTAATAACTTGCAAGTAGATCCCATTCCACCAGAACTGGGGTGTTTGAATAGTATAGAGCAGCATTTGATAGCCTTGCACATTCCTTTTATGAAAATGTTGGCATTGCCTAAAGGGGGGCAAAATGGAGTACACGGTCCAGTGACCTGTGTTCCAGCCAACATTACACAGACTAGTAATCTGTTGCCACGGTCGAGTATGGAAGGGTCCTTGGTGCAGGTTAAATTAAAGCGAAAGTTGACGTACAAAGGACATTATGAATACAAGTTTGTGGATACGTTGCATGTAAGACAGGCGCTGGAGTATTTGAAGAGGACCAATGTTCATTATAGAGACATTGAGTTTAATGAGGAGTGGGTTAATGAGTTTTGTAGGCAGGAAGATGGGGAGAAGGAAGAAGCTGGGTCAGGTGGTGAGGATGAAGCTGGTAGAGGAAGTGAGGTCACTGGTCAGGTTAGAGAAGCGGCTGAGGTTGATGTAGAAGAATCAGCAGACATAGCACAAGATGAAATGTTACATGACAGACAGCAGCACTGCATGTTTCAGGACACTTGTCTTATGCCTGTTGATATTGGTCAGGAAGCATTAGATCAGTATTTTGAGGATATTGTGAATGTAGCGCCTGCAGAGGGTAATAGTCCTGTTAGGATGCTTTCTGACCAAACTAATGAGGCAAAGTGTTTCCCTGTGTTGTTTCCTTTGGGTGATAAGACCTTTCATGACAGTCGGTGTTATAAGTTGAGTCTGTCGCGTTATTTTAACAATAGGATTATGCTAGCCGATGGTCGTTTTGCACGTAACGTAGAGTACATATTTTTTGCTCAGTACATGTCTGAGATAGATCAGGTGATGTCGAGTGTTTCTGTGGCGTTGCGCAAAGGTAAGGTGGGTCAGAGGTCTCAAAGGGTTACTCAGAATATGTTGAAGGACGAGGAGTCTCTGAAGCAGTTGTTGGAGTTTGATGATGGGTTTAGGTTTCTCAAGCCGATACGGGGTACGCCTGCATTCTGGCAGTCAGTGCAGAAGGATGTCTTGGCCTGTGTGCGTCAGTTAGGGATTCCGACGTGGTTTTGCTCATTTTCGTCTGCAGATCTGCGCTGGCAGAATCTCCTGACCAGCATCCTGAAGCAGGAAGGCAGGACGCAGACGGTAGAGGATTTGGAGTGGGCAGACAGGTGTGAGTTGTTGCGTCGCAACCCGGTTACAGCAGCGAGGATGTTTGATTACAGATGGCATTGTTTTCTGAGAGAGGTTCTCATGTCTCCTTCTCAACCAATTGGCAAAATCACAGATAGCTTTTACAGGGTGGAGTTTCAGCAGCGTGGTTCTCCTCATGTCCACTGTTTGTTTTGGATTGAGGGTGCTCCTAAAATTGATAAGAATACAGACCAGGAAGTTGTAGAGTTTATTGATAAGTACGTGTCATGTGAGTTACCCTCCGATGATGACGCATTATTGGACATTGTGTCATCAGTGCAAACACATTCCAAACGACATTCTAAGTCATGCAGAAAAAATAAGACTGTATGTCGTTTTAATTTCCCAAAACCTGTGTCTTTGCGGACATTCATTTGTAAAGTAGAAGTGAAAAAATGCAAATGTGACAAGAAGAAGGCAGAGGAGAAAGGGGAGGATTCTCGGTCAGAAAACAAACCAGTCTGTAAGTGTTTTGACAAAAGCGATAAGATGCGAGTAGATGTTGCGCAGTCTATCTTGGAGGCAGTTAAGACAGCAGTACAAAGTGAGTCGTATGGTAGTGTAGAGGAGTTGTTTTTGAGTCTGGGCATTGATCAGTATGTCTTTGAAGAGGCTTATAGAAGACTGCAGAACAAGACAAAGGTAGTTTATAAGAGAGAGGTAAATGAAGTTTGGGTTAATCAGTATAGCAAGAAGTTGTTGAAGTGTTGGAACGCCAATATTGACCTGAGCTTTGTAACTGATGCGTACGCGGTTGTTGTGTATATAATATCGTATATTACCAAAGCAGAGAGAGAAATTGGCCTGTTGTTGAGTAATGCCCAAAAAGAAGCTAAAAAACAAGGAAATGTCTCTGCTAAAGACGCATTGAAGAAGTTAGGCAGTGTGTATTTGCATAATAGGGACGTTAGTGCTCAGGAGGCGGTGTATAGGTTAACTAACTTGCATTTGAAGGAGTGCTCTAGGAAGGTTGTGTTTGTGCCGACAGGGAATAATACAGTGAAGATGAGTTTACCCCTCAGTGTTTTGAAGGAGAGAGCGTCTTCACATGATCTTAGGACAGAAGATATGTGGATGACGAGCTTAGTGGATAGGTATAGGAACAGGCCCGACGATGACGTCTTTGAAAATATGTGTATGGCCACATTTGCGTCGGAGTATCGTGTTCTTACCAGAAACGAAATGTCTGAAGACAGGATTGAATTGAAAAATGGTTTGGGCTTCATTTTGAGGAGAACACGTTCTCAGTTTGCGGTTGTTCGGTACATGCGTTTTAGTTTAGAGAAATATCCCGAGGAACATTATCAGAGTTTGCTGCAGCTGTTCCTTCCTTATAGAACTGACTCAGACCTCAAACCTCCAGGCTTTGAGCTGTTTGAACAGTTCCATGAGGATGGAAACGTGACGTTTAGTGACGGGTCGGTACATGCAGTTAAGGACGTGGTGAAAGAGAATAGGGCAGTGTTTGAAGTAGATTGTCCAGATTTAGAGCGTGCGCAGGAGATTGCAGAGCAGCAAGGCGTGGATGAGGAGGATGCTTGGGGGGAGCTGTGCCCTGAACAGGAAGTTGAACGGCTTGAATGTGTAGAGGAGAGAAGGCAGCAGCAGGGATCTGAGATAGCAGACGAGCAGTTGCAGGAATGTCTGGAGAATGTCCCAGATTTGGTTGTTGGTAGTAGACAGGTAGCGCAGTTAGAGAGGAGGAGGAATGTGATGTCTAGAAGTGAGGGTTTAGCTTTAGTTAGGTCTCTGAATGAGACACAGATGGCTGTGTTTTATAAGGTTAGACAGTGGTGTTTGCAGAAGGTGATGGGTAAAAACCCAGAACCTCTGCATGTGTTTGTGACAGGTGGTGCAGGGACGGGGAAAAGTCATTTAATTAGAGCTATTCAGTATGAGGCAGGGAGATTGTTGTCCACACTTTGTAATCAACCTGACGATATTTGTGTTTTGTTAACCGCACCTACAGGCATAGCTGCATACAATTTAAATGCAGCAACAGTTCATCACACATTCAGTATTGGCACACGTGTTAGTTTACCCTACATTCCTTTGGGTGAGGATAAACTAAACTCTCTGAGAGCCAAATTGAGTCATGTCCAAATTGTAATCATAGATGAAATCAGTATGGTTGATCACAATCTGTTGGCATATGTTCATGGCAGGTTAAGGCAGGTGAAGCAGACAGGCGACTTTTCCCCATTTGGTAATGTCAGTGTGATAGCTGTTGGAGACTTCTATCAGTTGCCTCCTGTTAAAGGGAAGCCTCTGTATAGTTGTCCTGTTGGTGTGGACCTGTGGTGTACTTTTAGTGTAGTGGAATTGAAAACCGTAGTTAGGCAGAAGGATAGTGTTTTTGCAGAGTTGCTGAACAGGTTGAGAGTGCGTTCAAAGGGCACCCCCATGTTACCTAGTGATGTTGAAATATTAAAGGCTCGCGAGACAGGGGAAGAGAGCTCTGCTTTGCATATTTTTCCCACAAATGTGCAAGTAAGTGAGCATAATTTGAATCAGTTAGTTGCAATGTGTCCGGATTATGTTGTGATAGAAGCAAAAGATTTCGCACATAGCAGGAAAACAGGCAAATTAGAACGTATGGGAGGACATCATAGTAATGCAGCGGACACATGTTTACCTGAGAGTTTGTGTTTGGCGAGGAACGCGCGTGTGATGTTGTGTAAGAATGTGGATGTTGAAGACGGTCTGGTCAATGGCGCATGTGGCACGGTAACTCAGATAGATTTTGGTGATGATAAAAAATTTCCTCAAACAGTTTATGTCAGATTTGACGATGAGAAAATTGGCTCACAGAGGAGGAAAACACGTGCACATGCGGCAGTAGAATGCAGGTATTCTACTGCTATTGATCCCGAGGAGGACAGGGCAACAAGTCGAGGTGGTCTGCGATTTCAGTTTCCTCTTAGGCTAGCGTGGGCATGTACAGTACATAAAGTGCAGGGGTTAACGGTAGATGAGGCTGTCGTTTCTTTGGAGAAAGTTTTTGCACCTGGGCAGGCGTATGTAGCTTTGAGTCGTGTTAGGTCTTTGTCTGGACTGATCATCAGGGATTTTAAAGAGAAGGCCATTTACTGCAAGGGCGCCATAAAGGAGGCTTTAGACAGCATGTCTCCATTTTTAATTGAGCAGCCTCAACCTTCATTAAGTGCACACAGTTTCTGTGTGTATTTAATGAATGTTCAAAGTTTAAGTCGCCACCTGGCAGATTTGGTGTCTTGCACACAGCATTTACAGTCTAACTGTATTGCTGTCACAGAAACGTGGCTCACTGCACAGTCCTCATTAGACAGTGTCCAAATTGATGGATATACTTTCCACAGTCGTCCTCGAGGTTTGTGTTACAGCAGCAGTAACCCCAAATTGTTAGAGCTCCAGAATCTAGAACATGGTGGAGTTGGTTTGTACAGTGTAGGCAATTCGGACTGTAATATCCTGCAGGCACCTGATTTGAATCTGGAGTGTTTGGTGTGCCTGTGTAGCAAATTTAACATTTTGATGGCAGTAATTTATCGTCCACCGCGTTATCCAAATTCTCTATTTAAGCAAAACCTGGGGAAATTACTCAATTGGTTAAATCCGATTAGTGAGACAATTGTAATATTGGGAGATTTTAATGACGATGTTTTGAAAACATCATCAATTTGTAAATTCATGGGGCAAAAAGGATTTAATCAGCATGTAACACAAGAAACAACAGAGAAGGGGACATTGATTGATCACGTTTATGTTAAAACAGCACAGTATGATGTGGAATGTGCAGTGATGCCCACGTACTTCAGTGATCATGAAGGCATTCTGTGTAGTTTTAGTGTGAGAGATGATCAGGGTGAGCTAGAGGACATAGACTGGCTGTTTGAGGACTTTGAGGATGTAGAGGTAGATGTGTAGTTCGATTCTGGATTAGATTAGGTTGGTTTGTGTTGTGCTTCGCGATGTAGCTTCATTTGACTCTTACAAAGTCCCAGTGCAAATGTAGGTGGTGGTGATGGTGTTGTAGTTGTTGTGTTTTTCTGTGGGGTTTTAAGAGGAAACTGACTTGTAGTTTGTTGTGTTGACAGTGTGTAGGTTTAGTATCGCGTGAATGTTGTAGTGTTAGTGTAGAGTCTGTCCCACTCCATTGTGTGAAGATTGTGAAAATTTTCATAGTTAATCATGTGGCTGTATTTATTTTATATTGTGTATTTATTATTGTAGGGAGATTTGAGGTTATTGTGTATGTATTGTGTGGAAATGTTTTAGTATGTGGATATGATTATTGTGTAGGGATTTTAGAGTGAACTAATTATGTGGTACAGGTGGAATGTGTGGAAGCTTAGCTTTTGTTAATGGTGGTTATTGTGTAGACAATTAATTTAATCATGGTTTTCACAGCTGTTAGTGATTGTAGATGTGTTAGTCTCTGTCTGCCACATGTCTCTGTTTCTGACAACTGTAAATATTTTTGTATTTATGCATGTTTGACTGTGTGGTTATTTCACTCCTGATGTGTTCATGTGCAACTGTTTCAGTCTTAAGTCATGAAAATGTGAAAACGTTAATTTGAATCAAACTTAATACATTTTAAAAGAAATTGGACATGCTTCATGCCGCATGTTTTAGGTATCCCCCCAGTGATGAAAATTCTGATCAATAACTTATAAAAGATGCAGCAGTTAAATAATGATGTTACGTATGAACACAGCAGGAAATAAATTGTATTTAATGACTGAACTGTTAATATAATTGTCGGCATTATTATGTATATATTATTAGTTTTAATACGTGAAGTGCAGTCAGTAGTTAAGATGAGAAATGTTCATGTTTGTGTGCATGAACTAACAGCAAATCTGTTCTGGTACGACAAGGCACAGACTCTTCATTCTGCATGCCTGAGCTGCCAAACAGGACACTTGTAAACAAAAAATGTTGTTATTGCTGTTGTTGTTGTTGTTGTTTCCATGATTTCTCCTCCCCCTTGTATCCCCCAACCTTATATTTTCTCTCTCCCTTTCAAGCTTTCTATAGCTCAATTAATTGAATTGTAGTGGTCAGCGGTGTTTCCTTTTTAACTGATGTTTGTTCTCTCTGAGGTGGTTGAAAATGCTGCGGTGATGGAGGGTCCCAACCTCTCCAGTCCCCAAGTGATGTTGATGTGCCAGTGGGATTCTGAGACAGAATCTCTACATATTTTTCTACATGTATTTATAAAATGTAACTAATGTCATTTATGGAAACATAATGCCATCTATAAAACATCCACATTGAAATAAAATGCACTGTAATGATAAATAAATTGTATAATGTTAACTGCAAAATTGTGTCTGTCATACTGTGAAGAACTGAAGTATTTCCCATGTACTACAAAAAACAAAGTTCTGTGGTGACAGTACTCCTAGTTTACTGTGTGACATGATGAAAGTACATGAATATATAAATACCTAATATACATTTTAAAAGGGTAAAACAGCATGTATAAAACATGAAATATAAAGAGTAAATGACACATTATTCACAAAGAATAAAGTGATTAAAGGAGTTTGTAATTTTAGCGTATAACATTTCCTTAAAGATGTGCATACTTTCCTGATGTTTGCAACACTAAAGAATTGCAGGAAAGTGTCAAAGCATTGGATTTGTTCCTGTTATAGACTTATAGAGAGAAACAATGAATACATGGAAATACATTGAAGATCATATGTAAAGTGATTTAAAATTTAAAAGCTCTTCAATCAATCATTTTTTATTTAAAAAGCCCAATATCACAAATCACAATTTGCCTCAAATGGCTTTGCAGCATACAACATCCATCTGTCCTTGGGACCCTCACAGCGGATAAGGAAAAACTCCCCCCAAAAAACCCATTAACGGGGGAAAAAAAAATGGTAGAAACCTCAGGAAGAGCAACTGAGGAGGGATCTGTCTTCCAGGACATAATACATAATAAATTAACAGTAATCCATATGATACAATGAGACAGATATTATATTGATAAAATGATTTTATATATATATGTATATATATATGTGACAATAATATGTGTATAATAGTACAAGTATAACTAATAATAACAGCAGTAGTGGGAGGCATCAGGCAGGACCACAGCAGCAGCTCTTGACCTGTTAAAGACCTTGGGTGTACAACGAATGGCTGCGGCCATTTTCAGGTTTTTTATTTTTAAAGTAAAGGCTTCTTCTGAAGGTGGTGTGAGCTTATATTTTGAAAGTTGTAGACATAACCCATGTGACCTGGTGAAACTTTGACATGTCAATATCAAACGAGACATAGTGAAAGCTAATAATAAATGGAGCAAGAACAAAAGCGTCCTCGCCTTCGGCGAGGACTCCTCAAATCCTCGCACCACACCGAAGACAATAGGGTCCTCGCCTTTGGCGAGGACTCCTGTCATAAAGGCCTTTTCTGCCTACTGGCTGGGTCCCTAATAATAATAATAATAAATGCACCAAAACCAATAGGGACCTTGCCCTTTGGGCCCGGTCCCTAACAATAATAATAAGAAACAACGTAAAAACAATTGTGTCCTCGCCTTTGTCGAGGACTCGTCGAATCCTCGCATCGCAATGAAGACATTAGGGTCCTCGCCTTTGGCGAGGACTGCTCTTGTAGAGGAGTTTTCTGCCTACCGGCTCGGTCCCTTATAATCCATATACAAGTGTTTGATAAGAATGGCTTCCTTTTGCCAGTAGGTGGCGCTATGACTATCATTGTATGTTATGATATCATTGCGTTCAGGGTGGGACTAATATTAGTCATGTCAAGTTTGAAAGAAATCAAACCATTTACGACAAAGTTATAGCAATTTCGTGTTTCATGGCGAGCATCAGAATTCAACGCCTGCAATTGGCGTGCCTTTCAACATGAGATAGGTCTTTGAAAATAACATCACCAAGGTCTTAAGTGGATATGTTCAACCTGCCAGGAGAAACACGTCTAAAAAATGTCATTTCCTGTTGCCACGAGTGGACGCTATGACTACCATGACATATGGTCATATAAATATGTTCAGGGTGGGACTAATATGAGTCATGTGAAGTTTGATGGAAATCTGACCATGAACGCCAAAGTTATAACAATTTCGTGTTTCATGGCGAGCATCAAAATTCAACCCCTGCAGCTGGCGTGCCTTTTAACATGAGGTAGATCTGTGAACATGACATCACCAAGGTCTGAAGGTCTTTACGACCACATTTGAGTTTGATATGGTCAACCTGCCAGGAGAAACACGTCTAAAAAATGTCATTTCCTGTCGCCACTAGTGGGCGCTATGACTACCATGACATATGGTCATATAAATATGTTCAGGGTGGGACTAATATAAGTCATGTGAAGTTTGATGGAAATCTGACCATTAATGCCAAAGTTATAACAATTTCGTGTTTCATGGCGAGCATCAAAATTCAACCCCTGCAGCTGGCGTGCCTTTTAACATGAGGTAGATCTGTGAACATGACATCACCAAGGTCTTACGACCACATTTGAGTTTGATATGGTCAACCTGCCAGGAAAAACATGTCTAAAAAATGTCATTTCCTGTCGCCACTAGGTGGCACTATGATGATTATGAAATACGGTCATTTAAATGTGTTCAGGGCGTGACTAATATGAGTCATGTGCAGTTTTAATGAAATCGGACTATTTATGCCAAACGTACAGCAATTTCGTGTTGCATGGCGAGATGTCAAAATTCAACCCCTCGCAGCAGGCGTGCCTTTCAACATGAAGTAGATCTGTGAATATGACATCACCAAGGTCTTAAGTGGATATGGTCAACCTGCCAGGAGAAACACGTCTAAAACATGTCATTTCCTGTCACCACTAGGTGGCGCTAGGTGTAATCCCAACTATTGACACATGGATGTGTTGAGTGCTGGACTGTGATCCATCCTGTGAAGTTTGGGGAAGATACGACCATGTATGCTGGAGTTATAAACTACTTCCTGTTTGAGGGCGGGACTAACATGAGAGAAGCCCTGGTGTAGCCAATAGACATTAGACTGTATCCAATCCACAGTGTGATGCTTGATGAGCAGCTGTCAATCAAAGGCAGTGGTCGTCATAGCAACACAGAACAGAGGAGAGACACACAGGTGCAGCTGAAAGTAGGTCAGTGACACAGCATTTTCTTCAGTCTGTGGCCAAAAAGCGACACGTCGAACAAATCGCTCTGGTGACCACACCGTTTCAGCTACGAATGAAAGAAAGATATGGTGACGACCGGAAGAACGTGGGGATCGTTGTGATGTGCTTATTTTCCACATAGACGCAGAAATATGGATATTTTAGCGAGTTAAACATGAAGGCAGTTAAGCTTTTCTCCTGAGATCAGCAGTCAGAAAATGCATTGGAGCGGATGGGAGAGAAGGAGGGTTCTCATTGTCTTTGGAGGCGCACAGTTCAAATTCTGTTCCCGTCAGTGTGAAAAGGAGACACTTTTATGAATCAGGACAAAAATCTCTACTACTTTTGAGACAATGGTGTGTCTAGCTTAAAGTATGTGCCCGTAGGAGCAGTTTCAAAAAGTTTTTTGGACAGTTTTCACAGCAGCTCCGCACTCTAGCGGCAAACATTCCGTCTCATAGACACCCATTATAAACTCCAAATTTCGCCTGATTTGCTCATGGTACTTTTGGAGGCACTGAGCAAAAACCGTAACAGATACAAAAAAAATGAGAACATGTGTGAATAGACGACAACTGCGGCAACATTTTCCAGTTTTAATGGAGTCTGTAGCTGAAACCATGCCAATGTTATTAAACTTTGTTTAACACCGAGTGTTGGTGATTTTCTTGTCTTCTCCCATTCATTTCCTATGGGAGAAATTTCGAGGATTTTCAAAATGTGTGTGCGTTGCACGCTTTGAGAGCGTATAAAATGAAAACCGGGCCAGTAATGAAAAAATTACGCAGAAGTTTTTTTCATAAGGGTGTGAACTGTCACCTGAGCAACATTCAGGTCGTTACGATAAACGACCTCGGAGAAGATAGTTTTTGGAGAAGGCTCATTTTCAGCCGAAATCTTATTTTGAAAGGGCAAATAACTCACTTCCTGTTGGATTTAGGTCAGGGGTATCAGCGCGTGATTTGTAGGTCTTAATGAGACGAACAAGCCGGTTTTTGTTTGATCTTTCTACGACATTCCTACGGGCGGTAACGGCCGATTTTGGGGCATTTTTAAGTGCCTAGGTGGCGCTAGAGAGCCATTTTGGCATTTTTGGGGTTAATTTTTGCATTTTATCAAATTTTTCGCCAGGCTGGATATGTGTGCCAATTTTGGTGAGTTTTTGAGCATGTTTAGGGGGTCAAATTTGGGTTTGAAGTCGCGGCGGAAGAAAGAAAAAGAAGCGGAATAATAATAAGAAGAATAAACTTAGCAATAACAATAGTGTCGTCGCCGAAGGCGACGACACTATACATCCCTGCGCTCCAAATGCAATGAGGATTTAGGTCGTCGCCTTCGGCGACGACTTTTCTCGATGTGGGGCGCTGTAGGACCTTCTGACCGGCTCTTTTCCTGATTTTGTGCGCTGCAATTTCAATAGGGTCCTTGCCCTACGGGCTCGGTCCCTAATTAAAGCTGCAAGCAGCGTTTTGCGGGACCTCGCACCCACGCCCGTTCCCCGTTGCCCGTTCCCCGTTGCCCCTAGCCCCTTGCCCGTTGCCCGTTTTGGCCTGTAGCTGGACAGTTAGCAATCCTGTGAAGTTTGAGGAAGATTGGAGCATGTATGCCGGAGATATAAACTACTTCCTGTATTGTGGCGGTACACTTAGTGTGACGCCCGCCATGTGAAAGTTTTAATGTACACGAGGTACAGACCACAGTATGTAAATTTTGGGTAAATCCAAGGAAAAGTGTGTGAAAAGACGTACTTCCTGTTGCCACTAGGGGGCGCTGTGTGTAATCCCAACTATTGACACATGGGTGTGTTCAGGGCGGGACTGTGATCAATCCTGTGAAGTTTGGGGAAGATTGGAGCATGTATGCTGGAGTTATAAACTACTTCCTGTTTTATGGCGGTACAGCTAAGTGTGACGGCTGACATATTAACGGCTGATTGTACATGAAATATAGGCACACCATGTAAATTTCAGGGCGGGACTAATATGAGAGAAGCCCTGGTGTAGCCAATAGACATTAGACTGGATCCAATCCACAGTGTGATGCTTGATGAGCAGCTGTCAATCAAAGGCAGTGGTCGTCATAGCAACACAGAACAGAGGAGAGACACACAGGTGCAGCTGAAAGTAGGTCAGTGACACAGCATTTTCTTCAGTCTGTGGCCAAAAAGCGACACGTCGAACAAATTGCTCTGGTGACCACACCGTTTCAGCTTCGAATAAAAGGAAGATATGGTGACGACCGCAAGAACGTGGGGATCGTTGTGATGTGCTTATTTTCCAAGTAGACGCAGAAATATGGATATTTTAGCGAGTTAAACATGAAGGAAGTTGAGCTTTTCTCCTGAGATCACAAGTCAGAAAATGCATTGGAGCGGATGGGAGACATGGAGGGTGCTCATTGTCTTTGGAGGCGCACAGTTCAAATTCTGTTCCCGTCAGTGGTAAAAGGAGACACTTTTATGAATCAGGACAAAAATCTCTACTACTTTAGAAAAAATGGTGTGTCTAGCTTAAAGTATGTGCCCGTAGGAGCAGTTTCAAAAAGTTTTTTGGACAGTTTTCAGAGCAGCTCCGCACTCTAGTGGCAAACATTCCGTCTCATAGACACCCATTATAAACTCCAAATTTCGCCTGATTTACTCATGGTACTTTTGGAGGCACTGATCAAAAACCGTAACAGCTACAAAAAAAATGAGAACATGTGTGGATAGACAACAACTGCGGCAACATTTTACAGTTTTAATGGAGTCTGTAGCTGAAAGCATGCCAATGTTATTAAACTTTGTTTAACACAGAGTGTTGGTGACTTTCTTCTCTTCTCCCATTCATTTCCAATGGGAGAAATTTCGAAGATTTTCAGGATGTGTGTGCGTCGGGCGCTTTGAGAGCGAATAAAATGAAAACCGGGCCAGTAATGAAAAAGTTACGCAGAACTTTTTTTCATAAGGGTGTGAACTGTCACCTGTTCGCCATTCAGGTCGCTACGATAAACGGCCTCGGAGGAGATAGTTTTTGAAAGACGCACATTTTCACCCAAAATCAGGTGAAATTTTATTGTGAAAGGGCAAATAACTCACTTCCTGTTTGATTTAGGTCAGGGGTATCAGCACGTGATTTGTAGGTCTTGATGAGACGAACAAGCCGGTTTTTGTTTGATCTTTCTACGACATTCCTACGGGCCGTAATGGGCATTTTTGTGTACCTAGGTGGCGCTAGAGAGCCCATTTTGGCATTTTTGGGGTTAATTTTTACATAGCCTGATTTTGTGTCACTTTTTAGGCAGGTGTGCCAATTTTGGTGAGTTTTTGAGCATGTTTAGGGGGTCAAATTTGGGCCCAAAGTTGCGGGAAAAAAAAGAATAATAAACACAGCAATAACAGTAGTGTCGTCGCCTTCGGCGACGACACTATATATCCCTGCGCTCAGAATGCAATGAGGATTTAGGTCGTCGCCTTCGGCGACGACTTTTCTCGACGTGGAGCGTTGTAGGACCCTCTGACCGGCTCTTTTCCTGATTTTGTGCGGTGCAATTTCAATAGGGTCCTTGCCCTACGGGCTCGGTCCCTAATAAACACAGCAATAACAGTAGTGTCGTCGCCTTCGGCGACGACACTATACATCCCTGCGCTCAGAATTCAATGAGGATTTAGGTCGTCGCCTTCGGCGACGACTTTTCTCGACGTGGAGCGCTGTAGGACCCTCTGACCGGCTCTTTTCCTGATTTTGTGCGCTGCAATTTCAATAGGGTCCTTGCCCTACGGGCTCGGTCCCTAATAATAAACACAGCAATAACAGTAGTGTCGTCGCCTTCGGCGACGACACTATACATCCCTGCGCTCAGAATTCAATGAGGATTTAGGTCGTCGCCTTCGGCGACGACTTTTCTCGACGTGGAGCGCTGTAGGACCCTCTGACCGGCTCTTTTCCTGATTTTGTGCGCTGCAATTTCAATAGGGTCCTTGCCCTACGGGCTCGGTCCCTAATTAGGATCCATCTACCAACACAATATATTTTTATGCTGGCATTTAGGCCTCGTCTCGTCCATTCATTCCTATGGAAACCTCTGTGATCGCCGATGTGTTTGCAAAACTTCTCTTTCTGGTTTTTTTTTTTTTTGGTGCAGAATTTCCCTAGAATTTGTTGAAAATTTGAACTTTTGTGGCAGATTTTGGACATGTCTAATATACAGTATGTCACAGGAAGCTAGCATAAAAACAAATGAGCTATCAGGTTATTTAGTCCCTACAGGATGTTGCAATGTAGCTATCGCAGCAATTAACGCAAATTCAGCCAATCCCTGTGGCTTCTGTGCGACCTTGCAATTTTGTCAAATCACAATGTCACCGGAAATTTGACCATTTAAATCACATAAAATCTCATGTCATTGTAAAGCTGCATGTGGCGTATTAATTTCCTTAGTCCCCCCCCCTGCCGGTTATCTTTAGACTACACACACACAGTAACAGGAACAGTTAGCATCACACAGCTAACTCAACCCAGCAGTTATTTACAAGTTTCCCGACAAAGTTGGGCAGTTTCACTGTCGGTGTGAGATTAACAGCTCAGTGTCAGATGTGAACCGCCGCTGCAGGGCTTCGGCCCAAACGGCAAAATATGACGAGTAGCTGTTCTGTGGTAGCTCATGCTAAGCAGGCAGAGGAAGCAGGAGGACAGCCACTCATGGAGAAGGTCCTCGGTGTTAAGTGCGTTTCCAAAAATGTCAAACGATTTATTTAACAAGAGCATGCCACAGTATCACCTGATACTTTGACCTGCTTGACCACATGCACTTGAGCTGAACCATCAGGGGCTTCTGATGACTCATCTGAAACACCGCCATCTTCAGATGTTCAAAACAAGCTCATGAACTATTGTAAGATTTTATAACATTTGAAAAAATTTGAAAAAAAGTGTCATAACTTATTCCTGCATTACTGAAATTGCATACTTAATATCAGCAAGAAGGGACCTTTTAAACCAATATCCATTTCTTAATGTCATACCTGATGTATATATATAATTATCAATTTCAACTATGCTTGGTTTGCCTCTGTAATCATCCCTTTGCTCACTTGTTCTTCAATCAGTCTTCCCAGACAAAAGCTATTTAAAGAATGCAAAGTAAATTGCAGGGTTTCATAAAATAGTCACAGTGGGAAGTCAAGTGAAGAGACAAAATGTTCTGACAGGAACCTCTGTGGTTATCATGCATAATGGACCATATTCACAAAGCGACACCTGTGTGAATACACACACCTACATGTACATATACACACACACACACACACACACACACACACACACACACACACACACACACACACACACACACACACACACACACACAATCATTATGACAATATTCCAATACTTGTGGATTCATTAACACCCTCCCATACATGTAGAATCTCATGCCACGTGCTCCTGCTCCCTGGAGTGTGATGTGTGGCTGAAAGCATTTTATTTTCATGTGAGATGTTTCATGTGAGCACACAGCATGGTAATCACCAGCTAGTTGCTGCGCATCAATCAATTAAGAGTATCTGTCAAAGCCCCATAATGGTTTTAATACGCTGCCTCTTCCACTGGCTGGGTAATTGCTACATAATTATTCGGAGTCATCTCAGGTAGATCTCTACCTGGTTAAGTCAGCGCCTGAATATAAATGCGTAGAAAGTTAGTTTCAGGTGGCTGGTTTGAAAGCAAAGCACTTCTCGAGGGAGCTGCTGCCACAGTACATATTAAAAAACTGAATTGATAAAGTGATGATTAGCATTACACCTGCAGGAGGATGAGACTGAAATCAGGGAAGCACTTAATATGTGACTGACAGATTTGATTTTTGACTGAGGAAGATCTTAACGTAATGTGTTTAAAGAAGATGCTTTACTTAAGTGAAGGCCAAAGTAAGTAAATGTACTACCAAGCTTTAAAACTACCCAATTAAAAGAGGCTGAGGCGAAGCTAATATTTAAATACTTTATGGTACATAGGACTGCAATTTCTAACTATTTTAATAATGGATTGCACTGGTAATTATTTTCTAATAAAAAATTAAAATTGACAAAAAAAATGGATGCTGCCACTGATAGCACCATGAATTGCACATCATGTACAACCACTACTCAAGGTCTGATTAACAAAATGTATTGTGCTAATAATATTACAGCACAAACATGCCCGTTGAGTTTTACATCTAAGTGCAATTTGCCCTTTTTTGGTGTGCCCAATTACAATTATCCATGTGTTGCATTTGCAGTAAGAGCGCAGTAGGCAATGGCAATGAGAGACACACCTGGCATAATAATGCATTCACCTGGCCACAATCACTCCTGCCACAAGTACTGGAAGGTCTTGGTGTCAATGTCACCTTCTGTGGCTGCGTTAAGAATTGCAATGTCTTTCTGTATTATGCGTTCAGGTTTAGCAGCGGCAACAGCCACACAATCCTTTTGTAAACTCTACCCTGACTGTTTGAATTGTAAAGATTGAGAAATGCCCATTAAGGAGAAGTTCATTTGAAATATTTTGATGATAAAGCACACAGCTGTACACACAGGTGAAATAAGTTGAAGCATTAAGCACCTTTAAATGGCTTGTTTATCCAACAAATAGTCGATCTTCAAAATCATTCAGTTAGCTGTAATTTAAGTTGATAAAAAGTAGCAAGTTCTAAAAATTTGATAGGTTAAAACCCTACATTTTTTGGCATTCTTGGGTGCATTTGTAAATCCAATCTGACGCTCTACACAAAAATGAGAGCGTAGTTGTTCAAAGGAACAGAGCGCTCTATTTCTACATGAATTAATGAACGGTTTAGTTAATCATGCATTCACTCCGCTCAGCACTCTGCTGCTCCATCTACCCAGACAGAGCGCCCAGAGTACGCTCTGCTGCTCCAAGTGTGTGGTGTTCTGAACAACTGTACACTACACTCCAGGGTTCCGAATTTACGAATGGTCCAGTTTGTCAAACAGTGTGCTCCAATACCAAACTCAACCCTTGCTTCATAAAAACGATTAATTATTTTCCAATTGATTTCATTTCACTGTTGGTTTAATCTTTGTTATGCATCAGATTTTATAAGTTCTTCATACTATTTGAATGTATATCTTAATTGAGTAAAGTAACCAGTAACTACAGCGACATGTAGTAGAGCAGACATAGCAATCTTTCCTTCTGAAATGTACTGGAGTAGAGGTATAAGGCAGCACTGATTAACGTCATTGTACACAAGTTAAGTTAGGCTGGGTGGTATCAAGGTACACTAGAATATTTAGAAATTCCAACAGTATGATTTTCAGTGCCGTCAAAAATACACACACTCCTCTTTCTATCAAACTCATACAGCGATGCTGTACTGCGGATATATTGTATGTAGTGTACATCACCCACCAAAGGAGGTCAGTCAGCCAAGTTGACAGACATGACAACTGCAAGTGGTGAGGATAACATCACAGAACTGTAAACGAGCAGCCAACATCGTCAGAGAGAAAGACTGTAGGAAAAAACAACATATTTTCACATCTAACTGAGTGAATTAAGGGTTTATTTCGACTAAACCAGTCATACAATCATAAACTGTACACCTTGTTGAAATTTCAGCAAGGTATGATGTTATACAGAAACCTGCCTAAACCTAAGTTCAATACTCCCTGCTCATTTATTGAAATTATTTGTGGTTAAAAGAATCATATGATTCACTTGAACATAGTTTATATTACCTTGTCTTCATTTCAAAATACTTTGAAGTACTTGAGCGTTTCTCACACACTATAAACTGTTTGATTCTTACGAGCAAATAAATTCAGTTTTGGTTGACAAAGATCTAAAAGCTGAGCCTAATTTACCCAACATTATCAACATGATTACACTGCATGCTGAAATATTCAGAGTGAGTGAGTCACAGTCTTCACAATCTAATAAGAGAAGGCTTTGCGTGGAGCAATATATTGACATTCAATTCCGCAGTATTTGCCTTTCAAATGAGCCCATTGATGGCATAAAAGTCACAACAGTCACAATCCAGCTGTGCCAGTTGGAAGTGACAATGGCGTGGTTTCCGCTGCGGAGTAAAAAAGCAACAAGCAGGGCTGAATCTTTGTGCCTTTCATACAGTCCTGCCTCTTCCATCCGCCTTACTTTTATCATCCGTCTTTCATCTTGTTGTCAGCAGATATAGGATTCATCAGGAGGGCGATGATAAACAAATGTCACCCCTTGTCGTCCTGTTTCCACTGAATTCAGGCCCAGTAAGCCCCAGTTGGTGCTGCAGATTAATGCTGTCTGGCCTTGTTTGCTGCTGACAGTGGTACCAGCATTAAGGGCCCCTTAGTCTCTCGGCTAATTAAAGTCATTCTTCAGTAATATTCCTAAATCAACTGTTTCCTCTTGCCTATTTGAGACCTAATTGGAAGCATGTGCATTCAACCCAAAGGGCTCCTTTTAACCCCTGACACTTCAAGAATGTGTCTGTTGCGGTCATTGATTTTCCTTTGCTGTTTTTCTTTCTTTATTCTTGCAGCCAAAGGGAACGTGTGACTGCGAACATTTGCTGTTTATTTATTACGTCTGTGATGTGTGGACCAGATTGTAGATGTGGTTACAATGCTTTTTAGGGGAGATATCAGCAAAGTTTGCATCAGCCAATGGATCTCTGTGACAACATGTAATTGCCAGGCTCCACAGCCGACCCCATGCTTCATGCTAAGAGGGTTGAGCTTGGGTCATGTCATCTGGTGAGGGGAGTGATATTTTACCAGAAGAAGCGGCAGAAGAATACAGGATTTGCATGGGTCTTTGACAAAAAACATCGAAAGAACAGATACATCTGTCTGCAGAAGATTTGCGACTGAAATGCAAAGTGTGTTTTTTTATTTCACACCAATTTCATCATCATGATAGCGCTTTTACAAATTCTCTGTGATACAGACACTTTGATTAGATACTCCTTGTATACAGCTTTGTCTTCTATATTACACACATTATTAACACATCCCTGGATGATTAAAGCATCCAGGGATGAAACAATCTTGTTTGTTTGTTAACTAAACTCTGCGTACAGACCTGTATATCATAAATGAACTGTAACCTGTGATACTATAAGGGCACTGTGTACAATTACATTAATTTTTTCTGTAAATTATTTTATTTTTCTTGGCTGTTGAAGCTCCTTTGTTATTTAAATGTTGCTCTTCATTAGACAAATTGTTTCCTGCCTGACTTCAATGTGTGTAAGAAAGCAGGCTGCAGCTTCAAGCCCATTACCAACAAAGACACACAGTTAGGAGTGGACTTGCACACTTCAGACACTCGAGAATACGCTCTCGTCTCTTTACAGCCCTGGACCCGACAAATGTTTTGCCTCTGTCTGCTGCAGTAAACAATGGCTTTATCTACAAAGACTGGCTGCCTGTGAACTTGCTTTAATCATTAATGTCGCTCCATTTCGGTGAATCTGCAGGTTGTTATGAGATTAAGCATCCAAGTCTGTTGCGCTTTCTCCCTGCCTCACATAAAAACCACAAAACAAAACAGGCGTAAAACTCCATTTGGATGTGAGATAATTTCAAAGACAAATGGTTGTGATATTTTCCAGGGTGTTTATTGGTTGAGTGGAACGATGGCTGTGACTCACTGAAGCGCCCGAGCTTGTCGTTTTCATGCGAGAAACAAAAACAGGGATTGGAAACAATCAGAGGAGAGAGGCTGGGAGGGAGATTGATTTCTCAGCCACCATTTCTGAGCCATTAAGCTTTACCTATCCTTTTTGCTCCTGATCCGCCTCTCCTCACACACCTGCTTCCTTACGGCACATTAGTTGTGTTCAGAAGGGAGATAAGACACACTGCCTCTCGGTCCCCTGTTGGTCAATACATCCATCTTGTACCTATAGCTGTGAGCAGCGAGCTACTGTACCTGTGCAAATTACTGTTTACAGGCAGACGGTCATTATTGTTTTTGCTCACTGGAGTGTTTTCACACAGTGAAGTGAAACATACAGCGAGGACAGACAGAAGAACAGAGACATTATTGTGGTAAGTGCGAGCAAACACTGCCTTCTGCCTCTGCACAGGAACATTCAACCAACAGCGACAAAAGATGTTACACAAGAGGCTCAGCTTTATCAAAGAACACTGGTACTTGTGTTGCAGTTATACCCACAGCGCTCTTGACTTTAGAAAGCATTGACTGGCTGTACACAACAAGTCCACATTCAAAAGTAATACAAACAAAATAAAAAATAAGATAAATAAAGCACAGAGCCTTATTTTAATAACTGCCCTGCAGTCGCATCAGTTTAGTGAAGGTCAAAAAAGCCAAGTCTGCTCTGCTTGGTCAGCACTTCCGGGTCTTTCATATCTCAGCATCTCTGCACTGTCATTGTAGCCATGGAATGAGTGTAACAGAGAATAGCCGCATTTTCTACAGTGCAGTCACTAATAAAAGCTTTTAAACACAACTGGACATATTCCAGCAGGAATATGATCCAAAATCAAAGAGAAAAATTAACATCATCTTCAACCAAAATTACATGTTTCCCCGATGTTAGCATGTAGCTTCGTGCAGCAGTGTACTTGCTGCCAGGGAATAACTACATATAGCAGCATTTTCTCCATTTAAAAGTCAACAACAAAAGCTACTAGACCAAAATCTTCATGACCGGACATGTTCAAGCAGGAATATGATCCAAAATTAGGGACAAATTAATTACACTGGCAAACAAGATTACATGTTTTACTGAAATTAGCATATAGCTACATGTAGCAGAGTAGGCTACATAATGTAAACACTTGCAGTGAAGTGCCTGGAGAAGATTACCATAAAAGGAAACCTATCAAGAGCTGATGTAGAGGAATAAAAGAAAGTATTCAGAACCATGACAGAAATAAGGAAAGGCATACTAAGTCCTCTTTGAAACAGTACTGACATGGCCATGCAAACATCGAAAGAGTCACTGTAATTGCTCCTCCTGTCCTCTCTGGATGTGTAGTGATCCCCTTCCACAGTCCTCAGTCTGTGCAAAAATATTTAAAAGTCCATCTAAAGTTAATTTGTGGGTTCAGTCATCTGAGTTTGTCAGAGTAAGTGAGTATCTTAAATTACAGTCTGCTTAGTACAGAATTCCCTCTTTGCTCTTTCTGGGACAAGACAGTTACTTTGGAAGAAACTGACTCAGTGTGTTGAACTCAGACTGCTGGAGCCTCAGAGATTCAGACAAAGTGTAGATTTTGACTTTTGCTGTTGTCCCTCATCACTTCAACTGCAAGCACATTATGAAGAACTCTTTAAATGGCCAGTATGAACAGAAGGAATGATTATAGCGACCACAAACTTTTTTTTTTTTACTGCACATTGGGGCAGTTGACTGTTGTTTAAAGGCAGTCTTAAAAATGTCTTTTTGTCCTACACTCCATAGCACTTCATCTAAAAAAAATAAATAAAACACACAATTTCCACAGTTTTCCTTGTGATGATGCACCATGTGATCAGAGCTGACAGTGACTCCTCTCTGATCCATCTGGCCCAAGTGGATCAGTTGGGTGCGTGTAAATATGCCCTATACACAAATTGTTGCGGTATAAGGCATATTGACACACACCCAACTAGAATCAACTTGGCTGCCACATTGGGTCATGCTTATTGGGCACCAACCTGATCTCTGAAGAGCTCTATTGTCAAGTAAATATCACATTAAGTGTCTCTCCATCATGAGTGTCTACTTGTGACACATGCACATTTATGCTTTAAGACCAGTTTCCTTTTATTTTGTTTATCTGCACATGTTGTGATGACTTTTGAGGGTTTCCCCTACTTATTTGCAACTAGAGTAAGAGTAGTTGGCCTTGCCTTTAAAATCCACCCCTAAAAATACTGACACTCTTATAAGCAAAACAAATCCTGCTGAATGCTAAATTTGACTGTGTGTGTAATTGTAATTTTCAGTAGTCGCAACACTCGCATATTCAAAGCTATCTCATGTGGGCGCAGGAAAAGGTCTCAAAAATCATGATGACATATGCTAATCAAAAATATCTGCAGGGCATGTTTTTCTGACAGCACTGTAATCTACAGCCTCAAACATGACCATGAACTTGAACCAACATTTGACTGTTAAAAAAAAACTTTATGAGCTTCATTAGAATTTAAATTAGAATTTGCTGCAGAGCCATGTTGCCGCATTGTAAGGAAATTCAGTTGTTTCAGTGCCCAGTGTTTTAGCCAGCTGCCATCAAGCTGAGGTCACCGTGAGTCTAAGAGAGAGGGATGTCTTGTGATGTCAAAGGTCTTGCGGAGGCGCTTAACCACAGTGGCCTCTGCTGGGTGGTAAGGGTAGAGCATGCAGGGGTAGAGATCAATGATTGAAGCGTGGAGGAACGCGGCGGCCGTGATATTTATTCAAGAATGGGCTGATGATCGCTAATTAGCTTAATCCTGTATTAAACTATAATGAATCACACTCAGCCAACTGTCGCGGTGGATTATAATAGACATGGATGGATCCCAACTGCTTACTGGGAGAGGCTGTGGGATGCATCTGTCCTGCCTTTGCACAGCTGCTGGAGTGTGATGACAGCAATGTTTGGCTTCTTAATTGAACTGGAATCTAGTGGTGTTTGCAAGATTAAATCAGAAGTCACTTGTGAATGGAGCTCATCAAATTATACCCGAAATGTTTTTATGACACGGGAATCAAGTATTCTCCCTCGTACAGGCTTATAGTGAAGAGCAATATCATGTTAATATCTGACATAATTAGCATTTCTGAGATAACAAACAAAAAAAAGACTAGAAGCTGGGACAAACAGGAGAGCTCTCACTCTGTCCTTATAAAAAGTCAGCCCAGTCACCAGAAGAAAATGGTGGCATTTTACGTTTCTGCAAATCAATAATATGTAACATTTGTACAGGACATTCGTCCAAGTGTCATCTGGAGGTGCAGAGGATGTGTGTCACCTCGGCAAGACGCCTTCCAAGCTGCAGACCATTTCAGATCACAGTTTGAGACCAACAAACAACAAAACCCATTGCAATTTAGCAAGTCATTAGTGTGTTTCCAGCATTATTTTAGCCACCAAATGTGGATGTTTTGTAGCAACATGTCATTTTTCCAGCAGGGAAAGCGCAACAAAAAGTGGTTGTTTTTTTACAAAGACATTGCTGCATTTCCAGCGGAGACTGTGCCCTAAAACCGGGTGTTATAAGCCAAAACATGATCTTTTCCTTGCCATAACCGAGTGGTTTTTGTGCCCACACCCAACAAAACTTATCCATAGCACTGCTACTTTATAAACACACAAATGTCATTTATCTGTGGTTTGCAGAAACATACAATACCAACATTTTTTATGGCGACTGACTTGCAAAAAGTACAAGAATAGAAAAATAAACAGAGAATACACACAAATGTACTGAACATCTGCACAAAAACAACTGTTGTGTTTAAAGGCCAGCTTCAAGACAATGTGGAAACACTTCTCATATTAATAAATGTCAACCACAGAAAGAGAGAACAAACGAAACTGGTGTTATAAAACTAAACTCTCACAGCAACAAATGACATTTCCTGAGAGCAGAACATACAGCCTACACATACAGTAAGTGATGTTTTCCCATAAACTGCTCTCAAAGACCTCACTAAAGCTATTTTGAGCTTGTTTAAAAGTAGCCAAGCTCTGATATAAATCAAGTAATTGCTAACAGAGTCCCCATGATGTAATTTTAGCAATAAGCTCCAAGAAGAGATCGGCCATTAAAGTGGAATAAAATGATACCATTTAATTCGTCTCTATTGAGTGGCCTAATGCCTTCCTAAGTCAAGAGTGTGTGGCGCCGTTTCATGTTTAAAGAAGTGCATTTTACGTGGTAATTGAAAGGCTTTTATGTCACAAAGCGTTTGGGTCCAAAGCTAGCGCTGACGGATTAAGCCTGACTCTGACAGAGCAATATAAAGAGAGGGCATTTCGCAGAGAACACATGAAAGCATTTCTTGGATCTTAAATGATAACTTTAATCTACGAGCCAAATTTTCCACAACAACCTACAGATAGACGGGGCTTATGTGTCATCATTACAGCTTTGGCGGATTGTATTACTGTATTCTCACACAAAAAATGACTTGTGTGCAAGAGTGACAGTTAAATCAAGATGCCTGCATGGAAGTGCTTTTGGTATGTCATCCTGTTACAGTTCCACATTTAATGGGATTAGAGAGGAAGCTTTTGCTCGGGGGACAACTAAATCTGGAACGAAACGAGGAAAAAAAAACATTTATCATACTTTAAAATTTGCTTTTCTGTGCTTTAAATCAAATTCTGTTGCTGCGAGACATCTTAATTGTGCTGTTCCTTCTGTCCCCGCTGAAATTTCCTATCAAGCCATTTAAGTATGAAAAAGTACAACCTTTGAATAAATGGCAAAAAAAAATTCCCTTGAGACCAGAGAAGGCTTGAGAGCAGCCAAACCCGCCAACTAACCAGAAAACCAACATCACCCTCCATCACTGCCATGTCATGACATCATCCTGCTTCCTCTCTACTGGTGTCCCTGTGGTCTGGACTCCTAATTCTCTGGCTCGAATACTGATGCTCTCAAAAAGGGCCGGGCGACTTAATCCGACGCTGAGAGACAAGAAAATAATAGCGCTGGGTCCTGTTCCTGTCTCTGTCTCTCTGCAGCATGTCAACGTGAATATTCTCCCTGTGAAGAGTGCCGTGATACAACCTGACATTACCAGCTCGGATTGCCCCCAAATTAGATAGAGTTAGTTTGCTTTGGCTGCACTTGCCGCTCCACAAAAACCTGGACACTGTATAAACTCCAGAAATGTCTCTAATGACAGACACATGGCACTGAAATGTGACCCCGAGCGAGAGATAATCACTGTCATTTAGTGTTAGAGCAAATCAGTGTGGGCTATTAACACCAAAACCAGTACAGACCTACACCAGTGGTGAGGGAACAGTTGAGTGAGTATAGGGACAAGAATTTAAACTTTGACTGCATTTCATCATGGTAACATGTGTCCTCGTTTCCATGACTTGCTTCCTGTCCTCCTGTCTTAGTCACGCTCATGGGAGATGCAAGCAGGGGAAGCAAGGAAGTGACAGGAGGACGGAGTGGCATCTAGTGGTGAGAATTCTAAGTTGCAACCAGCTGAAACTTCTCCACGTTAGAATTCCTCCAGTGTTGATTGTTCAGGAGGGGAGTTACTGGGAGTTGTATTATCCACAGAGGTCTCCTCCTTTTCCGACCAGTTTATTAAAGCTGGTAAAAACGCTACATAAAGCAGTTTCATGTTACAAATCAGTGTTTCTCCCACACTGCTTGGCATGTTGCAGACAGGCTGCTATCCCAACATTTTATTAGGCAAGAGGCAGGGTTTTCGTCACCAATCAACCTAACCCCTAGCATGTCCTTGGACTAAGGGAGGAAGCCAGAGAACTCTGAGGAAATCCACGCTGACACGGAAAGAACATGCAAACTCCACACAGAGGGGCCCAAGCCAGTCGGCTGGTGGGTTTGAACCCTGAACCCTCTTGGTGTGAGGCGACAGTGCTAACATGGTACCACAGTGCTGCCCTCACCTATTCTCCTGATAACTTTTGGTATGTTCACTTCTTCCCAAATTTCAAACCTTACAGTATCTTTCATAGACTGATTCATCGATAGATAGACAGATAGGAACATCTCTTACAAGCCTGTAAAAATCTTACATATACAAGAGGCCTTTATTCATTTACTTAATTTCAATTTATGTAGGAATTGCTGTTATTTGTTACAATCACTTTGAATATTTATCTATTTGCATTATTGTTATCTGCACAATTGTACAACAGATTGCTGCATAAGAATATGCATATATGGACTGTTTTGTAAAATAAAAAACAAACAACTAAAAACAAACTGCTGCTTTGTAAGATTCCACAGCACTTTCCAATTTAATTGTCCTATATATTCTACAGTGTGAGATTTATCACACACAATGTTATGGTGCACTATATTGCGTCTCACCATGTAACTGTGTTGTATTATATTACAAGGAGATCCCTGTGTACGACACTACAAAATAAGCAATGTGAGAATAAACTGTGTGAATGTAGAATCATATGGAGATGTAGCATTTTACGTCACAGAACGCAACACAAAATCTCACCTTAACCCTTGGGGAGCTTCATAGTCACGGCACCTGATTAAAGACTTCTTTGTAAGATACACTGGTGTTTCCTCACTCTGAGATCCTCCAGAAGCCTCCTCTCTCCTCATTTCCTCAAGGTGCATTTAGGGGATTGAAAGAACCTTCGTGATGGCAGAGGGAGAGCGATTCCCTGGTCGTGGAAGGAGAGAGGAGGTGAGGAAGCATAAGTTAGCGTGATGAAATGCACCCTACATTTGATGGACCTCTGGATGTGCTCCGGGTTTTACTGCCGTCACAAACAGTTTAACAGTTAAAAAACGAAAAAACTTGAAGACATTGTTTCAGGAAATTGTGATGGATATTTTAAAAAATTATTTAAACTGATCATTTGGACCTTTTGAAGTGGGTTGGTATGAGGTACTTATCCGTGGTCACCCATAGTCAGTGTATTACATACAATAGATATAAATCTGCATGCCCTGGTTTGGAGAAGCTGGCAGGAGTTCTGAAACGCAAGCTCAACAATGTACTGCTATTGACAGAGGCGGGAGAAAATGTTCTTTTTTTAGGTGACTAAAGGAAGTGCTACATAAAAAAAATTAATATCAGTGAGTGTACGCTACATTTAGAATATTTTCTCCAATTTACTTTGCCATCAGACCATGATTTCTGATGGGGCACTTAGGTCCTTATATCGCTCTTTTGAAAGCCAGACTCCATTGAGGAAAAACAGTAATTTAATATCACTAAACACAGGAGCTGCTGGTCTACCTTTGTCTTACTCAGTTAGTTAGTTAGTGTTATTGTGTCAGTTTGGCAATTACAAAGTTTAGTTTGGATTCACCAAAGCTACACAATAACACAAAAAACTGACTAATGAAGGCAGGAGTAGACCAGCTGCTGCTGTGTTCAGTAAGTTAAATTTACTGTTTTTGATAATGGAGTCTGGTGGCTTTGACAAGAGCATGGACAGGGAACTGAAACTGTTAACAGCATTCTGTCAGTAAGGGCTGTTTCAAAAGACTTTTAATTATCCTAACTATCCCTTTAATAGACCAAAACGATTTATCAAGAAAGAATTGGCAGGTTAATCAATAATTAAATACTTGCTAGGTGCAGCTTTAGTAAAATTGTTACCCAAAGTGTCCACTGTACACCATCACAGTTTACACACTGACCCCCTGTGCTAGCATGCTAGCTGGTAATGTTAGCTAGTAACTACAGCTAGCTGTGTACACTGAGGGGTTATTATCAACATTTCAGGTTCCCCAAATTTCAGTTTTACCTCTAAATTCAGTGGTTTGGATAGTTTTGGAAAGTATTTCATGTTTAATCGACAGCTTTTATTTCTTACCTCTCAGATTTTGTTGTTAGCAATGTAGCCAAATTCTCTGATCCAAGCAACTTGTATCATGTAAAAATCTTCCCGTTACTCATCAAAACATAAGCAAAAGGTATTAAAAAGAAACTAAAGCTGTAATTAATTGGAATTATGCTTTAACTGACCCTTTTCACTGCTGACATTTTAAATTGTCAAAGTGGGAGAATTACCGACACCTGTGGTTTTCCTTCTGATATCCCAAGACGTGAAAAAAGTCCATTTTAGCCAACAGTGTTAGCATTTCATGACAAAGCCCTGCATTTAACCAGTCAGTGTTATTTTTGACACATTTTCTTTTACAATCAAAAACCTTTTTTGAGCTGTAGCCACTTAAAGCCGCTATAAGAAAAGATAAAGAGCTTAATCATATCATTGACCTGTGGCCAAGTAATTAAGGGTTATGGCACCACAGGGAGAAAGACAAAAAGGGGAAGGTGTGCAAAAGGCAGCATATGCAGCAGAGAATTATAGACCCAAGTTTGACTACTGAAACTGTAACATTTAACCCCGCTGTGAGAATACAGAGAGTGAAGTGGCCTCCTCTATAGAAACTAGGAGCAATTCAGTGTACTTTTCACCAAACCCTGTCATTTAGTACTTTTCAAGTTATAAATAGTAAGTTTTTAACTCCATAATTTTTATCCAGCTGTGTCACTTCATGGTATTTGTTCAAACATCTCCCATCGACTTCTCCTCACTCTCCCTGCAACTTCCACAGTCGAACCCATGTTTAATGATCCTTGTGAGCTCCCTTACTTCTCGCTTTCAGGAAGTAACGTTTGCTATTCAAAACAAAAGCCTGTAACGCAGTTTTCTCGCTAAATTATGCCACATTTTCCGTAATTGCTCCGTAAAATTAGATTGTAATACATGAGGCAATCTATGTGCCGACAGTCCGCGGGCCAGTTAAAGTTTACCACCGACATAATTTGTACTTTATTTTTTTATTAGAGCCACTTTGCTAACGTTTGTAGCAGGCTGCCGAGTTAGCAAATACAGCTAATGTTGCTGTAACTTCAGGTGGAGGAAGATTCACAAGACTGAATGTAAAAGTGGACTAGTGTTTACACATAGAGGTGGGTGAATAAGCGGATGGGTTTTTGCTTTTTACTGTGTTGTGTCTGTAATTTTCTGTGAAAGTTCATAAAGATTTATTTACATTCATTAGCACCTGGCAGGTTTCCAGAGAAATAATATAACATAAATCTTAAATCTTCGTTTCAACAAGTGAAAGTGTAGTAGTCACTAGCATAAATTATGCACCAAAATGCTTACTTTTGGAGGAGTTTCCTGTCAAATGTGATTGTCACAAGACAGTGATTCCCAATATGGGGAACTAGACCCACAAGAGGATCTCAATATGAATGTAAAAAGTCATAACGTTTCATAAGACAAAAAATATATAAATCCATGTGTATTTTTGCCACACAAAGTTACTTTTTCCTCATTCAATTAAATCATAATGATGATAAAATCTCTCTTTGAACTGGCATCCACCTGAAGACTGATGTAACCTGTGATAAGAGGTCACATATAGATGCAGTTCATGAAAGGGACCATAAGCCTAAAGGCTGGGAGCCACTGTCTTTCAGACAATTTAAGTCAAGTACATTTTATTTATATAGCACTACATTGTAACAAAATAAATCTTAGGGTACCTTCATATGGAGCAGGTCTAGATCATACTCTTTTAATTTAAGGGATGTTAAAGGTGAGTGAAAAAAACCATTACTCTCAGTGAGGGTTGCAGTGGTATATACCGCGATAGAAGAATTGACGTTCATCATATAGTGTAAATTTGGTTATCTACAGATCTTTAAAAAGTTGGCAACTGGATGGAAATTCTCAGATGTGTATCTCCTTTCCTCCTTGACTGCCTGTCAGACTTGATGCATAAACCTCTATTTAAGAAAAATGGCTATAATTATTACAAAAAGCATTTGTTTGACAAAAAAAAAACTGTTGTTATGTCTTTGAGGGTTTTTCTAATTATTATTATTATTATTAGTTATGATGACTTGAAAATTTCATATTGTTACAACCCAACAAATAAATATGAGTGCACTGATGCTATTATGCTATGATGCTATGTCAAACCCCATCACGCAAAAACAGTTTTGTTCCCAATAAATCAAGATGTCATTCAAGTCTCAGTGACATTTTTTAAGCTTCAGGACTGAGTTTTGACTTTGTGACCTGTCACCATTGATGTTTGTCAGTCAATTTATTCTTAGCAGGTGACCAGGTTGCTAGCTCTGCTGAGATGGTTGTCTCAGAGATGCCTTAATTTAAAGGATTTTGCCATTTTGTAAAGCAGCATTACAAAGCAATTTGGTTTAGAAAGTATTGAATATACATTTTGTCACTATTTTCTGACAATATATAGACTAAATGACTAATCAGCTAATCAAGAAAATAATTGACATACTATCAGATATTGAAAGTAATTGTAAGTTGCATTGTAGTTACAGACATTGACAGTCAAGACCATTTTAGCATCGGTGTGGATAAAAACCCTTAAGTCCTAGTTACTCTGCCAGTTAAAAACACAAAAGATGTGTTTGTTTACCAGTTTGATACATAGCTAAAATTTTCCTTTTCTTTATTTTACCCACACAGGACGATGCCTCGCTTGCAGTCTGGCGTTTGGAAGCACTTCACCCAAGTTATCAAAGATGGTCGCGAAACCTTCATGTGCAACTACTGTTTAAAGACATACACAAAGAATGCTACCAAGATGCAGATGCATTTGGACAAATGCAAGGAGTACTCTGTGGTTTCGCAGCAATCACCAGGCCCAGATGGGAGCTCCTCTGCCTCCATTCCTGTTCCCTCCTTCTCTGTCCTACCATCTGCTTCTCCAGGGGGACAGTTCCTCATCGATTCAGTGGATCAGCGCAGCCAGGCATTTGCAGACGAGTGCCTAGCAAGAGCTGTGTATGCCACTTCGTCGCCCTTAACTCTCGCGGACAATATTTATTGGAAACGATTTTTCAGCGTGCTAAGGCCTGCTTACTGTCCGCCCACCAGAGAGGCCTTGTCCTCTCATCTACTGGACTGCGAGTATGACAGAGTGCAAAGCCAAGTTCATGAGGCCATAGGAAAAGCAGACTGTGTCACCGTCATTTGCAGTGGCTGGTCTAATGTAAAAGAAACTGGAGCTATCATTTATTCTGTTGCAACTCCTGTACCATTGTTCTACAAATGTACAACAGTAAAGGAGCAGACACTCACAAGCACTTTTATTGCTGAGGAGCTAAAAAATGTTGTAAATGAAGTGGGACCACAAAAGGTTTTTGCTGTTGTCACTGATGATGCCCCGGAAATGATGGCGGCTTGGGCTCAAGTAGAAAACGCATTCCCGCACATATCAGCTATTGGCTGCACATCGTGTGGCATCCAGCAGCTCTTCGATGACACGGTTGCAACGCCATCTATGAGGGCTGTGTGCAGGAGAGCTGAGCAGGTGGTGAGATGTGTCATAGAGCAAAAAATCTTAGCAGAGACCTTTATATGCTGGCAGACTACAACGATAAGAAACCACACTGCCAGTGGGACAACATTGACACTGCCTGTTAACTCTGACTGGACTGGTGTGGTTAACATGTTCAACAGCCTCCTGGAGGGTCAGAACACACTACAAAAGATGGTTGCTTCACCCACACTTAACATCGAAACATCTATGAGGGCCAGGATACAAGATGCTTCATTTTGGAAAGAATTACGCAGCAGTAGAAACCTGCTCTACTTGATTGGGAATTACATTGATTACATGAAGAGAGAAGATGCTGTGTTATCCGGTGTTGTTGACATGTTCAGTCAGTTGAAATACCACATCGGAGCTATGCTGTCTGGGTCTGTGCTGCACAGTGCTGAACAGAAAGCCGTCATGGCGTCATTAGACAGGTGTCAAGAGTTTTGCGTGAAGCCCATCCATGCAGCAGCGTACATGCTGGATCCAAAGCATGTCGGACAGCAGACACTCTCCGGGGAGCAGATAAACAGCGCTTACTATGTGATTTCCAACCTGTCACACCATCTAAATCTTGATGAGGGTAAAGTGCTTGCCAGCTACGCCAGATTCTCAGCCAAGCAGGGATTATGGAAGGGTGCCGGGATATGGAGCTCATGCCAGCACGTGTCAGCATCCACCTGGTGGAAAGGGCTGTGTTCCTCTGAGCCGCTGTCCGCTGTGGCCTTTGCTATACTTCAGATCCCACCGACAACAGGTGCTTGCAAGCGCCTACAGTCACGCTTTTCCAGTACAAATATGCAAGGCTCTCTCTCAGCTGACAGGGTGCAAAAACTGGTGGCAGTACAGACTAATCTCAACCTTATAGAGCCAAGTGAATGCGACTACACTCAGCTGGAGAGTGAGGAAGAAAGGAAAGTGTCATTTCAATCTGAGACTCAATAGTAAGACAAAATGAGATATCTAAAGCCATGTAGAGCAGACCACATGAACTGTGATTCTCATTCCTTGTGAGGGAAACATATTAATAGCCTTACAAGTCAGCAAAATACAGAGAAATAAATCCAGTTTATTAGATTAAATGTAAATTTCCTCTGAAATGTCTGAACTTGCACTGTGCTCTTATTCCTCTCCTCACTCCAGGGCCTTGTAAAATAAAAATGAAATGCATAATGAGTGACAGAATCTGATGCCTTATTGTGCTTTAATCGTATACAGTTTATACTGATGTTGCGCTTCCCCTTTAGTTACTGTTTCAAATCGTGTCAACTCTATCGGCACAATATGAAATATTAATAGACTAATAAGAGCTCTTATCTTCTCTTTTAGAGTGTGTTACCTAATGAATTCAGTTTATTTTATTTTTTCCTCTGTGGTCCCTTGGCCAAGATGTATCACAAGGCTACATAAAATACAACAAAGCAAAAAACAAACAAAAAGACGTGGCATACAGTGTAAAAGGCTTCTTGAAATACATCAGCAAGAGACAGAAAAAAGAAACGAAAAAAGAACAGTACATGCAATTTAAAGACAGGAAAAGGATATACAATTTTATGAGCACTAGAGGCAGTAGTGAAACAAGCTGCAGTGTAACCACTTGTTGCTTATTTTTTCCACTGACAGGCTCAGATTGTTAATATAAGTGTCTGACAACATTGCAGACCCTACAGAGAACTGAAATGTTATTCCTTACTTTCCACTTGATCTTGTCTGTTTGTTGGTGTGTGTACCCAAGTCTTGCTCAAGGAGAAGTCTCTGAAATTGAAGAGTTTTTCACATTGATGAAATAGCCTGGCACTCCTCTCTCCAACCCTTGCTAACATTTCTTCCGTTGTCTTCCAAGTTATGTCCCATGAGATTTCAGAGTGAAACTTCTCATCGAGTGAAACGTATTACACACAGCAACAAACAGACGAGATCAAGTAAAAGGCAAAGAGAAACGTTTAAATTCTCTGTATGGTCTTGTCCATAATGTTTTCAGACACTCATATCAACACTCTGAACCATCAGTGGCAAAAACAAGAGCTTTTAGTGAACGTATATTGACAGTGGCGATTCCCCGAGTGGTTACAGCGTAGCCAGTTTCCATTAGTCACTTACACACAAAGATTTGGAAAAATAGGGTCCATGTTGAAAAATATCAAAGTTTCCCTTCAAGGAGCAAGTAATTCACATTTATCAGTCCTGGGATTGTAATTCAAACCAAATATATGCAGCTACATGAGTTAAAAAAAAAGTGAATGAAATGGAAAAACTCCAACTTTAACACTTTTCATCAAAGATTTAATGGAACATAAAACATAGTTTTAGCTTGTAAGAAAGTTAAAACCCACAGCATCACAAAGACCTTCTGTGGCGAATCACTGAGTGTGTTTTCTCACACACACTCATTCACTGCTCTTTCCGTCAGCTTCTCTGCTGTGGTCTGCTGGTGGTTTGGCACCAGGGCGTCCTCGGGGGTTCTGAGGGGAGATCAGGGCCTTGTAAATACTAGCATTATTAATCTTAATAGGAACGATCCAGGACGGCTCTGAAGGTGTCTCTGCCTCGCAGGCAGCAGACCTGCCGTAAATCTCAGGCGCTCTGTTGTTCTCCACCACATCGCTCGGTAAATCTCTCACTACCTACATACATCCTCCCTCCTTCTCTCCCACAGTGTCTTCACTCTGCTGCCCCGTTGTCTGTGCTGCATGGGAAGATTTTGTAGGCAGTGACAACAGATGTGTGGGCAATAATTAGAGCGATGGTATATATCCTTTCACAGATGAAGAGAGGGCCATTCTCATGATGTGTGCTGTTCGTGACAGATGGCGGTGCGTCGGTTGGTTTTAAAGTCGCCCTTTGTGTGATTTAGTCATACCAGGCAGATTGCATGTATTTACTGTTGTGGTGATTTTTCACTCAGGTCGTGATTTCATCCATTTTTCATCATTCGTTGCGAGCCTAGATTATAAGTGTCAAGTGTTTTCAGCTCAAGAGGTGTTTCTGTTAGTTTGTAGCAATGCCTGACAGCATAAATCAGCTCATAACAACACAGCTAGTTCAGTACTTTGTAAACAACAAACTTAAATAAGTGTGGTGTAGGTTTATATTTTTCTTAATGACAACAAAAGATTAAAATCAACACTGTGTTGGTCTGCCATTTGTGGCACTCAGCCCCAACTCCATGAGTTCTAAAGACATAAAAACAGGTCACAAATATGCAGTTTTGTTTTTTAGACATGGAGAGTAATTTCCTAAAACAGCTGGGCATCGTAGAGTTCAGCAAACTTTACTCAAACAGGAATCAGAGGATAGTCAGGGACTATTTTGTGCTGTGGGTATTTACAGCAGCAGGATGTGGGACTGAATCAAAATAAACTATTATCTGCGTTCCTTGTAATGTCACCCAGTGCAACGTTTGGTTTATTACACATTTTTAATGATTTTTGGACAACAATGAAGGGCTGTGGCACACAAAGGAATGAGTAATATCAGGCTTTGAAAATGGCTTCACAGTCAGAATAGATCATTTCAATAAAATCTACAATATTACCAGCATAATTCTTTTAAAGAGAGTGAAGAGTTCAATCCAAAAAGGAAATTAACCATAATGAGCTTTGCAATATATTTAACTGTATTACATTATATTATACAAACGTCTAATGGTATCCACTCCCTATAGGTGTCATTTTGGGGGTACTGTGAGGCTGAGTTTTTGATGACCAAGTGGCAATTCAGGGAGCCAGCATATTACACTTTCACCAAACAGACCCCAACAAACTCCATCACAGAAATGCTTACCATGCTTAGCGATTTTCTGAGCCACCACAGTTACAACGTTTCTACTTTTCACACTGTTTGTGAGAACTGACTGTTTGGCAGATAAGTCTTGTTGAAACTGTTCAACATCATGTCAACATTATTCACACATGAACTTGTCATAGGATTTGTAATTGGTCTCATGTATGTGCTTCGCTAAGGCAGATCATCTTATCTGTCTCATGAAGCAAGAGTTAATCCATTTTTCCTGAAACCTCCTTTGCTCCTAGACCATACAGGGTTTTTCCATGGTTGATTTTCCATCTCATTTCCACATTAAACTGCCGAGTTATCCACTGAAATTGCTTTTTTTCACTAAGCACTGGCACTGATGACCGAATGTAATTCCCGCAACAAGTATCAAGTGTGGAGTTGCTCCATAGACAATCAATTAGGAAAGATGTTCCAGGGGAATGTGCTGAGTATATGGATACATGTTCTGTGTCAGAACTGAGAACACTACAACACAATAAAGCTGATTTGGGAATAGAAAAGAAAACAAATATTCTGTGGGTCCACAAATTGTCTGTGGCACAGCTCCACATTTTATACTTGATGACATCACAAGTTTGAGACTCCTCTAGTTTCTGACTTTGAGAGAGAGTAGCTCATGTTCACAAATTTTGATTGAGCTGTCCAAGGCCGTCTCTGTAAAAAATTACAAGTGTTACATTTCAGTATGCAGTCCACTCCTGATGAAACACAAGCTCTCAACAGTACTGGCTAGATACAATGCACACAGGAATCTCAGATGGTGGTCTGGCAACAATAACCAACGATGGAAAGCATTCCCCTTTCCTTGGGGAATTGTGATTAGGATACTGATTAAGCTGTCTGAATTCCTTATTAAAGTCAGCACATTACCCAACAGTTCTGTGGATGCTATGACAGCAGATTTAGACATCCCTCCTAACTCCAGACATGTTTAACTGCAGATGGGGCACTATGCAATTTGTTTGTAGTTCTGGGTTGTAAAGCACAGCTTGGTTAGCTACATATTATGGCCCAATCATTAATGTCAGACGAGATCCAGTGCAATTTTGTAATCTATGCATATCCACAAAGTATGGCTGCTTTAACAGCTGGTGCTAATCCAACTGTAACTCCCCCCGTCAGGGACTGATACTATTATCGTGGCCTGGAACAATGGCTGGCTTTAGCAGTGACTGTGTGTATCAGACAGAGAGGGCAAGCGAGCAACCGGTGCGCAGCTTACACTGCAAACAAAAGCTAGCTTGTCTGAGGATCATTGAGAGGAGAAAGTTATATTTTTACACTAGTATCAATGGCTGACGGGCCTGAATATAAAACCCTGAGAGGAAAGGTACAGTATGAGATTTCATCAACAAGTGTGCTCACTCCCCCCCTCTCCATGTAGCATATGCTGCAGCCTGTAGGCTATACTGTTAACAGTGTAAAGTGTATGGCAGCTTGAGTGAATTAAAGGTATACTTCACTCCCCCAAATGACCATTTGTACATTAATTACTCGGAAAGTGTTAAGTGTTATTTCATGCCTCCACAATAAACGAAGAATCCAAATTTTGAGAAAACTCTTGATGAATTAAAGTTAAAGGGGTCCACCTTTAACAACAGCAAAACTAATGTCATTTCACAAGGTAAAGGAAAATGGCAGGAGTAATAACCTAACTTGCATACCTTTTGGCATGAAAGGAAACCAGAGGAAATCCACACAAACATGTGGGTAACATACAAACTCCCCACAGAAAGAATGAGGGTGGAGATCTAAAGCCAGAACCATCATGTTGTGGGGAGCCAGCGCTGGCCACTGAGCCACCCTGCTGCCCAGTTAAAATATCTAATAGAATGTTTCTGATTCTGAAATCAGAAGCATGACCTTGATATAAATTTTAATTTGCAGTAAATCCCTCTCTGCATGCCTGTGGTTGGTACAGCCAAGCTACAAATCACCGCCTCCACTTCATCCTTCTCATCTGGTCCAAAGAGGCTGACCAACTGCGTCACAGGGACGAGGCTTTTTTTAGAGATCACCATTGTGTCAGACTGTTTGGCCATGTAACCGTTGCTAACATTCAACCTACTGTAATAACAGACCGGCACCAATTTGTGGCTTGAGCCTCCCATCATTTTCTCATTCCTCACCCAGGCCAACACCAGCCCACCCATCAAACCCACTCCCCTCCAACCCCCCGTCTGAAAAACAAAAACAACAGATGGGCTGTGCCAAGGAGACTGTGACTGCTCCTGGCCATTACCACAGCGAGGAGCCGCAGGGGTGGCGGGAGGGTTGAGCTGCTTGGGTTGCAGATATGTAAAGTAACCTGGTGGCAAGGAGAGTCTGGGCTGTTCTCCGTTGCATGTCGTGTTCTTGCTGCTCTCAGCACCTCATAATGCTTTTATAATTACATTCCAACCCAACTGAATCATGATTAGTTGGTCACAGCATTTTTTTTCTGGAGAAATGGCTACTATAAACTTGTACAGCAAACATCATGTCGGCCAGAAGAGGTACTCGCATCCTTTTCTTAAAGGAATAGTTTAAACTTTTTTGAAGTGACTCACTTAAGCACTCGCTTAAGAACACAAACTGATTGAAGCAGGGGTAGACCAACAGCTCCTGTGTGACATAAAATACTGTTATAGTTGATGGAGTCTGGCTTTGAAGAGAAGACAGATAAGTTTGACTTTCAGTTCCTTCGCCCATCAGACAGGGGCTTTTAGGCGGCAAGGTAAAGCGGTGAAAATAATGTGACTATAGCAATTAAAGGCATGGTATTTTCATTTTTGCAACATTACTTGAAATCCACGTTACAACCCAATCATAATCACTGAATTGCATGCACTGATATAAAAATAAAAAAATGTCTGTCACCTGTGGAATGGGTAGGGCTCTAAAAACTCCAGCCAATCATCCTGACCACTCCGCATACAACAAATGGACGATGATAGGTCATTGCGCGTACAGTTTCGTGCACAGTGCACACAGTTAATGCACGTGACCCAAGCCTACAGGCAACGTCAAGTTGACTGTGCTCTCAGCTAGTACACATAAGCTAGCTAGCCAGCTAGTTTAATGTTGAATGTGAGGTTCCGTGAACCGGTTCATGTAAGATGGCAGAGAAGGCACCAACACCAGCCCTTAGCTCTAATCGAAAAAGGAAATCTATATACGAGAGAGCTACTGCTAAAAAAAGGCGGATGCCAAAAGAGCCAAAACACGAGTCAACATCGGTGTGGCTTTTCAACGTTGGCATCAACTTAAAGATCAGAAAGGTCTTCCGAGTGATGCAATGGTCGCCCTTTTTCTGCTGGACAGGTAAGGCCAAAGTACATTTTGTTGCTGCCCCCATCCACAGCAGAACATTGCTTAGCTTCCATGGCAGCCCTCCTGCCTGCTTCTCTAAACTGGGAGCACGCCGATCAAAATCTGCTGCAGGTAATGCACTGACCATGGAAAAGTACCTCATACAATCCCACTTAAAAAATCCTACTTATCCCTTTAAGTAAAAGTACAAATATCACAAAAATAAATGAGTCCAGAATCCAAAATGCTACTTAAAAGCAAGTGTTACCAGCTAAATGTGCTTAAAGTATTAAAGGTAAGAGTACTTCTATTATCTGCAGCAGAAAATTGCCTCCTGTGGTCAATACATTATGATACATTATTTATATTACATCAGTAATACTCATGCATCAATCTGTGAGAGGCATTTTGCTGTTGTTGGCAAGCTGTAGCTAAGTTTAACTAGCCTACTTTCTATACAGTTTGGTAGTGAAGTTCCCAACCCGAGCGTCGGGGCCATTCTGGGGGATCACAGTATAAAACTGAGGGGTTGTGAGTTGATAATTGGATTATTACAGAAGAGAAAACAAAGTTTCACTATACAGATTTGTGTTCATTTTTGGAATATTGGGTGACATTTTGTTAGTTTTTGTAAGTCTTAGAAAGTTTCACTTGCCTGAAACAGTTATTTAAATTAAGAAATTTGAGGTAGTTTAGAGGGTAATCCTGTCTTTGGTGGACTCACTTACAACACATAGACATCTAAAATGTGACAAGGGGCCAGCCAGACATTTTTATAAGGGATCAAGAGCCAAAAAAATTAGATAAGGTAAGGGTTTGGGTACCGTACTTTAAGGGTAGCAGACGAATTATGGTCGCACCACCAAGTACCATTAATGTTGAAATCATCTGTGTTAAATGTCACCACCTGAGAGTGCATATGTGTGAGAACACTGGGTTTAGACAAGGGGCAGTAGTGCCGCAAAGCGCCCCAAGTCTGGAAGCCAGCCACAGAGCTCCGAGGCCAACAACAGAGTTTCATGTATCCAACCAGTCACTTCATATTTCCCTTAGACATGTAGTGGAATAGAAGTATAAAGTAGCCCAAAATGAAAATACTCAAGTATCAGTACCTGTCATTACTCTAGGAAATAGAAAGACTAACCCTCTCTATTCACTGGACATTCAAGGGCGTTAAGCAACCGACAGAAGAGGTTAATTAAAGTACTTAAAGATCTACATTTATTACACATATTCATGATTATGTCTTGGTGAAAACAACCAGCTTGTGAAAACACTCCTCCAGAACAAAGTCAGCTGGAGGTGTATTACATTTTTTTTATTTGTTTCACCCACTTGCATCAACATCTGGATCGAAGAAAGAAGTTAAAACGTGTTGTTGTCTGGAATTGGTTTGTTGCTATGGGCTGGTGTGTGATTTTGGTTTGCGTGTTGCTGCCTCACGAGGACAGAGCACTTGGTAGGAGCTGGCATCACACACAACCTCATTTTATTCCAGCAAACATTGGCTTTAGCTGAAAGCCGAGGGACTCATCTGGGATAAAAAATGGCATGAAATAACCCAAATAGTAATGGCTCTGTTGGGGATGATACTATTTGCACTACATAGGAGGTCTATCTATTTCATCTTACCAAAGTCATTTTGTTTGGGGCAATAGCAAGGCATTCTTATCAGAAAAGGTTGTAAAAAATGGTAAGAGACTGGAGGAGAACATGAAACAAAGCCTGTTCAAGACGCAGGAATCTTAGACTGTTCACTCTCAGTGTTCTCCTACCTCTGAGAGAGAGAAAATAACATTCATTCCTTCTTTCCACCTGAAGAGAAAGTGATAGTCACATTGGAAATACCAATTTAACCAAGAGGGAGAAGCGGGCCATGTGACATGTCGTCATCATTAAAGGTGTGGGAGAGATCTGCATTGAAGGCAGGCCTTGAATCTGCTTTGCTATTGTCATCAATCATCTCCGGGGGTGTTTTCATCCCCTGTCTTATCTATCTCATGCTTACACTCCACCTCCCTGCCTTCTCCCGCGTCCCTTTTATCCTCGTTCTCCATCTCATGTGCTCACTCAACAACATCTGAGGACTCAGAGGAGAAATCAAAGTAAAGATATGAAGGAAAGACGGTGACTTCCGCATTTCACCTCCCTCCCATAGAGACCAAAGGTCGGGCTCCTTTGAATCAAACGTCTCTTTTGTTTCTATCCCGGAGATGAAGTGAGAGAACTGAGCCGAGCCCGAGCTGCACTTGGAACGTGTTGCTGCTCTCCTCGAGCGGCAGAAACCTTGGTGGTGCCAAGTACGCAGCTTTAACTGCTACCAGATGTACAATTATAACCACTTACAACCACCAAGGCCCTTTTGGTGGGCACAGAAAAGAGGGAGATAAACTACTTGGCAAAATAATGAACATTCTGCAGAAATATTTATCTGTTTCAGCTTTAAACTGTTTTTTTAATATGGGTATTTTATTGTTTCTAAGACGCAGATTGTGTGTTCTGAGCCACATAAACCACTACAGAAGTTAGTATGTTTTATAAGCTAATTATAGCCCAAACACACGCACTGAATAAGTGAGGGTGTATTGATTTTCATCCAGCTCATTATTGAGGCCAATTGAATGAGCCAGATTCTTTCCTCTGTTCCAAATGCAAAGGGAAAAAATCTAAATAGATTACTAACTTGCTTTATTTGTTTCTTTTTGAGGATATAATGTTCATTCAAGTTGACATATAGTTTCCTAAGCCGTGCCAGGTGGTATACAACGTCATCTATCTTGTCAAAATGATTTTATTTGCCTTCGTTTTAAAGACTTGGTGGAGTTCATGGGAAGTTTTAGACAGAGATGGGAGAAAGGAGATAGGGAGAATGAGAAGCATCTGTTTCACATGTTTGGGAAGTCCCCTTTTTCCTTATATTCTCAGTTTCTCGAATGTTTTTCATTAACCCCACAAGCCTCTGATCATTCAGAGAAGGAATGTTGGAGGTGCTGATATGTTGACAGTTAGCTAAAGCACGTCCCGCCCCCTGCCTCTGTAGTTAATGTTGCTGTGCTTGTCAAGCTTTCTGTTCTAGCACAGCACATGACAATAATAATGGGCACATGTACCACTCAGAACTTTGGGTAATTTTGGTCCTTCATTCCAGACAATGGAAGACAAAAGCAGTTTCCAATTTTTAGCAGATTTTGCAGAACTCATAAAATAAGCTTTGACAGCTAATGGCCAGCTAGTTATTAAGCAAGTGTTGGCTGCATAAGTTGCCATGTTTGGATAATGAGGATCTCCAGAAGGAGTCTTTAATATGCATTTGATGGCTACAAACATACATATTAAATTAAACGAGTGGAGCAAATATTGCATGTCTCGGGCACAAAGTCAACATCCTCATGGCCCAAAATTTCTTAAGTCCCCTTAAGTTCAAAAAATGTCCCATTGGACCAAAACCCTGACAGCCCATTTCCCAAAAACAAACACCCACTACTTTGAAGTCCTGTTTCCCTTAAAGTACAAACTCTTTAAATGCAAACTTTAAACGCTGTGGTATGATAAGAAATCCAAAGCTTGACAGACCTACTGAACCAAGCTGGGATAGGACAGTCACACCCATATTGAGATAACGCAAGGTAAGACTGCCTCTGTACATTTCCGTATCACCTTCTACAACATTAGAGGCAACCTGTGAAGTCTAGACTAAATAATCCACCATTTTTCTACCTTTTTTCTACAACAGTAATCTCGGTGAGTCAGTGCAAAGGAAGAGCACTCACATAAATCATCAGAAGGGGTTTATCTCTTTGTAATAACAATGACAGTCTTTAACAGCGCTCCATGCAGCAAGATATAATGTAGTTTTATGGAAGTGCTGTGGAGACGCTCATCTGTATTCAGGTTATATGGCACCCTAGCTGAAGTTAAGAAAATTGAGTCCAGCATGTCTGTATTTCTTATGGTAATTACAGCATTTTCCAGCATTTAGACTTGTCCAAAGTCTGACTGTACAACAATACACTGTCTGTAAAAAGATGGAAAATAATCTTCAAGGTAAGGGATCACCACTGCAATGCTGCAATACATTTTCTATGGAATGAATGTGCTGTCTGTTGGCCACAGAGTAAAATACATGCAGGCTACAAAAAGTAAGGTTATGCAAGCAAATAAAAAGCTGACTCAGCCAGACTGTGGCTCGCAGGTGTGAGACAGTGTATATAAAAGGTGGACAGCATGTTATTACAGGTGTGTAACCACATGTTGACGTACCCTCCCTCCTCTGCTGACAGGGTGTTATATGGTTCAGTCTCCTCTGACCCTGAAGGCCGGGTGAGCACAGTGCAACCAGTCACTGTAACCTAAGTATGACATGATGATTTAGCCTCAGTTTTGTGGTTAGGAATGTAATGACTGAAAGGGGCTCAGGGAGTTGGTGCGTGATCCTAAATCACTACACCAAGGGGTGTGATAAATATGAATGAAGCCTCAGTCACGTAAGGCCCCAGGGTCAGGAAGAAGACCATTCTACAAGTTGAACATTTTACAACGTATTATTGATCTTTTGTCTGAGAAGAAAAGAAAGAAAATGCAAAGCTCCCTCCCATCTCTTTTGTCTCGCGCTGCCGATGTAAGGCAGTAATTGAGGTCAGGGGTTCCAGTCATCAGATGGATCATAAAGCCCAGCCAAAGTGATGAGCAAGTGATTTTCTTGAGATTGCTGATCATGGGTGGAAAGAGCACTAAATATATTGCCAGGAAAAGTACAAGTGCTTCATCTATACTTTGTAGTTTACATAAGCAAAATGATGTAAAAACAAAACTAATTAAAAGGAGCTTGTTTAAAATGTTCTCATTAATGCTAATGAGTTGTTCTTAAATTGAAGACAGGCTATATATAAAAAGACCAGATGAAAACATTTTTAGGAGGTTGTGCAAGTGTACTGCTCAGAAATATTTTGTATTAACACTTAAATTACACAAGATAAGAGTACACAGGGTTAACAAGAGGAGCTCAGTTCACTTGTCTCTGGGCAAATCTGTCATCCGTGGCATTTTCAGAGTGTTATCTGCATGAGTCTCCAAAATCTAACTTCTCTTTTTTCTGAGTCCAATCTGGAGAGAAGTAATCCCACCAACTGACACTTCTGTCTCACCAGGCAGGTCTAAGAACAAGTATGTGCCACCGAATAGTCAAACTTGGAAATGTCGAGTGTTTCTGGTGCCATGTTCTAATATTGTTATGACTCAGAGTATGGGTAAGGCATAACAAGTGTGTAGTTCCAAAACGATTTATATGTGAAAGTGACATTAAGGATTTATCTTTTTTTCATAGCTTGATCCATGTGATCACTCCTTACCAAAATGACTACATTATATATAAACTCAGTGATTCTTGGAGCTATGACTGACACATAAATCTCAACTTATATCCAACACAGCTGACAAAGCAACAGCCTTTGTGGTATCTGTACCTAAATTTGGTACCTAAAAAAAAAACTTATTCACAGTTTTATACTGCTGTGCCAATTAACTCTAACTTAACATTTGCTAAACCCCTCCCCTTAACTGTACATGCATACCAAGAGCTGCAAAAGCTGTAAAGCAGCTGAGGGTCACCCAAGCTGCGCTGCTGTCCAAAATATTTTTGGCAGCTCAACTCGCTCACGACGTCATACATTCAAACGTTCGATTGTACTTGTCAATTTAAAGGAGCCACAAAGCAGGTTACTGTCTGGAGCTGAAGTGATAACTGCCTCAAAGTGACTCTTTGTTCTAATTTATTTGCATTCTTCACACGAAATCGTCACATTCACATGAAACAAGGGAGATTAGCATGCTAGGCGTTATATTAGCATGGATGTATTCGCCCCTAGTTTAAAAAAATTCCTTCTCAATATCAACTCACCAGGAAAACCAACTACTCAGGGACACGGCTTCCCACGCCTGCTCCTTTTGATTTCGGTCCCTATATATAAACATGGTTGAATCATAAAGGACTTGGTACAACTACAACTCTAACTATCTGAAATCAATTTCCCTTTGTTTCAAAGAATTTTGAGTTTTACATGTGCTGCCATTATCACTGTAAACAGTAACTAACTAACCAAACAGTCAAGGAGCTGTTCTTCATTTAAACAACTGGATGCTAAGGTGAAGGAAAGTATGACAGAGAAACTGAATAGAGCACTTAAGTTTAAATAATGTGGCGAATGTGAACGCTGTCACAATAAAAATATTTTTTATGCACCATGAAACCTTCAATCAACCCCTGCTATAAATGGCTTGATGCAGTTTTGCAGCTTGAAAAGATAAATGAAAATGAGAGAACATTTGAATTTTTTTTTTATCTGAACCTCGTCACTAAATTTGTCTGGGAGTATTGATGCTTTATTTTGACACAGTGCCATATGTTTTGTTGAAGTGAGAAATGTGTTTCTGTTTCACTTGTGGCAGAAAAAAAAACAGCAACCTGTGAATTCAAGTGTGTCGTAATTGTCATTCATTTGCCACTGAATATGGAAGGAAAGTTTAAGACTGAAATGCTGTTTCTTTATTCAGTATTACCGCACATCTTGTTGATGCAGTATCTGTGTGAAATGCATACATACTGTGTTCTGTTACAGGAGAAGCAGAGCTGTGGAGGAATAATGACACCTTTTCTGGTGACAGCCCGTTCATCCACATTTCATTCTCCCTGGAAATAAAGCTTATCTGATTTCTCTCTGCTCACAATACTGTAACTTTCAAGAAGGAATCCAATTTCCATTGATTCTGCACCTCCTGTGACATGCTGGTGATAATATGAATTTCAGGAAATCCATGTGGTTAGATTTGAGGCAGGAATGATCATGTGAGCCTCTTTCTCATTGTAATTCATAGGAAAGGTTCACATCGTCAGCACCCTCTTAATCCCTTCAGGGTTTTTTGGCATTATGATACATAAATATTAGATTGACAGGGGCTGTATGTGACAATCAGAGCATATCTATGATTAAAAATCTGAGCTGGGATTGCCTTCACATGGCTCTCAACTTGGTGGCTGAGCTGGCGGCTAGCAGCTAACAGGGCTAACAGCACAAAAAGTGCTAACAATAGCAACAGTGCTGACAGAGCTAATCTGGCTAACCTGCTGTTCTGCCACCGTGGTTAGGGATGCAATGGTCTGCGCTCACAAATGGAGTAAAGAACTTCAGTTTTGTTTCAAAGTCGGCACCGCTGTTTCCGTTCTGTCTCTTAGTTACATATCAAGCGTCTGGCTGCCATTATTGTAGTGAACATGAGTGCCTCAGGTGGACATAACAAGTATAATGTGCGTGGTAGTTTTACATTTCTCAAAGAGTGGCTCCTGTCAAAAACGTGCATCAACACGCTGTGCGCAGAGGCTATATCAGCATTAACTGCCATAGCAATAGCAGTGCACATGCAGACAGCCCATTGACGGCAACACAACAACTTCCTATTTGGTGGGGGATTAAATAATCAGACCTAGTAGACTACTGGGTAAAATAACATAGGGCTAAATTTCAGTATTATATAGGATATCTTAGGGCATACTATTAAGGCTTAGTCCTTACTGCTGCGGCCTTGATTTCATACCAGCCGGGGCCCTTTGTAGCTTATCATCGCCCCTCACTGTCCCCTGCCTTCCTTTAGCTTTCACTATCAAAATAAAGGCATGATGCTTCTCCCCACCCCACCCGCAAAAATATATGGAAAAAAGTGGTATGACTGACGACAAAGTGGTGGAAAATAATAATATACATTTACTCAATTATACAAATTTTAAGGTACTCTACTTGAGTAGCCTATTGTCTTATACTTCTACATCACTACAGTTTAGAGGACAACATTGTACATTTTACCCCACAACAATTATCTGACAGTTTTAAAATAACAATTTAAATGAGCGCATTCAGATTTTGCATTCAAAACACATTTTGATCTTACAGAATATGATGCTTTGTTATGAATCAATAGAGTTGAAACATTTAGCTGATTATTTGAGTGACAGAAAACTAATTGGCAACTATTTTGATAGTCGTTTAAATTTTTCATGGAAAAATGCCAATTATTTCATGGTTCCAGCTTCTTAAATCTGAGGATTTGCTACTTCTCCTTTTTAATTGTTTTCATGATTTAAAATTATTTTTAAATAAGTTTGTGATTTGGACAAAGCAAGCACTGTGAGGGTGTGACTTTGGGCTCGGGGTAGTTGGGACAGGCATTTCTCACTATTTTTATAAACAAAATTATTATTGTTATTGCATTATTAATAATATTGTAATTATATATTATAGTATAACATTCATAGGGGCCAGTTTTCTGCATTTAGTCGTACTTTTAATATTATAGTTGTAGTGTATATTTAGTATATAAGATAGTATATATAATACTATTGTATGCATTTGTACTATAGCAGGACTTGCAGTTAATAGTTTTACAGTGTGGTATTAGTAGTTTCACTTCAGTAAAATATCTAAATATTTCCTCCATCACTGCTGATGACTGTGCCCCTGTGACCAATAAACTGTGTTGACATTCAGATTCAAATGTAGAAATAAAATGGATAGACAACATTTAATGAAGATAAAAACAGAAATAGAATTAAAATCTGTGTTAAAAATTCTACACAGAGTTTGTCTTCATCTGTTTCATATAGAAAGCCTCCTGCTTTTAAGCCAAGAGAGGATGTTATTTCAGTGACAAATTTCCTTAAAATCCCGCGGTCTTGCAGTTTGTTCTGCGGTACGTCATGTTAGCCTCTTTCAGCGTGTGTGGCTTTTCATGTTAAGAAAGAGAACATTCACACGTTGCCCTACAGGTGTGCCGTCAAGAGTATAAACTTTGTCAGTTTACGAGAACATGTTTTATAGAACTGGAACTGGGACAATAAAAACCATCGCAGGGCTGGACTGGAAATAAATAGTGCCACATACCGCCGTGATAAACACACTTACTGTACCTAAATCATAGAATACTTAGACTGGTCTGCTTTCTCTCTCGCTGTCAGTTTTGCTCTCAGCTGTGTAGACAGTAAGTGGGATGTTTTTTCTTCCAGCCCTGGGGTTACCTTGGCAACTCAGAAGAAAGAAACGTGCTCGGAGGCTGTGCAAACTAAGGCGTAGGCCGAGTCATGTCTTTTACAAGCTGCAGGGTCCATCCCTGAGCCAGCCGGCCAGCCGGCCACATGTCAGCAGACATGGGCTCTAGCCAATACTTCTTTCCAGTAAAGTAAGGGCTTTCAAATAGAGACCTGCTGCTGCTCAGGTCCTCAGACAGCCTGTCAGTGGGTGCAGCTACAGAGAAAGTTAATGTGAGGCATCAAATCTCAGGAGGACCCAGCTGGCGCATACACTATGACAAATCCTCCGCCCTCATCGCTCTCCAGTTTAACAACTCTGATGTTATTTGACTTTCATTCAAAGCCATAGAGAATAACCGCAAACAGATCGAGATAGCAATATCAGGCGTAACCTTCCCATCAGAAGCAGCTTTTAAAGAACTTGTTGTTGACAATACAACTCTGAATACACAAGCACAACATACAAGTTCTCTCTCAGTGGTTTCCAACTTCTCTACCTTGTTTGTGGCACTAAGCCCAAGGCCTATTCATACTTAATAAAGGCCTACATATTTTAAAACAGGTTACAAGTATAAAGTTAAAGGTCAAATAATTTCCTAAAACATCTGAGAACTGTAGTTTTTAGCAAATGTTACTTGCACAGGAATAAATTGTGCATTTATTGGGGACTATTTTCAGCTGCAGATGTTTATCATAATAAAAAGAACATCTCATATAGTGCCATTGACTCATGTATGTGTTTCAATAGTGTATTGACCCAAATGTAAGACAACACATCAGTTCTGCAACAGCTGTGTTTGGAAAAATACATTTTGAAGCTGCTGTGCAGCAGCTTTGCATTTTTCTGACTGACTGTTTGTGTTCCTAACCATGACATGCAGTGACAGAGGTAACTCTGATTGATAGATGATTCCACCCCCACAGTCCATTTCTGCAGTAAAAACATTCGAAAGGATGAAATATCAGAGACTTATGTCTTCTGTGACAGCAAAATACATTACTTGAGCCATTGGCAGCTCCTAAATGTTTAACTGGACTTCATAACTCTTAGGACTGAAACACACATAACAAGACTTGAAGGAAGTGGCGAAACCTAGCAACATTAAAATGTTATTTTGGTATTCTTTAACCTTGTGCATGTCAAGTAAAAATGGCTGTCGTGACGCCCACTGTCTTTGCACACAACAGCTCCAGGGACGCAGGGAAAGAGGACTATCACCAGCCTATTTTGTAAGTACAGTATTTAGCAGCACTGAGTCTTGTCCAGCATGAAGTAGTAGATTTCCAGTGACTTACAAAACAACAACAACATATATGACTATTCTGACAATAACTACTTTAAATATGTCCTTGACGTCATGAAACGGTTGCAGTTTTGTTCCAAAACTACCTGGTTAGGGTAGCATTAAATAAGTACATAAGTCGAAAGCGTGACGTGTCTCACCTCTGTCACTATGGTTGCATGCAACACATAGTAACACACTGGGCTACGTTATTAAAAGAAGTCAGCGTTGACTTTGGGACACGTACACCAATCCCCTGTGTGAAAGTCCTGAGTTTGTGTGACCCAACCACCCTAAAACTGCTTCTTCAGTATTTGTACAACATTACATTGACTTTGTTGCCACTTAAAGTAGGTCATGTCACTTCCTCCTTTGCTAGTGTAATAAGAACTACAGCCACTAGAAGGCGCCAACTTTCAATAAACATAAGTATGGGTCATAATAAACTTCTTGCTTATCTTTGCTGACACCTGTGTGGTCGTTTTTCTGATGAGAGCGGGCTTTATCCTCGTGCAACAGTTTGTATGATATCTAAGAAATTAGCATCCCCCAAATGGCATTGTCAGTTACGTATTTATCATCAAATTATGTAGGTTAGGTTTTAAAAAAAAACATGGTGATAACATACTTTAAAATAAATAGTAGTTCACTTGATTTCACACGGGACACAAACACCGGTCTCCTGGGGAAAGTCCTGTGCTTGTTTGACACCTATCCATCACCTCACACCCCAACCGGCCTCCGTACGCTGACTTTTGCTCTTTATGCTACTTTCCTCTGTACTCACATCAGGGAACTGGGCATGTGATCATAGCCTTCCCTATTATGTGGAGCACAAATTCTAATGCATTACTTTTCGTAGGTATATGTAAGAACAGTACATGACAACTGCCTATATGAGAAAACAGGCAGTTTAGATCACTTTTTGGCTTTTAGTACTTCTAAAATGAGGCACTTGAGAAGGCTTTCACCAAGTTTGGTCTATTATTGTATTGAGCTCAGTTCTTTAGCACATGCAGAGGGGTGAGATGACACCATGTTTTTATTGTCGCACAACAACTGAGTCAATCAAAGGGCTGCCAAAGTCAGTGAAATCTTCACATCACTGAACATTAAACAAAGATTTTCTTTTGGGGTTCATTTTTGTACGAATAACAGTCGCTCAGCACGAAATCTCCACCAGCTTTAATTTATAATTCCTTGATCCTTCTCTGTCCCAGAATTCTCCTTTCCATCCTGATTGGCTGCCTTTCTTTAGCACTCCCCAACGACGCATAGTCACCACAGCGATGGCTGATGAGGGGCGTTCTCCACCTGTCGCCCTCGTTAATGATAATTGCATCTCTTTTTCTTTCCTCCCGTTTTAAATAAGCCACTAAGGCTTTCTTTCCTGCGTGATCCTAATTTCATTCCATCTCCCTCAGAGCTGCTTAAGGAGACGTTTGAGACCAACATTTTTTCTGCGATGTCACTTTACCCCATCCCACCCTCCGCTGCATTGCCACTCTCTTTCCACTATCCAAATGGGATGCCAGCACTCATGCATTTTTAACAAGAGCAGAGGGATATGCTTGTTGGAAGTCCTACTTCTGTGTGTGTGTGTGTGTGTGTGTACAGTGTGCACTGCGTATTCATGTGCATGTGTGTGTCTGTGAATGTGAGTGCTGCTCATACTTGTTTGTAAAGGAGAAACAGATGAAAAGGGCCAAAGAGCGCTATCGACTTCACTGAATGCGCTATTTTTGATTCACTCAAACTTCTCTTTGGATGGTAATGTTACCTTGCAGCTCTCTATATGAGTGAGAGGGTGTGTGTACATGAATTGGGCCAGGCATGACATTCACACAACACTCTGTGTGTCAGATCATCCTGGCCTCATCACTGTCTGTACAAAACATCTACTTGTTTACTGTGTGTGCTTTTAAGGTCATCTCGTCTTATGTCATCATCTCCTGTATTGTCATGGAGTAAATCGCTGTACCCTGGAAAAGAGGGAAAAAATGATGAGCTTTTAGAGGAGAAAATCATTTCTAACTCAGAACAGACCCGCAGATGTCCCTTCAAAAAAAAAAAAAAGATGCCCCTATTCTGCTTTCAGTGACGTCTTCACCCACAAAAGCTCACAGGAGATGAGCTGCTTCTCGGGAGCAGGAGCCCACAGTGGTTATGAGAAATTTGAGGATGACATTTGAGATTTCTTCAGCTGAATGTGGGGAATTTGAAGTTTGATGTTAGTAAAGTATGGAGCCTTGACAACACCAAATACAACAGAGCTTTGTACATTAAACATAAAGGGAACTGATACAGCCATTACTGTCGTCCTATACTTTCAAAACAAACCTTTTCTTGTTGGACTGTCTTTCTTGCCGGACTGTCATTCACTGTTCCTACTCATACCCACAAAAATGAATGCGCTGTAATTCCTACATAACCCCTGTAATCATGAGCCATGAGGCTGTGATTACATGGCATATGCACTGCAGGCTGTCTGCCACCATGTGATGTGAGCAAAGGAGAAAGTCAGGTCAGGTGGTAAAATGAGCTGCAATGACAATGCAGGAAGGAGGGTCGGGTTTGTGGATGGGTCAAACAAAACAGGCTGTTCTCCTGTACTGTTTGCATGTATACCTACAAAAAATAATGCACCAGAATTCATACACAACCACGTTCGTGAGCCAGTAATCCATGCCCATGAAATCAGGAGGGCTGGGATCATGTGACCAATGTGCCGACAAAGGGAGGTACAAAGGAAGTAGTATAATGAGCAAAAGTCTGCTGGTGGATTGGTCAAACAATGACCAGTATTTATTTGTATTTCAGTCAGGAACACTTTAGTCAAAGAAAATGTTATTATATTCGGCTCTGTTCTGGGGCCTCTCTGCCTTTCCTCGGGCCTACACAGAAGGCCACTTAGTGCTACGTGGAAGGCTGTGTGGCAGAGAGAGCACACCTGTCTGCCCTTCCACGTGCAAATGGGGAAAGCCTGAGGCAGAGAGGAAACTCCCTGCCCTTCCATGTGCCTACACGAAAAGCCTAAGGCAGGGAGAACTTCTTGTTGTTTGAGATCAGCTGATGAAGCTATGATGTGAGCCGAACTTGAAATCATTTCTTGCCTGAACTAATGCTATGCTCAATTTTATGTGTCCTTTGTGAAATGTGAAATGCGTAATGTTGTGTCGTTATGTCATGTCATTTGTGTGACAATATGTTAAGTGCGTAATGTGATAATTTCCAACCTTGATTCTTTTCCTAAACCTAACCTACTTAAAAGGGGTAAAAGTTTGCAAGATATCATAGGAACAATGTGCATACCTTTCGTTAGATAATCATACAAATTGTTGTATGACAATACAATGAACAAACACAGGACTTTGACCCTTGACACTGGGGTTCTTGTCCTGTGTGAAACCAAAATTTAGCGTTGAGTTATTTTTAGTTCAGTTTTAGCTTAATGTATTAATCTTAAGCGTTGATGTCACATTACGTCATGACCTTACATCATAAACCTAAACCTAACCTGACTGGAACGGGTGCTAATTCATGAGATTTCATAAGAAGCATGTGCATAATCTTTCGTAAGATATCATACGTAACCATTTTTGTAACTTTGCAAACAGATAACTCCACAGTCACACCAGGCCCAGCACCATGGGTGGTCTTAAGGGGGCTTAACTCAATCTGTTGAATTTTTTGCCCTCTCTGTTTAAGCTTTATGTATCTGTGGAAAAAGAGCAAAAATAATAACACTGTCAACAGAAATACATGTGCCTATCACTGTCCAGTCTGAAATGGAGAGGAGGAGATCAATAGACAGTCACTTAGTTCAGTTTCCTAGCCTGATGGCTTTTCATGGTTGCAAAGAGCCATGAAAAACAGCCCAACGACGGCCCATTTCTGCATCCCTGTAGCAATCCATAGACAGAAGGGAAACAAAAGGGACATGAAGGGACAGTTAACAAAAGAAAGAAAGAGCTGCAAACAGCTGTTTTCATGCGCTCACTGATTTTGACACATAATCATTAACAAGTACAAAAAATATTCAGCGCCCTGCTCTACGTTCTTATGTGAGCACTCTGATTGATAAATGTATTCTTTGATTTTGAAAAAGTAGTCTTATGTTGTTATTCAGACTTTCTGTGGCAATTGCATGGTTAAATCAACTAATTCTGTTTTATGTTAAAAAAAAATTGCCCCCTGAAAATTTTTAACAGCCCCCTCAGTCACTTCATCCTGGCGCCTGGCCTGAATCACACCCACTTTACACATCATTTTGGTTTTTCACTCGCCTGTCAGACCATCCAGAACAGGCATGAATGCTTTTGCCTTTGAACATGGTTGTGTGACATGCTGCACAAGCTAATTTGTTGAGGCTTTTATTGTTCCAATGAATCCATTTTGACAGAGTACTCTTTCAGATCGTACAGATTTTACAATAAATAAACTGGATGCATGGTTTAAACAACTGTGCACACTTTTTTCAATCTGAACACTCAGTTTTGCAACCCATGCTTAATATTTTATCTCTATTATATGACCCCTTGGAGTGCTTCATAAAATATACACAACTATAATTAACAGCTTGAGAATTCGTCAACCCCTGCGCATAAAATAGCGATATTTTAAATATGCAAATAAACTGTGTTTCTGGTGAATATCTACACATGATTGATCTAATGGAGAAAAGTAAACTTGACTTTCTGCTGCTATTAAAGCTGGTGGTCCAGTGGGATCATCAGGGCACGTCCATTAGATCAAAGCCATTTATCCTGGCCCGAAAATTCATTGGTTAGCAGAAAGCAATCAGACTGTGTATCTGTAATTAACAGTCATCTGTCTGATTGCCTCCACACCATTAAATACCACACCAATATCTGGGCCTTGTATCCCCATTATGCACTGCTTAATTAAAAATGCAAATTAAGCTCCCTCTAATTACACATTAACTGACATGGAACTGGACAAAGCATTGTGTGTGTGCATGCAGGGGTACGTGTATTTGTGCATGTGTGTGGGTGTGCATGTGGGCTGTGTTAGAGAAAGGTGAGTAATTGAACTAATGGTTTGAGTGGTGAGTTGTGAGGTTTTATGAAAATTTAATTGCAATGAAGGACAATTAATGAAACTTTGTTAATGTCAGTCAAACTTTAGAGAGGAAAATTAATCCCTACGCGGAAAATGTCGGTGGCTGGCACTGACATATCAAGTGCTTACAATTCTGGGGAAGCAGTCCATCCACTGTAATATGTCTTGAGGGAAATTGCCCTAAACGGATCTAATAAGTCAGTCAAAATGCCCTGAAGTGCACCCTTCAGCAGAAAGATACATATTGGAGGTGATTTTTACAAATGCCATAACCCTTGTGTGCTGTTAGATTGTCTCATAAAATATCTGCTAATGTTATCAGAAGCATTAGCAGATCAGTAGTGGGCAGCAGTAGAGCCCCTAGAACTTTTTATAGGGGTGGCCAGATGGGGCCACTGAAAATCTTGGGTTGGCACACCAAAACCAAAAGCCAAATTTCAGGAATTCTATTATGCTGTTGTAGTATAGAGGCTAGTTGAAAACTATGTGGATACTGGTACAATGAGTATTTTGAGTTCCACAGCAATTCTGTTTTGATGTGTTGTGTATTGGTACATGATAGATGATTCATTGTTCTTTAAATAGGCTGGTTGTCCTTTTTCTACAAGGACAAATATACCGCTTTAATTTGAAGGAGTACATTGATTGCAAGAAACAAAACATTCACTGGAAACAAGCTCTCTCAAGTTTAGGAGAGACTCGTAGGTACCTATAGAGCCCATTTTCATTCAGATATATTGAAGTGAGTGTTCAAGGACACCTTTGAAAATGGCCATGCCAGTTGTTCTTTTGCCAAGCATCACTTAGCCCCTATGGCAACATGGTTGGAACCAATGGAAGCCTCTGGTTGTCCACTTTAACAAGATAGCACTACCTTCATGCAGCCTCTTCAAGACAGTAATGTCAGCCTTCAATTATTCTCGCCAGGGGGGCAATTTTGGGGTCTAGCAATTGTACTGTGGGGCCTAGCGTTACTGTTGGGCAGTAAGGCATTACTGAGACGACATCTACACAGTAACGTATTATTTGAAAGGGACTGGTCCACACTAGTGTTTCCATGTTGTTAAGTAGAGACCTGCTACCATAGTGAAACACCTCAGCAACATAAAAACAACTAAATCTTCCCCTCTTTCAGTTAGCAAACAACAAACCTACACATCACAGCCAACATCTGGTAAACCTGGTTGAAAATCATTATTTCATGGTCGCGACGCCGTCTGACAAAATCAGCATAATTCTAGGTCAATGACAACAGCTGTGCTGTGTATTCAGCTATATTGGCATTTAAAATGAGTGATCACATAGACGGTTTGAGGCGACAGAAAGATGTTGTTAACTTTACTGCCATTGCAGAAAGATAAAAGATTATAGAGGATGTGATGTGAGATGGCATTTAATAAAATTGAAGAAATACATAGTGTTATACTTTTCACTGGACTTTAAAGGGATACTTCATCCCAAATAAAAAAAAAATACTTATGCTTTCCTCTTACATTTTGTGCTTTTTATCCATCTAGATTATTTTGGTGTGAGTTGCAGAGAGCTGGCACACTGGCCGTAGAGATGTCTGCCTTCTCTCGGATATAATGGAACTTGATGGCACTCCGCTTTTGGTGCTCAAAGCGCCAAAAAAAACAAACATTTCAAAAATGCTTCCGAGAGGCAGCTCATCTCCCATGACCTTTTGTGGGTGAAGACGACACAGACAGCAGAATAAGGGCATCTTCTTTTTTTTTTTTTTTAAAGGCACATCAGCGGATCTGTTCTGAGTCAGGAGCAATTTTCTCCACTAAAAGCTCATCCTTTTTACTCTTCTCCAGGGTACAGCAATCATGACCTGGTCACTCAAGATGATCCACAGTCCTTGTTGTGAGCTGTTTTATGTAAAAACTATTTTCTTCCTATCCAATTCCACTCGACAGCTGGTTCACTGTGTAGGAGGAAGAGTGCATCTACTCATGGATGAGAGGCTCCTGCTTGTGACAGTGCCAGATGCCTTAACTGAGCTGTAACTTTAGCCGGTTCAGTTATGCTAGGTGAGATAGCAGTAGATGCACGGTTCCTTTTGCACAATGATATGTTTGGCTAGTTTAGTTTGGTAGAAAGGCAAAACTTCCTACATAAAACTGTTCCCAACAAGGTCTGTGGATTATCTTGAGTAACTTACATCTCTGCAGCGAGTATCACCAACACTCGGCTGCCCACACTCAATATGGTAATTTATGAAGTCAGGACTTTTGGATGCTCATCAAATGTCAGCGCATCATCACCAATTACCCTGGCTAAAGGTTTCTTTTAGGAAAAAAACTGATAAAAGAAGAGTTGTCTGAGGGGAAAAAATAGAGATATATATAACACATCATTATGTGAGGAGAGGAGGATTAGGATGAAGGGTTCTGCATGAAACAGGAAAATGTTACAGGAGGACATGGGAGTTCATCTGGAGGTTAAAATTGATTTGGAGATGAACAAGTAGAAACTTCACCACCTTTCTTTTAAATCAGACATGACAGGTTAAACAGCCGTTACTGGAAAAATAAGTGACGTAAGAAAAAAGACAGAAAAACATAAATGGTGAAAAGATCTGTGTGTCTCCTTCCTGGTGGGAAAATGAATAAGGGCACAAGTGACTGCCTAAATTTTTCAGACAGACAAGTTGCTCTGAGATTAGAAGAGAACAGAAGAGAAGAAAGAAGATGGGAAGCGTTCCCTTTGCTCCACGTGTAGTCATGTATGTGCTGATCGTTCTGCAGATCCCTTTTTGTCAGAACTCGTCTTGGTTGGACGACCTCCAGTTCACACAGGCCTGTGGGCTGCAGCGCTCCGATGTTTCTGCGTAGGCCCGGTTTCCTCTTTCTCATGGACACAACAGGGTTCTAGTCTACCATGGGAATTTCCTTGGACTGCAAACATCTCCTATTTAACCTACGCTTAGAGCAAGATGGATTTGGTTTTCTGAGAAAATCAAACCCTTTCATAGGTATTCATGGAATTTCATTCTCTCTGCTATGCCTGCTTAGCCTCTCTGTCTTGTTATTGTTCCGGAGATTTTGCCATCGTGTATACAGTCTATTATCACTGCTATTCTTTGTCGTTTCATTACAGGCTTTCAGATCCACTCTGTCACTCTGTCAAATGTGTTTGCCTGATTTTCACTTTTCATCCCACTGCTATCTAAAAGCCAAGTGGGAGAAAATACTCGTCTTCAAATATTCATTTATTAAACCCTGATTTGTCTCTCATCTTGAAATGGAAATTATTCACCCATGTGTTAAAGCAGGAAGGGGGTCCTGTCACCTCAGCACGCATCATAACATGCCATAATCAAGCTGAAACCTTTGATGTACCGTATAAGAGGCAAACAACAAAAAGATCCACTTTCAGGGACCGTAACAAACTCAGAAATGTGCCTCAACAATCTTCTGACAAGGAAAGTAATTGACAAGGTTGCAACAAGGAACCAAAAGCAACAGATCTGCCCGAGGCACAGCTTTTACTAGGTATAGCATTACATATTGAAAAACTGCTGCAAATCCCCTGCTGAGCTTCAATTTAGGAGTGTTGTCAGTCTGTTGAACTGGTTTGAACTCATCAAGTAATTGTTGTTTAGAAAACCATGCTGAGAAGCTTTTTAAGACACTCTACAAGGGGCGCCCTGGTAGCTTAGAGTGCTTAGCAACAAGGCTGAGTCCTTACCACAGAGGCCGCAACAGGCCCTTTGCTGCAGGTCTTCCCCTGTCTCCCCTCTCATATCAGACTTGATTTTTCAATAAAGCATTAAAAATGCCAAAAAATATCTAAGAAAATACCTTCTATGCTGTGTGCAGGTGTGTAGTGCTGCTGGAGTGCACCAGAACAACACCCTGACACTTTTTCACATGCTTAGAAAGAGATTTTCAAATTTTGTTCTATGACATAAAATACATCAGTATTTACATAAACTTTAAAGCCTTTATGCATCGTTGTCATATTGACCTCTTGAGTCCTAGTACCATGTAAGAAAAATTCCACCTTAAAAATTGCCAGTAGCTACGAGCGGTAGCCTTTGAGCATCACAGTTAATTAAACATTTCTTTCTCAATCTAGCTAACTGTGAACTAGTAAAGATGAAAAGGCAGATATCTTTCATTTTATAGATTTAATTGACTGCTGTATATGCCACACTAAGAATAGTGGTTACATAACCTTAAACAAGCCACAGTGTAACCTTGCTCATGCTTGATGCTCATCATGGGTTCACTGCAGTATTTAAATCAAAAGCACTATATCCCTGCATTGAATTTAACTCAAGTCAAAGTCAATAATTTACATCTGCAGTCTTTTAAAATGATCTGAATTGTATTAAACCAACCCAGCAAAACTGAAAGCAGACTGCACAGAGTTGGCTGAAGGAAAGCAAACGTGTAAAGAAACATCCTCGTGAGCTCCGCTTGCTTCATCGGCAGTGGCCAGCGTATAATGGGAAAAGGCTTTAAAAGACTACACTACTCTATTGGGATATAAATTAGCATTGCAGCTTCTGTAAATGGAGGTTAAACTATCCCTAATTTACCTTGAAGAAACCCGCTCTCTCTGCTACCCACCAAACCTGTCCACCAGAAGACTTTGATCTCTGCCAGTCAACAACTCCAGATAGCAGAGGTCCTGTGCCAGTGTCTGTCTCTGATGGTGGGGAAACCTCAGTCCTCTCTCATGTGGCTGTCTGCCCTTCAGTCCAGCCTGTCTGTTTTGAAACCCACCAGACACAAGATGGAACGAGGCACAAGAGGCGCTCAGTGCAGCCTGCCCCGAAAGCCCAATGCTCGGCACAGGCATCCTATCAAAGCTCTGGGAACGCCGCGCTCCAAGCTAAGTCAACTTGGCTGCGTCTGAGCTCAAATATTTGAGCAGAGCTCGACGGCCTGGGTGCCACTGGCAGAGCATCACAGGATCCCACGTCCAAAACAAAAATTTGGGGGTAGAGTAGAGGGGTGGAGAAGTGGGTGGAGAGGGGTCTGAATGTTGGGAATGTGCACAACGTATGTTTATACACAAGTCTCTCCAGCCTCCCTATTTCAAAGTTATTAGACGGACTTGATAAAGTTTTATGTTGAGAGGGAGTCTGTACTTATCCACTCCCTCTGCTAACGTTATACATAGTTTTTGATTGACAAGGTCAATTTGGATAATATGTGAAAACAGCTTTTAAATGTGCACCTAACTATATATAAACAGCAAAAAAAGCTCTGTTGCACTTACTGCTCTTTCAGCTAGCCTTAGCTAAACTGTTAAATACCTGTTAAAAAATAAATCTAAATTTGTTGTTATCTGGAATTAAAAGAGATTAATTTAATTGGTAGGGGCCCTTCTGCACTCCCTTCTGTGGCTTTCTCCCACAGTCCAAAGACATGCAGGTTAGGGTAACTGGTGACTCGCCCATAGGTGTGAATGTGAGCGTGAATGGTGGTCCCTGTGATAGTCTGGCGACCCGTCCAGGATGTACCTCGCCTCTCAGCCTGTGTCAGCTGAGATAGGCCCCAGCCTCCCCGTGACCCTTGACAGGTTACAGATAATGAATGAGACAGTAGCTAGCTAAATCACTTATGAAACTTAAAACCACATAATTCAACATATTAAGTAAGCATGTATTCAGTATAGGAATAAAATGGTTTAGGGATGTCTTCAGCGTCACCTCCAAAACAAGGCTGTCAAGCCGTGTTCGGCATGGTCACATTCTGTAGTCTCATTTAGCCACTTGCTCACAAATGGCTTTTTTGTGATGCATGAAAGCTTTAAAATTTATGAGTGGGGTAGTTACTGACGAATTTTATGTTCTGGAACACAACGTGAAAATCTCTCCTTAAGCTTGTGTTAACCTTATTTCATGTATCTAACTATCCATCAATTTTCGTAACTGCTTATCTTCTTGAGGGTCACGGGGGGGCTATCCCATGCAGACACGGGGAGAACATGCAAACTCGGCACAGAGGGGCTCCCTTCTGTACTTGAACCAGGAACCCTCTTGCTGAGGCAACAATACTAACCACTACACCGCTGTGCCGCCCTGTATCTACCCAAAACCCTATTGACTTTGAGACAAAGTCACTCATTTACGGGTTTTAGGACTCAATCCTGGGGATTCGTCGGGTACTTTTTAAATTTACTTTCACTTAGGGATGTTTCACAAAGGGTAATTTTTACTTTAACTTGAGTTTTAGTATGGTAGTAATTATCTTTTTTCTTAAATACAGATTTTCCCACCACTGTTTAAACCTCTAAATGGATTGTAAATAATCAAAGTGAAGTTTATTTTTGTTAACAAACTATTTGAAATGAAAAACTAAGCTAAAAGAATACATTTTTGTTTGTACTCCATTATCCAGAATTCCTTGAAGATTATCCAAACATGAAATTTCTGCAAGTATTCACATGTAGGTTTTCTGGCGATGATTTTTTGAGATAAAATAATCAGCCCACAAGGCATAATACTGGGGCATTACGACTGTTCTTTAATGTCAGCAGTTTGCCAGCCAGCTTTAAAACTTTTTCTCAACCTCACTGCTTCTATAGTTTCTGCTTTCATAGAGCAGCGTGCTGGCATGTATCATGTAGCAGAGTAACTAAAGCTACTCAAATTCTGTTAAGGAGAGGCCAATACACTTGAATTTTTATCCACTCTTTCTGCCTGTTTCTGTCTTCTAGATGAATTCAATATACACACACATAAAATGGTGTTGTTTTTAATAGTTGCTCTGCCATTTCTCCGAGCTCCAACAACAATGCAGAAGACGTATATCAAATTCACTACTGTCACCTTACTGAGCCTGCTGCGAATGCTTTATGTCTCACAGTGAAATATTAGGCCCAAAGGGTGTGTGTATGGTGAAGCAAGTTCACATTAACTTTCACTCACCTATTCAGATATCACGTTTCAAGTTTGGCATTTATAAAGCCCATAACAGAGGGGGCCGAGGCCTCTATACAGCAGAGTTACAAGGGTGTAACGTTAGACTATTGTGTTCCTTGTCCTCCACAATAGTAAAATAGCCGGTTTTATTCACAGTCACATTGCTGGAGGGTGGGTATAGATTTATTCTCTCACCCGTTGTGCCACAGAAATAGGTAAATAAAATGCAACTCCCCTTACAAGCAGCACCACAGTCTTTTCACCCACTCACCTACCGCCCTTGGGAACATCAAACACACAAGAAAAGCTTTTCATATGCAGATGCTTTTTGCTATTATTCTGCATTTTGATGTGACGCATATTTGTTCCCCTTCAAAAACTGAATGCAGATTCGAAATCATCAGATAGACACCATATTTTATATGACACGACGATGAAACAGCAGACCTCCCATATGTTGCTGACATCTTGAGCTTGTGTGTCCTTTAAACGTGCATGTGCTGTTATTTGTGTGTGGCTTAGGATGTATGCTGTGTTTTATATTGAGTACTCTAGCGCCATCTAGTGGCTAAGAGTTATAATTGACAATATCACCTCTCCTAACACACACAGATGTATACTGGCACAAAAACCCCTCTGTCCTCACGCATACCTGTCTGGTTTGTATCCAACAAGTCACCAAGGGATGTTTTGGGACCTGAGCTCCCCTCTTATGGGAGGTTAGACAGGACACAGGCAGCATAAACATCACTACCACCTCTCTGTGGTGCAGCCTCACATGACTACAGGGCGTAAACAAACCAGAGACCAGCCTCTCCCTCGGGGGTGAAGTGAAAAGCAGTTTCCTTCAATTCTGCTGGGACGTAAAGGGGAAATGGGAACTGTGTGTGTGTGTGTGTGTGTGTGTGTGTGTGTGTGTGTGTGTGTGGGCGAGTGGCAGGGAGTGCATTTGGACTGCTATAACCTAGAAAATAAATCATAATTGGACTTAACAGTGACAGCCTAATCCTCTGTCTCCCCTCCGACCTCAGCCCAGTGCACTCTCTTTAGCTACACAAAGACACTGGATTTAACAGTCTGTTAGTGCTGACCTTGGATCAACTGCTGAAAAAACAGTGATGTGAAAACCTTGAAACATTATGTTCTGTAATATACAAAAAAAAGACCATATTAAAAAAATACTTTTTTAAAAATCATCTGAGAAATTTGGGTGAGTTTTCTAAATATCTCAAAAGCTTATTTGTTGTAAGTAAGAAGGATTTTATTTCACACTAAGATTAAAATCAAATCAGTCGAGAGAGGTACAGTGTGTGGATTTTGTTAAGGCCTTTGTTTGTACTGGCTGCATTGATAATGCAGTTCTGAATTATTATACAGTGATACAATTTCCATTGTTTTGTTTTATAATTAGTATTTTTATGCAAACAGTGGATCAAATGCCCACTTGTATATGAAAGGCTTTGCTCACACTGATGAACCCGTATGCCCCTTTTATACTGCCCGTTCAAGGCGGCAATGCTGTGTTATTATTCCACGTTGTTGTTCTGTATAAAAGGTACAATCGCAAAATGGGGGGCCAAGGTCATCTCTCCTTTAAGCTGGTGTTGTGTTAAAGCCTGATTCCCCCTAATATGTCTTTCTCCTCATCTAAACCTTAACTAAACCCTTAGCCCTAATCCTAACCACCACGGGGGGAGCTGTGCAATAGGAGGGAAACACTATAAGACAGGGGAACACATTGCGATACAACACTTGCATGTTATGTGTGCAAACTACTACTAGGACATTTATAAAGTAGCTAGCAGCAGTTAGCAGGTAACTCAAAGAAGAAGAAAAACATCTGTTTATGTCACTCTGAGTAGAGGGCGGGATCAGCTGCCATATAACAGGGAAGGTAAATCATTGTTAATGCCATGTTATGCCATTGTCATTGTGCATGTTATATGTCACACTAGAGACCGACACTGTTGTGTTATTTGTCACATGTCACACCCTTTTTGCCTCCACAATGCCAGCATGCCATCTCAAATCACACACTGGAGCGGCATTATGCTGACGTTGTTTGGTTCTATATAAAAAAGCAAAGCCAACTTAATATAGGCTCTTCATTGTGGCCCTATTGCAGGATCTCTGTGTATGAAGGGTTACAGACGATTATCAGCCAACTCAGCAGTCCCCTCTTGGTTTTATAGCCACTTTCAGCTCATTTTCAGTGCAACTAACCTGTTTTGCTTCACTCTTATAGATCTCATAGTGAAATTTCCAGCAGCGTCAGGCAGCATTTTTGCTCCAAAACAGCTCTAGAAACTGACTACACTACCTGCCGAGCACCAAATGACAGAAAGACAAAGCTACTAATGGCTGGTGGACAGTTGGTGTTGGGCTAAAACCAAGCAATACAAGGAGAGTGAAACACCCGATAGTGTTTGAATGCTATTGTTGTTTCCTATCTGCTGGATGTGTATGTAGGCAAGTGTTTCATCAACTTAAAGGAGCAGTGTGTGAGATTCAGAGAGATTTAGTGGCATCTAGTGGTGAGGATTGCAGATTGCAACCAGCTGAGACTTCTCCTGGTTAAAATTCCTTCAATATCCATTGAAGGTTTTGAGTTTTTTTACCAGAAGAATTATCTGTTCCTCTCCAAAACAAAGAGGCTAGGTGATTTATGCTGGCAAAAACACAGAATAAAGCATGTTTATGTTAAAGAAAAAACTGTGTTTGTCCAGCACTGCCTGTCACATAGGAGCTGCTAACTGCGGTGGCCAATGAGAAAATACAAAAACTTGAACTCCTCTAGCTAGAGCCAGTGTTTGGTTTGTCTATTCTGGGCTACTATAGAAACATAGCAACATGGTGGACTCCGTGAATGAGGGCCTGCTCCCAATGTACATATAAACGGCTCATTCAAAGATAATGAACACATTATGATTCTTATTTTCAAGTGATTATACAAAAATAAATATAATATAAATAAATATAAATCCCACACACTGAACCTTTAAAAAGTGATAATATGTCAGTGTTGTGTGTTTACAGCTTGATTGCACTGCCTCTGTGTGATCCCAAAAATCAGTTACTGCAGGTTTAAGATTAAAGGCATTTGGAGGGTGTTTACAACCATACATGGATGAATCATGTAGGTCTCTTAGCACATTTTGCCCTGAGGGCAGATGTATAAAAATGGCTACCAAGTTCATCAGATGTAGATATAAACACCTTAAAATTAGAGCAGAGAGTCAGCACTTTTATCTCAAAGTCATTTTTCCACTTTAAATCCAAGGTACTAAAGGATACAGAGCCAAAATAAACCTCCCTAATACTCTCGGGCTGCAGTGTAAGTAGGTAGGATATTTGTGAAGCAACGGTAAATCCCACAATAATGCAGCTGCTTCCTCTAATAAACAACAACAATAAGGAGATGAAATGTTGCTAGATATTTCCTGTTCACACACACACACACACACACACACACTGTGTGTATGCATGCATCTGATCACAACAATATTAAGTGTATTCAAGCTGTATCTATCAACAGTGCTGGGACCTCCCATTACGCCCAACACATAGAGACAGAAGACCTTTTTTCTGTTAATACACACACACTCCCTATGCACATACACATGCACACACTTGCACAAGAAGTTAATGCCCCTAATAGCCCCACATTTACAACACACACCCAGCAGCATAGCCCTCCTGTAGGCTGCTGAGTGATGAGCCCTCCTCTAGACAGCATGTCTGGGACTTAACTCCCTAAACTGTGACATAGTTCACAGCTGTGTGTGTGTCCACTGATCATAAACTCACCTTCTCACCCAAACACGCTCAACCATAATATTATCCTTCAAATTATTTTGTGATCTTAGCAGATTTTACTGAACTTAGCAAGATGAAAAATTGATTATGTTGTCAGCTTGCTTATGTTAGTTTGACAAGATTCATGCGGGGAAGTGGGATGTGTTTATTGAAAAAGCAAACCAAGCTCCACTGCGATGAGTAGAGGACTGTTTCACAGACATTTCAGCTTTGTTACCTGTTATCTTTTCTGTCCAACAGGTGGCAGTCATGCTTTATTGTAGCTCATGTCATTTTTGGAACTTTTGAGGAAACACTTGACCTACATTTAAAGCAGTTTGTCATGATGTGAATAATATTATTAGGAAATAAAGATACATTTCTACACAGGTCCTATCATCATAAAAAGTCAAATGTTATTCTATTTATGTGTTGTGTTTAGGAGTGGTATTTCACCAAGTTTACTATTCTTCCTTGTATTTCACAGAGTGTGGACCAACTTTTGCAAGTCAGTCTCAAGTCTTTGCACTCAAGACCCAAGTCCTAAACTGAGTTTCACATCTTCACTGAATGCAGTGCCTTTTTAAAAACTGAGTTAAAATATATAATTAAGCATTGCGTTAGTTCAGGCATTGCACAATGTCAAGCTCAATGGACAATGAACACTGCACAATGGTGAATCTCATTCAGGGCGCCCTATTTAAACTGCTTTGACCTGCCTACTGTTGCTGCTTCCTCTGCAAGCCGCTTTGCAACCCACCTCCACCCCAGCTCCTCCTTTTCATGCTGTGTCTGACTCATCAGTGTCATCTTTTTTTTTCATTGATGCTGCTCTGTTCTGTTCCCGGGGGGTCTTTGCTGCTGCTCCCTCTGCTTTAGGCTTTCCATGTAGGCGCATGGAAGGGCAGGGAGGTTTGCCTCTCTGCCTCAGGCTTTCCTCATTTGCACGTGGAAGGGCAGACAGGTGTGCTCTCTCCACCTTAGGCTTTCCGTGTAGGCGTGTGAAAGAGGCTTTCTGCGTAGGCCCAAGGAAAGGCAAAGAGGCCCCAAATATAATACTGTAAGTTTTCTTCGACTTAAGTGTTCCTGACTGAATTAAATTTACAAAAATCACGAATGCTTTTTCAAATTCTCTGTTAAAACAAGTGTGTTTGAAGATGTTGCCTCTCCGTCTGTAATTTTCAACCTGCATGTTTTGCATACTGCAACAAATTTTTGTTTACCACCGTTTAGTTTTTGTGATAAACAAAATTATCTTTGATATCATTTTTTCTTACTGGCGCTCAGCATTGTGATGTTAGTTCTTCACGGTTCTTTTCTGCAACTGGATTGGATGTTGTCGGACTGGTTTAAATAAAGTGGATCATGTGGGGAATTAGGTGTCAACTTGCTGGGAGTGAAAAACATTTATGTTAGCAGATTCAGGAAATGATTTGTTGCACACTTTTTAAATAACATACTTTTTAATCTGTGGATTCAGAGAGGTAACAAGTATTTTCAAGTCAAAAAGGCTCAAGCCCAAGTGAAGTCACAAATCAATGGTGTTAAAACCTAAGTCGAGATGCAAGTCTTTGATTCTGTCAAGTTTAAGTCATCAAATTTGTGTCTCAAATCTGAATAGAGTCCAAGTCATGTCACTCAAGTCCACACGTCTGGCCTTTGACTACATGTTCAAACATGGTTTCGCATTCACTCTAACAACCCCCAGAGTCTGTGTATTTGCTTTACATCAAAAGGCAAAATCATGCAGATGCATCACCCATCTATGGCTTATTACCTGGATGAAGAATCTCCTCAACAGATGATTGTTGCAGCGACTGATGTCAATTATTCCCCCGTGTCAGCCCATATCCTACTTGTAATCTTTTCTGCAGCTCAGATAAACCAGTAAATCAGAGCCCTGTCTTTGAATGTTGCATTTAAACTGACATTATTCCCAGTGCAACAATTTACAATTCACTTCTATGGTCCCTTTTCTGAATTCCCAAACAGACGATAGAGACAGAAAGAGAAGGGGTAAAAAAAAAAGATAAGGCGTGCAGATGGATGATTTATCGACTTGACTACTTTTACGGGCTCATGTAGCGTTGGTGGGCCAGCTGCAGAATGACGATGGTAACCCAATTCCTGCAATAACTAAAAGAAATCAAACATTCCTTTAAGATCCCAGCTTTTTCTGTGGCTGACTTTCACTGAGACCCCTCTGAGGATTTACCCCTGCTATCAGGAGCACTTTCTTTGTCTCTTTTTGTGTGAATGATAAAGGCCTAATAAATACTTTCCAACCCCCTCTTTCTTGTCCCAGTCCCACCCCAGGGGCAGTGGCTATCAGAGGCCTTCATGACCCATTTGCCCCGAGGGTTTGTTCGACCGTAGCTGGAAAACACATACTCCTTTGATCCGTGCCACAGAGAACTCAGACGTTGTTAACTTCAGATTAGATTCCCTTCCATTTGCATAATGCCTCCTTTAGTCATTTGCAGAACAGACAGAGACTCAGGGGGAAAGAAGCAGTCAGCCAGCACACTAACTGCAATATTTTCTAAACTGCATAAAGGACAATTTTGGTGTCATTTAGTATCATAGCTCATGCTGTGTGTAATTAGTTTTTTTTATGATTTAGATGCTTTTGATGGGATGGAAATGAGCCTTACAGCCTGGAAAATGTAAATGTAAGGCAACTGAAAGAAGTTAGCTTGAAAGGAATAGCTCAACATTTTGAGAAACATTCCAATTTGCTGAGTTAAAATTATATGAGAAGACTGATGGCTTTATCATGTTTGTGCATAATTGGGCTACAGCAGGGAGTATGGAGACCAGACGTCCCACTTTGTCTGGATTTGTCCCGGTTTCAAAATGGGTATCCTGAGCCCAGATAAATATATGTAAAACACTAAAATGTCCTGCTTTTGACCATTCGCTACCAAATTGTCCCAGTTTTTACCACCAATTAAAAACACAGTTGTAACATTATCCTTTTTTCAGCGCTTGCATAGACGTTTGTCATGTTGTGTCCGACTCATTATTCCCTACCTCAAGATGAAAACTTGAACAAAACACCAAGCATCTGAATTCAATGCTAATTTGTATGTATGCGTCAGTTAGCTTAGCATAGCACAAATACAGGGAGCAGAGTCTGTATCAAACAGTGGTGTTTATGCGAAACTCATGGATTTAGCTTCCTTAATGAAGAGACATGAAAGTGGCATTGATCTTCTCATCTAACTTTCTGCTGGAAAGCAATCCCATTTTCTGAAATGTTGAATTGTTGTTTTTGTAGGCTGTGTGACTTGAAGAGGACAGTACCTCAACCGCATGAGGAGGTCAGCTGTAGTGGGTCAGATTTACAGGTTGTATGAGTCTGATTAGAAACACTGTTCCCTCCCTCTAGAGATGACTGATCAGAGATTTAGGGATATATAGCTGATGATGTCATGGTTGCAAGGCCAAACTGTCACACTTTATCTCTGCTGCATTGTGTGTGTGGATTAGTAGATGCAGGCACAAGAAACAGAGTGAACGTCAGAGGTAACTCAGGACCTCTAATTTATCAGTTTCCAGACACGCGCCTGTGAGGAGGTCAGAGGGGTGTCTCTGCATGTGTGTGTGTGTTAGATGCTATGGTTTTAGGAAATAGACCAGACAACTGATAGCAGTGCATATGGCCACAAAGCAGACAGAGACTCCTTTAAGTCCGAGCCATGGTTTATTATATGGGAGATACTTAAGCCCAGTTCCACCTGGACTGAGGCACATCTTTGACTGTCATCTTTGAGATAAACGCAGAGTTGACAGAGACATATAAGTTTAAACATTAGCTTAAACAGACTGTAGTGCTATTTTGACAAAAGGTAGACAAAAGATCTGTTTGATTTTAATGTGGTAAATTACTAGTTGACATTGAAAAACTGCGCTTACACTTACACACGTCTAGATTTAAAAATGAGCGCTAAAATGAGCGCATGTATGCAGGTTTTCAAACCTGCTAAAAACAGACACTGGACTCTTTTACCATTGTTAGTAGACCAGTGGTGTAGACGAATACCTTTGTGTTTTCTCACTGGTGTGTCATGTTTGACATCACAGACAGGCCAGAAAACAGGTTAGTAAACAGTAGAAAGTAGCGTGGAGGACAAGTAAAATGTTACCAGAGTTACATCTTTTTTTATATCTCGTCATTTATTAAGTCTCCTCTTTCAAATTTCATGCTGACTGCAATGTTTGAGTGCTGCTTTGACAGAGATGGACAGTTTTTTTTTTTTTTGGCAGCCTGTCATTCTTGGTAAAGGGGCTAAAATTAGAGCATCCACCCTGGTGTTGTACTTCCATCAGTGGTGTTCGAAGCTGTAGCCAATGAATTCCCGTGACTACTGCAGAATCATTCGACCTGAAAGTGAATGCTCATTGTAACCTTTTCCATTAAATACAAAACCAAATGTTAGTGGTTGTTACCAACCTAATATTTGAAAATCAATGTTTTCATCTAACCCTCTGCAACAAAGTAAAATGTTGAACTATTCCTTCAAACAGTCACTCAAAAAAATGTATTTGTTTGTATTTTTTTAGAATAGGCCTGCTATCGGTAAAGTATGTTAAAGTCTGCATTTCCAGAATCTTTACCCTTAAAATACTGTTTCTTTCATTTCTTTCTCATGCATTTATCAGCTACGTATGTTTAAAATCTAGGCTACATGCAAACTCCAGAGTTGAGGTTGGTGTGGTTCAGTGGTATTTTTGGATGCCCTGTTTTATAGCTGTTATGTTTCCATCAGCGATGACAGAGATGGAGTTTGAAACTTCCAATACCACCTCTCTCTCTCTCTCTCTCTCTCTCTCTTTCTCTCACTCAGACACACACAACCAATACTGTCACTGTTAATTCAACACAAGTGTTAGAAATCAGCAACATGCGGCGTTACTGTTAGCTCACACCCATCAGAGTTGATTTAACACGTCTGCCTCAGACTTTCATCAGCTCTGTAATACACAAACAGCCCTCCAATCAGCACTTGAAATAACTGTTACTAAACATCAACACTTGCCCAGACCATCTTAGACATACTTACACTGCGCATCGCAAATCATCATTAGCTGATTATGAGCTGTTGATATTATTCAATATATACCAAGATGCTTGTTCAAAGAAGCTGAAATCAAATACAGCAGTTCTCTGAGACCTACTAAGTTATGCTGTTGAGTAAAAATGTATTTCTTCTCCAGAAGGAAAGGAAAACAATGTGACTCTGTCCATCCTGTCTTCATTAGAGCTCTCCTATCTAGCTAGTCACAGTGTCAAGTGGTAGCAGAGCTCCTGTAAAATGCACTGTTGATTTACAGTATCTGTCTGCCTCAGCATTTCTGTCATAGGCCTGACAATTAAGTTAAAAGCTGAATGTGACTGTCTGTTACAGGAAAACAGGTCGGTGAGATACACCCAGGTTCAGTGGCTCAAACAGTGCTGGGAAACACTGTAATGTGTCAGTGATAAAAACCCAGGTTCTTCGGCTCAAACGCTGCTGGGAAATGTCGCCATTTGTTAGTGCACTGGGGTAAATCTGTGCCACAACCACTGGTGGAAACACCACAAAGGATCACCAAAAGACAGCGGGTGTTGTTGTTTGTTTGTTTTGAACAGCGGTCTGCAGCTTGGCAGGCGTCTTGCTTATGTGACACGCCATCCACCATGCTCTCCACTTCTTGACATAGTCAGCTCGTATATTACGTTACTTTAGAAACAATGAAACATGCAATTGTAAAGTGTCAGGCCACTTTAGTAAAACGGACAATAAAAAAAGAAAGAATTGTTTTCAGTTTCAGAGCGTCTTCTAGTAAAGATTTCAAAGCCTATTGTCCTCCCCCTTTATTGGGTGTGTGTTTGCCCTTGTTTCATAGCTGTGTGCCTACATTCATAATGAGGGCTTACGACAGATGGTATACATGCATACATGTGCAAACATGTGGAACAGTCTCACCAAACAGAAGGCGGTGGAGACAAACACCAGGCCTCCCAGGACTGCGTATGTGTTAGTGCTGACCAGCATGTGACTGATATATTCTCCTGCTCAATTTTTTATTATATAACAGGGCCCAGAATCCAGGGGGATGCAGAGACATTGTCCTTGACCACAGCTGAGGGCACTCTCGCTATTGTATCACCTCTCTGCCCAGTGAGGGACAATTTATTGACTACAGTGGATGCTGATTCAAAATGGAGCTGTATTTTATAAGATTTTCCTGTGGTTGAGGCAATGTTGTTCAATAAATTACAAATACATTATACAATACAATCTAGATTTTTGAAATCAGAGAAAGGAGAAATCTTAAGAAGCAGTCTCATTCCATCATTACAGGCCACACTAAGTCTTTGCATGTTGCTCTTCCTACAGGAGCGCCACAAGTGGGCAGTATACAGCAGAGTGCAAAATGCTATTAAAAGAGCGATCTTTACATTAACTGAACACATGCTAAATTTAGGAGCAAGGGTATTAGCTTGTGCACCTTGTGTGTACATCTTGCGACACCGTCTGTGGATATCTTTATCATCAGATTATAATAGAAGGAGTGTGTTTTAAGTTCACTTTTTTGTCATTTTGTTATATTGCAGCCTTAATCTAAAAATGTTTAATTTTCCCCCCTTCTTAATCTACACATAAATTCAAAAGCGAAAGCAGGATTTTAGATTTTTAAATGATCTCTTAATTATCTCACTGGTAGAGGTATTAGACCCTTTGCTGTGACAGTTCAACTTTAGTCTCTTTAAGTCAGTATTTATTTATCTCTTTTTATCTTGCGACATTTCTTCACCTTGACTGGAGTTCACCTGTGTTCAGTTCAGTTAATTGGATTTAGAAAAGGCACATTCCTGCCTGTAGAAAGGAATCACAGCTGACAGTACATATCAGAGCGGTTAAAGTAAGCGCAGAAAGGCACAAATGTACAAATGTCTGCTGCTTTGAAGGTTCACAAGAGCACAGTGGCATCCATAATTCTGGGACAAACAGGACTTCTCCTAAAGTTGGCCGTCCAGCTGAAGAAATCAGAGGAGAGGGGCCTTAGTAGGAGAGGTGACCAAGAACCAAATTGTAACTTCAGCTGAGCTCCAGAGATCCTGTGTGGAGGTGGCAGAAATTTCCAGAGGAACAACCATCACAGCAACACTCCATTAATCTGGGTGTTTTAGCAGTGAAAGACACAGGAAATCCCACTTGGGGTTTGTAGAATAGCACCTAAAGGACTCACTGACAGTGAGAAACAAGAAATTTGTGGTCTGATGAAACCAAGATTGAACTGTTTTCCCACAAATTCTAAGCCTCATGTCCGGAGGGAACCAGGCACCAGTCATGACCTGTGCAATACCAACCCGACCATGAAGAATACACATGTCAATGTGATATTTCAGTATTTTTTTTTTTTTTTTAATGTGCCAAAAACTTCTAAAATCCCGTTTTAGCTTTGTCCTTAGGGGGAACTGAGTGAGGGGGAAATGAATTTTAACAATTTAAGGTTGCAACATGACAAAGCTCCAAATTGAACTATAGTTCAATTTCAAAATAATCAGTAATTCACCTGCACAATCTATAGTTGTATAGGGCTGCAAGGCTACATGTATTTAAAGGTGTACTACGCAGAAATCGTCACTTACTGTTGTTAACAGCATCACCAGCAGCAGAAAGTGAAAGCCAAATCCAGATTCACTCTGGTTTTTGAAAGAGCTTTGTCCGCTTATCATTTAACCCCCATATTTGTGTTTTGTCTGTGCTTTAGGAGCTTCCTCTTTGATGTGTGCTCCTTACAGTCTAGCCTCTAGTTGCTACCTTTTAATAAAGCCCTGACCTCGTCTGAGCGCTGTGCTCAGGAACGTCCCGAACGTAGCAAAATAAGAAGAAAATAAGAAAATACAGACAGAGGGCAAAGTCTCTGCATTGAAATTGAGAGGGATAACTTCTGCACGAGTCTAGAGGGATCCTGTATAATATACCTTTTAAAGTTCAGAGGTGCAAATGGAGGTGAAATTGCTTTTACTTCAGTTTGGCTGCCTGTGCTGAAACTAAGGATTATAAAGTTTTATGTCTTGATGAAAGCTGCATTTTTTGAGGCTGCAACAAAGCTAAATTCCTGAGGCACAATAGGACAGTGAATTATAATGTTTAGTATTATGTGTACTCAGGAGGGCCTTAAAGTGGTGCGCTCCACAGCTTTAAATGACAGAAAACATTACTTTCAGCTCTATCATGTTAAGCCATGTGATTTTAAACCAAACCAACTTTAATGAAAGTGTAATTTGCAACTTTCCTGAGCGCTCACAGTGTGAGTCACAATGACAATATTTTAAAACATGATGCCAGAATTTAAAAGTGGCCTTCAAAGGGATGACAAATCACCTACAAGATCTAAGATAGCACACTTTTTCCTCTTTTCCCTCCTGAACAGGTCTGGAACTCATTTCTGTCCCGTTTTCAGATAAGGACATGACTAGCACTTTTCGTGACACTCTGCAGGTTTGAGCCGGTCATACAAAGAGCCCATTCAACGAGCAGGGCAGAAATATCCTTTCAACACAGATGCCATCTCTCCAGCCATGTATGGGACACTCAGGAGAGACGTGGCAGTAATACGCTTGGAAACTTCTTGGCAGCTTGCAGCCAGACATACCTCAGGTATGTGTGGTCAAGAGAAAAGGGAATAAAACACAACACTGGGATGAAATGAAGCAGCCCTCTGGACTAAACCGCTAAATTGAGGTCAGATTTATTAAAGGCCACTCAAGGGAGCGCGTTGGTTTTCAGATTAATCACATTTACTCATGGTTACATGCGCAGACACACACCATGTTGGCAGAGTCGAGAGACCTGCTCTGCAATTAGAGTGAAAATCTTTTGCTAAACCTCTTTTCATCGATCACGCTGACACCGAATGAGCTTATTGGCTCGGGTTCAGCTTTTCCTGTCACATTAGAGATGTCAAGAAGACAGTTGCGTGCATCTCGATGCCAAATCAAATACATCATTGCATAGGTGGAGTGTGGCATGGCGCAGCGGGCTCACATCAAGGCTTGTGCAACAAATTGACCATAATACCGAGCAGCTGTGAAAGCGATTGTATAATTACAGATAAACTCAGACATCTCACATTCTGGTTCTCCCAAAGAAGGGTGGTCTGTTAACACAACGTGACTTCCTAGATAAATTAGGACAGATTGAAGTCTATTATTTGGGAAATAAAAAAGGAAGCCCGTCTTAATGAAACATGATGGCTTATAGTGTGTTTTTTATTTACTTTATTTTTATTGTAACCACTGTAAGTCCCGCTGGTGCAATTCCAACTGATGAGGATGTTGCAGAGGAGGTCCACTGGTCTCAGTTTTACATGAGGCATAAAACCGGGACTAAATCAATATTTGAGAATCAATTAATCTGCAGCGTTGGGATCAGAGTGGATAGGGCTCTGGCATCCGGTTGTTGTCGACCTGTCGGAATGGGTTCCATGTGCTTTCCAGATCTGCTGCACCGTACAGCTGTCAGTGGTTGGTAAAAATAGAGGGTGTAAGAGAATGAAAAGACACTCATGCTGCTCCGTCCTGACACCTTTCAGCAGATATGAAACACATTTAATTGTGCGGCTCTTCCATACCCTTGGCAGTGTGTGGATATAATCTTCCGTCACCTCAGCGACACAAGGTCTGGAGGAGGAGCAGCTTTACAGTGGAAAAGGCCAAACCCCCTTCCACTTATTTTGATTGAGAGCACAGATAGATGCATGGACACACACACTTCATGTTGTCACTGTAGGCTGGCTGCTTCTCAAACCACAATGTCTTGTTTTCCTTTTCTCTGTGTGTTGAATACATAGGATGTAATGTGGCTGTGGAGGCTTAGAAGTTCTTTGAAATGCATCTTTCATAATCTATATCTTTAATTTCGCTGTGGGTGACAGAGGAACTCCAGGATTTAAGATTCCTTGGAATACAACAAATTAAGGAGCTCCACTCCCTGATCAGTACATGATGTCTGTCTCTTCACCATCCCTCTCTGTGTGCCTGTCACTCAGGGTGTACATGAAAGCGTGCATGCTAACAGGCCAATCAGAACAAAGTTAGTAAACCTGCATGGTTATGTCATAGGCTCCGCCATCTACTTTATCCCCATTCAAGTTAGCATAGGGCTAAACAGGAAATAGCTGGCTGAAGTCCTTGGTGTGCATGATCTGTACATTTTATGAAAGATAACAACAAAATATATCAATTTCTGGAGTGTTATTTCTTTAAAACATGACACGAATTGTTAGAAGCATTTACATTTTCATCCCACCATCTCCCAGCGTGGGCCGTGGGAGTGGGCGGGAGTAGAAAATACACACTGTGGGGGCAGGATTAAAGCTACATCCACACTAATACAATATTGTTTTAAAACACATAAACACACAAAACTCTAATTCAACGTTTTGGAACTCCTAAAATGGAGAACTTAAATTTTAACACCCACGCTTGCCTCTTGATTGGCTCTCAGTAGCCAAAACTTAGCAAGCGAAAACATTACAGCTCATCGTACATACCTTTTATCTTTTTATTATTCTTATGTGGGCACAACCTTTCTCATTGCCACAACTTCCTCCAGTGATGGATCATGCTCCTGGTATGTTGCCATATTTGCTTTGCAGTGACTTCCAGTCTATTTTCTGCCGCCTTAATCACCATGTCTTACTTTCAGTCACAGTTCTGCTTCTATGTCAACTTTCACACTGACATTTTACATATAAAACCAGTCAATATACCGGTACATTGAGTTGTTATTGCATTCATAATAATGATCCAATCATATATTACTAACAGAGGCCATTCTATATACTTTTGATACTTTAAGTGTTTTTGTTGCTAACAGATCTGTACATTTGCATAGGTAAAAATTCTGAGTGCAGGATTTTTACTTGTGATGTTGTGTTTTTACAGTGTAGTATTGCTGCTTTGGCTTAAATGCTCTGAATACTTATCCTTGTCAGAATAAAGTAGAACAGCAAATCAAGGTAAACTGTCCCTTATCTGAGACCTTTATTTTGCTTTTGAGATAAAGTTTGTTCCCTCTTTAATCACACAGTTTGCCCACAGCGCCGTTGAGGCTGCACATTATCACCACAGCAAAGACCGAGCAGCTTGGCGGCAGTGCCAGCGTTGGATCACAGCTCTCAGTTTCCAGGCTAGAAGCTGGATTGCATCTGGCTGTTTATCCAGCACCAAGGTGACAGCGAGGCTGTGGTGATATCACAAGAGGGTGCTAGCCACCGCACGGCACATTAGTAAAACACTGCCTCCACTTTCAGGGAACTTAGTTACTAAAGATACACACTCAAACTAGCAAGACAAAAATATTAGACCAATTGCACCATCTTCTTGTATAAATGACACCTTAAGCGTTCGCCAGGTTAAACAGACCTAGACACGATGAATAGCTGTCTACTTGCTGTTATTAATCAGAGGTTCTCTGACTGAAACCAAAGCCACTGGGTTAGAGTGCAGCAGACTCATTTAACAGAGATAAGGATCTAGTCCTGATTCTTAATGTGAGTCAACATTTGCCAGCAACCTTGTCAGGTAAACATCTGCACTGGCTTAATGACAATTACTTTGTTTATTCCCACTGAATTTCTTGAGAATTTGAGAGCTTCCCTATTCAAGCCAATACTATGGTCAAAATCTGATATTCATATTCACACATTATATAACATTCAGATGAGCCAACTGAATTTATACACAGCTTTTGGCTTATTTCCTCTCTCTTATAGACACGCCACTGGGGGCTGAATCTTGGACTTTTGTGTCGAATTCCATCCTAAGTGGTCACCCTCACATTGCCAGCCTCCTGCTGCAGGGCCAAATGTGCATGTGTGTTTGTGTGGTGTGTGTTAGAGGGGCAGAATTTGCAATAGCTGCAGCCTGCATGCCAAATTTCAGCCTCCAAGGTCAAAAACTGTGGCCGCCAGAGGGTAAGGAAAATTTTGTGCACCAACCAACCGACTGACCGACAGAGCGAGCTGTAGAGCTGCCGGTCACTGCTAAAAATATCACACACATTAATATAATCCCCTTCCCACACCATTCTGCAAATTTTTGCTCTGGGGCAGAGCTACTGAGACAACTGGTGCCTGACATTTTCCTCATCTTCGTCTTCATATCTTTGTAAACTTGGGGGGGCTTAGAGACACAGTCACTTCAGCTTCATGGAAAGTCTTGTTTGCATTTGCCTGGGCAGTTATAAACCAACAGGCTTTGCAGGCATAACTTGTGCCTTTTGTTAGTTTGCTTTTTCTGCGGCTTGTCAACAGTAGTGGTTTTAAAGTTGGTTGTCATTATGAAACAAACTTCACGCTACCCTTGTCAAGAACATAACACAAGGCTGCAGCTCATATGTTCATACGCATGTTCTCTAGGGGCGGAGCCAGCGGTCATAAACATTCAGGGCTTAGCCCAAACCTAAGGGGGTCCAGGGGCACGCTCTCCCAGGGTGATTTTTTTTCCAATTTACAGTAACAATGTGCACAATTTTTCAAGCCATTTGAGATACCAGAGAGCCTAAAAATGTCTCCATCATTTGGGAAAAACATGATAGTTGCAGAGAAAAAAAACCTGTAGAGCCATCATCAGGGATACTCAACTTGCTTTGCTTGGGGCCACTTTTGCAGTAAGTTGAGTATCACTGGGCTACATCCTATTTTGTATTCAAGGGCCCATCCATACGAAGCCTTGTCAGGGTGAATTTGCCAAAGTTTTAAACCGGTTCAGCCTTTCATCCGCTGTTTTCAGAGGTTGAAACTGCATCTTTTTGAAGCAGGGCTCCAGAGATACACAAATCTGAAGATACCGCCTTTGCGTCTTCGTGTGTACAGCCTATGCGCGACTTTTGGCCGGCAATGATGTCATAGCGCCACCTCTGCGTCTTCTTCTCCGGTTCAGAGCTGTATGCTCCGGTTTTTAGTGGTGCGCCATCTCCTGGCTGGGATATATACTGCAGCCTTTTTATGCAGTTTCAGTGGCTTGAACCTGGCTTCATTTTGACGCCTTGCATTCTTGAAGTCAGCGCCATGTTTACAGAACACTATTGCAATCCGATCATTTTATTTGGCGGTTTCAAAAAGACAAGTCTTCATGTGAATATAGCCTAATTGTGCCCCAACTGTCTTCAACATTCTAAAACCATAACACAACAAATGTTAACAAAGGAATATGGAGTAAACAGCATCACTAATAGAGAAGTAAAAGAAGTTTTCCTCCATTGATTTGCTGGTCCATTCAAAGACATTAAGGGGAAATGACACAATGTTGACTGCTTTTTAAAAACCTAAAAAATCTGGGGCTTTTAAGAACACATTCAGGGCTGGACCCCCAGAAGCCCCCTCTCTGCTTTGCCACTGATGCTCTCAGTGGTTAACAGGATAGTAAGGAAACAAAAACAACTCACTAAGTGGTACTAATCTGCAGATATTAAACCACCTTGTAATGTGTGTATCCAGTATACACAGACACCTGCTCAGTGGAGATGTTCTGATCTTCTTTTTTTACCCTCTGTTGGTGTTATTTATAGGTCTGTGCCCCTTGGCTACCCTTTCTTGCAGATTGGACGCTGGCTGCTTTTCTCCTTGCCTACTCTTTATCTATTTGCCCTTCACCTTCTTCACAAAGGGTGTTTATGTTATGCTACTGGGCCTTCAAGGTAAAGAACTAATAAAAGAGATCTGATTGATTGGGCGTCTTCATGTTGAGACAAATATCACTTTCATGTTTGGCTATTTTCATATTCAGATTTTTTGTGCATGCTTCAGAGCATGTGAGCGGAAAGGAGCTGTGAGAATTCCTTCTCCTCACTTACAGAGCTGATCATTCCCTCCGCTCAGTCACTCAGTGCTCCTCTGGCCACTCCACTCAAGTCACCCTGTGCTTAACTCAGATTTCACCCTGCTCCACTGGAACCGCTCAATGCTCCCTCCAAAAAAGAAAAAAGCTGCGCTGTATTTTAATCTTAACTTAAACACTAGCCAGACTAATTCACGAATAAAACATGAGCTCGGCAGATTCGTCTTATTCCTTCCCAGCAACTTTAAACGCATCATGTCATTTAAAACACAACAACAACAACAACAACAACAAAAAATAACGCCCACAACCTACCGCAGTATGAAATCATTCTATGACCTGTGCCGGAGTGGAACTGGAGTGGGAGACAAGGGGACACTCCAGTTTAAAAAAAAAAAAAAAACACTCTGTGCTCCATCTAAAATCCCTCTGCTCACACTCTAATCACATGCTCTGGCATGCTGTAGATATTAAGGAGGTTAAGTGTGGTGTGAAAATTTAAAATTTGGCAATGTTAAAAGTAGCAGTTTGACACTGACAGAGAAAGTTTGAATACAGTACAGGACCTACGTTGACACTGACACATTTCAGGTCTCAGGTCATACTGACTCAGTGTCAGCTAGACTTGGCTAGGCTTAACCTTATTGGTAGTTGATCTGAGTGAGTCAACACAAGTCTTCCACAGACGTTGAACAAGGATCCGATGTTGCCCACAAGCTTTTGTGTTGGATAAGAATTTAGATTATTGGTACTGACATTTCACATCACTTTCGCATCACCTATTTGCCCTGTCTCAAGGTCCGATTCACCTGAGATATTGCGCTATTGATTGAAACACGCCCATAAAGTTGAAAGAAAGAAAGCTGACATTTTAAGACCACAAGTTACAGGTCCCGATCAACGAGGTGCCGAGGCATTGGTCCAGACCTTAGGCAAGAAATTAAAATGTGACAGAAAGAAACTGCATTTAGGGTGTAATATCTCAGTCTGTCAGTGCTGTTGGTGTTTTCAAACTCACACCTTCAGACTGTGAAAAAACATGGCATGTTTACCCCAAACTCTCTGAGGGCGTTAATTATGTCACTGTAACTGTGAGTGGATATTCACACTGATCTCTGTTACTTGGAATGTTTTTGCAGCAAGGCTTGTTTGCATATAAATGGGCCAACATTGTACCAAATGTATGCATATCACCTTATCTGAATATGTGCAAATAACACAGAAGCACTGAGACGCTGTTTGCTTGGCAGCGCAGGTGCTTTGACAATTACACAGTTTATTTTTGTCTTATTTATCAACCACATAGTCGTCTGACTCACTGGATGTAGACTGTGGCTATATGCCTGCCATTGGCTGGCTGATTTAGGCCGGCATTCTTCCCACCTCTGCTATTGTGTTACCGTTTTCAAAATCCCCTTCACAATGGGAAACAACCACAACCTCTGAGCTAACAATTTATACACTGAAAATGGCAAGTACTGTCCCAGATTTGGGTCGGGCAATAAGGCATGTCAGCTTTGCTGTTCTGGTGAATTGTTGTAAAGACCTACATTGAATTAGACAACCTGTGAACACAAGAGCCCAGACTCTGTCTCACAGGACTGTCATGCCTGATGTTGATCCGATTTTTTGACATGGCCAATCAGGATTGATTTGCCGCATCTTTTTGCCCAGGCAGGTAAAGTGACAGTGACTTATAATAAGTCATATAAGACTATTTAAGCGTAAGTCATTTACTATTTGGCACTGTCTTTTGCCTGTCAGTTTTAATGACAATGACAAAACAATACTATTTTTGCAAGGGCACCGTAGCTGCACCTGGGCTTAGGGCTGCCCAAGATGGTTGTGATTGGTATAAAGGCAAGCCAGAGCATTTTTACTGCATGGCAGAATGATAATGTGTGCCACCAGACCTTTCCCCAGTGCGAGAGAAAGGTCTGGCTACGCAAGACTAACCACATGGTGGTGCGAGAAGGAAAGTCAGGGGATCACCAAAGTTATCAGGATTCATCCTCTGAATGTTAAACCAAACTACATTGCAAGGAATCAAATAATTGTTGAGATATTTCAGTGATGAAGGTGGTGGACTGACATCCTCAGACCCATGCTACAGGGGATGAATTAAATTAAAACTACCTTTATTAGGAATGATGTAATATAATAGTGGAATGCATGTCTGAATGGTTAAACCCTTGACTGCAGCCAGCTTCATATATGACAGTGGTTTTGCCCTCATATTACCTCAACTACAGTATAATATTCAATAAAGTACCAGTTGGAGGAGTGGGTGGAAAACATTCTTTACCTTTTTGTGTGTGTGTAGTAGGTATTCATGCCATGAACAGATGATTTTCCATTAAGGGAAAAGCATTTTTAATGAGTAAAATGCTATAAAATCTGATACATAATGGCCAAATATGACTGATTTACTTTCTGACAAGAAATGACACTGAACAGAAACAGTAAAATTTGATTGAAGAGGATTTAAGGTTGGACCTAAGCAGCAGTCACAGGGAAAGGTGAGCAGTCACTGTTGGTTATGGCAACAATTATGAAATATAACAACCTACAAATACCAAGAAGCAGTACTACATTTGCACAAAAAATCCCTTGTACGCAGAATTTCCATGGCTTATACTAGAAGTCAAATTCCAAGCGTGATCTAACAAAGCTTTACACAATATCCTTAGCTTTTCACCTCTTTCTGTGAAATGAATGTTTAGCCTTTAGTCATTTAAAATGTTTTTGTAACTTGCACAATATTATCTCAGACGCGCCAATTTCCCACAAACTGACTTAAATTTTTGACTGAAAAGCTGAATTCGGAGTTCAAGGAGCCAGAAATGGTGAGAGCTAGGATCTGTCAGGCTTTTGTCTTTTTTATTTTTCCACTACTTTATGGTTTTGCTGTTTTTGAATCACAGTGATGACCACATAAGTCCTTAGAGGTCCAGAGCTCCATTGTTACTAATCTCTTCCTATTCTTTCCTATGGACTAGTTAAAATCCCCCAAAGGTACACACTGACACAACAATGAGTCATTCATTAAAGTCACTCTTTCAGATGCTGTTGACAGTTTGCTCTGCGGTAAAATGATTGTCATTTCATGCTGTAATCCCCAGATGAACATTATAGTTCTGAAATCTAAAGCATATTTTATATCAAAGGTAGAAAAGTCAGCTGATTTATGACCTTAGGAGACGTTCCTGGTGTGGTTTTGCCAAGGCGCTGGGTCATCACCCTCTCAAGCTGGCCCACCCTGCTGCAGCATCTCCAGCGTACTGTAGTCATCACCAGTAACTTGGGGATTTACACCCATCCTCCTCTTCTGTTTGGACACTCAACAGAGGAAGGTGCTCGACAGATCTGATGAGTGGCATTGACAGGCCAACTCTAACTTTTTAATAAAACCTAGAGAGGTCATCATATCGGGCCAATCTCCATCTACGTGAAGAGCTTTTCTGGCAACCAGACCAAAGCATATGAAGGTGTTTAGTACAAAACGTCTCCCTCACCATGGCAGGAGAAGCGGTGATGAGGGAGAAAGGAAAAAACTTGCATGTTAAAAGTAGCAGGGGGTGGATGTTATGTTGAAAGACTGGCTGGTGTCCAGTGGCGATGTGTGATGGACAAGTTACGGATGATATAACAGGTCCTGCTCCGCACATTCATTGTTAATTATCTGTTTGGAGGGTACGGATGGATGCATACGTATTCTTTATTTTCAGATAGACCGCAGAGATCGTGGAATCTGGCATCATTAAGAAGACTTATGACATGTGTTGTGTAGCCAAATAACGTGATACTTATAAGACTACAATTCTGTTTCACAATGTTTTATCAAAAAACGGTGCCATCACAGTGCGTGATAGACTCTCCAATAGTTTCTTTGCTTATGATATCATACATCAACATGCTTTCCAAATGAAGGCAACTGGAGGCAGGTTCTACGGCAATAACGGCAAAAACTGTACAAATGCCTGTGATTGTTTGCGGCTGTTCCAATTGGTTACATTGGGAAAAAACAAGGGCTACTTTGAATCCGAAAGATAGTAAAGCAAAAATGGGAAAAACCTCCATCTTAAATTTAGAGTAGTGGATTCATCTAATGTTAGTGTTACGTTAAAGTGTTCAGTTTAATATGCCCTGAGTTGAAATTGCCATTCAACTTTACTGTTATTTTTAACCACGAGCAAGGTCTTAAACAATGTTTTGCTATACCTCTCGGAAAGGTTTAGCTAATGGGTAGGAAACAGTAGTTAAGTCAGCTAGCTAATCCATGAGCATGACACCAGTGGTGCATCCATGCACATATTTGAGTTGAAATAGCAACATAAAAAGACAGTAATTCTTAGGCACATTGACTCACCCCGCCAAAAACAAGATGGTGGTCATTCAATGCTACTTTGGTTCTAAGGTTGTGGACCAATGAAACAAGTATCGGGCACAGATAATGTTCATTTTATGAGAACGAGTATTGTATGAGTAAGTCTCAATATCCATACTTGAAATGAGGGGAAATCCTCATTTTGGTAGCTTTCTAGCTCCTAGATAGCTCCCACTCACTTTCAATTTAAACCCCACACAGTTGTGGTTTGAATCCCAGCCATTCCAAGTACAGATATGGATAAAGATCAATTTCTTGACTAAACAGATAGAGACACAGATACAGATAATGGTGTACTTGCACACAAGATGGAAATGCATGAAAAGGTACAATTGTTTAAAATGTGTTACGGACAAGACAAAGGGTAATCTCAGGCTCTGGTTTTTTGAAACAACCAGCATGCCATGGACTATGGCAGGTGTATTTTTTGACATGCCAGTGCAGAGGAACTGAACTTTATTTTTACATCAAATAAAACCTTGTGCTGTCAAATGTAAGTCAGGCTTGAAAGGTATAGACACACACCTTTGTGTTTTATAAGGAAACCAAATCTTAACCTGCAGCCAGCAAGTGAGTTGGGGAACAACTTCCAGTTTGATTCATCAGTGTCATCCTTTCTCCTAAAACATGACCCCAGTGTATTAGTTGATTCATTAAAACACAATACTGGCTCCTATTCTAAATTATTACAGAGACAGCCTTGGAATTTACTTTCAGAGAAGCTGCACTGACAACTTTTCCCATCCACACCCAGAAACCCGGGGTGTGGTAAGTCAAGGTCTTCAAATAAAACATCTTCAACACCACATTTTGACTGCTGCATATTAAATCTTCTGAGCTCAACTTTTATCTTTCTACAGAAACATGCTTTACATCAGTCTGCTGGCCTCCAACCATCCGCCTTCACCCAGCAGAGCTCTGAAAATATATCCAAGATAGAATCTGTCTGAAGTCAGAGCTGTGACGATAAGATATCACCAACACTATTTATCATTGATGTATCAGAGCCATAGGATTTCAGATGTACAGATTTTTCTTTGATATTTAAAATGATTACAATTTATCACCAGCCACACATTTATCATTATGTTAAAAAAACATTCCAACTGTAATGCACTGGCTGCAGGGTGTGCGTCAGCGTTTTAGTAAAAGGGCAGTAGAATTGGATACCAATGTCTTAAATATCATCTCAAAACCTATTTATATGTAAAGACTTTATATTGATGCTTCCTCGCCCTGATTCCTTCTTACTATTTAACAGTTTCTTTCTCTCTTTCTTATCAGAAATTGTGAAAATGTTGCTTTACTTCTACAGTACTTACTGTGACAGAGATATTTATCATTCTAAGTGAATACACCATTGCTTCTACAACAACAGGTGGGGCTTAGCTAAAGAGCTTAGAGCTAGGGTTATTTATGTAACCATTAAAATAAAATAGATGAATAGCTTGTCAGTCAGAACCACATTTGATTTCAAATGTGTCTGATATTAACAAGCATCACTAGCAAAAGAACTTGCACCCCTTAGCAGGGGGTGTAGGTCTTAAAAAATGAGGTGTAATCAAGCTCCCAGAAAGCAGTTGTACCTCTGACTAACAAAAACTTGGTTGTGGGTCAGAATGGCACAGTATTTTCCTGCCATTTAGAGGGCAAATTATTCAGAGCTGCAGAGCTACTGTCCGACTCTCCATTAAGGGAGATGCTGTGCACATTTATGCATGGGAAGCAGCATCATTTTGTTAACTATTTCAGCAGCTAAAAGTTAAGTTTTGTTTCCTCTGTCAAGTTTATAACTACAGGTCTTGGTTTTGCTGCTTAAACGACATTTGCTGCATTGACATTACTGCTTTTACTGCATTACCCTCAGCAGAAAACTTCTTGCTTCTCCATTGTGTTAAATCCACCCGGTAAATAGCAGTGTGCCAAAGGCAAGCATACCTGGCTGATTGGTTTAGTTCATGTTACACCCCAAAACAAATCGTGATTAATTAAGGGACTAAACACAACACCTTTGCTCCTTGCCCCTTATATTATGCACCATTTGATTAGCAAAAGTGGAGTTGGACATGCCCTAAATGCACTTGAGTCATGCACTTTAGACTATAGATCATTTAAATGGGGCTCACAAAGTATTATACAGTAAAAACAAGTGATAGAAGTTGAAAAAAAAATCAAAATATAAAACAAAATAAATGTAAATAGATACAGAAAAAGCCATCAGTGAGTTTTAAGAAGATATTTGACTGGGACATAGTAGGGATAGCAGTGAATGTGCCACAGCTCTCTGCCCATCTGAGAAAAATGTGAAGCACTGTGCGCCTCCAGGCCTCAGCTCTGTCAACTGTTAGACCACCAGGAGCAACAAACACAACCAGAGAGATCAGCAAGTTGGTCAACCCTTGATGTCACAGGGGTCATGTACCATGTGGTCGTGCTTTTGCTCCCCACTTGCTAAATTAGTTTTCATTTATTTTTACTTGGTAATAGCGGCTTTAGTGCGTGACAAGTTCATAGACACAAACTCAAATAAGCACTAAGGGCCCTGAGCGGTGTGTCCTGGAGGGACAGTCATTGATTGTGTTTAGTGTTGGCCTGCTGACCCATCCAACAAAGTGACGTGATGTAAACCATTGGTGCGCTTCTGGCTTTATTTGACGTGACAGACCTCTGGTAAACATATACATAGCGCGGCCAAGTTTATACCACTCCTCCACCTTCTGACTAATTTCCTGACATGAAACTGATAAGGTCAAATTATCACTGGAGTGAGCACAAATTACTCTGATTTAAAGGAATCAATTCATCAATCGTGACAGTTTAATGAGACATTTGTTTCTGATCAGCAGCTGAAGAAAATTTACTTCACCGAGACGCAACTCAAGTGTTTCGCCACGTTAAGTGTGTAGGGGGGATGTGAAGCTCTGGTTTGTAGCACAGGCAATGTTTCTGACAGATCACTGAAATGTACCCGCCCAAATCACCAGGTGAATAACTGCCAGTTTGCAGAGAGACATGTGAGACACGCTCGTTTGCTATTTGAGCTTTAATAGGCAGCTAATAGCCCTGCTTTCTGTGAGGTGTTTAAGGTCCACGCTAAACTCTGTCACTCACTCCCCTGACCTCATTGTGTTTCTAATGGTTGAGGCGAGCGTCGCCAGACACTGACGCAATGAAGCCTCACAGGCCGTTTCCATATTCAGAGAAACTATAGAAAAAGCTTCCCGAGGTGGAAATTCTCATTTTTAGTTCTCTATTTTCCCCTCTCCTTGTCTGTATAATTCAAGTCGATAAATGTCTCCAGTTTATCAGGGGGTCTTGAGGTGCTATCAACATTAGCGATATGTGTTATTTATTTATTCATATCACTTTGACATTACACACAATCCCACGCACTTGCTAAATCTGAGCGAAGCACTGCATAAGATCAACTCTGGAGCAAAAGACAAAAATTAATTGCCTTGGCTCAGTGACATTTAACTTTATGAGTGCGCATGGGGATGTGGTCATATCTGTTGGGTGCTGTTTTCCATATGGTTGCCATAAAAATATGATCTTATAAGCTCAAAACATATCCTTTCAAAGTGTTATAAATCAAAGTTTGGCACAGTAGCAGGTTTGGCACCAGTCAGGAGAAAATCACTACAGCGCTATCGCAGCTTAAATGTGTGGTCACCAGCTGATATTTAAAAGAAGATGACAACCCTTTATGGTAAAAGCATGCAATATCCTATCATTTTTTAAACGTTTTGGTGTTGAATATCAATCAAGAGCTACAGAAAATGTCCTTTTTGAGGCAGATCAATGTGCGGATATCTATTTGTGAGTCATGTTATTCATAAAGAAACAATGTGTAGTATTTAGGGGGGATTTAGGGGCGTATAGCGTTGAAGACTGCAGTCTCAGTTGATTATACTTTAAAGACAACATACTTATCATATTCCTGTTCTGCAAATACATCCCCTAAATCTGTCTTTTTCCCACCAGTGTAGTCGCAGTGAACTTGTGTCATACTTACAATACATCTGGGGACCAAATCAGAGTAAAAAAAGAAAAACCTTTGTGTCACATGGAGGGGTCACCAGTGTGAGGAAAACAACAGCAAAGCAACCAAATTCTTTCAAAATACTGTAAGAACGCATGACTTGATGTGAAAACAAGGAAAAGGTCAAAGACAGCAATTATTCCACTGACAATAGACTGTTTTATAACCACTTCTTTTCTGAGTTGGGACATTTTTTCATTATGTGAACCAATGAAACAGAAACTTGATGAGATTTCCACATATGAAAATATCTGTTTCATAAGAAAATATTTTCATATTGCATTGCATTCATCAGACCTAGTGTAACCTTAGGTACGTCAATGAGCCTGAGGTGATGACAGCACATTGTGCAGCAGTTTACCTGGTCAGGTGATGACAAATGTGCTTCACTTTTCATGAAAAATTCTTTCTTTCTGACAAAAACTTTCTTTCTGTCATCTCAAAGACACAAAATTGATAGTAGATTTCTAAAATAAAATAATAATATAATTATAAGAAAATTAAAAAAAAAATTGTTGGCAGCAAAATTAATTTAAAGGTAGAAACTCGACCACTACAATTACTGCATATTTGATCAAGTAAACTGATGAATCAACTAGATGATAGAGGCAACACTGGCAATGCAACACTGAGTGGTGTGACAATTACTGATTAATGTCAGGGCCTCAGAGAATTCAAATATGAAAGTCACTTTGTGTTGTCATCAGGTGATTCAGATACAGTACACATGTAGAGGGTAAAATTAAAAACAGAACAATTTGTGGGTCTGGGAATAAGAAAGAAAGTGTGGGGGTGAGAGAGACAGAGAAAATATCAATAAAAGGGATTTTTTTCTAGACAAGTCAACAGTTACACTCTTTGAAGAGCCAACCACCTTTTAAAATGCTGACTAAATCCTACACACATGACTTTTTGGTGCAGTTTTCAAAACAACATTGCTTCACTGTACATAAAACACTATAAAAAAAAAAAAAACAGAATATAAAATATATATAAAAATACAGGAATATAATCAGCAAAGAAGAATAGTCTGTAAAACAGCCATAAAATTAAATCTAAATTTAAATAAAATTTAAAATGCAAAGTGTAAAACATAATGACATATAATGTAACACTTACAAATGTTAAATTATTGCTAAGCAAATTGGAAAAAAGGCAATATAGGGATCATTTAAGAGCTGAGGTGCCATGACAGAGTATAAGTATGGTTCCCTGTACTAAAATTTAGTTGCAGTAACAAGCCAGCAGCAGGTTTCTTTCTGAGGACCTCAGACAGAGTCATGGATGTGCGGAGAAAGCCGTTAATATGGTTATCTTATGGTGATTAAAAAAGTTATCAGTACAATCTCCATTTTTAATATAAATGGGCAACAAGTGCAGAAGTGCTAAAAACAGTGTTTTAGAACTACAACGAAGACAGAGTTTATTAGAAATATGTTTCCGTCATCAACCTCCGTCAGTGTTGTGTGAATTAGAGTTTTTATCATGCGTGATTTTATTTACCTACACTCCTGTCTACCAAGTCTACCTTTGACCAGTATCTCTCAAATGGGGTATACTTGCACTGTTAAGGGGGTACATTTTAAAGGGGTACATTACTGAAGAAAAGTTTGAGAACCAGTGCGTCAGACAACACTTTGGTTTATACCTGTCTAGCCACATTGAAATGAAGGCATGCACAACATCATTGAACAGCCAATTTAATCTAGGAAATATTTGTTAGTTGATATTTTAAAAAAAGGACTTGTCACAGCTCCATTCTCCCTGTTGCCCTCCTGCCCTCAGTATTTTTCCACTCTCCCTGCCTCTGCTCCACTCCACCTGTCAGCCACTCCCACCTCATCAGCCCAACTCTGCTCACCTGTCAGCACAGCTGCAGCTCGTTGTAATCAGCCCGGTGCATATAAGACTCTCCAGCACACTCACTCTTTGCCAGATCGTTCTTCAGCGTCATGCGAGACTTTCCAGCGTTCCTGACCCGTCTGATCACCCGGTACCGACTCTGCCTGTCCCCGACCTGTTCTCCTTGTCTGCCTGCTGGTAAACCCACCTGCCTTCTGTCCCTGACCACGTTCTCTGCCTCCGTGTCTCTGGCGTCTGTCTGCTCTCCCGGCTTCGACTCGTCTGCCTGGCCCCGGCTCTCCTTCTGCCTGCTCCCCATCGGTACCTCAGCACGCTCGGCTGGTTCTCCTGGCTTTGGACACCATGCTTCAGCCTTCTCACCCACCGTAAGCTCATTCGCTTTACTCCCTGCAATCCACGAACTGTATTATTCGGGTCCGAGGGCTCCCATTCCCCTCTTCGGTTCCGCGGCCGGGTTCGGCAAAATCCAGTCGTCATTCCTGAAACCCAGAGACTGCCTGTGGGCTCTAGGCCTGAAGACAAAACTGTATTGAGTTTAATCATCTGTCCAAGTTCCTGTTTTGCTGCCAAACTATTAAAGATCACACTTACCACTGTTCCAGATTTTGAGTGCTGCTTTTGGGTTCCACACACACCCGTCACAGGACTAGAAAAGTTGGCTAATATAGTTTTCCAGATTTAGGCAAAATGCACATAACAGGCACAATCCCCAAGATATTGCTCCATCTTTGATACAAATATTTTGTTTGAAACCAACCTTGTATATGTGCTGGGCATGTAAGCATATGGGACAGATCAGAATGGCTGTTGGGCTCCAAGATCAGTAATATCAGACTGTCATCAGCATAAAAATGAAATCTGATGCCTACGTATTGCATAACCAGAGAGAAGCACATACAAAGAAAACATGATTGGTCCCAGCATTGAGCCCTGGGGCACACCACACTTTATAGGGGGCAACTAAGTACAGTATTGCTTGAACAAAAACAGATGAGGTGTAATGGTAAACAGACACAGATGCTTCTTTTTGTGTCAGACCATGAAAGAGAGATTGGTCCCATGGGAGTTGGTGGCCATATGCATTTCATTTTTTTTCCAAAAATATCAACTTCCTCAGTACATGAAACATGTCAACTGACATAGTACTGGAGTTTGTGTGTATGATTTCTTACAATAGAAATGCAAACTGGTTAATTAATGAAACAAGTAAAAAAGATGTGAACATTTTTTCACAGTAAAACTTTTAAAAATTCATAGCCAGTGTTCGGCTCTGTGAGCTAAAGGTGTGCTTTCTCCTTTGTGCCTTACTGTGGCATGCTGGCTAATATAAATTTCCCACAGTGCATGTTTCTTCTTGAACATTGTTTAAACAACTGGTGATTGATTTTGTAGAACTTTAGCAGCAATTAATCACACCACTTAAGAGAACTTTAACCATTTTTCTGGAATTTAATCAATCTATCACGTATTTTCCACTGTGTTTGCTGCAAGTAAGCTGCAGTTTAGTTTTTATCACTTTATCACTCCCAGATAACACAGGTTTGAAGATGGATGTTGCATCAAGCACAGTATCGTAACAATCCATCATCTCTCAAGAGTCTCTATATTATGTATTACCTGACACTGCAAAGGCTTGGTGAACATTCTTTGGCTCTCAGCAAACTAACCCTCCGTCCATTAAAGGATTACCATTGTGACAGAATCGACAAAACCCTGCTCTGTCTGGTGCTGTCGGTATCATACTTCATAAAATTCACAAACAGAGTTGTGAGTAGGTGTAGGTGGGGTGGACAGTGAAGCACAACAACCAACCCTTGTTCACCAGACCACTTATCTGACCCCTTACCCTCCATCCTTCATACAGTGTGTTAGGAGTCAGCTGAGGGGAGCGGGTGCTGAGGTGAAACTGGAGGTTTAAGCAGCCCCTTGCCCATCCATCTCGACTTGAGAGACTGCTATGCATCATCCTGAAAGAAAGAGACAAAAACGCAGAGGACTATGAAAGGAAGTATATGTGTGGCAAATTGTGTGCAATATCCATTTTCAACACTGCTGTAATTCCTCTGTGTGTGAGTCATTGAATGTGATCGGCAACATGCAATTGAATAGACCAAAGGCGGGGAGTCTTAGGTGGATGAATTTATTGCTCTCACATGTATGATCTCATACAACACACACCTACACACTGACCCAATATGTGTTGTTGATTCCACAGGCAGGTTATGTCAAGAAAATAACCACGCGCTGATGTCATGCTCTTTTCCCACATCAGGAGGACCGAGCGGCCCCATTACCACAGAAGAAAATACAACATGACAAATGGCAGCAAGCTGGCTGTGCATTAAGATGAAGAGAGCAAGCGACGCTTGCCAGCAGTGAAATTAGCAGAGTAAGTAAGAAGATATAGCTCAGCTTACTGTGTCTCCTCTGATGTATGACACTGGACAATGTAGCCTATCTGAGGCCAGCAAAAAGGGTCCCCATCAGCGTCACCGTGATTGATGTCAAACAGTGGTCCAAGTAGCCAGGCTAAATTAGCTATTGCTAATTAAAGCTGCATTGCTGCCTCATAGCCGCAGCAGATCAGGTTCCATTGTTTAATAATGTTATGGAGTGCTGACAAACACCCAGGCAGTCTAACTGTGTGACTGACAGAGAAGCATGTTTCTGTTTATGACCAATATCTGATTGTGTAACCCTGTACATACTGTAAAGGAAACATGGTGATATCAGCAGTCATCAGCTTGTATCAGGTGTCAGCCTGCTGTTGTCTACAATGTTGAACTTCACCTTATCTGATGTGGATGGAGAATATACATAAAGAGTATTAGCTAAAGGCTGAGGAATGTGATGGGTGATAGTTACTGGCAAAAGCTGGGAACAGAGTTTGGACGATATTTAAACAATCTATAGCACATGGTCTGAACTGCACGGCCCAAGTGCATGTAGGGTGTGTCTAACTCCACTGTTGCTGGTTAAACAGCTCATAATCACTGTGCAAAGTAAGGTGCATGAGACAAAGGGGTTGCGTCTAGTTCCTTAATTTATTATAGGCGTGTTTTGGGCGTAACGTGAATTCAACCAATTAGAATGTCATCTCCCATTCCGTTTAAAAGGGAGCTGGTGCATTGCTTCTTAAACTGCAATGACTGTTCATAGATGTTACTTTAGTTTTAGTTGGACTGAGACAAGTATTTGAAATTATTCATGTAAAATTCAAGTTCATTCGGAAAGCTGTAGGCTGGTCGTGCTGCTTGCCTCAATATACATTGTTTTGCTTGAGTTCTTCTTTCTCAGAATCTCTACGACGAAGGAAACTAAGGCAAAGTTATCATGACCCATTCAGCCATAATCGCCAAATTTATGTGAAAGATGGCAGGTTGAAATTTACTAGAATTTTCCTTTCCCGCAGGAAGGAACCAAAAAACCTTGTGTGTTCCAGAAGACATAAATTCACACAGAATAACAGAACGAAAACAGTTTGCCTGCTAATTTATGCTCCAATTATCATGGGAAAGGCAAAGAGTGGGTCATATGCAGCTGTTCTTGTTATTGTGTGTGTGTATCAGTCTGAGACACTGATCAATAAGACACTTCTGAAGCCTCCTTTGCAAGATTAAGAGAGCAGCATCCCTGATGATCCATTGTTTGTTTGCGTGTACAATACACTGTGTACGTCGTTTGACTACATGCACGTCTCAGTGTTTTTGTGTTCTGCAGACCAGCATTGTCCAGCGTTTACTCAGCTCTCCAGATTAGTGGCAGAACAGACAGCAGCATACCCAGAGTACCACGGCCGATACCTCGAGTCTTGCCAAGCCCTCATTTGACCTTTGCAACAGCCAAGCTTTGCAACAGCAAAGATCATATTTTTTTTTGTGCACTTGTTTTCACTTGGGGGTTTGCTTTTGATTGCGAATTGAAAGCAGGGTTCAAGCAACATCATTTAAGCTTTAATGTGACGAATTTGATCACGGTGATTTGCAGAAAATGATTCCACCGATGGGATCGGTACCGTGCATTACACAACAATATACAGAACGTCTTAAGAAATATACACATCAACTTGAACTGTGGAATTGATTTTGCTGTAATGATAAATTGGTGAAACACAGAGGCAAAACAAACCGCAAAAACGTTGTCAGAGGCCTAAACTTGAAAATGGACCAAAGGCACTCATCATTCTTTTTTATTTCTTTTTTCTCCCCTTTGTCTGCTTCTATTGTTTACTGATGTTTTGTATTAATTTTGTAGAGCTACCATGGTGCTATACCCCCAACTGTGAGACCAACAGGAGAGTGGTTACCTTGACCACGGATACCTCCTTTTTTCCAAACTTCTTGCTCCCTTTCTGTTTCTCACATCGTAATGTGAGTGAAAAAAATGTTCCTTGAAGAAGTGGAATAAAAGATTTAACATCATGCTGACAGACAGAAACCTCCTTACTTTTCCGTTCACCTCGGCCTGAACTTCGTCTCATGAGTCGAGGATGGGAGAAATTGAGGCGCGACAAGGATTGCGAATGGCTGCTTTGACAGGAGATAGAGGCCATGCCTGGTGTGAGCGCAGACTTGGAAGCCCGGGGGGATAACGAAGAATGACAGCCACCTTGTGCTAATGGCTTCGCGGTGTCACTCTTCCAGTGGTCTCACCCTGATGACATCATTGCTCCAGGCAGGCAAGTGTCACAATTGGTTGTTTAGGAAATCCATCAAAACATCTGCTGCCGGAGCAGAATTTAGCCGGAGCCACTATCAATGGCAAGGAAACGTATTTTACATCTCTAAGCACAAGGGCAGTCCCTTGAAAGTCAAAGCTTTGAATCATCACTGGGCTAATATTGTTCATGTTGGGAAGTTGTTTTATTTTATCGTGTATACAGTATGAAGCTCTTTCTAGGGACATTTTAGTCCTCAGAAGGGACACATCCCCCTCAATATTTATAACATTATGCTATTTTGTCCCCCCCAATAAAAACATTTAAGTAGCACACGACTTTTATTTTGATAAAATTAAAGACATGTACACCATAAACGGAGGCAGAAAAGGCACAAATTGGTGCATTAATATTCACTGGAATGCAGGAAATTAAGTGTTTGATGCTCTTAATGTTCAGGCAGAGGACCAAGCCAGTGTTACATATGTGTCCCCCACAATGTTGAAACCAAACCTACATCCTTGCACTATAGTATGTTAAGTCATCCGTCCAATCAGTGAAGATGTCTGCGATGGCTACAGATAGCCCAAACCCAGACTGAGGGTGAGTCTGAGTGTGTCACAGGAAGCTCCTCAAAGGAAGAGTGGCTTTGCCTGGGCAGGCTCTGAGGTAACATTACCTTATGTCTCCTTCTTAGAAGCGGTGATTTTAAAGCTCATGGCAACTTCATTGATACAGTCTCTGGCTGGTTTGATATCTAGAGTTGGCAGGTCACATTTCCAATTAATCAAAACTATAGTTAGCATGAAATTAGCTCAGAAGGCTAACCCGCTGAACCTCATTCAAAAGGAATGACATTGTTCCGATGAAGTCTGAAAAGTGTCTCATTGAACCAAAGGCCCATATCTCCAACAGCCTGTTATCCTCCCCAAAAACACCTATTGCTCCACAGTCCTGTTCCTCCGAAAACACACACTCTTTGCAGTTAGTTTCGGTTTCACAGTGGCGTATGAGCCACCGATCCCTGGTGTTTATACCGATCCTTTGCAGCATTTTTTTGCGGCATGTCAGCAACTGAACTGAAGTGTTTTTTATCTGTCCTTCACAGCTGTTCCCAGCAGCATTGGAGCAAACAAACTCAGGTGTTTTTTGCCAACTTGTCCCCACATTTCCAGCAGCTTTTGTGCCACCAAAGGTTAGTGTTAAAAGCTAAAACACGATCTTTTCGGAACCATAACCAAGTGGTCACACATTCACCACAGCACTATTGAGAAATTTAAAGTTTCAGCGTACCCACTACAAAATAATGTACGAATGTATCAAATCTGTGGTTTACACAAATGTACAATGCAAACTTTTTTTTTTTCTGGGGATTGGGTTGTCTAACTGCAGGGAGTGTGTATTTTCCAAGAAATTGGACTTCAGAGCAATGGGCGATTGTTTTTGGGGCAAGGGGCTGTTTAGAAATGGGCTTTCGATCCAATGGGATATTTTTCAGACTAACTGGGCTCCGGAATTTTTGGCCGTCGGAACAAGGGGCAGTCACCCTTCAGTAATGTGTGTTGCAGACAAACAATTAGCCAACTATTCATATTGAACAGCCAAATCTGATGCGACTGACAAAATGCTTAGTTGGATAAAACACTACTGAGCACTGTGTATTTATATATATATTTGGTAACTTTTTAAGGAAAATAGATGCTTTCAGCTAAATGTCAATGTCTACAGTACATTTCTAGACGCTGATGTTAAATACTTGTAACGTTTACCAATGATAGTGCTAGATAAAAAGTTAAAAAGGGCTCACCAAAGTCAGTTAAAATTGATCCTGAGGGAAATGTAAATGGGCGTACCTAATTTCATGGCAATCCATCCAATAGTTGATGAGATATATGAGTCTGGATCAAAGTGGTGGCCATGCCGCTAGCACGGTACCAAGAGTGCTATTTCAGTTAAATGTTTCATTTTCTTTTCTTCAGTGGAGACAGGTTTGTGAGGAATTAAGGATTTAATTTTAATTCCACTGTCCAGAGGGCGTAGCAAAGCAAAAATGTTCTTGCTGGGCCTCTGTTTAGTCTATATTCTGCTGGATATCTACTTTTCCTCTTAATCCTTTTATGTTTGTCTCTACATGGAGGCACCGTTGGAGGTTGAGCCTCAGTATTATTTTCCAAAAGGATTTCCGTAAGCAGGCTTATAAACTTGATCTCATTACTCCATAGGCTTTTTGCAAAGTTGTTCAAGTGGCTTCAGAGAGTAAGCCACCAGTGTAACTCTGTACTCCCCACACATGTACTTCAGCACATCCACTTAAACGGAGTCCTTCACCAAACCAAAATCCACTCAAAGCATAGAAATGTATAATTCTTTAACTCGCACCTTTGAGCCGTTGAGTGTGCGTGAGATTAAAGTTCCCTCAAGGCCCAAGCAGACTGGACTGTGGATCTTTCAGAAGGAGCTCAGAGTATGATAGTTCTGCCCTGAACTCAAAACAGGAGAATAATACACCAGAGTGACCCACATTAGCACTCGCAAATAGGTCCCCTCACTGATGACTTAATGGTATAGATGCTGGCACAGGTTCAGCATTACCATGACACTGTGTGTGAGTGTGTACACACTTTAATCACCATCACCATGACAAAAGATAAAGCTAAGGGCTGAGAGAAAAGGTGCCATCAGCGATTTGGCTGGGTTATGCAACCGTTTAATCAAATTCAAATTTTCAAAGTTGAAAGAAACAGCAAACAGTGAGAGTGCTGAAGCTATTCAGGCATGTCTGAATGAGTTGCTGAGGTTTGTCTTTGGAGTCAAACGGAACGCTTTTTGCCTTTTACATCCAGTGGCGACTGCATTCATAACCCACAGTGTGTTTCTTTGTGTCCTGGCCAGGGATAGAAGATTAGAGAGCCACGTTTATTAATAGGCCTTTCTCACAGCAGACATCTTGGCTTGTCATAGTAGGAAGAGCACAGGTGTTAATGCTAATGATGGCTCTGTTATATCCAAGTGCTCCAGTGAGAGTGACAATGGGCAAGTATGCAGGATACAAGGATTCTGAAATCACAGCAGGACTTCAGCCATCATTCAGTTCATTATTTACATGTGTATTGTTTCTACTGAGACATGTCAAAATGTCTATGGCCTATGGTGAGTGTCAGACATTTTTCGCTTTGAGATGTTTTAAACAGTCCAGTCCAAATTATTAAAGGAGAAGTCCAGTATTTTGCACTTTGAGTCCCATTCCTGGTTGTTTATGATGAAATAGAGTGGTTAAGACCAAAATCTTGACGATTGCTCCTTCTCTGAGAATTTGAGAGAATTTGGCTTTCCCCTGCCTGGCTTAACAATGCTGTCTATGGCCATGTGTAAATCTGTCTGAAAACCACTGTTCGTTTTCAAAGCCATGAAACTCACCGAGTGGTCAGTGGTGTTCGTTGATGTTCCGACATAAAAATCGTAGCAAACTGTGGTTTCCATCCGTGTTTTCGCTATTCATCTCGATTGTGGAACTATTTTTTCAGCTGCCTCACACCCGTGTGTAAACTTCTGCTCGATAGTTCGTTATACACCCCAGCCCACTTGATGGCGAAAATGCTCCTTTACGTGAGTGTCGCCAACCGGCAGGAAACCATTGCAATGTAATGGGACACAGAAAAGAAGAAGGCTGGTGTTGTATTCAAAGGCATCGTACTGCGAAGGTTGTTTACAAGCGAGTAATAATGGGCAAGTTTTGTGTGGTCAGCGACTGCAGGAGAATTCCTCCAAAGAGGAGGAGCGCACACAGCACTGTTGAGCCGGCACTTTCGCTGAGCTAAAAGACTACAATGACTACAACCTTGTCGTAAACAACCCCCTTTCCGTTTCCAGTGGCGGATTACTACCAACGGACAATGAGGCTTCCTATAGAAAATCAATGCATGGACAAAATGTCAAATAAATCATCACAGAAACCACAGTTTGCTCCGATTTTTATGTCGGAACATCAACGAACACCACTGATCGCTCGGTGAGTTTCATAGCTTTGAAAACGAACGTTTAAGGTGGTTTAAGGACAGATTTACACATGGCCATAGACAGCATTGTTAAGCCAGGCAGGGGAAAGCCAAATTCTCTCAAATTGTCAGAGAAGGAGCAATCGTTAAGATTTTGGTCTTAACCACTCTATTTCATCATAAACAACCAGGAATGGGGCTCAAAGTGCAAAATACTGGACTTCTCCTTTAAGTTATTTAAGAGGGACAACAATTTATTTATGCTTTTTTTTCTGACATTTTAGATCATTTTTCCGTTATTTTTAAAAGACCCATGGAGTAATAACTTTAAATAAACATTTAAGGCAGAAGAAACTCAAGTCTCATTTAAAATAACCTTAAAGGAAATAAGGAACGTTTGGAGAGAAAAACAACTATTGCTGACGAATCAGAACTGATAACTGAACCAATGTAGTTAAACAAAGGATACATTTAATTTTTCTGTATAGACAAAACAGTTGGTACTAAGAGTTGAGCATTTGCTGTACTCAATCTTAATGTGTCATTAACCCTTATATTTATGAACATTTATTTCTTTGTAATTTTCTATCTATGGTATATTTGAGTTGGTAAATATAAGTGGAAATAATCTGGGCCCTAAAACAAAAGGAAAATCTTGAGCTAAAAAAGGTATACTTGAGAACTGAAGTCTAAGGTACTTTGGAGAACCCCAGATATTAATACCTTAGATACTTAACCAAGGATCAGCAGCATAAATTCCCACCGCAGCCTCCTCACCTCTATAGACCTAGAACTAATAAAACTACAGAACTACTGCAGTCAGTAAATTAGGTTGAAACTGTAAGTCAGGTGAACAAAAATAGTTTTGTCCCCATTCCCCAGAGGGAATTGCTTTCTTGACTTTATTTAACTCATAAGCAGCTGCTGCCACACCCAGAGCAACTGGAAAAAAAGTTCTAAAAACTCTGATCTCCCATGTTCTCACATCATATATTCAATTTTTAGATCCCACGCGGAAGGGATTGTCATTCAGATTGATGTTGAGTTATACAAAATGTCCTCCCAAACTTTTCACTAGTAAAGCATAGGCCAGATTCCCATGAAAGCCAACTGCCTCGAGGCGTCTCACAACTGACATGACCCGCACTGTGCTTGACTGTCACCAGCTAAATGATTATTGCGTTTGACCAAACTGGCTGTGCATTGGATATATGTATGGGACAGGAAGTACAGGACAGACAGCGCTGGACCTTAAGGGTTAGCAAATGATTGCACTCTTAGCTTTGAACTTGGAGTTTGTTTTCTCAAAAAGTTTACGCTCCAGTTAGAATTCAGATGTGAGAATATCAGTTACCAAAATATAAACAGCTTGTGTTTCCTCATAAGCTTGTTAAAGTAAGACAAGCCCATGCAGCTGCAGTACAGCCAAATATGAGAATGCTGGGTTTTTAACCATATTTTAACGCATGATTTGGAATCAAATGCCAACTTTCTGTATGCCCATGCAGAATGGACTGGTCTCAAAGAAGCATCCCCCTGTAGTTACAATTGCTACACCTCATCTTTCAATAACCTCATACTTGAGAGGCTGTACTTAGGTTTTGCCCGCAACAGCAGAGAGGACAGAGAGACCACTGGGAGAACAGGTTATTTTCTCATCTAACTTGATGAATTAAGGGTTTATTTTGACCAAACCAGAGTTTCTGATTGTTGAAACAATGGACTAACTAACTAACTAAAGGACCAACAAGACTAACCAAGACCATTTTGATGAGTTTTATTATGTTTCTGTCTAGTTTGACTGAAGAGTGTTTTACCGTGAGTTAAGAGGCAGCCACGCCTGGTGTAGATCTGTGAACAAGAGACACTTGACTGTACAGTTGTATTTCTCTGTTTAATAAAGAACTTAGATAAGATGTGGGCAATTGTAGGCGGCATTTGTGCGAAACGTAGCTGCAAACAAATGTCGTCATGTACCATATACCATGGTGTAATTCCAGGAAGGTATGAAGGTATGAAAAATTAGATACTGCCCAAGCCTAGTTCAATATGAATATTTGACTATTCATACCAGGCTTGGTGGGACGTTCAGTGACAGTGACGTTAACGTATTACAGTAGGCAAGCCAAGGTATACCTCTGAGCCAATGTGCGTGAACTATGCTTACAACGGACAAAAATGTACAACTTTTTTTGCCACCATTAAATCCAAAGAAAATCCAGAGACTGTATTGTATTAAATTGCTGTGAGCTGTAAATTTAATGCTTCTAAGCAGAGGGCAGAAGATAACTGTATCTCAGAGCCTGATGGGCAGCTTCCTCTTTCTCACTCAGACTCTCCCTGGGTCTGTGTCTGCAGCTGTCTGTACCAGAGAGCATTTTAATGCCAGGGCTGGCGTCCCCCTGTGCAAATGTTCCATGGAACCAAGTTCCCTTCCAACATCATTTTACAAGAGCATTGTTGCTGCATTCTCAGCTTTGCTCCGATTGATTTAAAGAAGTACAAACAAACCAGAGCCTTTTTTTCCCTTAGTGCAGAATCATGATGGGTTCAGCCAGTTCTTTCTCTAGAACTGGCAAAGAACAAGATAGATCTGGCTACGTAAGACTACAGAGGACTAGACGTAACACCACTCCTGATTTATTTTCTGCATCAGTGAGTTTTTGGTGTAGCTGTTCAGAGACGTGATGTGTAGTTTTAATTTTGCACACTCAAGGTGGTTATTATCTCCCTCTTAGTTTCCTTTGGACACAGTAACTGGCGCCCAGATTTTAGGACACCAGCAAAGTACGTCAACCAAAGACAAGCACTCCAAGAGATATTTGCACATGCTTTGTGTCTTGGCCAGTCTGGGTTATTCAAGGGGTTTGTTATCTTGGGTCTCCTTCATGCATTCGTTCACACCACCCGTCGGCTCCCACACAGAGGGCCCTACTTTTTGTAGCCCCCTGCTATCACTGAATACACACGCTCTATAAAGCACACACGTATGTAAGATCTAGCAGACATATTCAGTATTAAATATAAACATGAGCAGGCAGATGGAGACAGTAAACACTGATGTACAAATGCTGCTCATAGAGGAAGGACATGCACACTCAAGCACATGCACTGTCACACAGATTTGGATGTTTTGGGCCAGAGAGGAATGTTGAAGTCCAGCCAGAATTCAGACAGCTGTGTCTCCCCGAATCAGCGATTTTAATGGACTGTCCATAACAAGGACTTGACCTTTGACCCAGAGCCTTTCAGCGCTGTGTTTCCTCACTCTGCTCCTTCTTCTGGGCTAATGATGAAGACACATTCCTCCTTCCTCTGCTCATTCTTGGATTTCACTTTTATTTTCTCGAAAACATAACAGCGTGGGGGGGGTGATTGAGACATGCTGTACATAAATGAATGAAGATAGGGACACTGCATATAATGGAGATATAGTGGGTGGAGGAAAGACAGGAAATTAATCAGAGCAGATGGAAATTAATTATTATCATTCGATCCCAGGAAGAGCTAAAATTTAAAGTCTCAGAATGACAGAAACTTCAAGTTATGCCACTTTAGTCGGCTTAGATTAAAGCTGGAAACTACAAGATTGAAAGATTTAAAAAACTCCCCATCTGTGCTTGAGGCTAACACCTTAAGGTTCTATTAGCTACTGCTAGCATAACACCCCAAAATTTCTGGCTGAACTGTTGGTGGTTGAGTTGGGTAATGTAAAGTTTTTGCGTTGAAACAGTGGCGAAAATGTCTCCAACTACGAGACAGTGAAATGTCAGTGTCATTTTTTATATAACTCACTAATTTAAATATTATCAAGGCTCTTTGTTGAACAAAATTAAGGGCTTGTCCACCTTAAGTGACAGGTGGGTGCCACTGTTTGCAAGTTGTTACCACAGCGACAGCATTGCTTAGGTAATATTACCATTGTGAAACCCAGTTTTTATAGGCATAGCCCTAGCTGTCGCCATTTTATTATGTTTCCAATTTATGACCATTAATTGTATCATTTTGGCCACCAAAACAAGCAGTCTTGTTCAGCACTTGGTTGTGCTAAAAGACCCTCTTACAAGGTTCAAATTTTGGGTGAAGTACATTTTGTTTTAATATTTTTAAGCCTAATTTCATCAGTGGAAATTAGCATTAGCATTATTGCACTGTGCTAACCAAGATAGCAGCAAGCATTAGGGTTTGCTCCACCCTCTCATCCAAATATAGTCACTTCTGGCTCTAATAATCCAAAATGGTGACGGCCAAAGTGCCAAACTCAAGGCTTCAAAACGGGAGTCCACAAACCCGTCAAACAATGTCAAAGGAGTAGAATGCTAATCGGAGCACTCTTTTAAAATTTCTGTTATAGTTGATTTTGCAACATGTGGTTGCTGGCGATAATGCTAAGAATTCTAAACAATGTAAGTCTCACAGTGTCATTCGAGGTGACATGTTTTATTGATCACTGGGAGAAGACATGCAACTTATGTATTTGCCTAGATGTATGAGCATGATGACAACTTGGAACTTAGATGGATCAAATGTCATTTGAAAACAGTGTGATGATGAAGACTGTCATCAACAATGTAAACTACTACATAAAAAAGTAACAAATGAATGTAAATACATTTAATGGCTGTTTAAGAAATATTGGGGATGATATGATGAAAATATTACAGATTATAATTTCAAGATGGATGATATAAGACCTCCAACTCCACTGGAAAGAGGATGAAAACAAAACAAAAGACCTTACTTGCCATGATGATGGTTTCTATTGTCGGGTGAGGAGACAGAAGAAAATTGAGAATTAGGCCATAAAAAACACCTAGAAATATACCTCCCTGTTGCCTACTTGTGATATAGCACCTGTCATTGTACAGTATAGAAGGGAGTAGAGTTGTATCTCAGGGGCAGATAAATTAAATACATACGTTTAGACACGTTTGTTGTGTCAACTCACAGGCAAAAGGCAGGTCAACCACATGAGCCTGCAGTCAGAGTGCCTGTAAGCCGATCCTCATAGTCTAAGCACATCCTCTGTGCTGGGGTCCCTTTTCTGCCAGGCTCACACACACAATCATTCGTGCACACACACTCACATTCCTCTGCAGGCTCTGTGAGGGGCAGGCGCAGAGTGTGCTGGAAGCTTGGAGCTGCTCTTCAGAGTGAGAGCCTCTCTCACTCTCCCCAGTCGTTAAGTCAGAGAGAAGAGGAAGAAGGGAAGGCAGAGAGACCAGGGGAGGTCTGACGACACCATCTCAGCTTGCCCGCCACCTATTTTAAATGCACAGATTGATAAATGCAAGCACACAGTCTGGCTTTGGTTCACTGGAGGAGCATCAAGATTTACAACCAATTTGTCACTCTGCAAGACATGCTTGGGACTTTTCCTGCCAGGTCCAAAACTTAAAGGAGCTTTGGAAACATAGCATGTGTAAGTGTCCATGGCGAGAGCAGCAGTAGCTTTCAATGCTGGAGGTCCAACGTTAGGATGGATGACACAGGCTAACAATGTCCTCCACCACTTTCTGATCCAGCTTTAAAGGAAACATCCAGCCAAACGAAGAAGGATCAGCTAAAGATACAAGAACTTAATTCACCTGCAACTTTTACTCCAGGCTGATATGATGCTGTGGTACAACTTTGGCAGCCACTTGCTCTCTCTGGCAGCACTTCTGGTGATTGTGAGCTGCGGAGGAGGGGAGCAGCGGAGAGCGACTGATAGCAGCAGCACAGGTGGCAGCAGCAGTAGCAGCAGCAGCAGCAGTAGCGGAGGAAGTAGTAACACTAATTACAGCAACAGGCGCTTTCATAAGATCCAGCATGGACAGTGCACCTATACGTTCATCCTACCTGAGGGAGACGGAGCCAGAGGTTCCTGCAGGGAGGCAAGAGCCGGTAGCCCGCAGCACAACACCAACTCTCTCCAGAGAGACGCTCCACCACCTGAGCCAGAGTTTCCCACCCAGAAGATCCAGCAGCTCGAGCACATTATGGAGAATTATACCCAGTGGCTACAGAAGGTAAGGAGGACGGTGTGTGATTTCAATGCAGCTATTGCAAAGTTGAATTAAACTACAGTCCTTTAAAAAAAATAAAAACAAAGAATTATGTTGCAAGAAGTATTGGCTGTTGGTTTGACACATGTTTTATGACAGATCGAAACAGGAATGCAGTGAGTTGAAATAGATCCCTGTTGAAAAAGATCGGGTATTGAATGGCATCTCCAGCAATGCTGCATGAGACTGCGTCTGTTTCTTTTGAAGTGGTCACACTGTAGTATATTTGTTGAGATATTTGTGTTTCCGTGGGTGTGTGTGGTCTCCGCAGAGTGTCTGTTTGTGGCCTCACGAGACAACTTGTTTTAGTTTCTGGATGAGGCTCTCAGACTGAAACAGGGCTGTGTTTGCTGTTTTCTCGTCGTTGACACATTGTTTGTCAAAGTGTTTGTCTGTAGGAGAGTTTATGTGCTTTAGAGGTTAAGAATTTTTGTCTGGGTGAAGTTTCAAACTGAAACAGAGATGCACAAATGTCAGCGAAAAGCATGCACTTATTCAGGAGGGTTACAGTGTACGCTCATGAAAATCTTTACAATTACTGGAGAAAGCTCAAAATGACATTGCGGTCAACTTGGGGGATGGCTGTATTTCTCCGTTGCAGATAATTTGACAATTTATAGAAACACAGCTTCTGTCAGACGACAAAAAAAGTCTGTGAAATATTCTAGAGGACAGAATTACCAACACAATTTATATTAAGCCTGCTATGCTGTTATGTAACTGTGTACATTATCTGAATTGAACTTTTTGTTCTGGATGTCTCACAGCTGTCTGATCTTCTAGCCTCCACAGAGATCTTGTACCGTGGTGTCTCTGTCTGTCGTTCCGTGCCCGTCCAACACATGTATTTTTTTTCGTATTTTCTTTCTCTCTATTTTTTCCTGAGTAAACTACCCTTTGAGTAAATTCCACAGATGTCCGGTTGAGTTGCGCAGAGCGTCGGTCATAGAGCAGAGGTAGTTATATGTCAGTCACCCCCTGTTCTCCAGTGGGCTGTCTCTTTAATGGCAGGAAGTCAGAGAGAGTCCCCAGAGACACTCAGAGAAGGAAAAGACAGAGAAAGAGAATGCTCCCTTTATTTATTCTAGACAAGGACATGTGAGTGTAGTTTAAAAATCCAGACTCATATAAAACAAAAACAATAACCTGTTTGATTTTCCGGGAAAACAAAACCAACAATCTCATTTTTAAAGAGCTGATATGATATAAAATAACTCATATTTAATTACTCTTGAACAACCAATTTACAGTTTATTTATAGAGCCACTGAAGGTGTTTAGTATGTTCATATATGGTTCTGCTGTAATGTTAAAGAGTTGCGAATCGTGAGGCCATCAGTGATATGGCTTGGCAGTCACTCTGCTTTTCTAAGCTTTGAGACTTTGTGTCTCCAAAGAGAGCAAGATTATCTCTCTAAAATGAATGCATGAATCAAATAAACAAACTCAAACTAAATTCGGCATGACCGACACTCCTGCTCCTTGACTTTCCACAATATTGTTCTAAAATAAGATTAGCAGGTTTAATCTGTGATTAATTGCTAAAAACTAGTGGTTTGTTTTTTGTCTACGAAGCAAATGCATGCACAAGATAAGTCCTGATGGACGGGGAAATTAATCAACCTGAATGTCATCAACACCCTGAGTCTATTCATTAGCGATCAGCGTGTCCTCCCCGAATGTGTCTGAGCTTCTCTTCCGTGTGCCTGCTTTTCATTTACTCTCAGAAAGTAAACTTTTCACTCCTCAGGTTGGAGGAAATAGTCATTCCTCATCAATTACCTAGGCATTGATCGAGTATGTTAGAGTGAGATGTTGATTGAGTTTATAATCAGGGAGGTATAGTGTTGGAGGCTACTCCACCCTCATGCGAATTCACACCGAGCAGATAAATGAAATATTGTTTGAGATGGATTTTGAGCTTCTAGGATGGAATCTGCGAAATATCAGCTTATCATTGGACTGTACATCACTGACTTTATCTCTGTTTGGAGTAGGAATTTACTGTATATGGTGTATGTCAAGGTTTAAAACAGCGTGTGTATGTGTGTGTGTAGATAAGGGGTGTCACTTTAAGTTAATTTTGTTTTTGATAGCTTTACACCCATTAACCGGTAACTAACTGGTTATTTGTTTAGAAAAAAAAAACAAAATTACATGAAATACCGCATTTCAAAGTACTTTCCATTTAAAGGTGGTGAATTTTTAATGTTTTGTGATGTAAATGTTTCGACTTTTATTTTGTTTTCTGTTGGCCTTGCTAACAGACAGCTGGCTACTTGAGTTAGCATGCAGAAACACAGTGCCTACTGCAAACCTCCCGCTCTCCACTGTTTAGCCTTGACCGCTCTGCACTATGCATCACCTGTGTCAGGTGACAGCTAAGTGAGCTAGCGATGCTGCTAATTTGCGATTATGGCTTGTAGCGCTGTCCCATTGGCAGTACAGTATGATGTTGCAGAAACATGGTGGCCCTCAGCTTTGGTGAGTAAGCAGCTTCATTTTGAGCTGCAAAACCCCTTTCGCATTGTTAGCTATGTAGCACCACCACACACTAATGATGAGCACTATGTTTCTGCATGTTAACATGGCTAGCTGGTAAAAGATCCAGGTGTTGCACAGTGCAGTAAACTAAAGAATAGCAAGTTTAACTTAAAATTATCTAGACCGACATTCCTAACTGGTCAAAAATATTCATGGTGGTTAACCAATTAACTGTTAACAGAAACAGAAAAACAAGCCAGGAGAGGCTGCAAAGAATCTGCATTTTTTTCTTTTTAGAAAACCAATACGCATTCATCTCAATAAAAATATAAACCCCAGCAACTTTTTATTAATGATTTTCTTTACCAGTTCACCATTTGTAGTCTGAAAACCTGTGTGTGTTACTGCACGGCTCCCAAAAGCGATCCATGTGTCAAGAAAGGCCAGGGGTGAAATAACACCGGCTTTATCTTTGCTCAGTGGACCTCATCCGTCTGATAGTACAAGTGATACTATGAAAACACAACGGCAGCATTGGTGGACTGAAGGTTTGACTAATGAGACCTCTCAAGTAACTTTCTCCTCTTATGTAAAAAGGGGAGCACGTTAAAACGTCTGCCAACACCACTAACTCTATCATGCTTCTTTCCTGACACTCTGGAGTTTTGCAGGGCCGCAGGCAGTTTTCATTTCAAATTGAAATTGATTTTATTTATAAAATCCAATATAGACAAGATTATATTATGCAATAGTTAGTGATTATATTTAGAAAGAATTAAGTTAAGTTCCCTGGATGCATGGGATTTAAAAAATATTCGACACAAGTGACATGTAAAAGGTTAGCACAAGAAAAGAATTGGCGCAGGCATTTCAGAGGGGACACTTAAACACACAGTGGTAATTCAGCCTAATTGTGCTGCATGGGGGGGAACATCAGGATGCAGTTAACATTTTTCATTGGACAGAAGATTAAGTGTTCTGGCTGGTCTATCTATCTTAATCACGCCAGCGTTTTTTACTGCTTGTCTAAGAGAAAGCTCGCCCTGATGTTGCTCCAGCCAGCCCTGATGAAAGAGACGCACGGAGGAGACTGTTCCAGATAGCAGCCCCGTGCCTGGGTGCTCAGTCCAGTGTGGGGGGTAGACAGAGAGGGTGATGCAGCAAACAGCTGTTGGGGAAGCATTTTAAGTCTGAGATCTTTACTTCCTCAGCCCAGGGTAGAGTATATGGACCCTGATAACATTCCTGACCAGTCAAAGGTGGCTTGTGTTTGTCCAAGGATTACTTCCCTAGCCTGCCTGCAAGGCGAGGAGCCTTGGACAAGCTTGCTCTGATCTCAAAGTAAAGATGTAACAGGAAACAATCTAATTCACACATAAAACAACAACAATTTGCCTAAAGTTGTGTGGCATCTTTCTCGACTGAACATGGTGCTTTGCAAAATTAAGACAGAAAAATCATCAGTCAATACTGAGTCATTTTGGGCCATCTCAGGAAACAGTTGTCAATCGTCAGAGAAATCAATCAAAAATAGTGGTCATATTGTTTTGTATTTACAAAGCAACCATGTCAAGTCAGTTTTATTAATATGGCCCAATATCACAGATCAAAAACTTGCCTAAAGGAGCCAATCAGAATACAGCATGAAATGATGCAGAATATACTCACAAGCTAGGATAATGCTGATAATAATGAATGATGGAAGATTATTAGCGACCACTGTAAAGGCACCTTTAAGTAGGTTGCTCCAAAGTGTAGGAGACCTCATGACAAAGGATTCTTTACCCTGGTTCATCGAAGCCTTCTACAGAGTGTGCGATCAGCAATCTTCTAAGTTTAGTGCAGCACTGTGCAACATGGATCTAATAAACCTGGGTATGACATCAAGTTTGATGTATGCAGACTGGACGATGACAGCGACTACTGAATCACAGGCTACGACGTATGATGCAATAGCTTCCTACACTAAGTGCGCAAGGATGCTGCATGGGTTATTACTTCTCCAACTGTGAAGAACAATATTTAGGGTCACATTATTAAATAACCTTAAGTTTTGTGGTCACTATATACTGTGGTGTGCCTGTGTGTGTGTGTTTGCTAGCTGCTAAGTTTCAACTCCATCGCTATGTCCTTCCATGCTTCGTCCTTCCTTACACATTAAAGGTAAGAGCTGGAGGACACATCATGCAGGCAAGGCCTCTGTGCCACAACTCGACAAGGTTTTTTGGCGTGTTTTTCAAGTGTGTTTTGCCTCCATGGCAATCTGCTATCCGTCTGTTTGTTTGGGTTTAGTACCAGTGCATCATTTCATGCTGCAGTATGTGTATCTGTGTCAGTAGACACAGGTCGTAACAGCACTCACACAGTGACAAGGTCATCCCAAATTTCTGACACAGTCAGAATTTTATTCCAGGCTGTATTTGAGTGCAAGACCGTGGCAACGGCCATCCTTGAACCTATCTCACTGTGTGATGCAGGACCACTATTTTAGAGCCACGGCCAATGATATCACCACGTTTCTTTCACGATCTTTCGTCTGGGACAGCCCATGTTTGCAAAGTGTACACTGGGCTTTAGACTTTGGAACAACCTGAACAGCTGCATCTTAAGAATCGATGGGAACAGGCTTTGCACCGCCCTCATACAGCGGTTACAGCAGATATCGATATGGTGACGTCACAAAGGCGTGGCTCCCAATGTCCATTTCCCCCTGGGTTAACACTGTTAGCTCTGTCAGCACTGTTGCAGTTGTTTGCTGCTAACTGCTGGTGTTAATTTGTTACCTTTTAAGCTAACTTTTTCACTTTCTCTCAAGTCTGTATGCGACGCCAAACCATTTGCTGGCTCCAGTTTTATATTTAATGGGCACACATGAGAGTTGTGTCGATCGTCTCAACTTAAGAAACTGATTTCATTTTAAGGAATTTTTTTTTTTTTTTTTTTTTTTTTTAAGTGAAACTGCTGAAAAATGAGATATTCTCTTAATATAGGCAGCTACACTGGAACTTTTCCTAAAGAAATAACAGACAAAACTTGGTAAGATGTCTGAACAAAATTGAGTAAAGAAAAGTACAAACCTAAGCAATTAAGACTCTGATACCAGCTCTCAGTACTTAACAGTTTTCCAAAATTCTGTCCGGACCAAATAAGTATTGAGTTTAAAACAAAGCACTACTTACAGGGAGCAAGTGGTACCAAGTGGACTGGTGAACACATTGGTGTAATATGTCATTGTTTTTAATGCCTGTTACTGTAGCTGCTGGGCTTTTGTTGACTTGAAGGGCAATAAGGATCGGTTTGTGGTTGGAAACATGAGAATGAATGGGTTATTTAAGATGCAAGAAAAGGTTGTGTTGAGTAAAACGTATATGAAGCATGCATCTCACAGCACTTTCTGAGAATATCCTCTATACTTCTATAATATTTCAAGGACGATGAAAATTTGGCACAGATGGAGGCTGAGCTAGCCAAATTTTGTTTCTGCTTTTGGGAGTGAAAGTAATAGATCTTCTCGTCCCCCTCCTGGTGGAGACAGTAGAAAGTGGTTGAGAGCAGTGTTTCTTGAGGAGGACGGCCTGTGCCAAACTAAGCTGTTGAGCAAAGGGAGGGGGGAGAACTATCGGCAGTGTCTTATCCCTGTGAAATTCTCATCATTCTGCCTCTTGTCGAACATGACTGTGCTGCATAAACAGTGGTTTAAAAGGATACACCGACATGTGGGCAGCAGCTTGTTTCCCTTCCAGTTCATACGAGAAAGGGTGAATATGTTTCTCTACTTAGTGCTATTGGAGGGCCACACAGCATGCCTGGGATGCCTGATCCAAGGAGAAAGCTATCTATTTTAGGGGTGACTGCCTCTATGAGAGTTTATTTTCACTGATAATGTGGGCCAAAACTAACAATCGGATGATGCAGAAGGGCTAGGAAATGCTCAGAGGAATAAAAAGCTCTTCCTTCCTGACCCCAAAAACTTGTAAAAAGGAAACTATGGAAATTGCTGAAGGACACTACAATAACAGCTTCCAGAAAAGTTGTCTCGCCCCGCACTTGCACTATGACTGAAAGCGAAAAGGAAACAGAGCTCTCTGCTCAGCATGTCATGGGAATAGGGAAAAACATTACGGCCATGCCACAGTATTTCCACATGGACCTGAAAATGGAGCCCAACATTGTTAATGTTCCTGATTTTCAGGAAAAGGGGCATTTAGTAGCTTTGTCGCGCTCAATATGGCAAGCCACTTTGTTTTGAGACCCCTTTTTCCAGAAATCATATTTCAGTGCAGCCGGTGGCCCCAAACACGCTGGAAGTTCTGTTATTGGACAGGCAGGTATTGTACACCCATGTCTCTTTAAAGCTCAGTAAATGACGCAGTAAATTTCTTGGTAATTTCACTGTGTGTCTTGAATCTGTCTAGTTTACCTTATTGCAGCCATAACACAAGTGCGTGGGTCCTTTTCCATCACTCATCCGAGTGAATCGCTCTCTGGTGCGTACTTTATAGGGGATTTATTTTGTTTTAATTATAAGGTTATACATTTGGCCAAATGCATGCAGGATTTATGATATCCCTTCTGAAAACATTGTTGCTTGAAAGCTTGTAGCTTGGCACCCGCTGATGAGTCTGTGGAATAAATTGAGAGCTTCCTCTGATAGGTTTGTGTTTCCATGCGCCCTTGAGTACATTCACTCCTATAATGGAGCTAATTTTTCTTCATTTGGTAGCTGAGGGTTTTATGAATATGAATGCTCTGCAGCATGTCTCACACTTATGGAAGTGATCTGTTTAAACCTGTTTTACTTGATTTTCTGGGCCACTTGGAGGCAGCGAAACAAGACGTGAACATGCAGTTGTCATGTTACTATCTTATAACAGTCAAGTAGTCTCTTGCTTTAGCTTTGGTCTGATGTCCACCAACTCCTGAGGGAAATATCTGACTCTTTGCTTCTAACTGCTCCTTCATGTTCAGCAGCTAGTTGCTAACTTGCAGAGAAGTGTGGCCGAACCAGGACATCAAAGTGGCGGGTCGTAAAACCAAAACTGTCAGTTGAAAGATAGTAAAACGTATGGTGGAGATAGAGGTAACAACAGAGTTACCTGGTTATTAACTGTGATGTCATCATTACAGTCTAGGGGTGGGCATTTTAAGTAACTTCCAAATTCAAGTACTCACATTACATTATTATAGAGTACTTGAGTACTTGCATAAAAAATCTAACATAAGAATAAGAATGTAATTCAAGTGCAATGTGAAACTCATGAAGTAAACAACCATGCCTCAATTAGCCGATCATATTTGACATGAGAAAGATCAGCAAACTTTCTGTTGCTGCCTTTACATGGGCTAGACACAGCAATAAAGGACCATCTCTGGAGTCTAGAGCCACTCCCCCCCTGGTCAGTTCTGCCTAGTTGGCACAAGATAACACAGTATCAGTGGCTAAAGGCCCTGACACACCAAGCCAACGGCTGGCCATTGGTCAATGTCAGGCCGTCGGTGAGCATCTGTCACCGTAGTTTTTGCAGTGTGCCCTACACTGTTGGCACCAGTCGGTCCTTGACGGTTCTTATCTGCTCTTTTCAGTCGAATAAGTGTGTTGAACCAGGATTGGAGATGGCAGAGCCCATTGGTGAATGATAATAATTAGGCACATTACCCCTATGATGTTAACAGTTGGCCCTGTCCTTATGTGTGTGTAGGGATGGACTCTCACCAACTGTTCCCTGGTGCAGAGCCCACACTCCCGCAACAGCAGTTTCATGATAAACACAGAGAGAGCAAAAGTGGGGAAGGAAGTGCTTAATGAAGGAAACACTGCATGCCGCTCTACAGTAAATAAAGATTTAACCCATTTTAAATAGGAAACAAAACATAAAATTGATGTTCACATGTGGGAGGTTGGGCGGTGATTCCCCTATACGCTGAACGAATACAGACGTCCGAATCAAGTACTCTATCCTTATTAGAAATGACCCCTTTCACACACATCTTCGTTTGATCCATTGCTGATATAGCAGCTTTGATATATTATGAATCTGAGTGCTCTGCAGTGTGTTGCTCAGGTAAGGAAGTGATATTTAGATAATTTATTCTGCTGTGGAATTTAAATATTTTCTTATAAGATGACTGGAACAAGAGCAAAGGCTGTTTTCAAAGTATAAATAATATTATTTTGGGCAGGAGAGTGGAAGTCATTAGTACTGAGAGTGTAAGTTATGGTCAGAGGAGTTGCCAAAAACACAAGGTTCATGGCTGTATCCCTGCCACTGCTAAGGTTTAGTGATTATGAGCCAAATATGAGATAGTAATAGCTTACATAGAGCGAAACATTAGACATTATGGTCAATCTGAGCTCGCAGTAAGTGGGCAAGTAATGTGCTGTTATCACAGCCTGCAGCAAATCACAACTGTGTTTGAACTTATTTCAGACTCAGAACCGGCTGTTATCTTTGTTGTATTTTTGTTTTATAATGACTCCCGATAAACAGAGCAGATGATAATATTACTCACCCGTATCTGCTGCTATTTATTTTCCTTTTGACTTTTAGGTTCATTTGAGTCGTGCACTGTAAATCAAGGTCTGCTGTAAGGTCAGGGGAACTGAAACGGCATTAAAAAACAGAATTGTGTTTGAGAATTTGAGCCGCTCGGAATGGCTACAGCAGGACGTCTGCACATTGTGATTTTATAATAACGTATCATTTTTTTCTTACAGCTGCTTTATTTCCAGATAAAGATAACACAGAGAGAACACGCAAGTCTTGTGTTGCTGACTCTGGCACTCAGCAGTAGAATAAAACAGCAGAATTTACTACAAGTTGTAATGCTCTCGCTACACGCTTCTTTTTATTTTCATCAAATTTTGAAGTTTACTGTCAGAAGCGTTATTTCATTCCCATGTTTCTCTATATGTTAATCGTGTAAAGTCCGTGAAGTGGGGAGAAAAATTCCTGAAGCCTCTCCACATGCTGCCTCAGAGGCCGACTCTCCCCGCAGCGTCTCTTTGACTCTCCCCGACAGATGTTGCTTTTTGAGTGGATGTCTTTGTCTGTCAACGCTGGGGAGCCTTCCAGAGGTTGCAGAGGACAAAACCGTTTCACCTTTGCTGGAGTTCAGCCCTGCAGATTTAGTGTTGCTATGATTTCAAATTGAAGAAAAACAAAGGAATCGCAATCACATGGTTGAAAGAGAGACTTGAATCTGAAAAAGAAATGTCTGTAGAATCAGTCAGAGTTGGGGAAAACTGATTACAGGAAGCCAGTAAAAGGTAAAAAGAGAGAAAGAAGGAGATAGAGACAAAGTGCAAGATAGTGGGTGAAAAATAAACACTCCCTCGCAGTGTGGCCTACATAGATATTTAAATGACTAATAGTTGGCTCCATTATTTTTGTTTTGTTCTTGTGGTGATGGGATAGCAGCCACTCATTCTTAAAGCCTCCGTGTCACATCCAGGAATGACCTCACTTATTTATTTAATCTTTTTTTTGTGCTTTGGTGTGGGTGAGAGAGGAGAGTTGGTATTGTGTGATGTATTAACTTACAATGTGAGACCCACACATCTTAATGGTAGACAGTGTGGAGCTGTGCAGAATGGCAGGCTGATTATAGGCTCTGTTTTCTGTGGGTGGTTTGGACAACTGAGTGTTTTAGGTCTCGGTTTATTGGTTAAGTGCTGCGATTGGTGTGACACCTCATTCAGCCACACGCACATATTCACACATACAGAGATATAGACGCACATGCACACACATAAACACCCACAAATCTGTATACATGTTTCAAAAACATACTTAACTCTAGTTCAGATCTGCATTTGCGTCGTCTGGGACTCGAGCCAGGCTTCTCACATTCAGTACCAGGACTTGAGTTGGCACAGAGACTACAGACGTGACACAGTAAAGTTTGTTATGTATCCCCCACTGTTCAAAAATAACACCCTTAAAACATAGTACAGAACAAGTCAAAAGGCCTCATAAAATCAATCACATTGTCGACCTTTCACCACATTTCTTTTCCTTCGTCCTTTCAGCTTGTTGCACTTTTGGTGAGAACCTAGTCAGTGATGTCAGAGCAGGTGGTAAGCTGATTGAGAACACCTGCTGCACACCATTTGTCTTGCAGGCTTTGATGAAGATTCAGACTAGCCTTTTTGTGGTTGCCTCATACTGATTTCAGAACCTAAACTCAGGGTATCAGCTGATTCCAGTAATACAGTACATTTTCTCTTTTTAGAATTTAAAATCTGTATACCTCATTGAGTGATTAAGTAAATCAAAGTTTCATTTCCGCTGAGGAAATTTTCATCTTATGTAAATAAACCGAAGGTCTGCGTCACTGCAACATGTAGTTGCATTTCTGGTGGGGTAAGGCTACGACATAGGGTACACGTCTACGCAGAGCCTACGACAAAGGTAGGGCATTGATTTGACACAGTATAAATCCTGCTTTAGTTTCCTTAATTTAGCTTTGGGTTTCTGTTTTAAACTGCTACAATGTAAAAGTGTTATTTTGCCATTTAGTTACAAGGTAAACCCTTAAAATAAAGTTGATACTGTTGTGTTTGTCATGCCTGTTGCACCAAGATGTTCTCTGCACTGGCGCACTGCGCGCTCTGAATGACAGTCAGTTAAATTTGATGGCTACAGATTATTTTTAGAACGTGATTATGTGATCAGTAATAAAGATAGGTTGTTGACCTGATGTGCATCCTGCAAGAAGTCATGAATGTAATTCTTCAGGGAGGTGTACAGGGTGTACAGAGCATTAACATAGCAGCAAACTACTATTTGCTATGTAAAGATATGGTGGAGTAATGATGTACCAAACAGAGAATGAATCATGCTCTCTCTTCGTGTGTTGTAATCCGAGGGCCTCTGTTCATTGTTGTGGTAGACTGCCTGGCCATGTGTACGTGTTAAAGCATGTAAATCCCTTCGTGTGTATCCCACTTGCTTGCTATTCCCCGCCGCTCTGTGGAGTCCTTGTATGTCGATTACTGCTGATATTGTGATGGCGTCACCCCAGAAGCATAGTGCCAACCCTACAGTTTCCACCCAGGTAGCAACGTTAGCTCTGTCAGCACTGTTCCTGCTGTTAGCACCGTTACCTGATAGCCGCCGGCTCACCCAGCTCCATGTTGTGAGCCGTCTGCAGACAGCCTGAATCAAAGATATGCTTTGAATATTGTGTAGAGGTCCTTTAACTAAAACTCTTCTGTTTTATGTCATATAGGATGTGCAAACAAATTTGGTATTGTGACACAGTCACAGTGACAATTGTCCACATTGGGAAAAAAAAAATCTTACAGTTATATCTTCTCCAAAGGATACAAGTGTACCACAGTAGCTGACAGTCTAGTCCTAAAAAGTGCTGCTGTAAGATGACCTCGCAGGAAGTGGTTCATAAATCTGTCATTGATCGAACAGATGGATGTACTTTTTGGGTCTGCGTTTACAACCAAAAAACAAATGCTTACAATTGGTTCTTGATGTTTATTTAAATGGACATGTTTGCAGTGGTTCTGAGATGGAGAGGCTAACCGTTCAGAGGCCAGTGTGCGTGTGTGTGTAAAGACCAGTCTGTGTAACACTTAAGTCCATTTCTGCATATGTGTTCGTGGATGACATTGTTTGACGTACACGAGTCTGTGTTTGGACGAGATGACCCTCAGCTTAACTGATGGCCTGTGAAGGATCAAATAAGATGTTACTTCTCTGGACTCATAAAGTCATAAGGTGAAGCTCGGACTGAAAAGGGGCTGTCACATTTTTTAGTGACTGTCAAACAGCACTCCTATTATGAACATAGATATATACATCTTAGAAATGCATGGTGTCTAGAATAGCACAAGACATGTCATTAACAGTTGTGTCAAACCAGACAAACCCTTTCTAAACAATGTCGAAAACAGACTTCCTGTCTTTCCGTTTATGAGTAAACCTACACACGTTTTGCTTGAATAAAGTAGGGAAGCACCGATTTTTTTGTTGTTGTTAGTTATATTGTTTTGAAAGAGCCCAAAAATCTTATACATTTTCACCATTACCCTATAATCTTTGTAAAAAGCTTGAATACATCATAATGTAAGTCAATGCAACCTCCGTTAACTCTTAGATCCAGCTGCCGACTGCTAACAGCTAACATTAACTCACTCACCTCCTCCTGATTTCAACACAGATTTGTTGTTCACACTGTATAATTATTTGTCACATAGGCGTCCTGGGGAAGAAATGTTAGTCTCGAGCCCTGCTTTTTAACCTGCACAAAACTGATGTGACACAACAGAAGAACATTAGCCACTGTGAATGTCATCATTTTTGCTGGTAGACCGATAACAGCCAATGAGGCGAATATTGGATGATATCTATGTTCAGCTGATATATCGGTGCATCCCTAGAACAGAAAACAATTTACCTTATGTGTAATAGTACACAGCTGGAATGTGGGTTGACAAAACTATTGTGTTTGTTATGAGATTGTATGGCTGTCTGTGTTTGGTGAGGATATGGCTTTGTCCATAAGTGCGGGCAATGTTGTGGAGGTCTGTGGGCATTCCTGCGTGATGTGCTAGGATGTTTTGCTTTGTTGTCTGAACATAATAATCCCAGTTTAATTGCGTTTGGTTTTGATCATTTGAGCCACCCTCTGCCTTTGACTGCGTTTATACACACATCTTGTGCTCTTCAGCCAAAGAAATGCAAAAATAAACAGAAACCTGGGCACATGAAATGCCAAGGATTTGTCCTCCTCCTCTTTCCCTCTGTCATATTTAGCATCTTTTCCCAACAGAAATATGTTGTAGATCATCCAAAAATGGATGTCTGACAAATTGCACTGTCAGACTGCCATACTTGTTTAGACTAATTTTAGATCTGTGACTCACAGGCTGCTCTATATAGAGCTATATCACAGTGAAAAACACCACGAAGACACAAACATGCACATTATCAGTATTTCCATCCGTCATGAGCTGAAGGTCAGGCAGATGCAAATGTTTTTAATGTTGCAGCATGGCAGTGATACAATAGTGGCTGTGAGCTGCATTTAATCATTAACAGCAGCATCTATTTTCCTCCTCTTCAACAGTCGTGGTGAACCGCAGGTCAGACTGAAGCAGCTCCATGTGGAGATGTTAGTCGGGTTACCGCACCTCGTCTTCCTGCTCATCTCTTTTGTTTAGATTGAGTGTCGCTTCAGCATCACTTAGGGGAAATCTAGGCCCACATGCACACACACACACTCCATAACGCAGTCATGTACAACCATCAGTAAGTGCTACATTTGATATATAGCCTGGTGTGTGTTAGCCTGTAGCAAAAGCAACAGAGGGAGAGTGGAAAATGACTCCAGAGTAACATAATCTGGACCCGATGCGATAGCGTCAATCTGTCTTTGGTGATAGAAGCAAAGCAAAGCAGAGGTTGTAAGAAAGAGGGTGGGAGACCAAAACACAGGGAGATAGAGAGATATAAAGAGCAGCAGAAAGGGAAAGTGAGAAAAACTGTAAGGCTGTGGTTGACGTTCAATGTGGTGATTGTAACCCTGGATGACTGCGGCGATGGTTTATAAACTCTGGAGTCCTCGCTTAATGCGATGTTAGGATGAAAGATAAACACGAATGTGACGTTGAAGGAAACAACCCCTGTCATTAAACGCCCATTCATTTTGATTAGAAGAGACACCCAGCTTGATAGATAGTGGCGCTGGCACACAAACGGGAACGCTGGAACCATTTCTTCCCTGATGTTTTGCCCAGCGAGGAGGTTTAACATACAGTAATATTTCTGTCATGGCTAAGCTTTAAACAAAACATGTCCTTTTGCATCTACTTCTACAGCCTTCTGGCAGAGGAATCCCCTGCTGTGATGTTTAGAGGGTACACTGGAATGCTATCTCAAATATTTGGATGTAAGCGCCTCCACCGTGGGATGGTGGGTTTGTGGTATCCCTGTGTGCTGCAGTAAAAGGGACAGACTGACATGGCCTGCAGCACTGACACAAATACGCCATCATCAGGCACATTCCTGGCCAGATGTGTCCCTCAGGAAAGATTCTCATGTTGGTCAACCTGCGTCACAATAACTACAGATTGCCCCCTTGCTGGTGCTCACTGGTTGAATGAGCAGGTCCGAGTTTGTTTGGTTGTTTGGGTTTCGTTACGCATTCCCATGTCTTGGGTGAATGCGAGTACTTCCTCTCCCATACGGCCAGATACGCGTAATTAATTGGATTAATTTTTGGGCTCATTTTGACATCAGAGAGCAGGATTGTAATTGGAGGATTTGTGAAAATATACATTCATGCTTAAGTTGTACTTCATTATGTTTATTTTCATAAGAAACCACAAAACATGATCATTGTATCTGCTTGAAGTTTGAGTCAAAAATGAAAGAAATATGTAACTCAGTACAATGTTTGAGCCAGGACTGACTGTAAGGGCATCAAAAGGGTCCTTTAGTACTTTTCTAAGGAGCTACTGTTTCATCCAGGGGTTACGACAAACAATTATGTAAAAGCTGTACATCCAGTGAGTGCGACAACATGATATTAAAACAATACAGGGTGAAACATTTTGCTTTGGTAAAGTGTCCTTGACACTTACACAAGTTGCAATATGTTTCATTTTTTAGTTTGGCTAACTCATAAAATATGTGTTGAAACAGATTATGAAATATAAAAATGAGAAGCCTGCTAAAAGCTTTGCTTCTGACTGTTGTTGTGATGGCTGGCTCAGACCCTCTACAGTCATGTATCCTCTGTAGATGGCCCTGTGTGGCTACCTGTCTCTAATAAAGGTTAGATAGAATTAAAAAAAAAAAAATCCCCATACCGCAAACTGTATGAACTGTGGAAAAAGATTTTTCCACTGTGTAGGATTTAGGGGCATCTCTTGGCTAAATTTTTATAACTATATTTTCATTAGTCTCTAATCACCTGAAAATAAGAATCATTGTGTTTTTGTTACCTTACAATGAGCCGTTTATATCTACATATGGAGCGGGTTCTCTTCGACGGAGTCTGCCATGTTGTTTCTACAGCAGCCCAGAACAGACATACCAAACACTGGCTCTAGATAGGCCATTTGTGGTTTTGCGTCAGCCACCGTAGCTCTGCTACATGCTTGGCACAGGGAGAACTTTTAGTTCTACAGCCTCAACTCTAGATGCCACGTAATCCAGCACACAAGACCTTTAGATGAACAATTATATACTTTGTTAATGTCTTTTCATTTATTGAAGTGTCACGGTAAAGGAAGGCTGTGTTAAGCTGAATTAAATTGCCTTTTCTGCATTGTATATACATAACTTTAAAGTGCCGCCATTACTCCACTATATGTCTTTACATAGCAAGTAGTGGTTTGCTGCTTTTTTAATGTTCTGAATGTCACATGCAGCTTCTTTTGAATTACTAGCACCTATCCCTGACAATATATTTTAATGCATCCTGGCAATCTTTTTATTTTTTTTCTTCCCTTTCGTGAGTTTCTGTACAAGACATTTAAATTAGACCTTTACACACATGCACTCACCTGAGTTACTTGAGTTATATGTGCTGCTGCTGGAATCTGCTCAGAGAATAGCTGAGTTATCCCTGTCTGGACCAACTCTGAAAAATCATTTCCGCTATGAATTTTTGATCGTAAAAACAAGCAAGTGTCCACACCGGCGTATCAATAACAGAAGAGCAAACATTTCTGTTGGATGTGCTCACACCCGCTCCAGAGTTCTAAAGAACTCAAAGTTCAGGCAAAAACATGTTGTCCATCTCTCTTTTTTGATGCTAAGAGAAAGTTCATTCTTTTCATAACAATGTCAAAACTTAATTTGTATACTTCATTTGACTGAGATGAATTGGCTTTTAACTTACATATTACATAAACGCAGAAGACCTTCTTTGATTCATCTTTCTCGGGGGCTCGTAGTTAATCACTGAAGGTATGTCCTGTAGACATAACACTGTCAGAGTTCTTGATTTAAAAAGTCCTCTCAAGCTAGAAGCTATTCATGCAGTGCGATTCCTGCTAGCGATGGTACAGTAGTTTCCATATCGGAGAAAGCTAAAAATGACGATAGTGACAGTAAATAGCCATATTAATGTTTTGGAGCATTTATTTTCCCAAAGGAAACTAAAAACAGAAACAGTCCCTCCATCCTCTTTTCATTTCTCAGGGCTTTTTATTTTTGGATGTTCCACCTCATCCAATCGAACCCTGAAATCTCAAATTTGACTCAACTGGAGTCACGTATCTGCCAATTTGTGTTTCAAAATCATGATTTAGCAACAGATTATTCACATTTTACTCAGACTTTCTTGAAATCGATTCTTGTTATTTCACTGTGGTTTTCTATTGTTGTAACTTGAAGTAAATTGTCCGTTTACGATGTTCATTAGTCATTTGAAAAATTCAACACATCAAATTTATCATCACGTTTTCCCCCGTTTGTGGTTTATTTTAACTCTTAACACTGAATAATGATTTATAAGAGCATGCAAGTCGAACATATTTTAAACATGAATATGGAAAATCAATTTGGCCTATATTTACCGTCAGGTTTGAAGTTCTGATTTGTTTTAGAAACAACCACCATATCAACCAATCTTGACAGCTCAACTATTGGCTAAGTATTCTCACTTTCTTTTATTGTCTGCCCTGTTGACAAACCATTGTGACCGAAAACCTTTGAAATGGTGTGCCTCGCAACCTGCCAAGCGATGTTGGGCACCTCCAAGTAAGCACAGTGATTTACAGAGTAATTTATACAGGCGAAACGGTTGGTTTGTTTTCAGGTTGTGTACACAAGACTCATTATGTCCTTGGAAATGCACAACTGAACACGCTATTGACATCAACACAATAGCATCTTGACAGAAAGACAAAGGGGAAGAAAAGAAGAGAGACAGATGTAAAGGCAGGGGAAAAAAAGAGTCTTAGAGCAGAGGGTGCTGGCAGGAGCTTGGTTGTTTTTCAGATGGCAGTCAGTCTTTCTGTCTGAGAGAAGTCCTGGGATCAACAGTTTTTGGTTGGAGCAACAAAGATGGGGCAGGGGCTGGACCACCCACCTCAATGCAGACCCCTGTGTCTACCGTATATGATAATATTTGACCCTTTGCTGAGCTACACCCTCCTTACTTATATTACTGTTGCTACGCCTGTCAGCGTCATGCACAGCACATATATGTTCTAAAATGATGACAATGGCAGATTCATCACTCAAATTTTGTCATTTTGAAGCAATGGGTCCTTGACTTCAGACAGAGGTAGTCAAAAGCTACTACTTTTCAGTAGATGAGTAGGTTACCTGGGAGGAAGTGGGTATACTCTCCCATATAGAACAGTGGGTTTTTGGTTGACAGGTGGATACACTATAAATGGCCAGAAAAAAGGGTGGGTATACCCTCAACTACACTACTGTTTTTTTTTTTAAATTAGCCTGTAACTCTACTTACTAATGTTACCTATTTACCTTGACCTTGGAAGTGATGCTCGTTAGCTGTAGGTAGGAGCTAGTTAGCGACAAGCTAACAATTGCAGTTTACGTTCGACCAGATAAACAAACACTCTTGAGTTTTTGGTTTTAAAAGGCTAAAATAAAGACTCAAGCAAATGGTCAATTGATCAAATCCCCTATTTCAAGGTCAAGTATAAACTATATATTTTCCACTAAGGCATGGGGCATGTCCATTAGTTTGTTATTTTTCATTTTTTTCTGTTGGCCACTCTCTCTGTTGACATTCTTTGAGAGGAAAAAAAATGTGGCAGCAATTGAGTAAAGGCTTGGATGTTGGCCACTGGGGTGAAGGTCACATAGGTCAACCGTGAGTTCAACCTTAGTTGTTAGTCACCTAATCTTGACAGAGTTTAAGACCGAGAACCTTGAAACTGTTTCAAGGTGGATTTAAAAACAAACAAGCCAGTGAGTGAGTAAGACAGCTTTCTAAAATACGTACAGAGGTTGCCCGTATCTGTATTATAAAATGCAGGAGAGTGACAAGGCAGTGAGTCAGGGTAACACCTCCTAAAGCCCCACCAGAGTGAATTATAGGACTGGGGGGTGTCCAGTTCACTCTTCATTGTTGGTGGGCGATAAGAAGGCGTGAGGGTATTTGCTGGTGTTCGTTTCAAGGTGGGTGTTATAAGGAGTGCTAATTTGGGGGGTGAGTGTTCATGGGTAAGATCCCCCATGCTCTAGTCTATTAAAGTGGTCTGAATGGATAACGGATGCGTAAGGGATGCATCCCAGAAGCCAGACCAGCCCAGTAACACCCTCACCATCACCATCACCTCCCGACAGACACACACTCACACACGCACACAAACAGAAAGAGCCAGAGATAAGCATAGATGTGACAGAGCTCTAGCAGTAAGTGTGTTATACAGTCCAGGCCCACTGTTTTCTAACTCTCCCAGTGTCTCCCAGCACCACTACTGCTGCTGTTTAGAAAAAGATCAAGACCTCCTTTTAAAATGGCTAAATGGGGAATGTCAGAAAAGTGGTAAATATTTGCAGTAATCTGTAACGATGATAGCAGGGAGTATCATCTTGAGGGATTAGCCTGTTCTTGGCTCTCAAGCGATGGCAATTTAGCAGCTGCACCATGACAATGTGCAGAATACGTATGTTGGAGATCTCAGCTGATGGATTTTGTGCCTTTTGCCTGAGAACACTTGTCCCTCTGTATGATCAACAGTCCCTATGCTCTTAAAACCTGCATCCTGCTGCAAGTTTTATGTTGTACAGCTTGTCATTTACGTTCTAGACAGCCCAAAGAGGCTCACATAGTGATAAACATTCAATTGTACCTCATAAACTGTCTAAACAAACCAGTCTGTACATGCAGTACGTTGCATTGTGAAGCTGCAGTTAAGGTACTAATGGATCTCCATCGCTGTGTGTTGGGCATCATTAGTAAAGTCACAGGCAGTCCACATGAAGCCAGACCACCTCGAAAACCTTTATGCCTCGGTGTAAAGTAGCACTTAGGGAAACATAAACTTGTGTTTATGTGACTCTCACTTAGCAAACAGTGATTTTGTGAAACCAGAGGCTAGATTTAGTAGTTTCTAAAAGCAGAGTCTGGTATTATTGCACTTTGTGGAATGTTCCCTATAAATCACTAAAAACAAAGATTTATTTTTATTTTGATGAAAGTGGAGTTTAAATTCCTCTCTCCTCTCAAAGTGTGAAATGTTCCCGCATTGTCCCGTTGACAAAAGTCTCAAGTTTATAACTTGAAATTTTAAAGTGTAACTTTAGACAGAAGAATAAAAACATTCTTTCTTTTACAAAAAAAGCTGAATTTAGAAGCAATAAAACATGCCAGCCCTCTCTTCAATACACTCAGGGGTTTTGCAGTTGCAACCTTATTTGGCCTGGTTTGACCGGTGGCTTATGGTGGATAATGTTGGCAAACTTTAAATAAATATTGCTGTATAATGACATTACTGAGGCAGTTTACTAGTTTTATGGCTCTTCCCCTCTGTACTACTGTTACAGTTGGTCTTTAGTGTGATATCATAATTTGCACTTGCAGCCACAGTGGCTGCCGCAAAGCTGAAGTTACAAGGATGTAAATTTTCGCAATTGTGGTGATTTTTTATGCAACATCTTGTGCCTTTTCTGCATCAATTTAGGGTGTAAACTTCTTCTTTGAGTCAGTGTAAAAGTAAAAGGGGGACAGGTTCGCTGCATCCCTCTTAATATCTACGTCCATGAGAAGGTACATAGTGTTGCTCTTAAAATTCATTTAAAAAATCATGCAACTCTTCATGTCTGCAACCTCATTTTGAGTTTGAATCCTACTGCAGATAGCCACTTAGATAGTTACCCCTGACTGTATACAGGGTGACCCCAATTTTTCTTAGTTTAAACCTGAGTTGGTGGACTACACATAGAGGCTTACCAACCCATAAAGCTTTTAAACCGTGTTTACTCGTCTCACACCTGTTTCTCGTCAAATTCCAATTTTTGAGAATAATTCATGTGTATCAGACAAAATTACCACTTGGCTCAGTCAGTTCATTGGCTTTTTGACTCTGTCTCTTGATGAAAATGCTGAGAAAACAGCACCATGAATTGAATTAATTGGTTCCAGTTTCAGGTCAACTAAACATTGTTTAGTTACAATATAATCTGGAGAAAATCAGCCATTGGCATAGGCTTAGAACTCCATGTCCTAGTAGAAAATAAAGTACCATAACTTTTGCATTCTCATTATGCACTCATATTTATTTCACCATCCCAATCCCATTCCCAACGGAGACATATTTACATTTCTGTTCTGGCAATGACAGAGAGTATTTGCTTTCATTGCTGACAATAGTTACTACTGGTAGTCACAGACTGGAAAAGCACAGCGTTTAACTGGAGCCGAGGTTAGAAACCATCTAAATAACCCAACACCCACATAGACCCATTTTACGGCTTCCTGAGTGGTGATTTTACATGATTGGGCGTGTTTGCGTAATCTTGTTTCTCCTTGGTACTTTCCATTTATGACCCCCACCAGATCCAGCCATGAGTCAGCCACATTCCCTACGACACAAACCATGAAGTGATCGCTGGGCTTCAGTTTCTGTCAGCTGTGTCCCTTCAGTACCTTTTCTCTCAAGGTGACTTACAGTGTGCAAAGCCTAACGCCATCCTCAAACAGTGGACACGATAATCTCAGCATATGAGTTAACTGTAGTGCAAAGCTGCTGTTGTAAGATGGAGAAAGCAGTGAGCGTTAAACCAAAGTTTTGAACCTTGGCCCCCTAAGAGGATGTGAAAACAACCTACACCATGCACGGAGTTCAAAGATTTTACATTTCTAGATGGACGAAAAACCATTTCCAAACACAGTCATATTCTCTGGTTCATTATCAGGCAGAGTAATCCATCATTACTTGAGCTTTGCGGATTCCAGACGCGCTGTTTTCTTTCCAATTCCTCGGGCCAGACTATTGGAGGTTGTGTGGAAAGTGACACTTATATCAGCCTTATGTAGTTCACAGTTAGGGGAAGCAGTATTATGCCTGAAATCCGGCCTGCAAAAATGTTACATTTCACTTTAATATCGCTGCCAAGAGAGGATATTACATTGAAAAGCTAATTCGGCTTGGCAGACCTGTGCAAATGGCTGAGAGCTGCAGAGCAAAGAGATCCATCTCTGTTCTGTTTCATTATCTATCAGCCTTAGATTGATTGAAAAGTTGCAATCCATCTATTTATTATAAAAGCAGGACAAAAGGCTGTTCTTTCCTCTCTGCAATAATATCTACAGTATAAATATTATCAAGATGTTATTGTGCCAGTAGATACAGATATATAGATTTTTCTGTTAGTTTTAAAAACTTCATGTTTGCCAACATGGGCCCAAAACCAATATATATATATATATATACAGCATATATCTACTATACACACTCAACCATGTCAACTTATTTATTCACTGATCTTATCATTAGATCAAATGTAAATTGGAAGCACTTCAGCATACAGTTGTCAAGATAAGGCCATAATAGAAAGCCCTGAAGAACTTTAGATCTTACCAACCTTTTACTAACTTCTAAATTCACCCTAAAGTATGGGAAACAGAAAAGGTCAGCTTGTCTTAAAGCTGTGGTTGGTAACTTTTATAAAAAAAAGAGTGTTTAATGCAGCTGTCAATCGTGTAAATCAAAGCTTGTGAACTGGGGTTCAAGAGTATGTTGCCTATGTCTGACCTCAAAAGTTTTCAGAAACATATTTTAGTGTACTGTTTACCTGTAAAGTGAGAAAGCTTGTCACTCTGCAGCCATGTTGGATACAGTTGAGCCGAAACCAAGCACTGCCCACGAGCCAGAGCAAACTTTCTCATTTTACAGCTAAACAGTGCACTACAATATGTTTTTTAAGACTTGTGAGGTGTGAAATAGGCAAAGCAGTACAAGGATATTCATTCATATTTGATCAGCACTGCCTAGTTCAACAGTTTGACCACAGTTCACGAGCAGGGATTGACATGATTGACAGCTGCGTTTAAGACTGCTCGGCTCTGATTGGTTGTTTTCCCTCAGGTGCAGGTGGATTCTAACAAATGCCATTTGAGGCACTACTGTGTTTCAGTACACATTTGTTGACCTCATTCAGGCATTTGGCTCTCCAAATGTGAGTTGAATAGTCACAAGTCAGTCCTGCTTTGATAGGAATAGATACAGTCCAGTCACTTGGACTGGAGGATAAATCACCGGGCACCAGGACTAACACAAAGAAATAAAAAGATTTGTGCTGTCACCAGCTGCTCCCTGTGGAAGTTTCTTGCAACCATAGACTGTATTAAGTTTCGTTTGTAGACTGCCGTTTGGAACCCTTAAATTCGGGATTTTGGCTGCCACCGTCTTGGTTTTTTGGAGCCAGAAGTGACCATAGTTGGATGAGAAGCTAGAGATGTGGAGGAGCCATGGGTAAACCTGACTGAGAAGCTGAGAACACTTTAGGCACAAAGTCTGTCACTCAAATGGCCCTGCCCTTAATTATGCATAACTTCGGCACTCAATCAAATGTAAACGGGCGGATTACAAAAAAAAATCACCCTCTGTACAGCTGTCATGAATGTTAAAATTAGCAATAGAGACCAAAACTATTATTTGTACCAGGCTGTAAACATGTTTATTTCTGCTGTAAAGTTGGGCATTTTAGCATAGGGGTCTGTGGGGACTGACTCTGTTTTTGGCACTTCTGCACTGGCTTAATCTTTCAGCCTTGGAGGTTGCCGCTTGCTTGCAACCCACAACAAAGCATTCCCCTGCACTAAATATTTCCTCAGTGTGTAAGCAGTTTGAATTAGCCCACGGCTACAGTGCAGGATGAGAGCTGTTGCTAAGGACACCAACACATGTGATTTTGTGCTGTTTGACTCTGATTTGTCTTGGCTGATGCATTCCTGAAACATGGCCGTTGATGACCCAAATCAAAATTGAGAAACTCCCTGCTGGCTGATTATTGAATCCACTCAGTGTGTGTTCAGACTGCGAGAACCCAGATGAACAAGTGGACACTTAAAATTCAATCAAGTCAGATTTATTTATAAAACAATAAGTAACCATTCACACATAAGCCCTTCATTATCTAATCAGAAGTCAAGAAGCAAGGGAACAAAATCATGAGAAACACTGTGAAAATAAGAAACAAAGATAGCAAGTACAAGAGGCAAGTACGACTTAGTAGGGTTACCTAAACCTACCTACCTCAGCCTCAGAAACGGAAAGGAAAAACTCCTACAATAATGATATACTGGGAGGAAAATGAAATTATAATCAAAGCACAGATGGTCCATATAGTTAATTTATATGAAGACTTGTATCCAGCATAAACCTCCATCTTGTCATTTGTTTGTGTTTGGCGATAAGGATGAAAGAGTTCTTTCCAGATAAGCTCCAGGGACTATCTGTTCATCTCTGTCTCTTCCATCTAAAGCTAACCACCTACATCTGGCTGTGCCTATATTGACTAAACCCATTCTTCACTTGAGTGCCACTCACATGATGGAAAAAAATATGTTAGCGCATTTCTTTAGATGTACATAAGAAACCTTATCCAGTGTGTACCCAAAGGAACGCAGATTTAAAAACTAGTTACAGAATCTTGTATCTTGATTTAAGTGCATGATGTGACATCTTTGAAATTGGCTATTAGCACGAATGTATAAAAGACAAAGAGGAGAACAAGTGAGGGCAAAAACAATGCCTTACATCAGAGTACCCAGCTCATATGTTTCTTGGCGTTAAAAGCTGCCTGATGTCACTTATAAAACATCTTTTACCATTTTCCGGCACTGTGATCACAAAGAGCTGAAAATCAGTTCAATCTAGCGCCAGATTTACTGGGCCAATGGGACCAGTTATATCAGTAGCTTATGTGCATCAGATGCTAATGTGACATCTGTCTCTGGACATAAATCTGGAGGCATTTTAGGGGCAAACCTACAAGTAAACAGTGGAACATGTGCTTTGTTCTGTGTGTCTGAACTAGGGATGTCAACTGCTACTTCAGTACCACGTTGATGCCAAAATTTTTATACAAGTGACGATACTTGTTTTCGCAAGTATGGTGGGTACCATAGGTACCAGGGATGCAATTCTTCTGGACCTGACAGCACAACGTATGTCTTCAAGTTGTAGTCTGCTGTTAAATGCCAAAATATAAAGACGAAGGCCTACTAGCATGGGACAACAACACATGAAAGACACGGTGCTTTAAGCTTTAAGCTGCGCTTGTCACTGTCACTTTTTACCCAGCCGCATATCACAGTGGGGGAAGGGCAGGATAAATAGCCTACCATTAAGACCACCTGTTACACAGTGGAGGAAAAATATGTTAATATAGGCTTTATATCAACATGTTTCCTCTGCCACAAAATGTCATGAACCCACATAGACTAGTACTTTAAAATTTAATTTCAATGTTCTTAACAAAAGAATTCATTTTCTGCAACCTATTTTTTTCCAGATTGAGAACTACATCAAAGAGAGCATGAAGACAGAGATGGCTCAACTGCAGCAGAGCGCCGTCCACAACCACACAGCAGCCATGTTGGAAATGGGCACCAACCTTCTTTCTCAGACGGCTGAACAAACGCGCAAGCTAACTGACGTTGAGACGCAGGTAACAACCTTGAAAAAGACACTCACACTAATTCTCTCAAACACGAGATGGGTCCCATTTAACATTTTTCCTTTGTCTTACTCATCCGCACACACACACACACACACACACTGAGAGCATCCATCCTATGGTCCATTAACTCAACTATTCCACATTCAACTGCCCCAAAAAGGTTACAGAGCACCGGCCAAAGACAATACTGATGCTATAAAAATGCCTGTCCTTTCTTTGACTTATTTGGCTCAGGTTACTTTTGGTGTTTATGTGGAGGAGTTTGAGGAGGAGTTGATGGAAAGTCATGAAGTTAGCAGTGGGTAATTTTTGCTGAAGTACTATAAAGATAACCGTTTGAAAAGTTAAAAATGGATAATCATAGCAGAGATGAATATCTCCTAAGTATTACCATGTGTTGGGTGAACCAAACAAAGTTGATGTTTTATATGTGCCTTGAATGTGCAGTGTGTTTTTTAACTCTAGTGTCTGAAAAGCCTGATGTACAGCCCTGTGTTTTTGGTTTCTCTTCGTGGTTTGGAGCAAATAGGATTAATGCAGTTAACACAGTATGCATAGAAGCATAATATCATCTACTATCTGTGCATTGCATTGCAGGTTCTGAATCAGACATCCAGGCTCGAGATCCAGCTGTTGGAAAATTCTCTCTCTACAAACAAGTTGGAGAAAGAGTTAATGATCCAGACCAATGAGATCAACAAGCTGCATGACAAGAACAGGTAAACACTCCAAGCAAAACACAGCTCACACACACTGGATACCATCCACACTGCAGCAAAGATAGACTGGAGGAAATGAAGATGATACATTGTTAGAAGAAAAGCAGTCTGTGCTGCTGTTCTCTGCATAAACAAAATCAAAAGCTTGCTACCAGCTCTCATTGACTACCACATAGTTTGTCCATTTTCCAAAACAATATTCAGTTGTATATACAACAGTATAATAGGAAGCTTGTATTTTCTGTGATGTTCAGTAAATCAGTCAAAAACACATGAGGCTATGGTTTCCATGTTGGAGAACTGCATTTGCTGCAAAAGCAGGAGATTAAAATGTGGCTTTTGGATACATTTCCATGTCTCCAAATCGTTTTCTTTGCAGTGATTGGTGCTGTGGGATTGTCTTAGATGATGTAGTATTTAAAAGGGTTTGGTCCACATCTCTCATTGCAGTATCCATAGAAACTCCATGCAATCACTTCAGGAAAAAAAAAGACCACCATTTGAAAACGTAGTCTCTGGTGATTCTGACTTTTAAGTTATTCTTTAGGCTTATGGAGATAGATTTCTGAGAGCAATTTCCCTAAGCTTCAGCAATTATGACATGATTTCATCTTGTACGTCGTCTTTTCTTTTTCCTTTACCAAATCTATAATAGAGGGAAACATGATTGGTTAATGAATTTGATGTCAGCTTATATCATCTTTCAGGCATTAGATTGTGCAGTGGTAATGCTCACGTACTGAAAGGGCTTTTTCATTTACTTCAGATGAGTCTGCAAAGTGCATGATGAAGTGTGTGTTTATATTGTGTGGGGAACACATGGCAACCAAACCTACAGACATCATTATTTGTATTTCTTTCATTTTCCCACATCACTCTCTGGGAAATAGCTTTTTAAGTAAAAGGAGTACACCACTATGTTTTGATTGTAATACCCACACTGCCCATCACAACGTAACAACAGGAAGTACAAATGTCAAAAGGGGAGGAATTTTACTCGATCAGCTTTAATCTGCTGATGCTTAAAGAAAAATAAAACAGATACACATTACATAATCAGTTCATCTCTGGTGATATCATAAAAAAAATGCAAAACAATACTCAATCTATTTAAATCAGTGAAAACAATTCTCACTCCAGCAGATTTGGATGCTCTGAAGGACCATAATAATTAGCAACTTCTCCAACTTCCAACAACAATATTTTCCCCTTTTTTTTCTTTCCCTCAGCCTCCTGGAGCAGAAGATGTTAGAAATGGAGATGCGACACCGTGAGGAGCTGGAGACGCTGAAGCAGGAGAAGGGGAGTCTTCAAGCCCTGGTGGGGAGGCAGAGCGGGGTTATCGGGGAGCTCGAAGCCCAGCTGAGCCGGGCCACAGGAAACAGCACAGCTCTGCAGAGACAGCAGCAGGAGATGATGGATACCGTCCACAACCTGCTCAACCTCTGCTCCAAAGACGGAGGTAAGCTTACTGGAATCAAAGCGTCTCATTCTGAGAGGTTTGGAACTTTTTCAGCAATTCCAAGTGTAAATATGGTCTTACACAATAGTGATCACGTAAGAGCACATTTTGGCACTTGTATGGTGCTGGGTATGGAGATGAAGAAAGTCACAACCTGTTAGAAGTGTTAGTAAATGTTTAACCAAATCGAGAAGCCTGATAGCCAAGCAAAGCCACTGAGAATTGACTGAGCCCAGCAGCTCAAAGCCGGACCAATCAGGGAAATACCAGGAATGGTTTAGATGATGGCAACAACAAGCAAGGCTGTGTTTTCAAGATAAACTGAGGGAAAAAAAGATATCAAGGACAACATGGACATAAAACATGACTTACCAATTGTGTGGCCTTTTCTTTTTTTCTTTCTTTCCTCCTGTCTTTCTTTCTTTCTGTCGTTTGGCTTTTTGCATATTTAATGCAAAATTAAATGCATTTTTTTTCCTCTTATTTAAAAAAAATAAAACAAACACACACAGTAGACATAAAGCCCCCAGTCCCATTTATAGAAAATAAGAGAAAGAAAGATTGATATCTAGAACTCCAGTCCAAAGCTGTCATTTAACAGCACTATTAGCAAAACAGAAAACTGCTGCTTCTGCTAGGAGGGTCAAGGGTGAAAAAAGAGCAAACAAACAAAGAAAAACAACAATAACCAATAAAAGAAAACACACATAGGTGGGGACTGCCAGAATATTAGTCAGTAAAAAGGGTAAAGCAGAATTTATGTAGAATAAAGATAGAACAAAGCAGCAGAGTACATGAGTTATACACTTAGGTCTTGTCAAGCAACGTCAAAAACAGCTTTCAAAACACTTGGGTTGTTTTATAAATTCCATTTGCTAAAGCAAATCTGTTCTATCTAAGGGATAGAATGCATTTCGTCCTCAAAAATGGGGATGGTGGAGACCTCCAGTTTAGCTGCAACTTTTCTTGTGTTAGGAGTCTGCTTTTGATGGAAGGGAAGGGCCCTTGTTCTGACAGATTTTGCCAAATTACAATTTGGCTGACTGATTTTATTGCCTGGGAATCCAATTAAATATGTTATACCAGAAATTACCTAGTACTGGAGAGCGCCAGGACAAGTGTGATAGTGAGCCTGCGGCAGTACAATATCAATCACACATGGTGTGTCTTTTTCTTGCCTAAAAGTTATTCTGTGTTTGATTATAGTTAATAGTTAAGGTTTTGTTTGACATTGCCAAAAGTTGCAGCTATGGTTTTAGCCAAGTTAGCTCCAGAGATGGTGTGTTGGTCATTCTAACAGCTATGAGACTGATTGCCATGACATTTTGTACAGACATTCGTTGTCCCTAGAAGATGAAGCCTCCTGACTTTCATGATCCTCTGACCATTGGTGCCACCATGAGGTTGGCATTTGTGGTTTTAAGTGAAATATCTCAACAGCTATTGGACGAGTTGTTGCATCATGTTTTCTAGATATTCATGTCTCCTTCTGGATGAATTTTTATCCCCTCCAGATAAGGACTTTTCACTTAGTGCTATTAGACTGGCTGTAGACTATTAGGGGCATATTCACGAAGAATGGATTGCGGCTGCTATCGCAACATGAATTTCGAATCAATTGCAGCCGTTATCTGCCCCATCTCAAGGTTTGTTTAACAAAAGATATTGCACTACTTGTATTACAACACAAACATGCCCACGAAGTTTTGTAACTGATTGCAATCATCATTGTTGCCAAGTATAAATGTTGCCTTTGTGCCAACAACGCAGTGGGCAGAACAACGGCTGGGAGAGAGAAAAAAAATGTTTTGACCAGGGGCCACAGGTCCTGACCATCAAGATGCAGAGGCTCCTCAAAACTTCGGACAAGAAATTTGAACTTAACAAAGAAAAGCAGTATTTGCAATAATATATCCCAGTCAGTCATTTTGCCTCACTTACCACCAATTCTCTGAAGACACTGATAATTTTACTATCACTGCATGCGGCTATTGGTGCTAATCTTTACGAACTGCACTGCTCTTGCAAAGAAAGAGATCAATTCTGCACCAATTGTGTGCATCTTACCTGATTTAGATACATGCAAATAGCACAGGAGGTACCAATATGCTGTTTGCTTGGCAGCAGTTAGAGAGTTAGAGGTGCACTTCACCCTTTGCCGATGGAATTACAAGGTTTCTTTTTGTCTTATCTGTGCAGGTTTAGTGTTCGAAAAAAGCCATGCAATCCTTTTGTGAACTTGCCTCTTAGTCTTGTTTCAAAACCCCGAGGCAAAATCAAGGACATCCACTGTGCACTGACTTGGTCCAACCAGGCAAAGAAAGGTTTATGTTTCAGTAGAGGAGAGCGTCTGTCATTCATCTGTTGATTGGTCATAGACAGATCCAAATGTTGTCCACCCCCACTAGCAATGACCCTAACCCAAGAAAATGCCTACTGACCCTTGCCAGACCACAATTTGCAAAGCAAAGTTTGTACATGGGCTGTTCGAGGCTTGAACTGTGAGGCAGCACTCAACTTGTTTTGGAATACTTACTTCTTCTGGTCAGATGTTACAGCTACACCATCTTAGATTTTACAATCATCATGAAATTATGATGACAACAGTTCTATAAACGTTACCCCACACTGAGAGACACAGGGATGCAATGGCTATTAATTCCTGCATCAGTGAAAGCAGCATGAAGAGAGAAACATGGTTCTTATTGTAACCCGGTATGCTCCTGTTAAAGAGGTTTGGTGCCTCTCATAAACCAGCATGGTGCTCGTCTTTTTTTTCTGTTGCAACAGTCACTTTTCACGCCTTAACTTAATAAAGTCTGTGCACACAGCTTCACTGAAACGTCAAGCATGGCTCTGGGTATGAAGTAATAGGCTTATTTTATTCCTCTGAGTCTCTCCTTTTTGTTAATACGAGTCCAGGGATTTCCCTTTTGGCCCTATGTTTGACCTGACAGCAATGCAAGCAAGTGAACTCATTTACCCCCTCCTCAGCCATTTAAATACTGAACCCACTTGATCCTAACATTGGCCTTAAATCCCATTGGTCACAGGAGATTTGACATGAATGTTCGTGTCGGGGGAATGGTTGCAACTTCATATTCATTTTTGGATTTCCTGCAGAGACTCCTTGAGACCCCACAGTGCTTCCTGAGGTTTCCCATCAGACAGGAAGCAGCAAGGGTATGAAGGGATGTAGGAGTCATGAGCAGATGACTTCTGCACATGATTAACACATACTTTGTATTTATCACGCTCCCTTTTTGTAATTTTAATGTTGCGTGCAATAAAGGTTTGCTCACACTCCATCTGTTTAGTCTGGAGTTGTGTATGTTACATTTAATTACTAGAGGTCTTTTAAGGCCATTTTGGCCCGACTCGTTGTCATCATCATTGCATTCTCCAAGCTGACGTCCAAGTGTTTCCTAATACAACACTTCTGGCTTTCTACTTTACTGGCTTTGTAAGCTGCCAAGCTTGATTAAATTTTCTGTATATTGTGCTTTTCTAGTCTTTATTTTGCCACCATTTCTGCTATTTTCAATGTCAGCAGGGTCAGTCAAGCGGGGTGCCACCACCGTCCTGCTGTCTGTGATTGGTGGCTGCCTTAATGGGAGTCGATAGAAATGGAACGTGGCCGCTACTGCTCTGTGGTTGGTCCTTTCCTCCTCCATGGTGGTGTTGAGGGTTGAGGCGGGCTTGTGGGTCAGAGGTCTCCCCTTTCTTCACCCCAGCCCGAATAAGTCAAACTGTAATAGCTCCTGTGGGACGCCCCGTCCAAAGGAGGTGAAGGAGTAGGTACATCTCACTGATCACTGACGCACTGCCCCTGTTTTTCGACAGCATTTAAAACACAGAAGCAGCAGAGTTCTCTTTTTTTTCCATCTTCAGGGGAGGGCTTTTGTTTGTTTGGAAAACGGATTAGTGTTTTCATTTGAGGAAAGGGTTAGAATTTCATGCCGTGGAGTGGCGTCTGCTTGCGTTAGGCGTTGTTTTGAAAACTGAGCCTGAGCATTTCCTTTAAAGCATGGACTCAAATCATCTTTGACTTTGCTTGTGCTGAAGCAGATACTTAGAAAAGGGAGTTTTAACATTAAATCTCCATAAACTTCCTTTTTTTCCAGCTGTTCATGCATGGTTTTTCCTAAAGTTAAGGTTTCCAGTGTGTATTCTAACTGTTTGCAGTACAAACTGAGGGCCGGGAAGATATTTTTGATGTGGCCAGATTCAGCAGTGGAGCCCTTGTTTAGGTTGTAATCATTACCCAAACCTCATTAGGGTGCAATGAGCCACACACTGTTATTAACGGTAATTGAACTCAGCTTTGGAACACTCTGTAAAAAATTTCTGGCTGCTAAATATGATTTTGTTTTACAGTGTTCTATTATCCCACTAAATGAATGACATTCATCATTTTTACAGCTGCTTACTCAGAGTCGAAGAAAGTGGAATTATTTTAGGGTTCCACTCAAAGCCTCAAAAAATGGCATTTGCGGGTTGTAATGCCTCGATACAACAGCGGGCTAAACCACTTCATTAGACATCACTTTACGATCCAGACCACATTGTTGAGTGCTGTACAAGATTATTATTTTTTTGCTTCACTGAACAGCAGAATGAGTTGACACTTATTGTTGCACAGACCATGTAAAGTGTGCACCTCTTGCAAGTTACCTTGGTGACCTGCCTAAAAGAATTGCACCTCTCAACTTTATTTTCACAGAGGGATCTAGACTGTTTAATTTTATGTGTGTTTGTACACGTCTGTTAGAGCTGTTTAATAAGACAGTAGGCACCAGTTCCAGTTATCAGAGTTTGTAAGTTATTTATGGCATTCATCTGACCTGTCTGGTCTAAATTATTCCTATGGAGACAGTAGGGCTACAGTGCTGTGCACAAACTGTATACAGCTTGAGTGAAAATATCAATATAATGTATGTAATATATGAAGATATTGTTATAGAGTGTTGGTATATCTGCTGTTGAAATATTGCCCCAAAATTCCCTTGAATATCCCTTGACATTTTGCTAATGTCTTTTAAATATGAATATTATTACATTTGCAGTAAAGTGGAAATCAACAACTTTTTAACTACCTAGCGTGCTAGCTAGCTAATTATTGCTCTGTACTTATCAACCGCTAAAGGATAAAACAATAATGACTTGAGGTTTACATTCATATCATGACGTGCTACCGATAGTGCCTAAAATGCTGGATTGAGTGTCAGCAAGTACACAAGTTCATGTATCGATGTGATATCATGTAATTTATTAGGAAACTTTACAGTAGTTTCACTCCTGGATAAAACAGCAATTTCCTTTAAAATCAATTCTTCTTCGCTGCTCTAAAACAGTAGCTTACACAGGAAGTTGTGCTGTGCAGCCACTGGCAACAACTGTTTTAGGGCGGTGAAGAGGAATTAATTGACAGTAAATAGTATAACATCAGCAGTTAGCAAAATGTCACCAGTTTGACAGCATTTCACACTGGGAAGTCCCACCATTAGTCATATATTTTATGACTGAAATTAGACAATAAAGACATTTCTATAGCATTCATCCTCTGCTGAGCCATGCCAAACAATGAGAGCGATCATTTCACATCAATACAGGCTTAGTTGTACACAGCTGTTATTTAGTTGTATTGGATTGGTACTCGGTATGGGTGGATGCACAAGTTCAGATATCAGAATCGATATCAAGAAGGAAAAAATGGTATTGAAACATCTACCAATTAGGTGCACTAAGCACAGGACTTTGACACCAGAGGTGAATTTAACCAGGTTAAACTTTGACAATGCTTGGCTAAAGGGAAAGATTTTAGTTCTGGTTGAATACTGCACCCCTTCTTCATTCAGGGATGTGATGTTTTTAGATTAATCTGCAAATTCCAGGTTTTTTTATCCAAAAAAGTGTGACCCGTGTGAATCAAGTAAATCCATTTTTGAAAAATGATGGGAGGAAGAGGGGGCTGAGCTGCCTGAGTGAAATGAAAAGCATTTAAGGACATCAAAAGGCTCATATGCTTGAAGATTGTTTTTCCTTCCCAAGTATCCATAAGGAAGTTTTTTGTGTTCAGCTCAAGCTCCACCTGCCAATTTTAAAAGAACAGCTGTGAGCGGGAGGACTGCGACTAATGCTGGGAGAAATAATATGATCAGGATTTAACTCTAAAAACGGGAAACTGCTGAAATGGGTTTCCAGCAGAATTAAGCACATTGTTTGATGTAAACTTATTAAACATTCAAAGTGTATAGAAGCTAGATAAAGTAAACCTACCATAGTTACCTGCATCTAAAGCACTAGCAGGCTGGTGAAAGCCAGTAAACCACTTTAATCTCATGATTGTCGACACATTGCTCCGACATTTTCACACAATAACCATAGTCCTCTTCATATGTTCAACAAGGACTGCGCATGTTTTTTTTAAATGTACTGTGGGAATGAACTGGTATTTTATAGTGCTTTGCATCTTTCATATATGAATACACCAGAGAAATTCATTGGATCTTGCATGGAATCACTTAAACTCTCAGAGGCATTTAGAGACTGATTATAGTCACATGGGAGCAGTGATGTCTACGGCAGTCCATTTAGCTCCATTACTCACTCTCTTTAGTCCGAGTATTTGGGCTCATTTGGCAAGGGTACTGATTTATGCAAACACCCAAGCCCTGCTGGTCTTTTCACATGAACCCCCTACTGAATACGAGTCCCCACTGAACCGCAAAATATTTTTCTGTAAATAAATATTGGGACATAAATAATATTTGTAGAGCTGGGCAGCAAGCTGTTCAAGGGAGCCGCTCCTTCACTTGAGCATCGAGTCCCTCGGCAGACAGTCTTAATCCACCGAGGGAGATCTCAAGGGCGATTGTGAAATGATTGTTCACACTGTTACAGATCGAATACCAGAAAGTTCCCCCCTGTCAGTGATCTCCCTGGCCTTTAAAATGTGCCCTGCTGTCTGCCGGCTTGGGGTAAATTACCGCCTGACAGGGCCGCTCTTTGTAGCATTAAAGTCTGGAGTGCGAGGGTCCACTCTGTCAACCTGTCACAGCAGGAGATTCTTGTCGTTGACACTCAATACTTTGTCGAAATGCTCAGATAGTACACCCAAACAAGCATCCTGCTTCCACCGGGATGTTCTGCGCTCAGGATGGGGGATCAAAGCGAAGGCTAAAGATCGCTGACACATTTCACTTTCCCCTGACATCTTCTTTGACTCAACAATTCCAACAATAAAAGCAATGGTGTGAAAACTGAGATGAACCCCTCATATGGGAGGAGAGATGGAGGAAGAAAGAGGAGAGAGTAAAAAAAAAAAAAACGGAAGGAATTTCCATCAATATAACAAGGGCTTGCAAGGTAAATACAAACCACTTGTTATAACAGGAACTTGAAATTTATAGCTTGTAGTATTTTGTCCTTAGCCCCTTGCTTGGTTTCAAAATAGTGCTGCCATAATTATCTACAGATGGAAATGGATGCAGCTGCTCTGTCAAAGTCTAAAGGCCTCTCTCTCGGAGCAGAAGATCATCCAGTCGATGAACTGCTTTTCTCTTGTTAATAAGTTAGTCGCCCTCAGATTGTATCTGTCTGTTACAAGATACTCACAGTGAGACCTTGCAGATCAGCTTCTGCCTTAGACTTCTTTGATATTTTCTCCTCTGAGATGTACAGATCTGAAATATGATAAATTGACCTGTGATTTCATAAAACATTATATAAGTAAGATTTACATACTTGTCTGACACAAGAGGTTGCATGAAGGGTAACCATTTTAATAGCATGGTGAACTATTCTTGTGTCTGTATCTGATGTATGAAGCGTTTATTTGACCCCTTCTTTAGATACAAAATAGTGTCACATCAACACCTTAGCTTTGGGATCCTGTCAGTCAAAGTCTGACAGTGACTGTGTTTCTGACAAACAGAGGGCATATGTGACAACAAAATGTCTGTGTTCTAGGTTTGGAGCTTGAGCCAGAAGGTGACTAGCTTAGCATAGCTTAGTGAAAAGACTTGTAGCAGAGTGAGACATATCAAACAATTCCTTTAAAGTAACAGCTATAGATTCTCAGCAGTGAAGATCAAAAACAATATGCAATACCCAGTTACTGAAGGGCTGCAAGTAAGGTTACTTGTTCATAGTTTCCTCTTTATAGTAACAATATTTCCGTTATTTCTTGTGTGCCCACAGTTGTGCCTAATAGCACAAAGGCTCTGGTTGAAGAGAAGAAGTTTCGCGACTGTGCCGACCACTACCAGGCTGGCTTCCATAAGAACGGAGTCTACACCATCCAGATCAGCGCCTCAGGAGACTAAAAAGGTGAGAAGCTTAAATATCCTACAGCTGGCGGCTCGCTGTAATGTGAAAATATCTGCCTTTTCATCACTTCCAGGTTGGTCTTTCATAGAGGGTTTACAGGGAGTAGGAATACTGAAAGCTGAAAATACACTTGGCAGCTTTGTGAGCACTGGAGTTTAGCAGGAGGGTGAGGTGTGAAACAGGACACTGCTCTGATCAGGATGGTAACAAATGTACACATGTGTTTGCGTGTGTTCTTAACCTCTACACTATGCTTACATACTCTTGATTGATGGGAGTGATGATTTAATAAGTTACAAGGTTGGCAGAAGGTTTGCATGTGTGGATTTCAAACTCTCTCAAACTCAAACTGGTGGTGGGCTGGTCGCAGAAATTTGAATTTGTTGCTATGTTATTTAAACACCTCCTGAGTTGCTGGCAGCTCCCATATACTCAACAATGTGTTTGTCTCACATTATATATAACCACAAAAGTACATAGGAAAAATAGATAAACACCAAGGGAGCGATTCTTTAACTTTTGTGATTTTTGTGTCCCTGTCAGAAATAAGAAAAGCAAAAACACATTTATTTCTATTTTTTATTTTTGTAGCACTTACTTGACACCAAGAGGAACAAAGAGAAATTAAATGGTAGATCAGTCATTATTTTTGTTATATAAAAAATGGCCTTTAATGTGTGTTTTTTGCTGTTCTTCCTTTGTCCCTGAACTACATTTTGGACATTCAATCCAGCTTAATCTTGAATGTAATAATCTAATATTAACTTCAAAGACAAATAACACATAATTTAATGTATCATGTGTTGAAAGATAAATTAAAATTCTATGTCTTTTTAATATAAAAAAAGTACACCTGGCCTTTGGGGTTACTGTCATCTGAACAGAATGTAAATTCAGGGAGGTTTTTTTTAATATATATATATATATAATTGTAAACTAAGTGAGCACAGCAGTAGTCATGTGACAGGAAAGCACATGGTCAGAGGACAGTTAGCGCCATAAATGGGGACTTAAATAAGAAGAAATCAAGGTTCATTTTTTTTTAAATCAAGAATATGTTTATTGGCTGTCATTTAAAAACCACCTCATATTTTCTTTGACATTACGAATAATAAGAAAAACAATATTTTATATTGTGTATTTTGTGTATATTTACACAAAAAATGCTGACACTAATATGGACAGCAAGCTCACATATCATGCGATTTTTTTTTATTTTTTCTTAATGTGCAAAAATGTAATTTTCACAAGTGCCATATTGTATCAATACATTTCTCTAAATGTGTGTTCAATTTTCCAAAAGTTTCCAAACCAAAATGGACCATAGTTGAAGAATAACTCACATACTGATTGTATCAGCAAAAAAATATTTAGATTTCAGACTGAGTTCAAGTATTGCTGGTATGTATGTGTGTTTTTGTGCATGTGTACTATGAATGATGAGCTGGTCTTGGGGAAAACGATTCTGTCAAGGGTACTTCCTTAATTATACCCAGACTGCGTTCATGTGTGCTCAGCTGTGTGGGCTAGCTGAGGTGAGAGACCTTCTCCGCTCCACCCTGGGGTCTCCTCAAAACAGAGAGCAACACTGCAGACAGAGCACCAGCCCATGCGTTATCAGCTTACACACACTGAGGTCCAAGGTTAAGGGCCACATTACACCCAGGACCTCCACTTTGATCCTGCAGAAACGAGTCCGCCTGATGAGGAACATCTCCAGGGAGTTGGTGAGGGATAAGGAGACGTTGATTAAGTTTGAGGAGGACACAGATACGTCGCATTCCCAGCTATGATTCATCATGAAAGCTGGGAAAAGGAGTGTCCGAAACCAAATAATTGTCCAAATGACCCTTCATTGTTTGTTAATGCCTCTGAGAGTCATCTTGAATGTTGAATTCATTAGCGTGTTAGTTAAACTGCTTCTACTGAATCCTGAAAAAATGTACAAAGACCTGTGGGTGCTATCATTGTTTCACTACCTTCATACATGTGTTTTCCCACCCTCCTTTGCTCTCAATCGTGTAGGTGTATTGCAACATGGAAACAGCCGGCGGTGGTTGGACAGTTATCCAACGCAGAGAAGACGGCAGTGTTGACTTCCAGAGAACATGGAAGGAGTACAAAATGGTGAGACAAGACAAATGCCTACAGACAGACACTCCCCGGCATGCAGACACTCATCTATATCCATTAAAAGCACGATTTTCCTTTAAACACAAGACGAGTGACTCAACACACACAAAAACAGACACTCATCCATATCAATCAAGCATAAATTACGAAACTGTGAGATGAGCAAAACATCCTGTTTTAAAAATACACTTCCGCAGTGGGATTATGACAAATAGCATGTGCTTTTTGGCCTCAATTGAACATGCTGAAAACTAAGAGGCAGCATCCACTCATCCAGATGTCATTTCTCCTTAGCGATAGCTCCCCCGCCGGTTTTGTATTAGCAATATTGTCAAGGGTGTCCGAGATTTGCTCCGCTCCTCAACCGAGGCTTCAGTGAAGCATGCTGTTATTCTTCCTCTTAGCCAACAGGAAATTATTACCTAAATCTGCAAACAATACATTTGTTTAGTCTCTACAGCGCTGTGCCAGGTGTTTCATCTGTTTGTCATCAAGGAGAAATGTATGCATTTCTGCATTAAGGGTGTTAACATTTTAGAACCTGCGCTGTGTTTACACAGTAAATTGGATTTATTATTGCTGGCAGTTGCATTGCCAGTGTTTGCTCTGGAAGTCACCTGTGTATACCTTCCACTAGCTGTCAGTTTATTGTCAAATGGACTATGTTCCTTCTTTCCCCTGTAATCTGCTTTGTGTTTCCAGTTTAATTATTTCCCCCTGTCTCGCTGCTGTTGATGTACAATTTACAAGTCGATGGTAAAGGATTTCAAAGGCTCTGTGGGACATAGCATGCAAGACATAACCCAAGTTAGATAGAATAAGAGTCCTTAAATGTACAGTGTGTAGGATTTAGTGAGACATATAGGCAAAAATGCAATCTAATATAATAAGTTTGTTTTCTTCAGTGAATGATCACCTGAAAATGAGAATCTTTGTTTTCATTTTTGCGTCACTCACTGCAATAAGCAGTCCCTCCGTGACATGAAGCCTCTGCGGATAATTCGTCCTGGTCAAAACCTCCCGAACAAAGGACACTGATAGAATTCCAAAGGGGAGAAGTTTCAGCTGGTTGCAGTCTGCACTCCTTACTGCTACAAGGCCACTGAATCCATCTAAATCTTACACACTGTTCCTTTAACTGGGACTGAACACTCTGGAAAGGTTTAAATGGTAAAAAAAAAAAAATAATAATAATAATAATAAAAGACAAAAAAAAGCACAGGAGAAGAAGAAACTTAAAGATAATTTAAGGTCCAAAAAGTAGCCACCAATGAGACACACATGGAAGCCCTCCAGCTTTGAACAGGTGTCATGGAGAGTATGGAGTGCATTACAGTACACGAGGGCACACTCATGGACCTTGGCCGACATTTACAGTGCTGATCTAACAGCTTAGTATTACTGTTCCTCTCCTTGAAAAGCCGGGAGGTGATCGATGGTGTTTTATTGTGTTATTAATTTTCTCATTCTTGGTCTCCGGAGGCTTGTGCTCACAGCTTTAATGCCCTGGGAGGATTTGTAAATCTTTCAGTAACAACTGACATGTTTCTTTGTGGGACCATGGAGAGAATTTTGGCAACGGGTATGAAGTGCACATGTTAAAATGTGATCTTAACCATCTCATGTTTGTAACTGCATTACTAGGAGACCACATATCACAGGAGACATTGCAAATTATATTCACAACTCTCTTTCATCTTATCAGTATGTGAACATGCAATGGCTGTGAACCATTGCTCCACAATTACCTAATGGTAAATAGAAAGCTCAGCTAATTAACTTGTACATTTACAATAACCAGTACGCCGCCTGTCAACCTGAGGCTGTTTAAAATCACATTAATCGCTAAATACAGTTTAAACACTCATCTTCTGCCAGGAGTGTTTGTTTGTTTGTTCTTTTGTGTGATTAATTCATACATCAATATAATTTTTTTTTTTTTTTACCTGTCACGCCGCGAATCAACACATTAACCAATCATGTGGAGCCTTTACTTACAAGGATTGTAAAACACTCAACAACAGTTAGTGCAACTACGTAATTTGATTGGACAGGACTGTTAACTGTCTGTTAATTAGCCTACATTAAATGTCTTCGTAACAAACTTTGCACCACAGATAAGAGCCGATTGGCACATATAGCTTTTGAATTAAATTATAAATGAGTGTCAGAAGAGAACGCAGAGAATGAAAGAGGCCAGAATATTTCACTTTAAACCTCCAGGTGTAGTCAAATGACATCAGCAGATGATCGAGCTATTAACTCATCTGACTTACATACGCTACCAAAGTTATTGTCAACAGACTTATTTCACTGGTTGCACAATAACTGCAAACATACAGATAAATGCAGATACAAAGTAGCTAGTCTGTGGTTTCACAGAAAAGTATGCACCAAAAATCATATATAGCCCACATAATCAGAGCTAGTAATTTGTGAACAACCCACATATTTGGTAGGGCTGCAATCATGTGGCCAATGCACTGAGTGGAGTACAGAAAAGAGTCTGTGTAAGGAGGCAGGTTGGGGTGGTAGATGGGTCAAGAGTTTCCCCAGGAGAACTTTGATATATTTCGAGAAACATCGTCACCAGGTTTTTTTCCTAAACCTGATTTATGTGACTGTATGTTGAGTCCATAACTTTACGTTAAGAACATGGGGTGCTAATTCATTAGATATCATGCAAATAGTTGAATGAGAATACGCTGAACATGTGAGCAAGCTAGTGTGCAGGAATGTTTGTGTTGGAATGAATAAAGATGAAGTTTGATACGAAATATAAGTGTACAGATGAACAGATGATTTGTGCTGATAAGATTCTAACAAAAGTCTTTGGCGCTTAGATACCAAAAGGAGGCTATTTGCGATCAAGGGACATCTGAGAGGCAGCAAGATAAATCTCCCCATGGAGTCTAGACACTGCGTCTAGAGTCTGCATCCAAGAAGACTAGGTGGTGAAAGGTGGGAAGGTGGAGGGTATGCATTGCAGCAGGGAGGAAAGAGAACCATATTTAAAATGAGGAGCAGTAAGATGATAGGCTGACAGAGAAGGTGTGTCACTATGCTATTGGTTGATTGTGGATTAGCTGTAGAACAGCTGATGACTCGTTTGACAGCCCAGAAGGAACTCAAATCTACTCAGAGCATTTTGCTAAAAGGAGACACTGTAGCTTGGGCTATACAACAATTTACCTGGGACAGACTGCCTGACGCCGCTCAAGGTCAATATGATCACAGTCAGTGAATCCATTCGTGTGAAAACCTTTTAGTGAACAAATGTTGCAGCTGTCCCAAATTCCCATCACTGTTGGTATGAATGGTTTTGATACGTAATGGTCACACTTAGGTATTTCACATGTCATTTATTCGTCATGCCCCAGATGTATGAATGACCCAAAAAACCTAGACAGTGATGATTCAACTGTATAAAAAGGATATTGTACCAGTATTTATTTTATAGAAGTAATACTATTAAATAACTTTATCCATAAGTTAATCTATTCACGAGAACATGAGGGCTGGTGCTGATGAAAGGTACTCATGAGCTCATCTTATACAGCTGTGAGGGTACGTCATACAAAAAAGGTTGAGAACCAGTGTTACAGAGTATTGGATCCTTCCTGTAACTCTAGTTTATCTTTGTATGTGCAACGGTTCCTGAGATTTACAGCGCTCAATGTTTACAATTACTTTTTTCCCACACAAAGTGATTTTAGCAAGTGTAACTGAAATGCAAACCAGGCGCTCAGTCCAACAATATGACTAACCATCTCCTCATCTTTTCTGAGCTGAGTGATGTGGATCAGGTTTGCGTGTGAAGGACCGCGAAAGAACCGGAACTACATAAAGGAAAACTGTCAACAGAGTTAAACGCCGAGCCTTTTCTTCAGCCAGGGCTCTTGAGATAAACCACGGTCACAGTAGGAGGCATTGGACCGAGCTGAAAGACAGTCAGAGGGGAACATCTCATCAGGAGTGAGATAAATTTTAGAGAAAGAGAAAAAAGGAGAGAAAGCGGTAATG